>CANIUD010000593.1:0-627500 GCA_947470075.1 Closterium sp. Yama58-4
AAAGGGGACCGACTCGTCGAAGGTGACGTCCTGAGACGGAAGACATGGCGCGAAGCGGGGTCGTAAAACTGTTGGGTGCAAATTTACATTGCACGACATCCTGCCGTCTGTTTGTACGAGTATGCGTGTGCGAATGCATTTGCGTGTGAATGGTGTGTTCGTGTGTTTGTTTGCTTTCGCATTTTTCGCTTGATGCATTTGCAGGTACTCGCGCAATGTGCGCTTCGGCACAACATTGTATGCGCTATGAACAGTGCAAGCAGAAAGGACGAGCTCGCAAAGGAACCCAAGATGGAAGCTTTGCAGTTCGGTTGAGTTGATTGCGCAGATTCAGTTCTATCCAACTCGAAATTGTACTGTTTTGTTTGGTTAACTATAGTGTAGCAGGGAAGGCACTATAGGGGTACAATTTAGGTGAAGGTTGGATGTTGTTTGTCTGTATCTGCATGCTACAAGGCCAGGGGAAACCAGCGGAACCAGCATTTGGCTGGTGGGCAAAGACAAAACAGGTTCTGTTTTTAGAACCTGAACCTGGTTGTTGTTTTCCCAGGTTGGAAAAACAGAACCAGAGGTTGTTTACCAACCTACCACCTGCTATTTTGTCCAGCCAGGTTGGTTCTGTTGCTTGGAATTATTTGGGATCATCCCTGGTTGTTCCCAGGTTGATTCCCAAGGTCCTTGCTAGCTAGAACTATTTAATCCTTCTCTGTTTGTACCTGAATATAGTAAAATTGATTCATGCGAATTCCTTCCTCGCTGGAATTTCGTTTCTACGCGGTTCGTTGGCGGAATGCTACCCGAGTCAACGCTAGTATGCTAGCACTCTAATGCTAGGCAAACACCGTCTGAGCCATAACTTCGTAATGGCAGAACTTTTCGCGAGGCAACTTGGCTCATTTTAAAGCTCTTGGAGCGAGCTTCGATATAGCGAATTCTCAGCTTAATCCGATCGACGGTCTGCACGGCACGCTGCGCGACGTTCAAGGTACTCTTGCTGTTTTGACTAAGTCCTTCTTGATTCCTCTCTCTACAAACTCGGACCCGAGGATAGGGGCTGGTCTTGTACCAGGCACCCAGGGACCCTTGGAGGTGACCCCGAGGAGAGGTTTTAAGTTTGATTAAGTCCTAATAGCTTGAGTTTATTAGGCCCTTACACCAACAAGCTGGTATCAGAGCTGCGTTATAGTGATCCTCGTTATAGGTAGCTATGACGGGCAACACCTCGGCGGGAGCTGGTGAATCTTCAGCCCAAGATCGTAGCGGCAGCCAAGATTCTGGTCTTTCAGCGCCAAGGGGAGCGCGAACAAACCAGGGCTCGCTTGTCAAGGAGGTGCTGAAGAATTTCACCGTCGAGAAGTTCAATGGTGAGGGCTATGATGATTGGGCCTGGAAAATGCAATTATATTTCCGTCAGATCGGTTTGCTGAAACTAATGATTGGGGAGGAGCCTAGACCGAGTGACCCCACGCTGCAGGAAGATTGGGACGAGCGCTCCTCGGCTGGCTACTATTTGATGTCGCAGAGTTTGGAGCTGAACCAGCGTCACCACGTCATGCACCTGCTGCCGGAGGTTGAATGCGGTCCGAAGGCGTGGACCGTGTTGAAGGAGCTGCACGCCCCGACCTCCGTTGTCGCAACGTTGATGCTGGAGAGGGAGCTGTCCGCGTTGCGCCTGAGCGAGGGAGAGCCGGTGCAACCAGTCCTGGACAAGATGCGCGACCTCTACGCGAAGTTGGCGACCGCGGGAATCACCTACCCGGAGCAGACCAAGTGCTTGAAGATGCTCTCGCTGCTGCCAGAATCGTGGCTTCAATTTACGAGCGGATTGAGCCTGCCGCAGAACCAGAGCTTGTGGACGCTCGAGTGGGTGCGGACGAAGATTCTGGAGGAGGACTTCCGTCGCCGCCAACTGAGGGGTGGAGACGACGGCAGCAGCGGCTACGGGATGCAAGGGAGCCGACGTGGCAGAGGACGTGGCTTCGGTGGTGCTGGACGCGGTGCAAAGAAAGACGACGACTCCAACGACCAACAAGGAGGTACCGGTTGGGGTCGCGGTGCGAAATCTGGACGTGGGGGCAAGTCGGGTGCTGGTGGCAAAATGAAAGGGAGTTGCTGGTATTGTGAGAAGGAAGGGCACCCCTGGTTTTTGTGCTATAAGAAACCCGATGGATGGACCCCCCAGAATCGTCACCAGGATGGCGGCGCGCGGAGGAACCAGAAAAACGGCGCCAACATGGTCGCTGATTCGTCCGACAACAACCCGAAGGGCAACGGCGGTGCGGAGAAGAAGAAGGAGCGCACCGCGGGCCAATTCTTCCATGTGGGAGACAAGGGGGAGCAAGGAGACGCCTCTGCCAAAGTTGGAGCAGAGCTGCACCCCCTAGACTATTGGGTGTTGGACACAGGCGCTGCTTGGACGATGACGCCGCGCAAGGACCTGCTGGACGAAGTACGAGCTGCACCGATCAATGAAGTGTGCTCCGCCTCTGGACACATGTTGAAGGTGGCTGGTGCGGGACGAGCTGCGTTTAAGGGAGCGGATGGCAAGCCGGTGGTGCTGCACGACGTTCTCTTCGTCCCCGACCTGAAGGCCAACCTTATCTCCCTCCGTAAGCTTGGCAAGGCTGGGGTGAACACCAACACGGATGGGGCACGCACTTATAAGGGGAAGCTGGGCAATCGGGTGCTTTGGGATCTGCACGAGAGCAAGGACGTGTACAGATCTATGTGGCAGCTGCCGGCCCTGGCGTGGCATGGTGGGGGGCAGGCTGGAGAGGGGTCTGCATCCCAGGGGGAGTGCAATGCCGTTGGAGGGGTTGGTGTGAAAGTGTCGGCCAGATCTGGGGAGACAGATTGGGCAACGGCACACCGGCGCTTAGGGCATGTGGCAATGCCTTTGCTGAAGCAGCTGGAGAAGGATGGAGCCGTTAAGGGTCTGAAGCTGAACGGACAGCCACCCGATGACAACTGTGAAATCTGTTTGCTTTCAAAGTTCACCCGTTTCCCTTTCCATAGTGTGGCTGGCAGGAGCAAGAAGCCTTTGGAGCTGGTCCACATGGACTTGGTGGGGCCGCTGCCGGTGCAAGGGCACAAGGGGGAGCGGTATTTTCTTACAATTGTGGATGACTGGAGCAGGCTGATGTGGGCGTATCCGCTGAAGCAGAAGGACCACGCCGCCTCCACGATACGGGACGATTGGCTGCCATTCGTGGAGAAGCAGGCGGAGTGTGTAGTGAAGCGGATTAGGACAGACCGGGGTGGTGAGTTCCTTGGAGCTGAAATGACGGCCTGGCTCAAGAAGCAGGGCATCCAGAGAGAGCTGACCACGGCTTATACCCCACAGTCCAATGGTGTAGCAGAACGGGCAAACCGGACCATTCTGGAGACAGCTAGGGCGCTGCTCATAGAATCTGGGCTGAGCAATTCTATGTGGCCTCATGCTGTCCGGCACGCCACTGTCGCTAGGAACAGGGTGCTCACCAAGGTTGGGGATGACTCGTGGGTGCCGTTGGAGAGGTGGCTTGGGAGGAAGCCGCCGGTGGACATGCTGAGGGTGTTCGGTTGCATGGCAGTCGCCCACGTCCCTAAGACCTACCGCAGTAAGTTGGGGGCGAGTGCAATCTGGTGTGTGCATTTGGGGCTGGCTGCTGAGAGCAAGGGATGGCTGCTGTGGGAACCATCCAAGGGTGTGTTGTTTGACAGCAGGGATGTGAAATTCATTGAGGGCATGATGTATGGGAGCTGGGAGAAACAGCCGGAGGCAAGGGTGTCCCAGCAGATGGAGCAGATCACCATGCAGCTGGACCTGACTCCTAGTGTGTGGGAGGAGGGAGAGGAGGCAGCTGCTGGAAATGGTGATGGAGAGAAGGTACAGGAGGCATCTGCTGGTGGAGAAAATGGTGTGGAAACTGGCGGCAGCACTAGTGAAGCTGCTGGATCCGAGGGAGGAGAGAAGCAGCAGGGAAAAACTAAGAAGCCGAAGGGTGTCGTTATGAAGGGATGGGAGACACCCGTCTCCAGGCCAGGACGTACCCGTATGGCTACTAAGAAGCTGACTGCAGGAACTGATGCAGCAGAGCAGCAGCTAGGGACCGAAGAGGCATTGCTGATTCTACCTCATGGCTATGACCCGGATGAGGAGGATGAGCCTGCGTACTGTTTTCTTGCCCCTGCACCAGAGGAACCAGCTAGCATGGAGGAGGCATTAGCTGGACCAGATAGGACAAGTGGCTGGCTTCTAGGGATGCTGAGTACCAGAGTCTGCTGGAGAATAGGACATGGGATCTGGTGGTGCTGCCTGATGGGAAGAAAGCGATACAATGCAAGTGGGTGCTGAGGATCAAGACCGATGACAAGGGGCAGGTCACCATCTACAAGAGTAGGCTGGTGGCGAAGGGGTTTATGCAGAAGGAGAAGCAGGACTTCAACGAGATCTTTGCTCCCACTGCCAAACCCCCTACCCTCCGTGTCTTGTTGGCAGATGCAGCTGTTAGTGGGAAATTCATCATTCAGATGGATATTTCAACGGCATTCCTGAATGGGATTTTAGAGGAGGATGTGTACATGACGCAGCCGCCTGGGTATGAGGATGGTACGGGCAGGGTGTGCAAGCTCAACAAGTCCATCTACGGCTTGAAGCAGGCGCCACGCTGCTGGTACCAGAAGTTGGCAGCTGTTTTAGAGGAGATGGGATTCAGGACCAGCAGCTGTGATGAGAGCCTCTTTCTCAAGGGCGAGGGGGAGAAGCTGGTGCTGTTTCTGGTCTATGTGGACGACATTCTTCTCTTCAGCAGCAGCATGAAGGAGATCCAGAAAGTGCAGCAGCAACTGATGGAAAACTTCAAGTGCAAGAACCTTGGGGAGGTAAAGTACTACCTCGGGATGCACGTGGAGAGGGATCCAGATCACAGGTGGTTGAAGCTGCACCAGGAGAAGTTCATCAAGGAGCTGGGGGAGAAGTATGGGATTGAGAATGAGCGCAAGGTTGCAACTCCCCTGCCAGCAGAATTCAAGCTTGTGAAGGCTGCAGAGGATGAAGGGGTTGAAGCTGAGGAGCAGCAGCAATTTCAGTCCTTGGTGGGCAGCCTCTTGTACGCAGCAGTTCACACGAGGCCCGACATCTCTTTCTCGGTTGGGCAGCTGGCTAGGGTGGTGCAGAATCCATCAGAGGAGCAGGTGGATGCAGCTGAGCGTGTGGTGAAGTACCTGAACTCTCACCCAAGCATTGGAGTTCAATACTCCGCATCTGCACAGGTGAAGCAGAAAGGGGTGGAGGTGCTGAAAGAGAAGGGGGAGAGGCTTGGAGAAGGCAAGCTATTTCTCACTTGCTTTACCGATGCTACGTGGGCTTCTGAGAAGGAGGATTCCTCATCTGTGGGAGGATACATCTGCGTAGTTGGGGGAGGACCTGTTAGTTGGAGGTCCAAGAAGCAGACGGAGACGGCACTCTCTTCCGTAGAATCAGAGTACATGGCGATGTTCCATGGGGTGAAGGAGGTGATTTGGCTGAGGAGGCTGTTAGAGGAGATTGGCCAGGAGCAGAAAGTTGCTACGCCGCTGTTTTGTGATAGCAAGGGGGCTCTTGGGATGGCCAGAAACGCTGTGCTTCATGGGCTGAACAAGCACATGCGTATCAAGTGGCACTGGCTGCGTAAGGAGGTGAAGAGGGGGACGGTGCATCCGATCTACATCAAGACTCACCAGCAGCCAGCAGACTTTCTCACCAAGAGGCTTGCGGATGAGCCTCATTGGCGTTGTGTGCGCATGAGTGGAATGAGCATGAACTAGCATGGAATGACGGGGATGCAGCCGGCAGGCTGAGGGGAAGTGTGTTGGGTGCAAATTTACATTGCACGACATCCTGCCGTCTGTTTGTACGAGTATGCGTGTGCGAATGCATTTGCGTGTGAATGGTGTGTTCGTGTGTTTGTTTGCTTTCGCATTTTTCGCTTGATGCATTTGCAGGTACTCGCGCAATGTGCGCTTCGGCACAACATTGTATGCGCTATGAACAGTGCAAGCAGAAAGGACGAGCTCGCAAAGGAACCCAAGATGGAAGCTTTGCAGTTCGGTTGAGTTGATTGCGCAGATTCAGTTCTATCCAACTCGAAATTGTACTGTTTTGTTTGGTTAACTATAGTGTAGCAGGGAAGGCACTATAGGGGTACAATTTAGGTGAAGGTTGGATGTTGTTTGTCTGTATCTGCATGCTACAAGGCCAGGGGAAACCAGCGGAACCAGCATTTGGCTGGTTGGGCAAAGACAAAACAGGTTCTGTTTTTAGAACCTGAACCTGGTTGTTGTTTTCCCAGGTTGGAAAAACAGAACCAGAGGTTGTTTACCAACCTACCACCTGCTATTTTGTCCAGCCAGGTTGGTTCTGTTGCTTGGAATTATTTGGGATCATCCCTGGTTGTTCCCAGGTTGATTCCCAAGGTCCTTGCTAGCTAGAACTATTTAATACTTCTCTGTTTGTACCTGAATATAGTCAAATTGATTCATGCGAATTCCTTCCTCGCTGGAATTTCGTTTCTACGCGGTTCGTTGGCGGAATGCTACCCGAGTCAACGCTAGTATGCTAGCACTCTAATGCTAGGCAAACACCGTCTGAGCCATAACTTCGTAATGGCAGAACTTTTCGCGAGGCAACTTGGCTCATTTTAAAGCTCTTGGAGCGAGCTTCGATATAGCGAATTCTCAGCTTAATCCGATCGACGGTCTGCACGGCACGCTGCGCGACGTTCAAGGTACTCTTGCTGTTTTGACTAAGTCCTTCTTGATTCCTCTCTCTACAAACTCGGACCCGAGGATAGGGGCTGGTCTTGTACCAGGCACCCAGGGACCCTTGGAGGTGACCCCGAGGAGAGGTTTTAAGTTTGATTAAGTCCTAATAGCTTGAGTTTATTAGGCCCTTACACCAACAAAAACTGCCAGCCAGGCGCGTCAGGAGGAAAACCAAGGAAGACGCAGGGAATGGCGCGAGCGGAGAGCTTGTCCGCGGTGGTATCGCGAACAAAGGCACGAGCACCCCAGACCCGAAAGCGCGACGCATCGCCAACCTCCCCCGTCCACAGCAGTGTGGGCGAGGTCTCCGGCAAGGAGACACGGGGCCAGAGGTTGAGCTGATGCGCGGCGTACCGGACCGCAAATGGCCACAGAAAATGGGGGGCAACCGCATGGATCATGGAGGTACGAGCGACCTCCATGACTAAGCCAATGCGGTGCTCAGCAACCCCATTTTGCTGCGGAGAGGCCGGAAGCGTGAACGACTAGCGGATGCCGTGCTCCTCACAAAAAGCTCGCAAGAGGTCGGAGGTGAACTCACCACCTCTGTCAGAGTGCAGACGCAGGACAGAAAGTCCGACTGGAACCGCTTGTGGAGCTGGAGACCTGACCTTTGTTGCGCAAGGGGAAGATTGTGGTGTAACGTGTCTAGTCGTCGACCGACAGCAGAAGAAGTACCGCTCGCGGCCCTGCCCCTGGACGCGGGCTGGGCCCCACACGTCCAGGTGAAGAGTCTGCAGTGGAGCCTCTGTGGGAGGGAACGAGGAGGAGTAAGGAGGGCGCGCGCTGCCGCCCCTCGACGCAAGGAATGCAGGGCAGGGCAGGCGAGGAGGGAAGGCGGGCAGAGACCTGGGAAGGCCAGAGACCAGTAGGCGAGAGTGCATGCCACGAAGGCGGGGTAGAGAGGGGTGACCAAGGCGGTGGTGCCACAGGAGAGTGTCGTGTGACAGGCGGCGACACTCACACTGGGTAGCTACTTGAGCAGACGCGTACAACTGAGGAGACACATGGGTGTAGCGCGACACAGTGGTGAGGGTGTACAGACTGGACCCTGGCGCACGTGTGAATATGGCCAGGTGGCGGCCAGTCCTACAGCACGTACAGATCGCCACACGCTGTCCTCCAGGAGTAAAGGTGTCAACCCAGTGATCCTGAAGGACGGCGTTGCTCACTAGGTTCGTAGAGAACGAGGGGATGTGGAGACCTGACAGCTCACCGGACGGGACCGCCGGACACGGGAGCACAGTACTGGACCGTGCAAGCACTGGGCCCCCAGAGGGGTCAGCCAGTGAGACAGGGACAGGTGCAGGGAGGGGAGTGACTGTGGTGCTGTCGCGAAAGAAGCAGCGGGAAGCACCTGAGTCAAGCGTGAAGGTGTGCAAAGCCTCAGCAGGCGCAGTACCAGAGAGAGCAGACTCACTAGCACCTAGGGCTGCAGTCTCTATACCTGGGTCAGGCGGGACACACAAGTAGCAGTCACCCTCAGCACTAATAGTCAATGCATACATGGCAGCAAGGATTGCATCATAGTCAAGATCAAAGATAAGAGCATCACGCCTAAGCAGGTCTGCCCAGTTGGGGAACTCAGTAGCATCAGGAAACTTGGCGCGCCAGGCGTCGCTAAGCCTAGCGAAACAGCAGTGCTCAGTGTGAAGACCGTTGTATGGGTGACCAGCGCGGGGGACCGGCGTGAATGACTTAGGGGCAGCGACTAGGACCCCCAGACGCCCCCCGCTGAGCGTACCAGTCATGAAGCTGCTGAGACGTGGGGGTCTGGCGCTGACGCTGCTGCTGCTGCTGCTGCCCCTGGTCACCATTGGAGCTCCCCTTCGGGCCGGCCACACTCCAGCCCCCACCTCCGCCACCACCACCGCTGCCTCCTCCCCCACTATCACCGCTGCCTCCTCCACCGCTCCCGGTCCCACCGCCGCACCACCCACCTCCTCCACCCCACGACCCCCCCACCACCTCCACCACCTCCGCCGCCTCACCACCGCTCCCTCCACCACCACCTCCACCACCCTTGCCACTCTTGCCGCCCCGGTGCCGCTGCGCTTCCCACTAGGAGCGGAAGCAGCTGCGACCTTCTCAGCACCGAGGAGGTCGACGGCAGCAGCAGCAGAGGCGTAGGAGGGGGCAAGAGGGGAGGGGGAGCACCCCTCAAAGAGGGGAGTGCGAGGAGTGCCACGAGCAGCACATACAGCAAGGATATTCTTTCTGCTGCTACGAGCTGCTGCTCGAAGTCGGCTAGAGTGAGAGTGGTAGGGTCTTTGGCGAGGAAGTGGTCCCTGACTGAACTGAGAGTGTCAGGGAGGCGGGTGGTTGATGAGAATGTAGAGGGTAAAGTACAACGGGGGAGGGGTTCTGGGCGAGGAAGTCGTCTGTAAGGGCGGCACGAAAGCGAGCGTCACTAGCGCGGAGGTGAGAGATAAGGTCCTCAGCGGTGGCAAACGAGGACAGGTCTGGGAACAGGTAGGGCAGGATGAGACGACCTACGGCTGCAGTGGCTGGGGACGAATAGCGCGCAACTACAGCGTCATACAGTGCCTTAGCAGTCTTGTGCTGGCTAAAATTGTTGGTGTAAGGGCCTAATAAACTCAAGCTATTAGGACTTAATCAAACTTAAAACCTCTCCTCGGGGTCACCTCCAAGGGTCCCTGGGTGCCTGGTACAAGACCAGCCCCTATCCTCGGGTCCGAGTTTGTAGAGAGAGGGATCAAGGAGGACTTAGTCAAAACAGCAAGAGTACCTTGAACGTCGCGCAGCGTGCCGTGCAGACCGTCGATCGGATTAAGCTGAGAATTCGCTATATCGAAGCTCGCTCCAAGAGCTTTAAAATGAGCCAAGTTGCCTCGCGAAAAGTTCTGCCATTACTAAGTTATAGCTCGGACAGCGTTTGCCTAGCGTTGGAGTGCTAGCATACTAGCGTTGACTCGGGTAGCATTCCGCCGTCGAATAGCGCAGAAATGAAACTCCAGCGAGGAAGGAATTTGCTTGAATCAATTGACTATATCCAGGTACAAACAGAGAAGGACTAAATAGTTCTAGCTAGCAAGGACCTTGGGAATCAACCTGGGAACAACCAGGGATGATCCCAAATAATTCCAAGAAACAGAACCAACCTGGCTGGACAAAATAGCAGGTGGTAGGTTGGTAAACAACCTCTGGTTCTGTTTTTCCAACCTGGGAAAACAACAACCAGGTTCAGGTTCTAAAAACAGAACCTGTTTTGTCTTTGCCCAACCAGCCAAATGCTGGTTCCGCTGGTTTCCCCTGGCCTTGTAGCATGCAGATACAGACAAACAACATCCAACCTTCACCTAAATTGTACCCCTATAGTGCCTTCCCCTGCTACAATATAGTTAACCAAACAAAACAGTACAATTTCGAGTTGGATAGAACTGAATCTGCGCAATCAACTCAACCGAACTGCAAAGCTTCCATCTTGGGTTCCTTTGCGAGCTCGTCCTTTCTGCTTGCACTGTTCATAGCGCGTACAATGTTGTGCCGAAGCGCACATTGCGCGAGTACCTGCAAATGCATCAAGCGAAAATTGCGAAAGCAAACAAATACACGAACACACCATTCACACGCAAATGCATTCGCACACGCATACTCGTACAAACAGACGGCAGGATGTCGTACAATGTGCATTTGCACCCAACACACTCCCCCTCAGCCTGCCGGCTGCATCCCCGTCATTCCATGCTAGTTCATGCTCATTCCACTCATGCGCACACAACGCCAATGAGGCTCATCCGCAAGCCTCTTGGTGAGAAAGTCTGCTGGCTGCTGGTGAGTCTTGATGTAGATCGGATTCACCGTCCCCCTCTTCACCTCCTTACGCAGCCAGTGCCACTTGATACGCATGAAGCACAGCGTTCCTGGCCATCCCAAGAGCCCCCTTGCTATCACAAAACAGCGGCGTAGCAACTTTCTGCTCCTGGCCAATCTCCTCTAACAGCCTCCTCAGCCAAATCACCTCCTTCACCCCATGGAACATCGCCATGTACTCTGATTCTACGGAAGAGAGTGCCGTCTCCGTCTGCTTCTTGGACCTCCAACTAACAGGTCCTCCCCCAACTACGCAGATGTATCCTCCCACAGATGAGGAATCCTCCTTCTCAGAAGCCCACGTAGCATCGGTAAAGCAAGTGAGAAATAGCTTGCCTTCTCCAAGCCTCTCTCCCTTCTCTTTCAGCACCTCCACCCCTTTCTGCTTCACCTGTGCAGATGCGGAGTATTGAACTCCAATGCTTGGGTGAGAGTTCAGGTACTTCACCACACGCTCAGCTGCATCCACCTGCTCCTCTGATGGATTCTGCACCACCCTAGCCAGCTGCCCAACCGAGAAAGAGATATCGGGCCTCGTGTGAACTGCTGCGTACAAGAGGCTGCCCACCAAGGACTGAAATTGCTGCTGCTCCTCGGCTTCAACCCCTTCATCCTCTGCAGCCTTCACAAGCTTGAATTCTGCTGGCAGGGGAGTTGCAACCTTGCGCTCATTCTCAATCCCATACTTCTCCCCCAGCTCCTTGATGAACTTCTCCTGGTGCAGCTTCAACCACCTGTGATCTGGATCCCTCTCCACGTGCATCCCGAGGTAGTACTTTACCTCCCCAAGGTTCTTGCACTTGAAGTTTTCCATCAGTTGCTGCTGCACTTTCTGGATCTCCTTCATGCTGCTGCTGAAGAGAAGAATGTCGTCCACATAGACCAGAAACAGCACCAGCTTCTCCCCCTCGCCCTTGAGAAAGAGGCTCTCATCACAGCTGCTGGTCCTGAATCCCATCTCCTCTAAAACAGCTGCCAACTTCTGGTACCAGCAGCGTGGCGCCTGCTTCAAGCCGTAGATGGACTTGTTGAGCTTGCACACCCTGCCCGTACCATCCTCATACCCAGGCGGCTGCGTCATGTACACATCCTCCTCTAAAATCCCATTCAGGAATGCCGTTGAAATATCCATCTGAATGATGAATTTTCCACTAACTGCTGCATCTGCCAACAAGACACGGAGGGTAGGGGGTTTGGCAGTGGGAGCAAAGATCTCGTTGAAGTCCTGCTTCTCCTTCTACATAAACCCCTTCGCCACCAGCCTACTCTTGTAGATGGTGACCTGCCCCTTGTCATCAGTCTTGATCCTCAGCACCCACTTGCATTGTATCGCTTTCTTCCCATCAGGCAGCACCACCAGATCCCATGTCCCATTCTCCAGCAGGCTCTGGTACTCAGCATCCCTAGAAGCCAGCCACTTGTCCATATCTGGTCCAGCTAATGCCTCCTCCATGCTAGCTGGTTCCTCTGGTGCAGGGGCAAGAAAACAGTACGCAGGCTCGTCCTCCTCATCCGGGTCATAGCCATGAGGTAGAATCAGCATTGCCTCCTCGGTCCCAAGCTGCTGCTCTGCTACACCTGATCCTGCAGTCAGCTTCTTAGTAGCCATACGGGTGCGTCCTGGCCTGGAGACGGGTGTCTCCCATCCCTTCATAACGACACCCTTCGGCTTCTTAGTTTTCCCCTGCTGCTGCTCTCCTCCCTTGGATCCAGCAGCTTCACTAGTGCTGCCGCCAGTTTCCACACCATTTTCTCCACCAGCAGGTGCCTCCTGTACCTTCTCTCCATCACCATTCCCCGCAGCTGCCTCCTCTCCCTCCTCCCACACACTAGGAGTCAGGTCCAGCTGCATGGTGATCTGCTCCATCTGCTGGGACACCCGGGCCTCCGGCTGTTTCTCCCAGCTCCCATACATCATGCCCTCAATGAATTTCACATCCCTGCTGTCAAACAACACACCCTTGGATGGTTCCCACAGCAGCCATCCCTTGCTCTCAGCAGCCAGCCCCAAATGCACACACCAGATTGCACTTGCCCCCAACTTACTGCGGTAGGTCTTGGGGACGTGGGCGACTGCCATGCAACCAAACACCCTCAGCATGTCCACCGGCGGCTTCCTCCCAAGCCACCTCTCCAAAGGCACCCACGAGTCATCCCCAACCTTGGTGAGCACCCTGTTCCTAGCGACGGTGGCGTGCCGGACAGCATGAGGCCACATAGAATTGCTCAGCCCAGATTCTATGAGCAGCGCCCTAGCTGTCTCCAGAATTGTCCGGTTCGCCCGTTCTGCTACGCCGTTCGACTGTGGGGTATAAGCCGTGGTCAGCTCTCTCTGGATGCCCTGCTTCTTGAGCCAGGCCGTCATTTCAGCTCCAAGGAACTCACCACCCCGGTCTGTCCTAATCCGCTTCACTACACACTCCGCCTGCTTCTCCACGAATGGCAGCCAATCGTCCCGTATCGTGGAGGCGGCGTGGTCCTTCTGCTTCAGCGGATACGCCCACATCAGCCTGCTCCAGTCATCCACAATTGTAAGAAAATACCACTTCCCCTTGTGCCCTTGCACCGGCAGCAGCCCCACCAAGTCCATGTGGACCAGCTCCAAAGGCTTCTTGCTCCTGCCAGCCACACTATGGAAAGGGAAACGGGTGAACTTTGAAAGCAAACAGATTTCACAATTGTCATCGGGTGGCTGTCCATTCAGCTTCAAACCCTTGACGGCTCCATCCTTCTCCAGCTGCTTCAATAAGGGCATTGCCACATGCCCCAAGCGTCGGTGTGCCGTTGCCCAATCCGTCTCCCCAGATCTGGCCGACACTTTCACGCCAACCCCTCCAACGGCGTTGCACTCCCCCTGGGATGCAGACCCCTCTCTAGCCTGCCCCCCACCGTGCCACGCCAACGCCGGCAGCTGCCACATGGATCTGTACACGTCCTTGCTCTCGTGCAGATCCCAAAGCACCCGATTGCCCAACTGCCCCTTGTATGTGCTCATCCCAGCCTTGGCAAGCTTACGGAGGGAGATGAGGTTGGCCTTGAGGTCGGGAACGAGGAGAACGTCGTGCAGCACCACCGGCTTGCCATCCGCTCCCTTAAACGCAGCTCGTCCCGCACCAGCCACCTTCAGCGAGTGTCCAGAGGCGGAGCACACTTCGTTAATCGGTGCAGCGCGTACGTCGTCCAGCAGGTCTTTGCGCGGCGTCATCGTCCAAGCAGCGCCCGTGTCCAACACCCAATAGTCCAGGGGGTGCAGCTCTGCTCCAACCTTGGCAGAGGCGTCTCCTTGCTCCCCCTGCTCTCCAATATGGAAGAACTGGCCCGCGGTGCGCTCCTTCTTCTTCTCCGCACCACCGTTGCTCTTCGGGTTGTTGTCGGACGAATCAGCGACCATGTTCGCGCCGTTTTTCTGGTTCCTTCGCGCGCCGCCATCCTGTTGACGATTCTGGGGGGTCCATCCATCGGGTTTCTTATAGCACAAAAACCAGGGGTGCCCCTCCTTCTCACAATACCAGCAACTCCCTTTCATTTTGCCACCAGCACCCGACTTGCCCCCACGTCCAGATTTCGCACCGCGACCCCAACCGGTACCTCCTTGTTGGTCGTTGGAGTCGTCGTCCTTCTTTGCACCGCGCCCAGCACCACCGAAGCCACGTCCTCTGCCACGTCGGTTCCCTTGCATCCCGTAGCCGCTGCTGCCGTCGTCTCCACCCCTCAGTTGGCGGCGACGAAAGTCCTCCTCCAGAATCTTCGTCCGCACCCACTCGAGCGTCCACGAGCTGGTTGGTTTGCGCTCGCTAGAGCAAAAGCATCCTCCCTGGTTGGTAGAGCACAAGCATGCGCGTCGCTAAAGCAAAAGCATGCGCGTCGCTAGAGCACAAGCATATGCGTCGATAGATCACAAGCATGCGCATTGCTAGAGCACAACCATGCACGTCGCTAGAGCACAGGCGTCCGCGTTGCTAGAGCGCAAGCATGCACGTTGCTGCAGCACAAGCATGCGCGTTGCTACAGCACAAGCATGCGCGTCGCTCCAGCATAAGCATGCGCTTCGCTAGAGCACAAGCATGCGCGTTGCTAGAGCACAAGCATGCGCGTCGCTAGAGCACAAGCATGCGCGTCGCTAGAGCACAAGCATGCGCGTCGCTAGAGCACAAGCATGCGCGTCGCTAGAGCACAAGCATGCGCGTCGCTAGAGCACAAGCATGCGCGTCGCTAGAGCACAAGCATGCGCGTCGCTAGAGCACAAGCATGCGCGTCGCTAGAGCACAAGCATGCGCGTCGCTAGAGCACAAGCATGCGCATTGCTAGAGCACAAGCATGCACGTTGCTAGAACATAAGCATCCGTGTCACTAGAGCACAAGCATGCGTGTCGCAAGATCACAAACACGCGTGTCGCTAGATCACAAACATGCTCGTTGCTAGAGCACAAGCATGCGCGTTGCTAGAGCACAAGCATTCATTTTGCTAGAGCACAAGCATGCGCTTTGCTAGAGCACAAGCATGCGCGTCGCTAAATCACAAACATGCGCTTCGCTAGAGCACAGACATGCGCGTCGCTAGAGCACAAGCATGCGCGTCGCTAGATTGTTGGTGTACGGGCCTAATAAACTCAAGCTATTAAGACTTAATCAAACTTAAAACCTCTTCTCGGGGTCACCTCCAAGGGTCCCTAGGTGCCTGGTACAAGACCAGCCCCTATCCTCGGGTCCGAGTTTGTAGAGAGAGGAGTTAAGAATGACTTAGCCAAAATAACGAGAGTACCTTGAACGTCGCGTAGCGTGCCGTGCAGACCGTCGATCAATCGGAATAAGCTGGGAAATTGCTATATCGAAGATCGCTCCAAGAGCTTTAAAATAAGCCAAGTTGCATCGCGAAAAGTTCTGCCATTGCAATGTTATGGCTCGGACAGCGTTTGCCTAGAGTTCGAGTGCTAGCATACTAGCGTTGACTCGGGTAGCATTCCGCCGTTGAATAGCGCAGAAACGAAATTCCAGCGAGGAAGGAATTCGCTTGAATCAATTGACTATATTCAGGTACAAACAGAGAAGGAATAAATAGTTCTAGCTAGCAAGGACCTTGGGAATAAACCTGGGAACAACCAGGGATGATCCCAAATAATTCCAAGCAAGAGAATCAACCTGGCTGGACAAAATAGCAGGTGGTAGGTTGGTAAACAACCTCTGGTTCTGTTTTTCCAACCTGGGAAAACAACAACCAGGTTCAGGTTCTAAAAACAGAACCTGTTTTGTCTTTGCCTAACCAGCCAAATGCTGGTTCCACTGGTTTCCCCTGGCCCTGTAGCATGCAGATACAGACAAACAACATCCAACCTTCACCTAAATTGTACCCCTATAGTGCCTGTCCTGCTACACTATAGTCAACCAAGCAAAACAGTACAATTTCGAGTTGGATAGAACTGAATCTGCGCAATCAATTTAACCACACTGCAAAGCTTCCATCTTGGGTTCCTTTGCGAACTCGTCCTTTCTGCTTGCACTGTTCATAGCGCGTACAATGTTGTGCCGAAGCGCACATTGCGCGAGTACCTGCAAATGCATCAAGCGAAAATTGCGAAAGCAAACAAACACACAAACATTCCATTCACACCCAAATGCATTCGCACACACATACTCGTACAAACAGACGGCAGGATGTCGTGCAATGTGAATTTGCACCCAACATAGATCACAAGCATGCGCGTCACTAGAGCACGAGCATGCGCGTCGCCGGAGCACAAGCATGCGCGTAGCTGGAGCACAAGCATGCGCGTTGCTGGAGCACAAGCATGCGCGTTGCTAGAGCACAAGCATGCGCGTTGCTAGAGCAGAAGCATGCGCGTTGCTAGAGCACAAGTATGCGCGTAAGCATGCGCGTTGCTAGAGCACAAGCATGCGTATTGCTAGAGCACAAGCATCCGCGTTGCTAGAGCAAAAGCACGCGAAAATGCACAGCCGGCAGTGCCTCCACGCATATGTTCTTTGGCTTCATGCACGCACATGCTACACTTCTTTAGTCCTGTGGTGAGTTCATTGAGGGGAGATGATGCAGGAAAGTGCTGTAGGCGACGAGCTGGAAGGGCGTGTCTGGGCGGCTCAGCATCGCGGCTCCCAGGAGACTCGTTTTGAACATCCACGCTGGCAGCACGTCGTGCATTGACCCCATGTATACCACATACGTCAGATTGAAGGCAAAGGCCTTGCCGCCCCTGGTGACGTTGAACCTGGGAGGGGGAATGACGCTCATTGAGACTGAAACAAATACCCAGAATGGGACAGGAGAAGAAGAGAGTGAGGCTCTTGGCATGGTGCGCGAGGCATGGTGCAGGAGGCATGGTGCAGGAGGCATGGTGCAGGAGGCATGGTTCGTGAGGCATGGTCCAACAATCTCAAGGAGACACCGCTACAAGGGATCACATCTGAGGTGCCTCAAAAGTTGACTCTAAGGAGAATCTCCTTTTCCCTCTTTCTCCCTTCAATCGAAAGCCATTGGCCAAAAGGTGTTTGTTTCACGTCGAGCATAGTGCCTACCACCCCAGTCTCTCACCTCGTATACACAAAGCCTTTGCAGGGCGAGTTGCAGTATAAGGTGTCAGCTATTAAGGGTCCGTGCACAGGCATCTGCACAGGCATGTGGGGTCCGCCGCTCACCTCGTATGTATAAAGCCATTGTAGAGCGAGCCATAGAATATGGAGTCTAGGTCCGCTATATAGGGTCCTATTGGTTAGTCCCATGCACGCATGCACAGACGATAGGTGGGGATGGAGGGGGTGAAGGAGGACGTGACAAAGGAGGGGTTCAAGCAGAGCACAGACACCACATGGCATCCCCACCAGCAGCACATGGCATACCCACCAGCAGCACATGGCATACCCACCAGCAGCACATGGCATACCCACCAGCAGCACATGGCATACCCACCAGCAGCACATGGCATACCCACGAGCACCTCCTACCCATCAACGGCACCCCCGTACCCATGAGCAGCACGCCTTACCCACCCATGAGCAGCACGCCCTACCCACCCATGAGCAGCACGCCTTACCCACCCATGAGCAGCACGCCCTACCCACCCATGAGCAGCACGCCTTACCCACCCATGAGCAGCACGCCTTACCCACTCATGAGCAGCACGCCTTAACCACCCATGAGAAGCACGCCTTACCCACCCATGAGCAGCACGCCTTACCCACCCATGAGCAGCACGCCCTAACCACCCATGAACAAAATGCGCAGATTGCAATGGAAGCACTGGAGGGCATCGGCCGGCTGTACGGTGTTGAGGCGGCACGCGTGGGGCTGTCACTGCTGGTCCATCCAGTAGCCCTCGTTGCCAGATGAGAGCAGCACTGTAGGCGTGCACTAGGGGAGGCCTTCTTTGCGCACCTCGGAGATAGTTGGCGGAAGGAATCGAGGGTTTGCCTCCACTCCAGTGACTGATCCTCGTGTTGATTAGGCTCTGGTTTAGCTTTTGTTTCGTTTTGATAAAGGTTGCTGCATGTCTACAACATTCCGCCTGCCTGTCTACAGCCGTTCGCTCTTCATTCTTCTCCCCACTGTACTCTACTCGGAAGAGCTTGTTTCTTACTCCAGCTTCTTGCCATTTAATAAAGAGATGAGAGGAGCCATCACGCTTACCTAAGCGCGTCTGGGAAGTACTGCAAAGGGCTGGAGACCTGCAGCTTGCGAAGGGCCATGAGTCGATAGCTTCACGGGTGAGCAGTGATGTGATGCCGGGTCATGCACGGGCGGGGGAATGAGGGCAGGCAATGCGTTGCTTGGTAGGCAATGCACGCATGCATGCATACACATGCTCACACACAGACGTGCATGCTCACATGCTCACATGCAAACATGCATGCGTGCATGCACACACACACGCGCACGCAAGGACACGAGCAAGGTATACTGTTTGGGGTTTTGGGTACGGGTCAGTGCCACTGTTGGGAGCAAATTTACATTGCACGACATCCTGCCGTCTGTTTGTACGAGTATGCGTGTGCGAATGCATTTGTGTGTGAATGGAATGTTCGTGTGTTTGTTTGCTTTCGCAATTTTCGCTTGATGCATTTGCAGGTACTCGCGCAATGTGCGCTTCGGCACAACATTGTACGCGCTATGAACAGTGCAAGCAGAAAGGACGAGCTCGCAAAGGAACCCAAGATGGAAGCTTTGCAGTTCGGTTGAGTTGATTGCGCAGATTCAGTTCTATCCAACTCGAAATTGTACTGTTTTGTTTGGTTAACTATAGTGTAGCAGGGAAGGCACTATAGGGGTACAATTTAGGTGAAGGTTGGATGTTGTTTGTCTGTATCTGCATGCTACAAGGCCAGGGGAAACCAGCGGAACCAGCATTTGGCTGGTTAGGCAAAGACAAAACAGGTTCTGTTTTTAGAACCTGAACCTGGTTGTTGTTTTCCCAGG
Organism: Closterium sp. Yama58-4; assembly: GCA_947470075.1. Classification (NCBI taxonomy): domain Eukaryota; kingdom Viridiplantae; phylum Streptophyta; class Zygnematophyceae; order Desmidiales; family Closteriaceae; genus Closterium; species Closterium sp. Yama58-4. The sequence goes on from CANIUD010000593.1 coordinate 19,040, forward strand.
TTGGAAAAACAGAACCAGAGGTTGTTTACCAACCTACCACCTGCTATTTTGTCCAGCCAGGTTGGTTCTGTTGCTTGGAATTATTTGGGATCATCCCTGGTTGTTCCCAGGTTGATTCCCAAGGTCCTTGCTAGCTAGAACTATTTAATCCTTCTCTGTTTGTACCTGAATATAGTCAAATTGATTCATGCGAATTCCTTCCTCGCTGGAATTTCGTTTCTGCGCTATTCGACGGCGGAATGCTACCCGAGTCAACGCTAGTATGCTAGCACTCCAACGCTAGGCAAACGCTGTCCGAGCCATAACTTAGTAATGGCAGAACTTTTCGCGAGGCAACTTGGCTCATTTTAAAGCTCTTGGAGCGAGCTTCGATATAGCGAATTCTCAGCTTAATCCGACCGACGGTCTGCACGTCACGCTGCGCGACGTTCAAGGTACTCTTGCTGTTTTGACTAAGTCCTTCTTGATCCCTCTCTCTACAAACTCGGACCCGAGGATAGGGGCTGGTCTTGTACCAGGCACCCAGGGACCCTTGGAGGTGACCCCGAGGAGAGGTTTTAAGTTTGATTAAGTCCTAATAGCTTGAGTTTATTAGGCCCTTACACCAACAGCCACTGCTGGCTGTGCATCGCCGCCCACTGCAGGACCTAATTTTGGAAGCCTTTGTTGTAGATTTTGTTGAGAGAAGTGCGCAGCTGGCAGGCATTGGTGAAGAGCAGATGCAGCAAGAGCACGTAGGGGCCACATATGAAGTTTTTCATCGTTTGGCTCTATCCATAGTATTGATAATAAGCTTGCAATATTAGGTTTTCTTCACATTGTAACAAGTTTTTAGTGTAGTAGGCGTAAATGGTGTGCTGAATATGATGTGTGAGTGTCAAAATCACAGACTGGAATGGCTGAACTAACAGAAGGCTGGATACAAATAGGAAACCCTAATCCAGTGTACCCCCTAAGGCGTAACCCACTACAGCCTACAACCATATAAACATATAATGTTTGACACACCCCCATAGGCGAAGTGGGGAGACCTGGGGGTCACACGACCAGTCAGGGCAAAGCAAGGCAAAGCAAGCTCAGGGTGGATCTCAAGGATTCCACACAAATTCCGAGCACAAGCTAGTGGTCACAAGACCAGTTCACATGCAGGTTTATAACAGAGCAAGAGATACAGTGATCACAACCTAGCAAGAGTAAACATGCAGGTATATATATATAGTGATCACAGTACAAGCAAAGTCAAGAGGTAAGCAAGTGAGGTCCAGTAGGCACAAGGCCTAGTAGAGTGCAGAAGCGCTGATGGTCACGAGGCTGAAGCGCCTTGGTGAACACATCAGCAGTGTTGGCCTCAGTGGCCACGTAGCGAATACAAAGCTGACCACGCTGCTGCAACTCTCGAGCAAGGAAGTACCGCAGGGCGATGTGCTTCGTTCTGTGCTCCAGTCTGTGCTCCTCACACAAGGCAATGGCAGCCTTGTTGTCGACGTACAGCACTGGAGGAGAACGAGGCCGCTCTCCGAGGTCGGTCAGCAGGTAGGTCAGCCAGCGTAGCTCCTGAGCAGCCATGGCTGTGGCGTAGATCTCAGCCTCACAACTGGAGCCGAGAACAGAAGAAGAGCGCGTAGAGCGCCAAGAAACTGAGCCAGAGCCAAGGCTGAAGGTGTAACCCTGAGACGACCGCTGAGTGGCCTGGTCGTCTGCCCAAGAAGCGTCTGAGTGCCCTGTGAGAACAACTCGGTCTCGCCCTCCAAGCACAAGCCCCATGCCCGACGTACTGCACAAGTAGCGCAACACCCTCTTAGCGGCATCCATGTGCTCCTTCCTGTGACGGCCAGGAGCGACATAGCGTGCAAGGATGCTAAGAGGGTATGCAAGGTCAGGTCGAGTGCAGGTCATCAGGTACATGAGGCAGCCCACAAGCTTTGGATACGGGCCACTCGGCTCTACGGACTCATCCGAAGGCAGAGCTGAGAGCGAGTGACCGGTAGGCAGAGGAGTGGACTGAGGCGAGGAGTACGTGAAGCGGAAGCGCTGGAGAACCTGCTGCACCATGTGTGACTGAGTCAGGGTGATGGTGCGCCGTGCTCTGTCCCGGGTGATCCGCAAGCCAAGATAGCTTGTCAGCTCACCCAGGTCTGTGCACGTGTGTCTCCTCTGCAGCTCCGACTTCACGTGAGCGAGTCCTGCAGTGTCAGCAGTGGCAAAGACCAAGTCGTCGACGTACACGAGGATGTAGAACGGCGGCAGTGAAGTGTCGGTGCGCAGGAACAGCGACGGGTCAGCTGTAGAAGGCGCGAACCCAAGAGCCGCAAGTGTAGTCCTCAGTGTGTCGTGCCACTCACGCGGAGCCTGGCGGAGACCGTAGACCGGCCGCTGAAGCCTCCACTGGGTACCAGGAGGAAATGACCCAGTGAAGCCAGGTGGGCGGCGCAGCCAGATCTCCTCGTGCAGGCTGCCCTGCAAGAAAGCAGTGCTGAAGTCAAGTGAGTGAAGCTCGTAGTCGCGCTGAGCGGCTATGTGCAGCAGCACCCAAAGAGTGGTCATCTTCGGGGTGGGGGAGAAGGTCTGGAAGAAGTCAACTCCCTCTCGTTGACTGAAGCCTCGAGCCACGTAACGCGCCTTGAAGACAGGCGGAGAACCCGGCGGCCGCTTCACCCTGAAAATCCACATGCCACTGACGATGTTCGCCCCAGGAGGGGGAACCTCGTCGACGTAGGTGCGTGTGGACTTCCAGGAAGCCATCTCGGCGTCCATGGCTGTCTGCCACTGAGAGGAGTAGGGATCCGCCATCGCCTCAGCGTAAGTGCGCGGGGTCGGGATGTCTGGTGCATCCGGGTCTCCCTCAGGGGCAACTAGCAAGGACACGAGACGGGGCAAAGCAGCAGCAAGACACTGGAACTCCTCCTGTCTGTCCTCAAGGACGTCCGTGCCAAGAGCACAATCACCCCCGACGGACGGAGGACAGACAGACTCAGACTCAGACTCAGCAACAAGGCTAGCAGCGTAGTCTAGACGACAGGCAGCAGCAAAGTCAACCAACTCAGCGACCAGAGCAGACGCAGTCGAGGACTCAAAGGTAGGGTCAGTGACAACAGTAGCGAGGAGACGCGTGACAGTAGGGTGCTCAGCACGATACCGGTCAAGAGGAGACGGTAGAGGGACACGCTGAGGAGCAGTAGAGGGACGCAGAGTCATGTAGTGAGTGCCTGGGACAGGAGGAGGACGCTCACGACGGGCACGACTACCAGTGCGAGCACGACGAACAGGCGACGTAGGACGAGACTCAGGCTCACGATGCTCTGTAAGACCTCCTGTGGGACCAGTGTAAGGAGAGGGAGCAGGGAGAGGCGAGGTAGGTGGTAACTGTGACTGCGGCTGGACAGGCGGAGGACACTCTACGGAGGGAGGAGGACAAGGAGGAGGAGTCTGCCCAAGAACCTGCTGAAGGAGCGGTACGAAGTACGGTCGCGGCCGCACAGCGTCTCCGGAAGCAGAGGAGACTCCAGCGGCCGGGTCCTCAGTACCAGTAGGAGCTCCAACGCCCGGGTCCTCAGCAGCAGTAGCAGTGCCACCGCTCGGGTCCTCAGCTCCAGCAGCAGCTCCACCGTCCGAGTCCTCAGCACCAGCAGCAGCTCCACCGTCCGGGTCCTCAGCACCAGCAGCAGCGCCACCGCCCGGGTCCTCAGCTCCAGCAGCAGCTCCAACGTCCGAGTCCTCAGCACCAGCAGCAGCTCCACCAGGCGGGTCCGCAGCACCAGCAGCAGCTCCCACGTCCGGGTCCTCAGCACCAGCAGCAGCGCCACCCCCAGGGTCCGCAGCACCAGGAGCACCACTCCGAAGACTGCAGCGCCGTGTGTACCACTCGCGGATCTGCTGAATGGGGGGGAGCTCCTGGGTAGGAGGGGAAGTACCGGGACGAGCTCCAGCAGCACCTCTCCGGAGGCGGCAGTACTCGAGGTACCTCTCCTGCAGCTGCTGGGAGGAGAGGGCTCCTCCAGGTGTAGCACGCTCAGGCTCAGCACCCCCAGACACAGCACCCCCAGGCTCAGCACCTCCAGGCTCCGCACCTCCAGGCTCCGCACCTCCTGGCTCAGCACCCCCAGGCTCCGCACCCCCAGACTCAGCACCCCCAGGCTCAGCTCCTCCCGACGCAACACCCCCAGGCTCAGCACCCCTAGCAGGACGAGAGTCAACAGCTACCTCGACAGGCTCAACCGGGTCTACCTGGGACACACCTGAGGGAGCGGCACCCTGAGGGGGGAGGGGGTCTGGTACCTCAGCACCTGGAGCGAGGAAGAGAGGCGGGGGGGGGAGCGGGGCAGTGCGGTAGGGGAAGAGGCGGTAGTAGGGGACGGACTCGTCAAAAGTGACGTCCTGAGAGGCCAGGACACGACGCGAGGTGGGGTGGTAGAACTGCCAGCCAGGGGCGTCCGGGACAAAGCCAAGGAAGACGCAGGGGACAGCGCGACGGGAGAGCTTGTCCGCGGACGTGTCGCGGACAAAAGCTCGGGATCCCCAGACCCGAAAACGCGACGCATCGCCAGCCTCTCCCGTCCAACGCAGTGTCGGAGAAGTCTTGGGCAAGGAGACACGGGGCCAGAGGTTGAGCTGATGCGCAGCGTATCGGACTGCAAACGGCCACAGAAAATGGGGGGCAGCCGCATGGCTCAAGGAGGTACGAGCGACCTCCATGACCAGACCAATGCGGCGCTCAGCAACCCCATTCTGCTGTAGAGAGGCCGGAAGCGTGTACGACTGCTCAATGCCCTCCTGCTGACAGAAGGCCTCCAATAGGCCAGAGGAAAACTCCCCACCTCTGTCAGAGTGCAGACGCAGGACAGGGAAGTCGGAGCGGAAACGCTCACGGAGCTGGAGACGAGATCTGCGGATCCAAGGGATCAAGACATCAGGGACGTCACCCTTGGCGCGCAAGGGGAAGACCGTGGTGTAGCGCGAGAAGTCGTCAACAACAATCAGGAAGTACCTCTCTTGACCCTGACCACGGACGCGGGCTGGGCCCCACACGTCCATGTGGAGCGTCTGCAAGGGAGCAGTCGTCGGGGGAAAGGAGGAGGAGTGAGGAGCGGCGCGCTGCCGTCCCTCGACACAGGGAATACAGGGAGGAGCAGGCGAGTCGGGAAGGGGAGGGAGCACCCTGGGAAGACCAGCAACAAGGTCCCGTTTGTGCATGGCCCGAAGGCGCTGCACAGACGGGTGACCAAGGCGGTGGTGCCAAAGGACAGTCTCATGCGCCAGAGAGCGACACGAGCAGGGGGCGGACAGCTGACCTGACGCAGACGCAGACGCGAACGCAGCTACCTGAGGGGACTCAGTGGTCAGTGTGTAAAGGTCCGACCCCGGCTCCCGAGTGAAGGTAGCCAGGTGGCGACCCGTCCGAGCACACGTGCAGTGTGTCACGCGCTCGTAGGCAGGGGTGAACTGGTGAACACCCCCGTCCTGGAGCGCACTACCTGCCACCAAGTTCGTAGAAAGAGGGAGCATGGGGCCGGGTGATGGAATGAGGGAGAATGGGGCGGGGTGATGGAAAGAGGGAGAATGGGCCGGGGTGATGGAAAGCGGGAGAATGGGGCGGGGTCATGGAAAGCGGGAGAATGGGGCGGGGTGATGGAAAGCGGGAGAATGGGGCGGGGTGATGGAAAGGGAGAATGGGGCGGGGTGATGGAAAGCGGGAGAATGGGGCGGGGTGATGGAATGCGGGAGAATGGGGCGGGGTGATGGAGACCTGACAGCGTGCCGGACGGGACCGCCGGACAAGGAAGGACAGTGGAGGAGGTCGCAATGACTGGACCCCCAGAGGGGTCAGCAAGGGAGACAGCAACTGGCCGAGCGAGTGGCTCAAGGACAGTGCGGTCACGAAAGAAGGAGCGAGAAGCACCTGAGTCCAGTGTGAAGGTGTGCAGTGCTGCAGTCGACTCAGTACCAGGGGGCACGGACGCACGAGCACCTAGGGCAGCAGCCTCACCAGGACCTGTGGGAGCAGACGCACTAGCACCTAGAGCGGCAGCCGGACTGGCCTGAATGCCCGGGTCGGGCGGAACACGCAAGTACTGAGCACCCTCTCCACTAATAGACATCGCATACATGGCAGTGAGAATGGCATCAAAGTCTAAAGCCCAAATATCAACACCCCTCTTTTCCAGATCAGCCCAGCGCGGCAGCTCAGTGGCAGCAGGAAACTGAGTGCGCCACGCGTCGTTAAGGCGCGCGAAGCAGCGCTGCGTGGGGTGCGGCCTCCCACACTGCTGGCCGCTGCGGTCACCTGTGCGAATGACGTACGTGCAGATAACGCTACGCTGCGCATACCACTCACGGGCGGCCTGAAGCGTCGGGGCGGGCTGCTGACTCTGCCCTCCGCCAGTGCCTCCACGACCACCACCCCCACCGCCGCCGCCCCGGCCACCTCCACCCCTGCCGCCGCCACGACCACCTCCGCCTCCGCTGCCGCCTCCACCACCACTCCCACCGCTGCTGTCTCCTCCCCCACTGCCGCCACTAGTCTCCCCAGCCGCGCCTCCACTCCCACCGCCTCCACCCCCACCTCCTCCGCCACCACCCCCACCCCTGCCCCCCTTGTTCCTGCGGCGCCCGCTCGAAGCAGACGCGGTCCCGACCTTCTCAGCACCAAGAAGGTCGACAGCAGCAGTAGAGGCGACAGAGGGGAGGAGGGGGGAAGGGGAACACCCCTCAAAGAACGGGGTGCGGGGGTCGCCACGAGAGGTGCCTACAGCGACGATGCTCGCCTCAGCTGCAAGCAGTTCCTTCTCGAGGAGGGCAACAGTGAGCTCAGTGGGGGAGCGAGAGAGGAAGTGGTCCCTGACTGCGCGCAGAGAGTCAGGGAGGCGGGTGACGATGTGGTAGAGAGTGATCCAGAGTGGGGGGGGGTTGCTAGTGAGAAACTCGGCAGGCATAGCAGCGCGAAAGCGGGCCTCACTAGTCTTAAGGTGGGTGATGAGGTCTGCGACAGTGTGAAAGGAGGCTAGGTCGGGGAACAGGTAGGGGAGAGTGAGGCGGCCTAGCGTGGCAGAAGCGGGTGAGGAGTAGCGGGCAACTACAGCGGTGTAGAGGTCCTTAGCAGTCTTGCACTGGCCGAAGTGCTCGCGCTCGTCTAGCGGCAGGGAGTTGCGAATAGCAAAGCGAGCATGCGCATCACGGGTCTGCCACTGGGAACGCAGAGTGCTGTCAGCAGTCGAGTCAGGGGCAGTGGCATGGCCTAGGGCGTGGTCGTACAGTGAGATATCTTCCTTGGCAGTGAGCTGTAGGAACAGGTGTAGGTCATCTAGCCAGGTTTCGAACTTCACCGGACGGCCCTCGGCATCGAAAGCTAGAACGGGAGGACTAGCCATAGCGACAGTAGCAGTAGCAGTAGTAGTAGGAATCAGGCCGCTGGAAAGGTGTGCGGAGGGTCAACGGGGCCGGCGGGGCCGCTAGGTAAGGCGCAGGCGGGGTCGACTGTCCGTAGTGGCACACGAGCGGCAATAGTAGGTAGCGTGGCAGCAGGAGCTGCAACGGCGCACTGGTGGTAGCTGCAGTGGTAGCAGTGTGCGCGGTAGGTAGTAAATAAGCAGCAGTGAGAGCGAGTGCCTCGCGGGCGGCGGCTGCAGAAGCGCACGGGCGGCAGTGGCGCACGGGGAACGGTGGCGCACGGGCAGCGGCAGCGTAGGGGCAGCGGTGCGCAAGCAGCAGCGGAAGCAGCGGCGTGCAAGCAGCTGCGGGCAGCGAGGCGTGCGCGAGCAGACGACGGGCGGCTGCGGGCGGGCGGCCGCTGCGACGGCGGGCTGCGGGCCTGCAGGGCGTGCGCGAGCAGGCGACGGGCGGCTGCGGGGCGTGCGCGAGCAGGCGACGGGCAGTAGCGGCGCACGGCAGTGGCTGCGGCGGCGGCAGCGAGCACGGCAGCAGCAGCAGCAGCAGTGCACGGGCGGTAGTAGCGGCGGCAGCGGCTGCGGGCACGGCAGAAACGCGGGAGCGGCAGCGGGCGACTCGCGGGCAGCAGCGGCAGCAGCAGCGGGGGACCGGCGGGCGGCAGCTGCAGCGGTGCAAATCGCGGGCCGGCGGGGCCGCGGCGGGCTGTGCGCTAGCGACGCAAAGGCGTGCGAGCAGTGCGCGGGCAGTGCGACGGGGCCGGCAGCGGGCAGCACGCAGGCCGCGGGGGTAAAATGCGGGCTGCGTGCGCGGTGCGCGGGCCGGTAGCGGGCGGTGCGCGGGCCGTTAGGGGCGATCGCAAGGCCGACGGGGCCGCTAAGGGGCGAGCGGCGGGGTCGTTCGAGGCGCTAAGGGGCGGCGCGACGGGGCCGTGAGGGGCCTCTAGGTCAAATGCGACGGGGCCGCGGGGCCTCTAGACGGGGCTCGATCGACGGGGCCAGCGGGGCCGAATAAAAATAATGAAGCGCTCGAGGGCGCTACGGGGGAGGCGCTAAGAACGCGCTCCGGTAGTAGGTAGGTAGTTAGGTAGCGAACGGTGGGCCCTTAGGAACGGTCCTAGAGAAGGACCTGCTCTGAAACCATGTCAAAATAACAGACTGGAATGGCTGTACTAACAGAAGGCTGGATACAAATAGGAAACCCTAATCCAGTGTACCCCCTAAGGCGTAACTTAGTACAGCCTACAACCATATAAATATATAATGTTTGACAGTGAGTTGTATGTTATGTGCATTATACAAAAAGACTCTTTTGTATTACCTGCATAATCTCGATTTTGGGAAACACTGTTATGCTACAATCCACAAACGATATGTATTGATTGTTATTGCATGCCAATAAATTGCTGGAATCCATTTTGTAAAAAACGATTCAGATGCAGAATACATTGTTGACTATTTCACTGTAATCTAACAAATCTTTACACTTCTAGTGCTTTTATCAAAAGTAAGACTGTCATGTGTATGGTCACAAACACTAAGCAATCTGTATCGGCATCCAAAACAAAGAACACCTCATGTAGTCAATCAAGATTATATATAACAGTCGCGCGTATCAGATTATCCAACCAATGACAAGTATACACGCGCATCAGTGCTACTCGGGCAAACCCTAGGCGGGAAAATTTGACGCAAAATCTCGACCTCCTGGCTCCCAACTTGAACCAATCGCAGCCTTTGCCGAACCTCCACCCGAGTTACTTCTATTGGGTCCCAACAGTTTGGGGAAATCGCAACCTGCGACCTGGAGTCACTCGTGTCAAAAAGGCATAATGTTGCGAGTCACTTTTCCCGAGTAAGTTTTTGGGCCTCAAAAAGGCACTTTCCGAACCCGTCAATTTTCGGACAGTCTTGGTGCTCCCTTGAGCTGAGACAGCGGCGTCTGCAAGTGGAAGAGCCACACGGGATGGCCCACAGTAACTGCCAGGGCGGAAGGAGAGAGCGCCGGACTCCCGGCGGGAGATGGTGGGTGCGGGGTGTGTCAAACTATATATGTGTGTTAGTTCTGTGTAGGCTATAGTGGGGTAGCCCATATGGGGTACAACCCAAAGTTAGGGTTAGTACTTGTACCCACATTCTTTTCAATGCAATCATTCCTGCTTCTAGAGTTGACATGCTTCTAGGGTTGACATGGTGCGCCGCCGCCGCGCCTCGCGCACCACGCTGCCCGTAAGCTGTGTGCCAACCCTACCCGCGCGTCGCCCGCCGCCGCCGCGCGCTCCCCTGCCCGCGCGCCACCTGGCCGCCTCAGAGCGCCCTGCCCTGCCACTGCGCCCTTTGCCGCCTCCTGCCCTGCGCGCGCCGCCCGCCAGCTGCCCTACCAACTGCTTGCTGCCCCGCGCGCCGCCTGCCTCCTGCCTTGCCGGCCACTTGCCACTCTGCTTGCCGCCTGCCCACTGCCCTACCTGCCACCTGCAGCCTTGCACCGCTCCCAATGGCGACCTACAATGTTCTCACCTTTGACACAAAGGGCCGCCCGATTGAATTTGAAACCTGGCTACGACCTTAAGCTCTACCTTCAGTGCGAGCCGAAGGATCGTGTGTCCTTGTTCGCTCATACGTCCGGTAGATCTAGCGCTCCTGCAGACGATGCTGACGCCAACACTCGCGACTAGTGGCTTACTCGCGATGCTGCTGCTCGCCTAGCTGTTCGCAACCACCTACCGCTAGCCGAACGCGCGCACTTTAGCTAGCAGAAAACCGTTAAGGCCCTGTCCGACGCATTTGTCGCTCGTTACAGCTCGCCTGTCACTGCTGTGCTAGGCCGTCTCATCCTGCCCTACCTCTTTCCTGACCTGTCCGCCTTTCCCACAGTCGCTGATCTTATCACCCACCTTCGCACCAGCGACGCTTGTGTGCGTGCTGCGACCCCCGTCGAGCTTCTTGCCAAGAACCCCCCTCCTATCCACTACACCCTCTACCTCCTAGTCACTCGCCTCCCTGACTCTCTTCGCGCTGTCAGGAACCCCTTTCTCGCCATGGACCCCATGGAGCTCACTATCGACCTCCTCGAGAAGCACATTACTGCGGTTGAGGCTAGCATTAACGCTGTAGGTGCTTCTCGTGGCACTCCTCGCACCCCTTTCTTCAAGGGGTGTTCCCCCTCTCCCCTCCTCCCCTCTGTCGCCACTGTCGGTCGGGCAATACGCCAGATCGACATTACCGCAGCGCGATGTGTTTGGTGCGGTTGACGAATTTTGTTGTTCGCGATCCTGGTTGCACTTCAGTTGTCGCAGCGTGTGCGGAAAGTCGGCGAATTGGGGATTTTGCCTCTTGCAAAAGTTCCTGCATGTAGAGCCCTTCGCGAGCTGCTGCTGTCACGGCGCTGAACTCTGCTTCCACCGATGACATGGCAATCGGTTCCTGCTTCTGCGAGTTCCACGAGATGGGGCCTGTTGGCTCGAGTCGGGATAGGAACCCAGTTCTCGACCGTTGATTGTTGAGATCAGCAGCATGATCGGCATGGATGTGGCTGACAGTGTTGAATGAGGGAGTCATGACTATGGAGTAGCAACGCCCATTGTTTGGGCGTTGAGATGAAGAATTGCGGAGTGCGCTGTAGATATAGAAGATTCTCAACCAATAGTTTGCGTGAGTATTGACCCTGTTGGCTCGCGATGTAGGAGAGGTCTGGCTTGCAGGTCATGGAAGCAAAAGAGCAAGCATCCTAGCTACTACTGGTAGGTGCGAAGTCATGCAGGGATGGGGCTGCGTCTGCTCCTAGTGGGAGGCGCCGCAGCGGCAAGGGCAAGGGAGGCAAGGGTGGTGGGGGTGGCGGGGGTGGAGGCGGTGGTGCAGGCTAGGGTGGCGGAGGGGGAGGCGGTGAGAGTGGCGGGGGTGGGGGTGGGGGTACTGGTGCCAGGGTCAGTGGTAGCGGCGGCAGTGGGAGTGGCAGCAGCGGGGGTGGCGGCAGTGGGAGTGGCGGTGACGCCGGTGGCAGCGGTCGCAGTGGTGCGGCCCAACGCGGCGGTTGTGGAGGTAGCCAGGCATAGCAGCAGCAGCGCCAGCGCACGCCCTGTGCGCCGCATGAGCTTCGTGAGTGGTACGCACAGCGTTAGTCGTCTGGTAGTACCTGCCCGTATGTCATTCGTACGGGTGAGCGTGCTGGTCAGACGTGCGGGAGGCTTCACACTCAGCACCGCTGCTTTTCCCGCCTTAGTGACGCATGCGCGCTTAATTTCCGTACTGCACTGAGATGCCCAACTGGGCGGAGCTGCTTAAGAGGGGCGTAGATATCTTTGACTATGATGCTATCCTTGCTGCCATGTATGCATTGACTGTTAGTGCTGAGGGCGGCTGTTACCTGTGTGTTCCGACAGACCCCAGTATAGCAACTACTGCTCTAGGTGCTTGCGAGTCTACTGCTCTAGGTGCTAGTGAGTCTGCTCTCTTTGGTACTGCGCCTGCTGAGGCCTTGTACACCTTCATGCTAGACTCAGGTGCCTGCCGCTGCTTCTTTCGCGACAGCACCACAGTCACACCACTCCCTGCACCCGTTGCAGTCTCCCTTGCTGACCCCTCCGGGGGCCCTCTTCTTGCACGTTCCTCCACTGTCCTCCCGTGTCCGGCGGTCCCGTCTGGCTCACTTACAGGTCTCCACCTCCCCTCGTTCTCCACGAACCTGGTGAGTAACGCCGTCATCCAGGATGAGTGGGTTGACACCTTCACCCCTGGAGGACGTCGTGTGGCGATCTGCACGTGTGCCCGCACGGGCCGCCACCTGGCCACGTTCACCCGTCGGCCTAGGTCTAGTCTGTACACCCTGACTGTCATGTCTCCCCAGGTTGTTGCTACTGGTCAGGTGTCCCTGTCCGGTCCGGAGTCTGCCCCCTGCTTGTGTCGTCGCCTGTCGCACCAGACTCTCCTCTGGCACCACCGCCTCGGTCACCCCTCTCTGCCGCGCCTCCGTGGCATGCACTCCCGTCTGCTTGTCTCTGGTCTTCCCCAGTCGCTGCCGTCACTCCTACGCTCGCATGCCCCGCCGTGTCTTCCTTGTGTCAAGGGGCGGCAGCGTGCCGCTCCTCACTCCTCCTCGTTTCCTCCGACAGACGCACCCTTGCAGACCCTCCACATGGACGTGTGGGGCCCAGCCCGCGTCCAGGGACAGGGCCACGAGCGGTACTTTCTGCTGGTTGTTGACGACTATTTTGATCCCTTGGATCCGCGCTGTTTGTCTCCAGCTCCGCGAGCGGTTCCAGACGAACCTTCCCGTCCTATGTCTGCACTCTGACAGAGGTGGGGAGTTTTCCTCCGACCTCTTGCGGAACCTTTGTCAGGGGGAGGGCGTCCTCCAGTCGTTCACGCTTCCGGCCTCTCCGCAGCAAAATGGGGTTGCTGAGCGCCGCATTTGCCTAGTCATGGAGGTCGCTCGCACCTCCATGATCCATGTGGCTGCTCCCCATTTTCTGTGGCCGTTTGCGGTCCGGTACGCTGCGCATCTGCTCCGACAGGTCCACCCCCGGTAGACCCCCTTCCCCCTCAGGGTCCTGCTCCCTCTAGTGTCTCCCAGGAAGACCCCCCTCCCCTAGTTGAGCCTGTCGAGGTCACTGGTGACTCTGGTGCTGCTAGAGGAGGTACTGCTAGGGGTCCTGAGTCTTGGGGTGCTGAGCCTGTGGGTGCGGAGCCTGAGGGTGCTGAGCCTGCGGGTGCGGAGCCTGGGGGTGCTGAGCCTGAGCGCGTGGAGCCTGGGGGTGCTGAGCCTGAGCGTGAGGAGCCTAGGGTTGCTGAGCCTTGGGGTGCTGTGCCTGAGTGCGTGGAGCCTGGGGGTGCTGAGCCTGGGGGTGCTGAGCCTGAGCACGTGGAGCATGGGAGTGCTGTGCTTGAGCGTGTTGAGCCTGGGGGTGCTGAGCCTGGGGGTGCTGAGCCTGAGCACGTGGAGCCTGGGGATGCTGAGCCTGAGTGTGAGGAGCCTAGGGGTGCTGTGTCTTGGGGTGCTGAGACCGAGTGTGAGGAGCCTAGGGGTGCTGTGTCTGCGGGTGCTGACCCTGGGTCCAGCCGGCAGGAGCCTCTCTCCCTGCAACAGCTGCGTGAGTGGTACAGTCGACGCTACTGCCGTCCGCGTGGCACTGCTGGTGCTGGGGGCCCGGCCACAGGAGCAGCTGGAGCTGCAGGCACTGTTGGTGGTGGCGCTGCTGGGGCTGGAGGTGCTGGGACTACTGGACCTACTGGCGTTGCTGGTGCTGGAGGAGCCTCTGGTGCTGTTGGTCCCGGAGGTGCTCGTACTGGAGGTACTGGAGCTGCCGGGGCTGGTGGTGCTCGACCTGGGGCTACTGGAGCTGTCGGTGCTGACACTAGAGACTCTAGAGTTGGAGACACTGGGACTGGAGGTACTGCTAGGGGTCCTGAGTCTTGGGTTGCTGAGCCTGCGGGTGCGGGGCCTGAGGGTGCTGAGCCTGCGGGTGCGGAGCCTGGGGGTGCTGAGCCTGAGCGCGTGGAGCCTGGGGGTGCTGAGCCTGAGCGTGAGGAGCCTGGGGTTGCTCAGCCTTGGGGTGCTGTGCCTGAGTGCGTGGAGCCTGGGGGTGCTGAGCCTAGGGGTGCTGAGCCTGAGCGTGAGGAGCCTGGGAGTGCTGAGCCTGAGCGTGTAGAGCCTGGGGGTGCTGAGCCTGGGGGTGCTGAGCCTGAGCACGTGGAGCCTGGGGATGCTGAGCCTGAGTGTGAGGAGCCTGGGGGTGCTGTGTCTTGGGGTGCTGAGACTGAGTGTGAGGAGCCTAGGGGTGCTGTGTCTGGGGGTGCTGACCCTGGGTCCAGCCGGCAGGAGCCTCTCTCCCTGCAACAGCTGCGTGAGTGGTACAGTCGATGCTACTACCGTCCGCGTGGCACTGCTGGTGCTGGGGGCCCGGCCACAGGAGCTGCTGGAGCTGCAGGCACTGCTGGTGGTGGCGCTGCTGGAGTTGGAGGTGCTGGGACTACTGGACCTACTGACGTTGCTGGTGCTGGAGGAGCCTATGGTGCTGTTGGTCCCGGAGGTGCTCGTACTGGAGGTACTGGAGCTGTCGGGGATGGTGGTGCTCGTCCTGGGGCTACTGGAGCTGTCGGTGCTGACACTAGAGACTCTAGAGTTGGAGACACTGGGACTGGAGGTCCTGGTGCTAGAGATGCTGACGCTGGAGGCCCTGGTGCTGGAGACTCTGGGGCAGGAGGAGGTGGAGCTGCTGATGCTAGCACTGGAGGTACTGTTGCTGGTGGTGCTGTGCAGCGGCGTCTGTTCTTCACTCCACCGTTGCCGTCTGACTCTTCCACCGTCTGACTCTGTGCTTCGTCAGGTTCTTACCCTTCCGTCGTCTACTGGTCTTCCGTTACAGCCTGGCTCTCCGCTGCCTGCTCCTTCTCCTTATACTGAGCAGACAGACTCGCTTACAGAGCGTCGTGAGCCTGCGTCTCGTCCTGCCTCGCCTGTTCGCGCCGCTCGCACTGCTCGCCGTGTCCCGCGTCCGCGTCCTCCTCCTGTGCCTGGTACTCACACTATGGCACTTCGTCCTTCCTCTGTTCCACAGCGCGTCCCTCTCCCGTCGCCGTCTGCGTCCTCTCTTCCGGACGATCCGGACCCTGAGTCTGACCGTGTTCGTGCTGCCAGCCCTACTATCACCAATCTCCTCGCTACTGTTGTCACTAACCCTTCTTTTGAGTCCACTGCTGCGTCTGCCTTGGTCGCTGAGCTTGTCGACTTTGCTGCTGCTTGTCGTCCTGACTACGCTGCTAGTCTTGTTGCTGAGTCTGAGTCTGTCTGTCTTCCGTCCGTCGGGGGTGAGTGTGCTCTTGGCACGGACGTCCTTGAGGACAGACAGGAGGACTTTGAGTGTCTTGCAGCCGCTGCACCTCATCTCGTGGCCATGCTGCTTGCCCCTGAGGGAGACCCGGATGCACTGGACATCCCGACCCCGCGCTCTTACGCAGAGGCGATTACGGGTCCCTACTCCTCTCAGTGGCATCTTGGAAGTCCACAGGCACTTACGTCGACGAGGTTCCCCCTCCTGGGGCAAACATCGTCGATGGCATGTGGATTTTCAGGGTGAAGCGGTCGCCGGGTTTTGCGCCGGTCTTCAAGGCTCGTTACATTGCACGAGGCTTCAGTCAGCGACAGGGAGTTGACTTCTTCCAGACCTTCTCCCCTACCCCGAAGATGACCACTCTTCGGGTGCTGCTGCACGTTGCCGCTCAGCGTGACTACGAGCTTCACTCCCTGGACTTCAGCACAGCGTTCTTACAGGGCAGTCTGCACGAGGAGATCTGGCTGCGCCGCCCACCTAGCTTCACTGGGTCGTTTCCTCCTGGTACCCAGTGGAGCCTCCGGCGGCTAGTCTACGGTCTCCGCCAGGCGCCTCGTAAGTGGCACGACACACTGAAGACAATACTAGCGGCTCTTAGGTTTGCTCCTTTCATTGCTGACCCGTTGCTGTTTCTACGCATCGACGCCAGTTGTTCCTCACCAGCAGAGAGCTTTTTGTCACGCCCTGCATATGCCAAGCGTTCAGTTTTGATGAGCTTGGGGTAGCCTGGTTGAATTGAAAAGACCCATATGAAGGTTTTCATCGTTTGGCTCTATCCATAGTATTGATAATAAGCTTGCAATATTAGGTTTTCTTCACATTGTAACAAGTTTTTAGTGTAGTAGGCGTGAATGGTGTGCTGAATATGATGTGCGAGCTGTATGTTATGTGCATTATACAAAAGACTCTTTTGTATTACCTGTATAATCTTGATTTTGGGAAACACTGTTATGCTACAATCCACAAACGATATGTATTGATTGTTATTGCATGCCAATGAATTGCTGGAATCCATTTTGTAAAAAACGATTCAGATGCAGAATACATTGTTGACTATTTCACTGTAGTCTAACAATTCTTTACACTTCTAGTGCTTTTATCAAAAGTAAGACTGTCATGTGTATGGTCACAAACACTAAGCAATCTGTATCGGCATCCAAAACAAAGAACACCTCATGTAGTCAATCTCGCGCGTATCAGATTATCCAACCAATGACAAGTGCACACGCGCATCAGTGCTACTCGGGCAAACCCTAGGCGGGAAAATTTGACGCAAAATCTCGACCTCCTGGCTCCCAACTTGAACCAATCGCAGCCTTTGCCAAACCTTCACCCGAGTTACTTCTATTGGGTCCCAACAGTTTGGGGAAATCGCAACCTGCGACCTGGAGTCACTCGTGTCAAAAAGGCACTTCACCATAATGGTGCGAGTTACTTTTCCCGAGTAATTTTTTGGGCCTCAAAAAGGCACTTTCCGAACCCGTCAATTTTCGGACAGTCCTGGTGCTCCCTTGAGCTGAGACAGCGGCGTCTGCAAGTGGAAGAGCCACACGGGATGGCCCATAGTAACTGCCAGGGTGGAAGGAGGAGAGCGCCGGACTCCCGGCGGGAGATGGTGGGTGCGGGGTGTGTCAAACTATATATGTGTGTTAGTTCTGTGTAGGCTATAGTGGGGTAGCCCATATGGGGTACAACCCAAAGTTAGGGTTAGTACTTGTACCCACATTCTTTCAATGCAACCATTCCTGCTTCTAGTGTTGACATGCTTCTAGTGTTGACATGGTGCGCCGCCGCCGCGCCTCGCGCACCACGCTGCCCGTAAGCTGCGCGCCAACCCTACCCGCGCGTCGCCCGCCGCCGCCGCGCGCTCCCCTGCCCGCGCGCCACCTGGCCGCCTCAGAGCGCCCTGCCCTGCCACTGCGCCCTTTGCCGCCTCCTGCCCTGCGCGCGCCGCCCGCCAGCTGCCCTACCAACTGCTTGCTGCCCCGCGCGCCGCCAGCCTCCTGCATTGCCGGCCACTTGCCACTCTGCTTGCCGCCTGCCCACTACCCTACCTGCCACCTGCAGCCTTGCACCACTCCCAATGGCGACCTACAATGTTCTCACCTTTGACGCAGAGGGCCGCCCGATCGAATTTGAAACCTGGCTACGACCTTAAGCTCTACCTTCAGTGCGAGCCGAAGGATCGTGTGTCCTTGTTCGCTCATACGTCCGGTAGATCTAGCGCTCCTGCAGACGATGCTGACGCCAACACTCGCGACTAGTGGCTTACTCGCGACGCTGCTGCTCGCCTAGCTGTTCGCAACCACCTACCGGTAGCCGAACGCGCGCACTTTAGCTAGCAGAAAACCGCTAAGGCCCTGTCCGACGCATTTGTCGCTCGTTACAGCTCGTCTGTCACTGCTGTGCTAGGCCGTCTCATCCTGCCCTACCTCTTTCCTGACCTGTCCGCCTTTCCCACAGTCGCTGATCTTATCACCCACCTTCGCACCAGCGACGCTTGTGTGCGTGCTGCGACCCCCGTCGAGCTTCTTGCTAAGAACCCCCCTCCTATCCACTACACCCTCTACCTCCTAGTCACTCGCCTCCCTGACTCTCTTCGCGCTGTTAGGAACCCCTTTCTCGCCATGGACCCCATGGAGCTCACTATCGACCTCCTCGAGAAGCACATTACTGCGGCTGAGGCTAGCATTAACGCTGTAGGTGCTTCTCGTGGCACTCCTCGCACCCCTTTCTTCAAGGGGTGTTCCCCCTCTCCCCTCCTCCCCTCTGTCGCCACTGTCGGTCGGGCAATACGCCAGATCGACATTACCGCAGCGCGATGTGTTTGGTGCGGTTGACGAATTTTGTTGTTCGCGATCCTGGTTGCACTTCAGTTGTCGCAGTGTGTGCGAAAAGTCGGCGAATTGGGGATTTTTGCCTCTTGCAGAAGTTCCTGCACGTAGAGCCCTTCGCGAGCTGCTGCTGTCACGGCGCTGAACTCTGCTTCCACCGATGACATGGCAACCGGTTCCTGCTTCTGCGAGTTCCACGAGATGGGGCCTGTCGGCTCGAGTCGGGATAGGAACCCAGTTCTCGACCGTTGATTGTTGAGATCAGCAGCATGATCGGCATGGATGTGGCTGACAGTGTTGAATGAGGGAGTCATGACTATGGAGTAGCAACGCCCAATGTTTGGGCGTTGAGATGAAGAATTGCGGAGTGCGCTGTAGATATAGAAGATTCTCAACCAATAGTTTGCGTGAGTATTGACCCTGTTGGCTCGCGATGTAGGAGAGGTCTGGCTTGCAGGTCATGGAAGCAAAAGAGCAGGCATCCTAGCTACTACTGGTAGGTGTGAAGTCATGCAGGGATGGGGCTGCGTCTGCTCCTAGTGGGAGGCGCCGCAGCGGCAAGGGCAAGGGAGGCAAGAGTGGTGGGGGTGGCGGCGGTGGAGGCGGTGGTGGAGGCTGGGGTGGCGGAGGGGGAGGCGGTGAGAGTGGCGGGGGTGGGGGTGGGGGTACTGGTGCCAGGGTCAGTGGTGGCGGCGGCAGTGGGAGTGGCAGCAGCGGGGGTGGCGGCAGTGGGAGTGGCGGTGACGCCGGTGGCAGCGGTCGCAGTGGTGCGGCCCAACGCGACGGTTCTGGAGGTAGCCAGACATAGCAGCAGCAGCGCCAGTGCAGGCCCTGTACGCCGCATGAGCTTCGTGAGTGGTACGCACAGCGTTAGTCGTCTGGGGATGGTAGTACCTGCCCGTATGTCATTCGTACGGGTGAGCGTGCTGGTCAGACGTGCGGGAGGCTTCACACTCAGCACCGCTGCTTTTCCCGCCTTAGTGACGCATGCGCGCTCAATTTCCGTACTGCACTGAGATGCCCAACTGGGCGGAGCTGCTTAAGAGGGGCGTAGATATCTTTGATCTTGACTATGATGCTATCCTTGTTGTCATGTATGCATTGACTGTTAGTGCTGAGGGTGACTGTTACCTGTGTGTTCCGCCAGACCCCAGTATAGCAACTACTGCTCTAGGTGCTTGCGAGTCTACTGCTCTAGGTGCTAGTGAGTCTGCTCTCTTTGGTACTGCGCCTACTGAGGCCTTGTACACCTTCACGCTTGACTCAGGTGCCTCCCGCTGCTTCTTTCGCGACAGCACCACAGTCACACCACTCCCTGCACCCGTTGCAGTCTCCCTTGCTGACCCCTCCGGGGGCCCTGTCCTTGCACGTTCCTCCACTGTCCTCCCGTGTCCGGCGGTCCCGTCTGGCTCACTTACAGGTCTCCACCTCCCCTCGTTCTCCACGAACCTGGTGAGTAACGCCGTCATCCAGGATGAGTGGGTTGACACCTTCACCCCTGGAGGACGTCGTGTGGCGATCTGCACGTGTGCCCGCACGGGCCGCCACCTGGTCATGTTCACCCGTCAGCCTAGGTCTAGTCTGTACACCCTGACTGTCAGGTCTCCCCAGGTTGTTGCTACTGGTCAGGTGTCCCTGTCCGGTCCGGAGTCTGCCCCCTGCTTGTGTCGTCGCCTGTCGCACCAGACTCTCCTCTGGCACCACCGCCTCGGTCACCCCTCTCTGCCGCGCCTCCGTGGCATGCACTCCCGTCTGCTTGTCTCTGGTCTTCCCCAGTCGCTGCCGTCACTCCTACGCTCGCATGCCCCGCCGTGTCTTCCTTGTGTCGAGGGGCGGCAGCGCGCAGCTCCTCACTCCTCCTCGTTTCCTCCGACAGACGCACCCTTGCAGACCCTCCACATGGACGTGTGGGGCCCAGCCCACGTCCAGGGACAGGGCCATGAGAGGTACTTTCTGCTGGTTGTTGACGACTATTTTGATCCCTTGGATCCGCGCTGTTTGTCTCCAGCTCCGCGAGCGGTTCCAGACGAACCTTCCCGTCCTATGTCTGCACTCTGACAGAGGTGGGGAGTTTTCCTCCGACCTCTTGCGGAACCTTTGTCAGGGGGAGGGCGTCCTCCAGTCGTTCACGCTTCCGGCCTCTCCGCAGCAAAATGGGGTTGCTGAGCGCCGCATTTGCCTAGTCATGGAGGTCGCTCGCACCTCCATGATCCATGTGGCTGCTCCCCATTTTCTGTGGCCGTTTGCGGTCCGGTACGCTGCGCATCTGCTCCGACAGGTCCACCCCCGGTAGACCCCCTTCCCCCTCAGGGTCCTGCTCCCTCTAGTGTCTCCCAGGAAGACCCCCCTCCCCTAGTTGAGCCTGTCGAGGTCACTGGTGACTCTGGTGCTGCTAGAGGAGGTACTGCTAGGGGTCCTGAGTCTTGGGGTGCTGAGCCTGTGGGTGCGGAGCCTGAGGGTGCTGAGCCTGCGGGTGCGGAGCCTGGGGGTGCTGAGCCTGAGCGCGTGGAGCCTGGGGGTGCTGAGCCTGAGCGTGAGGAGCCTAGGGTTGCTGAGCCTTGGGGTGCTGTGCCTGAGTGCGTGGAGCCTGGGGGTGCTGAGCCTGGGGGTGCTGAGCCTGAGCACGTGGAGCATGGGAGTGCTGTGCTTGAGCGTGTTGAGCCTGGGGGTGCTGAGCCTGGGGGTGCTGAGCCTGAGCACGTGGAGCCTGGGGATGCTGAGCCTGAGTGTGAGGAGCCTAGGGGTGCTGTGTCTTGGGGTGCTGAGACCGAGTGTGAGGAGCCTAGGGGTGCTGTGTCTGCGGGTGCTGACCCTGGGTCCAGCCGGCAGGAGCCTCTCTCCCTGCAACAGCTGCGTGAGTGGTACAGTCGACGCTACTGCCGTCCGCGTGGCACTGCTGGTGCTGGGGGCCCGGCCACAGGAGCAGCTGGAGCTGCAGGCACTGTTGGTGGTGGCGCTGCTGGGGCTGGAGGTGCTGGGACTACTGGACCTACTGGCGTTGCTGGTGCTGGAGGAGCCTCTGGTGCTGTTGGTCCCGGAGGTGCTCGTACTGGAGGTACTGGAGCTGCCGGGGCTGGTGGTGCTCGACCTGGGGCTACTTGAGCTGTCGGTGCTGACACTAGAGACTCTAGAGTTGGAGACACTGGGACTGGAGGTACTGCTAGGGGTCCTGAGTCTTGGGTTGCTGAGCCTGCGGGTGCGGGGCCTGAGGGTGCTGAGCCTGCGGGTGCGGAGCCTGGGGGTGCTGAGCCTGAGCGCGTGGAGCCTGGGGGTGCTGAGCCTGAGCGTGAGGAGCCTGGGGTTGCTCAGCCTTGGGGTGCTGTGCCTGAGTGCGTGGAGCCTGGGGGTGCTGAGCCTAGGGGTGCTGAGCCTGAGCGTGAGGAGCCTGGGAGTGCTGAGCCTGAGCGTGTAGAGCCTGGGGGTGCTGAGCCTGGGGGTGCTGAGCCTGAGCACGTGGAGCCTGGGGATGCTGAGCCTGAGTGTGAGGAGCCTGGGGGTGCTGTGTCTTGGGGTGCTGAGACCGAGTGTGAGGAGCCTAGGGGTGCTGTGTCTGGGGGTGCTGACCCTGGGTCCAGCCGGCAGGAGCCTCTCTCCCTGCAACAGCTGCGTGAGTGGTACAGTCGACGCTACTGCCGTCCGCGTGGCACTGCTGGTGCTGGGGGCCCGGCCACAGGAGCTGCTGGAGCTGCAGGCACTGCTGGTGGTGGCGCTGCTGGGGCTGGAGGTGCTGGGACTACTGGACCTACTAACGTTGCTGGTGCTGGAGGAGCCTCTGGTGCTGTTGGTCCCGGAGGTGCTCGTACTGGAGGTACTGGAGCTGCCGGGGCTGGTGGTGCTCGTCCTGGGGCTACTGGAGCTGTCGGTGCTGACACTAGAGACTCTAGAGTTGGAGACACTCGGACTGGAGGTCCTGGTGCTAGAGATGCTGACGCTGGAGGCCCTGATGCTAGCACTGGAGGTACTGTTGCTGGTGGTGCTGTGCAGCGGCGTCTGTTCTTCACTCCACCGTTGCCTCTGACTCTTCCACCGTCTGACTCTGTGCTTCGTCAGGTTCTTACCCTTCCGTCGTCTACTGGTCTTCCGTTACAGCCTGGCTCTCCGCTGCCTGCTCCTTCTCCTTACACTAAGCAGACAGACTCGCTTACAGAGCGTCGTGAGCCTGCGTCTCGTCCTGCCTCGCCTGTTCGCGCCGCTCGCACTGCTCGCCGTGTCCCGCGTCCGCGTCCTCCTCCTGTGCCTGGTACTCACACTATGGCACTTCGTCCTTCCTCTGTTCCACAGCGCGTCCCTCTCCCGTCGCCGCCTGCGTCTTCTCTTCCGGACGATCCGGACCCTGAGTCTGACCGTGTTCGTGCTGCCAGCCCTACTGTCACCCGTCTCCTCGCTACTGTTGTCACTAGCGGGACCCTCAAAAGAAGGGAGACCACGAGTAGGGTGCCGGTCTTCAGGGCTCGTTACATTGCACGAGGCTTCAGTCAGCGACAGGGAGTTGACTTCTTCCAGACCTTCTCCCCTACCCCGAAGATGACCACTCTTCGGGTGCTGCTGCACGTTGCCGCTCAGCGTGACTACGAGCTTCACTCCCTGGACTTCAGCACAGCGTTCTTACAGGGCAGTCTGCACGAGGAGATCTGGCTGCGCCGCCCACCTAGCTTCACTGGGTCGTTTCCTCCTGGTACCCAGTGGAGCCTCCGGCGGCTAGTCTACGGTCTCCGTCAAACGCCTCGAAAGTGGCACGCCACACTGAAGACGACACTAGCGGCTCTTAGGTTTGCTCCTTTCATTGCTGACCCGTCGCTATTTCTACACATCGACGCCTTGCTGCCGCCATTCTACATCTTGGTGTACGTCGATGACTTGGTTTTTGCCACTGCTGACACTGAGGCACTCGCTCTTGTGAAGTCGGAGCTGCAGAAGCGACACACGTGTACGGACTTGGGTGAGCTGCGCAGTTACCTTGGCTTGCAGATCACCCGGGACAGAGCACGGTGCACCATCACCCTGACTCAGTCATACATGGTGCAGCAGGTCCTTCAGCGCTTCGGCTTCCAGTTCTCCTCACCACAGTCCACTCCTCTGTCTACCAGTCACTCGCTCTCAGCTCCACCTTCGGACAAGTCCGTAGAGCCGAGTGGCCCGTATCCAGAGCTTGTGGGTTGCCTCATGTACCTGATGACCTGCATTCGACCTGACCTTGCATACCCTCTTAGTATCCTGGCTCCCTACGTTGCGCCCGGGAGACACCGGCGAGAGCACTAGGAGGCTGCTAAGAGGGTGTTACGCTACTTGTGCAGTACATCGGGCATGGGGCTCGTGCTTGGAGGACGGGGTGACGTTGTCCTCACTGGACACTCAGACGCTTCTTGGGTCGACGACCTGGCTACGCAGCGGTCGTCACATGGGTACACGTTCAGCCTTGGCCCCGGCTCTGTTTCTTGGTGGTCTACACGCTCGTCTTCTGTTCTCAGCTCCAGTTGTGAGGCTGAGATCTACGCCACAGCCATGGCTGCTCAGGAGTTACGCTGGCTCACCTACCTGTTGACCGACTTGGGAGAGAGGCCTCGTTCTCCTCCAATTCTGTACGTAGACAACAAGGCTGCTATTACCTTGTGTCAGGAGCACAGACTGGAGCACAGAACAAAGCATATCGCTCTGCGTTACTTCCTTGCTCAAGAGCTGCAGCAGCGTGGTCAGCTTCGTGTTTCTTACGTGGCCACCAGGGCCAACACTGCTGATGTGTTCACCAAGGCACTTCCGCCTTGTGACCATCAGCGCTTTTGCACAGCTTTAGGCCTGGTGCCAGTGTTCGATCTGAAATCAGATTGGTTGCGCAGCTAAAGTTCTTGAAGATAATTGTGGGATCGATTTTCGGAAACCAAGCAAGTGGACTGTACAGTAATTCTTGACTTGACAGTTCACTCTAACCTGTCACTGCTTGACCCAAAATCTCGGGGTCAGCATGTGACTGGACAGCTCAGCGTCGAACCCAAACTCGGCACACCACCCTCACCACCCAATTCACGATACGGGCGGTACACCACACCCTCGCCAATTTCAACAACCAAGGCCCGAGTCGCGTCGATGTCGTTTTGCCCTCGCGTTGGTGGGAGCAAAAAAGTCCCCACCCCCCCCCCCCCCCCCCCAATTTCAACACTTGATTGGTTTCGATTTTTTGAACTGTTTTAGAGAGGTTGTAATTGGTTTTCTTTATTGGAGTGATGATGCTTCGACCGAACCGCGCTCACCTCAGGACCACACGTGGCGACAAAGGAGTTGCAATTGTCAATGGGAGTTGGGCATGGCCTCGTCCTCGCTTGGGCGGAGCCGACGTAGTGGTCGGGTGTGAGGGGAGCAGCCGACCTGCAGCAGTGGGCGAGCTGGTTGACGGGGCTGGTCAACCTGCACGGGGGCCACTGCAAGGGCGCCGACTTCGTGGGGGAAGGCGCCGACTTTGGGAGGTCGACCTGGCGAGGTCGACGTGCACGGGCGTCGACTTGGCGACGCCGACTTGAGGCAGCCGACTTGGGTGGCCGGCTGACAGGAGTGTGGTCGACCTGGTGGTTGACCAGACTTGGTGGCCGAACAGGTGGACGCCGTCCTTGGTGTTTGGGCGGTGTCCTGGGCGTCTGCTCGGAGTCCCGGGCGCCTAGACGGCGTCCTGGGAGGCTGGACGCCGACCTGGACGCCAAGACTCCGACCCTGGGAGGCCGGGTTTGGTGTAGCCGGCGACCGACTGGGCTGGACGACCAGAGGGGGTTGCCCGGTCGTCCGGGATACCCAGGGATGGTTTCTGCGAAAGCGACCTCGGGGGTGGTATCTCGAGGTCGACGTGGCTGGTGGGCGCAGTCGCTGGCATGGAGTTGACCTGGGCGTCTGCACTGTGCTCGTGACAAGGCGTAGAGCACCAACCAGCTGCGCGCACCTGCGAAGCAGATGCACCGTTGTCTTGCGGGCGCCAACGCTGTGCAACCGACTTGCTGCAGCGTTGGCGCACCGCGGACTTGCAACGTTGGCAAGCCGCGACTTTGCTCTGCTGGAGTGTGGTCGACCAAGTCGTGCTGGCACGCGCTCGACCGTGCTGCGCTGGCAGTCGATGAGCAGCTTTGCTAGGTTTGATGTAGTCTGTGTTGCCAATGTTGATGCTATCATTCTGAACCTTCCTTGTGATGTTTTCCTAGTGAAACTCTTGCCAATTCTCCCCGTGAACTAGCAAGTAGTGTGTGCACAAGGAAACGACTAAGGAACGAGCGAAGAACGCAGAGATCACTCCTACCCCGTGCCTAGCCCGTCACCTAGCTCCCGTTGTAGTATTTATCTCCGCAACAATTGGGGGGATTGAAACTGGCAGGGGTTCGGTATATAGAATTGGTGGTACAGTTGTTCTCGTTTATAGTCCGACGGGAAAATACGCCGCACGTGTCAAATTTTCCAAACCCCGGGGAAACAAAAATATATCCAAAAAAACCTGGAGGGATTGCATAAAGAGCGGTAAAAATGTTTATTTTTTATTTTGCTTTTGCTATCAATTTTACAATGGGACTACGCTTGTTTCACATTCTTATCGCGCGGTTCTCAGGGCTGGTCATCGTGACATGACCGACGGGCAGAAAACATTAGTAACCTTAGAGTTTGATGTTTTTATCGATAAAATTGGTTTTTTTATGCCGGTCAGATGGCATCGCTAAACGAGGTGGGAACCGCATGTTGGGAAGAAAAAACATTAAGAAACATATATAGAATAAAAGTTTTGCCTTTCCAAGATATTGTCCCGATTCCAGGGTGGGTTCAATTCGAGTCTTCCGATTGGCTGCGGAACTGATTTCTTCAAAAATTCCCGCCAAAAGGGCTTGTAGATGAGGGGATACACCTAGGAATTATTGGCAAAAGCTCCTCATTTTGCAAAAGGGCTCTTGATAGCGCGGACCGTTATTGCGAAACCATTTGTATTGAGTTGGCGAGGACTAGGTGTAGTACAAGTTTTGTCGTTTATAGTTAGACGAAAAGACACGCTGCGCACGGACTAAATGGCAAAACTTGCAAACCTTGGGCAAAACGGGAAACCGCTACATTTAGGCGATATCGGAAATTCTACTCAATGGGGATGTGGGATCTTTTTAGCGAGGGCCTCTAAACCGTAACACCTGTATAATAAGTTTTCTAGTTGAACACATACGGTTACTGAAGTTACTCACCAAAAGCAATGTTGTATCGCTTATGACGCACTCTTACTGCCCAATATTCGCAAAGGCACAGGAGATTGCGCTTTGAACAAATTTTTATTTTAGATGAGTGAATCATTAACTCTGATTTGTGTACGCCGCACTCGATCCATGCATTTGAGCAAAATAATCCGTTTAACTCGGATCACGATTACAACGACGGCGACCCGGACCGGAATCCGCGAGTCCCGCCGCTTGAAAGCCCCTTACACATAATTGACCCCAGGCCGATACCCAATGATTGGATTGCGCACGAGAAATTTTTGAAGTATCACACCCCACACATCGTCACGCTATGGCTTGCGCTCCTCATCCGCGACGACGACAAGCACCGCAACACGTGGTACTCCGACCACTTCCTCAGTTACTTACAAACAACGAGTGTCTGCAAGCAAACGGGCAAGGGATTGTCGTCCTGAAAGTACACAACAGCAACACGCACATCACACTGAATGATGTGCTTATCGTTCATAACCTTCGGTTCAACATGCTCTCAATATTGCAGCTGGCGAATTGCAGCGAGCACCTCAGAACTGACCCTGGAACGCGCTGTCAACAGGAATTGTGTGTTGGCCCCGTCCTCGCTTGGGCGGAGCCGACTTCGTGGTTGGGTGTACGGGAGGTACAGCCGACTTGCAGCAGTGGGCGAGACTTGGGCGAGCTGATCGACGGGTTTTGCTGACTTGCACGGGGCCACTGCAATGCCGCCGACTTTGGGAAGCCAGCGGCCGACTTCAACTGGTGGTCGACGATGGGGCTCGTCGACTTGGAAGTCGGCGTCGACTTAGGAGGACGCAGACTTCAGAAGGTCTGCCAGGAAGTCGGCGCTGACTTAGGAGGGCGCCGACTTCAAGAGGTCGACCTGGAAGTTGGCACAGTCTTGGGGACGCCGACGTGGAGAAGCCAATTTGGTGGAGTCAACGATCAGCCAGTCTGGTTGACATGGGGAGTGGCCGGCTTGGTGAAGTCAGCTGGTGATCATCGACTTGGGTGGTCCACGGGCACGTACAGCAACTGGTCGACACCGGTCACACAAGTCGGCGCCGACTTGGTGGTTGCCCGGTCGACCAGGTTACCCGGGCGACGAAGTTTTGCGGAGGTGCGCGACATTCGTTTTGGTGGTTTTGGCGAAGCTGACCTCGGTGGTGTTGGGTGCAAATGCACATTGCACGACATCCTGCCGTCTGTTTGTACGAGTATGCGTGTGCGAATGCATTTGCGTGTGAATGGTGTGTTCGTGTGTTTGTTTGCTTTCGCATTTTTCGCTTGATGCATTTGCAGGTACTCGCGCAATGTGCGCTTCGGCACAACATTGTATGCGCTATGAACAGTGCAAGCAGAAAGGACGAGCTTGCAAAGGAACCCAAGATGGAAGCTTTGCAGTTCGGTTGAGTTGATTGCGCAGATTCAGTTCTATCCAACTCGGAATTGTACTGTTTTGTTTGGTTAACTATAGTGTAGCAGGGAAGGCACTATAGGGGTACAATTTAGGTGAAGGTTGGATGTTGTTTGTCTGTATCTGCATGCTACAAGGCCAGGGGAAACCAGCGGAACCAGCATTTGGCTGGTTGGGCAAAGACAAAACAGGTTCTGTTTTTAGAACCTGAACCTGGTTGTTGTTTTCCCAGGTTGGAAAAACAGAACCAGAGGTTGTTTACCAACCTACCACCTGCTATTTTGTCCAGCCAGGTTGGTTCTGTTGCTTGGAATTATTTGGGATCATCCCTGGTTGTTCCCAGGTTGATTCCCAAGGTCCTTGCTAGCTAGAACTATTTAATCCTTCTCTGTTTGTACCTGAATATAGTCAAATTGATTCATGTGAATTCCTTCCTCGCTGGAATTTCGTTTCTATGCGGTTCGTTGGCGGAATGCTACCCGAGTCAACGCTAGTACGCTAGCACTCTAATGCTAGGCAAACA
This sequence comes from Closterium sp. Yama58-4, assembly GCA_947470075.1. Classification (NCBI taxonomy): domain Eukaryota; kingdom Viridiplantae; phylum Streptophyta; class Zygnematophyceae; order Desmidiales; family Closteriaceae; genus Closterium; species Closterium sp. Yama58-4. The sequence continues at coordinate 47,217 of CANIUD010000593.1, forward strand.
CCGTCTGAGCCATAACTTCGTAATGGCAGAACTTTTCGCGAGGCAACTTGGCTCATTTTAAAGCTCTTGGAGCGAGCTTCGATATAGCGAATTCTCAGCTTAATCCGATCGACGGTCTGCACGGCACGCTGCGCGACGTTCAAGGTACTCTTGCTGTTTTGACTAAGTCCTTCTTGATCCCTCTCTCTACAAACTCGGACCCGAGGATAGGGGCTGGTCTTGTACCAGGCACCCAGGGACCCTTGGAGGTGACCCCGAGGAGAGGTTTTAAGTTTGATTAAGTCCTAATAGCTTGAGTTTATTAGGCCCTTACACCAACAAGCTGGTATCAGAGCCGCGTTATAGTGATCCTCGTTATAGGTAGCTATGGCGGGCAACACCTCGGCGGGAGCTGGTGAATCTTCAGCCCAAGATCGTAGCGGCAGCCAAGATTCTGGTCTTTCAGCGCCAAGGGGAGCGCGAACAAACCAGGGCTCGCTTGTCAAGGAGGTGCTGAAGAATTTCACCGTCGAGAAGTTCAATGGTGAGGGCTATGATGATTGGGCCTGGAAAATGCAATTATATTTCCGTCAGATCGGTTTGCTGAAACTAATGATTGGGGAGGAGCCTAGACCGAGTGACCCCACGCTGCAGGAAGATTGGGACGAGCGCTCCTCGGCTGGCTACTATTTGATGTCGCAGAGTTTGGAGCTGAACCAGCGTCACCACGTCATGCACCTGCTGCCGGAGGTTGAATGCGGTCCGAAGGCGTGGACCGTGTTGAAGGAGCTGCACGCCCCGACCTCCGTTGTCGCAACGTTGATGCTGGAAAGGGAGCTGTCCGCGTTGCGCCTGAGCGAGGAAGAGCCGGTGCAACCAGTCCTGGACAAGATGCGCGACCTCTACGCGAAGTTGGCGACCGCGGGAATCACCTACCCGGAGCAGACCAAGTGCTTGAAGATGCTCTCGCTGCTGCCAGAATCGTGGCTTCAATTTACGAGCGGATTGAGCCTGCCGCAGAACCAGAGCTTGTGGACGCTCGAGTGGGTGCGGACGAAGATTCTGGAGGAGGACTTCCGTCGCCGCCAACTGAGGGGTGGAGACGACGGCAGCAGCGGCTACGGGATGCAAGGGAGCCGACGTGGCAGAGGACGTGGCTTCGGTGGTGCTGGACGCGGTGCAAAGAAAGACGACGACTCCAACGACCAACAAGGAGGTACCGGTTGGGGTCGCGGTGCGAAATCTGGACGTGGGGGCAAGTCGGGTGCTGGTGGCAAAATGAAAGGGAGTTGCTGGTATTGTGAGAAGGAAGGGCACCCCTGGTTTTTGTGCTATAAGAAACCCGATGGATGGACCCCCCAGAATCGTCACCAGGATGGCGGCGCGCGGAGGAACCAGAAAAACGGCGCCAACATGGTCGCTGATTCGTCCGACAACAACCCGAAGGGCAACGGCGGTGCGGAGAAGAAGAAGGAGCGCACCGCGGGCCAATTCTTCCATGTGGGAGACAAGGGGGAGCAAGGAGACGCCTCTGCCAAAGTTGGAGCAGAGCTGCACCCCCTAGACTATTGGGTGTTGGACACAGGCGCTGCTTGGACGATGACGCCGCGCAAGGACCTGCTGGACGAAGTACGAGCTGCACCGATCAATGAAGTGTGCTCCGCCTCTGGACACATGTTGAAGGTGGCTGGTGCGGGACGAGCTGCGTTTAAGGGAGCGGATGGCAAGCCGGTGGTGCTGCACGACGTTCTCTTCGTCCCCGACCTGAAGGCCAACCTTATCTCCCTCCGTAAGCTTGGCAAGGCTGGGGTGAACACCAACACGGATGGGGCACGCACTTATAAGGGGAAGCTGGGCAATCGGGTGCTTTGGGATCTGCACGAGAGCAAGGACGTGTACAGATCTATGTGGCAGCTGCCGGCCCTGGCGTGGCATGGTGGGGGGCAGGCTGGAGAGGGGTCTGCATCCCAGGGGGAGTGCAATGCCGTTGGAGGGGTTGGTGTGAAAGTGTCGGCCAGATCTGGGGAGACAGATTGGGCAACGGCACACCGGCGCTTAGGGCATGTGGCAATGCCTTTGCTGAAGCAGCTGGAGAAGGATGGAGCCGTTAAGGGTCTGAAGCTGAACGGACAGCCACCCGATGACAACTGTGAAATCTGTTTGCTTTCAAAGTTCACCCGTTTCCCTTTCCATAGTGTGGCTGGCAGGAGCAAGAAGCCTTTGGAGCTGGTCCACATGGACTTGGTGGGGCCGCTGCCGGTGCAAGGGCACAAGGGGGAGCGGTATTTTCTTACAATTGTGGATGACTGGAGCAGGCTGATGTGGGCGTATCTGCTGAAGCAGAAGGACCACGCCGCCTCCACGATACGGGACGATTGGCTGCCATTCGTGGAGAAGCAGGCGGAGTGTGTAGTGAAGCGGATTAGGACAGACCGGGGTGGTGAGTTCCTTGGAGCTGAAATGACGGCCTGGCTCAAGAAGCAGGGCATCCAGAGAGAGCTGACCACGGCTTATACCCCACAGTCCAATGGTGTAGCAGAACGGGCAAACCGGACCATTCTGGAGACAGCTAGGGCGCTGCTCATAGAATCTGGGCTGAGCAATTCTATGTGGCCTCATGCTGTCCGGCACGCCACTGTCGCTAGGAACAGGGTGCTCACCAAGGTTGGGGATGACTCGTGGGTGCCGTTGGAGAGGTGGCTTGGGAGGAAGCCGCCGGTGGACATGCTGAGGGTGTTCGGTTGCATGGCAGTCGCCCACGTCCCCAAGACCTACCGCAGTAAGTTGGGGGCGAGTGCAATCTGGTGTGTGCATTTGGGGCTGGCTGCTGAGAGCAAGGGATGGCTGCTGTGGGAACCATCCAAGGGTGTGTTGTTTGACAGCAGGGATGTGAAATTCATTGAGGGCATGATGTATGGGAGCTGGGAGAAACAGCCGGAGGCAAGGGTGTCCCAGCAGATGTGTTGGTGTAAGGGCCTAATAAACTCAAGCTATTAGGACTTAATCAAACTTAAAACCTCTCCTCGGGGTCACCTCCAAGGGTCCCTGGGTGCCTGGTACAAGACCAGCCCCTATCCTCGGGTCCGAGTTTGTAGAGAGAGGGATCAAGGACTTAGTCAAAACAGCAAGAGTACCTTGAACGTCGCGCAGCGTGCCGTGCAGACCGTCGGTCGGATTAAGCTGAGAATTCGCTATATCGAAGCTCGCTCCAAGAGCTTTAAAATGAGCCAAGTTGCCTCGCGAAAAGTTCTGCCATTACTAAGTTATGGCTCGGACAGCGTTTGCCTAGCGTTGGAGTGCTAGCATACTAGCGTTGACTCGGGTAGCATTCCGCCGTCGAATAGCGCAGAAACGAAATTCCAGCGAGGAAGGAATTCGCTTGAATCAATTTGACTATATTCAGGTACAAACAGAGAAGGATTAAATAGTTCTAGCTAGCAAGGACCTTGGGAATCAACCTGGGAACAACCAGGGATGATCCCAAATAATTCCAAGCAACAGAACCAACCTGGCTGGACAAAATAGCAGGTGGTAGGTTGGTAAACAACCTCTGGTTCTGTTTTTCCAACCTGGGAAAACAACAACCAGGTTCAGGTTCTAAAAACAGAACCTGTTTTGTCTTTTCCCAACCAGCCAAATGCTGGTTCCGCTGGTTTCCCCTGGCCTTGTAGCATGCAGATACAGACAAACAACATCCAACCTTCACCTAAATTGTACCCCTATAGTGCCTTCCCTGCTACACTATAGTTAACCAAACAAAACAGTACAATTTCGAGTTGGATAGAACTGAATCTGCGCAATCAACTCAACCGAACTGCAAAGCTTCCATCTTGGGTTCCTTTGCGAGCTCGTCCTTTCTGCTTGCACTGTTCATAGCGCGTACAATGTTGTGCCGAAGCGCACATTGCGCGAGTACCTGCAAATGCATCAAGCGAAAAATGCGAAAGCAAACAAACACACGAACACCACATTCACACACAAATGCATTCGCACACGCATACTCGTACAAACAGACGGCAGGATGTCGTGCAATGTGCATTTGCACCCAACACACTCCCCCTCAGCCTGCCGGCTGCATCCCCGTCATTCCATGCTAGTTCATGCTCATTCCACTCATGCGCACACAACGCCGCTCATCCGCAAGCCTCTTGGTGAGAAAGTCTGCTGGCTGCTTGTGAGTCTTGATGTAGATCGGATGCACCGTCCCCCTCTTCACCTCCTTACGCAGCCAGTGCCACTTGATACGCATGTGCTTGTTCAGCCCATGAAGCACAGCGTTTCTGGCCATCCCAAGAGCCCCCTTGCTATCACAAAACAGCGGCGTAGCAACTTTCTGCTCCTGGCCAATCTCCTCTAACAGCCTCCTCAGCCAAATCACCTCCTTCACCCCATGGAACATCGCCATGTACTCTGATTCTACGGAAGAGAGTGCCGTCTCCGTCTGCTTCTTGGACCTCCAACTAACAGGTCCTCCCCCAACTACGCAGATGTATCCTCCTACAGATGAGGAATCCTCCTTCTCAGAAGCCCATGTAGCATCGGTAAAGCAAGTGAGAAATAGCTTGCCTTCTCCAAGCCTCTCCCCCTTCTCTTTCAGCACCTCCACCCCTTTCTGCTTCACCTGTGCAGATGCGGAGTATTGAACTTCAATGCTTGGGTGAGAGTTCAGGTACTTCACCACACGCTCAGCTGCATCCACCTGCTCCTCTGATGGATTCTGCACCACCCTAGCCAGCTGCCCAACCGAGAAAGAGATGTCGGGCCTCGTGTGAACTGCTGCGTACAAGAGGCTGCCCACCAAGGACTGAAATTGCTGCTGCTCTTCAGCTTCAACCCCTTCATCCTCTGCAGCCTTCACAAGCTTGAATTCTGCTGGCAGGGGAGTTGCAACCTTGCGCTCATTCTCAATCCCATACTTCTCCCCCAGCTCCTTGATGAACTTCTCCTGGTGCAGCTTCAACCACCTGTGATCTGGATCCCTCTCCACGTGCATCCCGAGGTAGTACTTTACCTCCCCAAGGTTCTTGCACTTGAAGTTTTCCATCAGTTGCTGCTGCACTTTCTGGATCTCCTTCATGCTGCTGCTGAAGAGAAGAATGTCGTCCACATAGACCAGAAACAGCACCAGCTTCTCCCCCTCGCCCTTGAGAAAGAGGCTCTCATCACAGCTGCTGGTCCTGAATCCAATCTCCTCTAAAACAGCTGCCAACTTCTGGTACCAGCAGCGTGGCGCCTGCTTCAAGCCGTAGATGGACTTGTTGAGCTTGCACACCCTGCCCGTACCATCCTCATACCCAGGCGGCTGCGTTATGTACACATCCTCCTCTAAAATCCCATTCAGGAATGCCGTTGAAATATCCATCTGAATGATGAATTTCCCACTAACAGCTGCATCTGCCAACAAGACACGGAGGGTAGGGGGTTTGGCAGTGGGAGCAAAGATTTCGTTGAAGTCCTGCTTCTCCTTCTGCATAAACCCCTTCGCCACCAGCCTACTCTTGTAGATGGTGACCTGCCCCTTGTCATCGGTCTTGATCCTCAGCACCCACTTGCATTGTATCGCTTTCTTCCCATCAGGCAGCACCACCAGATCCCATGTCCTATTCTCCAGCAGACTCTGGTACTCAGCATTCCTAGAAGCCAGCCACTTGTCCCTATCTGGTCCAGCTAATGCCTCTTCCATGCTAGCTGGTTCCTCTGGTGCAGGGGCAAGAAAACAGTACGCAGGCTCATCCTCCTCATCCGGGTCATAGCCATGAGGTAGAATCAGCAATGCCTCTTCGGTCCCTAGCTGCTGCTCTGCTGCATCAGTTCCTGCAGTCAGCTTCTTAGTAGCCATACGGGTACGTCCTGGCCTAGAGACGGGTGTCTCCCATCCCTTCATAACGACACCCTTCAGCTTCTTAGTTTTTCCCTGCTGCTTCTCTCCTCCCTCGGGTCCAGCAGCTCCACTAGTGCTGCCGCCAGTTTCCACACCATTTTCTCCACCAGCAGATGCCTCCTGTACCTTCTCTCCATCACCATTTCCAGCAGCTGCCTCCTCTCCCTCCTCCCACACACTAGGAGTCAGGTCCAGCTGCATGGTGATCTGCTCCATCTGCTGGGACACCCTTGCCTCCGGCTGTTTCTCCCAGCTCCCATACATCATGCCCTCAATGAATTTCACATCCCTGCTGTCAAACAACACACCCTTGGATGGTTCCCACAGCAGCCATCCCTTGCTCTCAGCAGCCAGCCCCAAATGCACACACCAGATTGCACTCGCCCCCAACTTACTGCGGTAGGTCTTGGGGACGTGGGCGACTGCCATGCAACCGAACACCCTCAGCATGTCCACCGGCGGCTTCCTCCCAAGCCACCTCTCCAACGGCACCCACGAGTCATCCCCAACCTTGGTGAGCACCCTGTTCCTAGCGACAGTGGCGTGCCGGACAGCATGAGGCCACATAGAATTGCTCAGCCCAGATTCTATGAGCAGCGCCCTAGCTGTCTCCAGAATGGTCCGGTTTGCCCGTTCTGCTACACCATTGGACTGTGGGGTATAAGCCGTGGTCAGCTCTCTCTGGATGCCCTGCTTCTTGAGCCAGGCCGTCATTTCAGCTCCAAGGAACTCACCACCCCGGTCTGTCCTAATCCGCTTCACTACACACTCCGCCTGCTTCTCCACGAATGGCAGCCAATCGTCCCGTATCGTGGAGGCGGCGTGGTCCTTCTGCTTCAGCGGATACGCCCACATCAGCCTGCTCCAGTCATCCACAATTGTAAGAAAATACCGCTCCCCCTTGTGCCCTTGCACCGGCAGCGGCCCCACCAAGTCCATGTGGACCAGCTCCAAAGGCTTCTTGCTCCTGCCAGCCACACTATGGAAAGGGAAACGGGTGAACTTTGAAAGCAAACAGATTTCACAGTTGTCATCGGGTGGCTGTCCGTTCAGCTTCAGACCCTTAACGGCTCCGTCCTTCTCCAGCTGCTTCAGCAAAGGCATTGCCACATGCCCTAAGCGCCGGTGTGCCGTTGCCCAATCTGTCTCCCCAGATCTGGCCGACACTTTCACACCAACCCCTCCAACGGCATTGCACTCCCCCTGGGATGCAGACCCCTCTCCAGCCTGCCCCCCACCATGCCACGCCAGGGCCGGCAGCTGCCACATAGATCTGTACACGTCCTTGCTCTCGTGCAGATCCCAAAGCACCCGATTGCCCAGCTTCCCCTTATAAGTGCGTGCCCCATCCGTGTTGGTGTTCACCCCAGCCTTGCCAAGCTTACGGAGGGAGATAAGGTTGGCCTTCAGGTCGGGGACGAAGAGAACGTCGTGCAGCACCACCGGCTTGCCATCCGCTCCCTTAAACGCAGCTCGTCCCGCACCAGCCACCTTCAACATGTGTCCAGAGGCGGAGCACACTTCATTGATCGGTGCAGCTCGTACTTCGTCCAGCAGGTCCTTGCGCGGCGTCATCGTCCAAGCAGCGCCTGTGTCCAACACCCAATAGTCTAGGGGGTGCAGCTCTGCTCCAACTTTGGCAGAGGCGTCTCCTTGCTCCCCCTTGTCTCCCACATGGAAGAATTGGCCCGCGGTGCGCTCCTTCTTCTTCTCCGCACCGCCGTTGCCCTTCGGGTTGTTGTCGGACGAATCAGCGACCATGTTGGCGCCGTTTTTCTGGTTCCTCCGCGCGCCGCCATCCTGGTGACGATTCTGGGGGGTCCATCCATCGGGTTTCTTATAGCACAAAAACCAGGGGTGCCCCTCCTTCTCACAATACCAGCAACTCCCTTTCATTTTGCCACCAGCACCCGACTTGCCCCCACGTCCAGATTTCGCACCGCGACCCCAACCGGTACCTCCTTGTTGGTCGTTGGAGTCGTCGTCTTTCTTTGCACCGCGTCCAGCACCACCGAAGCCACGTCCTCTGCCACGTCGGCTCCCTTGCATCCCGTAGCCGCTGCTGCCGTCGTCTCCACCCCTCAGTTGGCGGCGACGGAAGTCCTCCTCCAGAATCTTCGTCCGCACCCACTCGAGCGTCCACAAGCTCTGGTTCTGCGGCAGGCTCAATCCGCTCGTAAATTGAAGCCACGATTCTGGCAGCAGCGAGAGCATCTTCAAGCACTTGGTCTGCTCCGGGTAGGTGATTCCCGCGGTCGCCAACTTCGCGTAGAGGTCGCGCATCTTGTCCAGGACTGGTTGCACCGGCTCTCCCTCGCTCAGGCGCAACGCGGACAGCTCCCTCTCCAGCATCAACGTTGCGACAACGGAGGTCGGGGCGTGCAGCTCCTTCAACACGGTCCACGCCTTCGGACCGCATTCAACCTCCGGCAGCAGGTGCATGACGTGGTGACGCTGGTTCAGCTCCAAACTCTGCGACATCAAATAGTAGCCAGCCGAGGAGCGCTCGTCCCAATCTTCCTGCAGCGTGGGGTCACTCGGTCTAGGCTCCTCCCCAATCATTAGTTTCAGCAAACCGATCTGACGGAAATATAATTGCATTTTCCAGGCCCAATCATCATAGCCCTCACCATTGAACTTCTCGACGGTGAAATTCTTCAGCACCTCCTTGACAAGCGAGCCCTGGTTTGTTCGCGCTCCCCTTGGCGCTGAAAGACCAGAATCTTGGCTGCCGCTACGATCTTGGGCTGAAGATTCACCAGCTCCCGCCGAGGTGTTGCCCGCCATAGCTACCTATAACGAGGATCACTATAACGCAGCTCTGATACCAGCTTGTTGGTGTAAGGGCCTAATAAACTCAAGCTATTAGGACTTAATCAAACTTAAAACCTCTCCTCGGGGTCACCTCCAAGGGTCCCTGGGTGCCTGGTACAAGACCAGCCCCTATCCTCGGGTCCGAGTTTGTAGAGAGAGGGATCAAGGACTTAGTCAAAACAGCAAGAGTACCTTGAACGTCGCGCAGCGTGCCGTGCAGACCGTCGGTCGGATTAAGCTGAGAATTCGCTATATCGAAGCTCGCTCCAAGAGCTTTAAAATGAGCCAAGTTGCCTCGCGAAAAGTTCTGCCATTACTAAGTTATGGCTCGGACAGCGTTTGCCTAGCGTTGGAGTGCTAGCATACTAGCGTTGACTCGGGTAGCATTCCGCCGTCGAATAGCGCAGAAACGAAATTCCAGCAAGGAAGGAATTCGCTTGAATCAATTTGACTATATTCAGGTACAAACAGAGAAGGATTAAATAGTTCTAGCTAGCAAGGACCTTGGGAATCAACCTGGGAACAACCAGGGATGATCCCAAATAATTCCAAGCAACAGAACCAACCTGGCTGGACAAAATAGCAGGTGGTAGGTTGGTAAACAACCTCTGGTTCTGTTTTTCCAACCTGGGAAAACAACAACCAGGTTCAGGTTCTAAAAACAGAACCTGTTTTGTCTTTTCCCAACCAGCCAAATGCTGGTTCCGCTGGTTTCCCCTGGCCTTGTAGCATGCAGATACAGACAAACAACATCCAACCTTCACCTAAATTGTACCCCTATAGTGCCTTCCCTGCTACACTATAGTTAACCAAACAAAACAGTACAATTTCGAGTTGGATAGAACTGAATCTGCGCAATCAACTCAACCGAACTGCAAAGCTTCCATCTTGGGTTCCTTTGCGAGCTCGTCCTTTCTGCTTGCACTGTTCATAGCGCGTACAATGTTGTGCCGAAGCGCACATTGCGCGAGTACCTGCAAATGCATCAAGCGAAAAATGCGAAAGCAAACAAACACACGAACACACCATTCACACACAAATGCATTCGCACACGCATACTCGTACAAACAGACGGCAGGATGTCGTGCAATGTGCATTTGCACCCAACAAGATGGAGCAGATCACCATGCAGCTGGACCTGACTCCTAGTGTGTGGGAGGAGGGAGAGGAGGCAGCTGCTGGAAATGGTGATGGAGAGAAGATACAGGAGGCATCTGCTGGTGGAGAAAATGGTGTGGAAACTGGCGGCAGCACTAGTGGAGCTGCTGGACCCGAGGGAGGAGAGAAGCAGCAGGGAAAAACTAAGAAGCCGAAGGGTGTCGTTATGAAGGGATGGGAGACACCCGTCTCCAGGCCAGGACGTACCCGTATGGCTACTAAGAAGCTGACTGCAGGAACTGATGCAGCAGAGCAGCAGCTAGGGACCGAAGAGGCATTGCTGATTCTACCTCATGGCTATGACCCGGATGAGGAGGATGAGCCTGCGTACTGTTTTCTTGCCCCTGCACCAGAGGAACCAGCTAGCATGGAAGAGGCATTAGCTGGACCAGATAGGGACAAGTGGCTGGCTTCTAGGGATGCTGAGTACCAGAGTCTGCTGGAGAATAGGACATGGGATCTGGTGGTGCTGCCTGATGGGAAGAAAGCGATACAATGCAAGTGGGTGCTGAGGATCAAGACCGATGACAAGGGGCAGGTCACCATCTACAAGAGTAGGCTGGTGGCGAAGGGGTTTATGCAGAAGGAGAAGCAGGACTTCAACGAAATCTTTGCTCCCACTGCCAAACCCCCTACCCTCCGTGTCTTGTTGGCAGATGCAGCTGTTAGTGGGAAATTCATCATTCAGATGGATATTTCAACGGCATTCCTGAATGGGATTTTAGAGGAGGATGTGTACATGACGCAGCCGCCTGGGTATGAGGATGGTACGGGCAGGGTGTGCAAGCTCAACAAGTCCATCTACGGCTTGAAGCAGGCGCCACGCTGCTGGTACCAGAAGTTGGCAGCTGTTTTAGAGGAGATGGGATTCAGGACCAGCAGCTGTGATGAGAGCCTCTTTCTCAAGGGCGAGGGGGAGAAGGTGGTGCTGTTTCTGGTCTATGTGGACGATATTCTTCTCTTCAGCAGCAGCATGAAGGAGATCCAGAAAGTGCAGCAGCAACTGATGAAAAACTTCAAGTGCAAGAACCTTGGGGAGGTAAAGTACTACCTCGGGATGCACGTGGAGAGGGATCCAGATCACAGGTGGTTGAAGCTGCACCAGGAGAAGTTCATCAAGGAGCTGGGGGAGAAGTATGGGATTGAGAATGAGCGCAAGGTTGCAACTCCCCTGCCAGCAGAATTCAAGCTTGTGAAGGCTGCAGAGGATGAAGGGGTTGAAGCTGAAGAGCAGCAGCAATTTCAGTCCTTGGTGGGCAGCCTCTTGTACGCAGCAGTTCACACGAGGCCCGACATCTCTTTCTCGGTTGGGCAGCTGGCTAGGGTGGTGCAGAATCCATCAGAGGAGCAGGTGGATGCAGCTGAGCGTGTGGTGAAGTACCTGAACTCTCACCCAAGCATTGGAGTTCAATACTCCGCATCTGCACAGGTGAAGCAGAAAGGGGTGGAGGTGCTGAAAGAGAAGGGGGAGAGGCTTGGAGAAGGCAAGCTATTTCTCACTTGCTTTACCGATGCTACATGGGCTTCTGAGAAGGAGGATTCCTCATCTGTGGGAGGATACATCTGCGTAGTTGGGGGAGGACCTGTTAGTTGGAGGTCCAAGAAGCAGACGGAGACGGCACTCTCTTCCGTAGAATCAGAGTACATGGCGATGTTCCATGGGGTGAAGGAGGTGATTTGGCTGAGGAGGCTGTTAGAGGAGATTGGCCAGGAGCAGAAAGTTGCTACGCCGCTGTTTTGTGATAGCAAGGGGGCTCTTGGGATGGCCAGGAACGCTGTGCTTCATGGCCTGAACAAGCACATGCGTATCAAGTGGCACTGGCTGCGTAAGGAGGTGAAGAGGGGGACTGTGAATCCAATCTACATCAAGACTCACCAGCAGCCAGCAGACTTTCTCACCAAGAGGCTTGCGGATGAGCCTCATTGGCGTTGTGTGCGCATGAGTGGAATGAGCATGAACTAGCATGGAATGACGGGGATGCAGCCGGCAGGCTGAGGGGGAGTGTGTTGGGTGCAAATGCACATTGCACGACATCCTGCCATCTGTTTGTACGAGTATGCGTGTGCGAATGCATTTGTGTGTGAATGGTGTGTTCGTGTGTTTGTTTGCTTTCGCATTTTTTCGCTTGATGCATTTGCAGGTACTCGCGCAATGTGCGCTTCAGCACAACATTGTATGCGCTATGAACAGTGCAAGCAGAAAGGACGAGCTCGCAAAGGAACCCAAGATGGAAGCTTTGCAGTTCGGTTGAGTTGATTGCGCAGATTCAGTTCTATCCAACTCGGAATTGTACTGTTTTGTTTGGTTAACTATAGTGTAGCAGGGAAGGCACTATAGGGGTACAATTTAGGTGAAGGTTGGATGTTGTTTGTCTGTATCTGCATGCTACAAGGCCAGGGGAAACCAGCGGAACCAGCATTTGGCTGGTTGGGCAAAGACAAAACAGGTTCTGTTTTTAGAACCTGAACCTGGTTGTTGTTTTCCCAGGTTGGAAAAACAGAACCAGAGGTTGTTTACCAACCTACCACCTGCTATTTTGTCCAGCCAGGTTGGTTCTGTTGCTTGGAATTATTTGGGATCATCCCTGGTTGTTCCCAGGTTGATTCCCAAGGTCCTTGCTAGCTAGAACTATTTAATCCTTCTCTGTTTGTACCTGAATATAGTCAAATTGATTCATGTGAATTCCTTCCTCGCTGGAATTTCGTTTCTATGCGGTTCGTTGGCGGAATGCTACCCGAGTCAACGCTAGTACGCTAGCACTCTAATGCTAGGCAAACACCGTCTGAGCCATAACTTCGTAATGGCAGAACTTTTCGCGAGGCAACTTGGCTCATTTTAAAGCTCTTGGAGCGAGCTTCGATATAGCGAATTCTCAGCTTAATCCGATCGACGGTCTGCACGGCACGCTGCGCGACGTTCAAGGTACTCTTGCTGTTTTGACTAAGTCCTTCTTGATCCCTCTCTCTACAAACTCGGACCCGAGGATAGGGGCTGGTCTTGTACCAGGCACCCAGGGACCCTTGGAGGTGACCCCGAGGAGAGGTTTTAAGTTTGATTAAGTCCTAATAGCTTGAGTTTATTAGGCCCTTACACCAACAGGTGGTGGTATCCCGAGGTTGACCTGGAGGATCAGATGCAGACGCGGTCGAATTGGTGTCTGTGCCATGCAGGTGACGAAACACAGCACGCCAATCAGATGCGAGCACCTGCGAAGCAGGTGCGCTGCTGTCCTGCGGGTGCAACGCTGTGCAGCCGCCTTGCTGCAACATTGGCACGCTATCGACTTGCAATACTGGCAGACCGCGACTTTGCTCTGCTGGAGCACGGTCGATCTTGCAGTGTTGGAACGCGGTCGATCGTGCTGCGCTGGCAGTCGACCTGCTTGCATGTAGGCTTATGATGTAGTCAGTGTTCCTTTGCAAGTGTCAATCATTATTGTCAACTTTCCCTAATGAGACTCTTGCCAATTTCCCCTGTGAGCTAGCAAGTAGTGAGAGCATTTCGAAACGACTAAGGAACAAACGCAGGGGTCACCCTCACACCCGTGCCTAACCCGTGGTCTAGCTCCCATTGTTTTAGATATCTCTGCATGGTGTGGTGAGCGTGGACGGCACTACGACTTGGCTTCAGTCTAGTCAATTTAGTTGCACGCTACTTATCTTGTTCGTAGGCCAGCAGCTGTGTTAGTCACCATGGTGGGCGCTGTAGGTGACGCGGGCGTAGTGGATACCCCTGAGATACGGCTGGCTGATGTGAGGAGACGCCACGCAGATGGCGCATATGGGGAGACGCTCCCCTTGGAAATCGCCGAGTTAAGCATCCGCGCAAAGAGGGCGGTGGAGCACCCTTCTCGACCTGCCTATCCTAAACCGGTGAACAACGAAGGCGTCGTCAACATGGGCGTCAACGTCGGAGACCAAGTTGGCAATAGTGCAGGAGGCACGTCGAGGCAAAGAGGGGTGTTCCGGTCAGCCGACGGTGAAGTCGGCGACGTTCAGGTGCGAGGGCAGCAGTCGTCGATGGCTGTGGTCGCAAGGCGATGTTGGTGGACGTTCAGGCAGTGTCACGCCTATGTCGGCGACCCACGTGACTACAGCGGGGATCGCACTGACCTACGGATACTTCAAGTTCCCGCAGGACAAGGGCTCCGTCACGGCGCTGCTAGTCAGTCGGCACGACCTGCTCACGTGGAAGGAGTCCATCATGCCCCAGCTGGAGATGGCCGGGCTGATGTGCTTCGCCGACGGCTCCGTGGAGACGCCGTCTGCAAGCAATGCCGAGCTGCGTGCGGAGTTCCGCGCCATGCAGCTATTGACCTTCACGGTCATCTCACGGCGTTGCTCGCTGGTGGTGCAGATAGCTTTGTAGTCGTGCTGGCGCCACCAGGACACCGGGCATCAGGCGTGGCGGTTCATCACGGCGACGTACCAGGTCACCGACGACCTGTACATTGGCCAACTGGAGGAGGCGTCGTGCTTGCTGGTTGGCGTCGTGGAGATGACCATCTCGCTGGCGCCGGAGGCCGGCGAGGACTTCCAGGCGGTGGCGGCAACCGTGTCACACCACCTGATGGGGACGAAGGCATCCTTTGTCGACTTGGGGGCCGAGCGGTGACGCTAAGCATGTGCGCGGCTTCAATGGAGCGCTATAGGACGTCTAAGGCCGAGGCACTGTCGCCCTGCAAGGAGGTGCTCATCCCCGACGTGCTCTACAACCCGGGCATGCAGGCGAACTTGTTGTCGGCTGGCCAATTGAAGGAGGGCGGCGTGAAGCTGATGGACGGCGGTGACGGGATGCTCCTTGTCTCGGCAGCGGGGGGTTCTTTGTAGGGCGACGTACACCGGCCGGCGGCGGGGGGTTCTTCCGTCTAGTCAACTTAGTTGCACAATTCCTATTTCGTTCGTAGGTCGGCAGCTGTGTTAGTCACCATGGTATGCACCGTTGGTGACGCAGGGGTGGTGGACACCCTGGAGGCACGGCTGGAGGATGTGAAAAACGCCACTTGGCTGGCGAGTACGGGGAGACGCTCCCCTTGGCGGTCGTCGAGGCTGGCATGCATGCTGGCGGAGCACCCTTCTCAACTGGCCTCTCCTCGACCGATGAACAACGAGGGCGGCATCGACGCAGGCGCCCACGCCGGTGACCAGGTTGGCAGCTGCTGACCTTCACAGTCCTCTCACGGTGCTGCTCGCCGGGCATGCAGACCGCCTTGAAGTCGTGAAGGGACTACTTGGACGCCGGCCACCAGGCGTGGCACTTCATCGAGTCGACGTACCAGGTCACCGACGACCTGTACATTGGCCAGCTCGAGGAGCAGATGACGCACCTGCGGATGGGCGAGCAGGAGACGGCGACCGACTACTGCAACCGGGCTCGGCGACTTCTCGCCAATATGAGGATGACCGGCGTGCAGTATTCGACAGCGTCGTACATCACGCACGTCTTAAAGGGGCTCCCGAGCAGCTACAACCTGATGAAGCGGCTGATGGTAGTGCCGAGCATGAGGGAGTCACTAAACGATGACTCGCTGGCCTCGTTCATTCTCCGGGACGAGGCGATGCAGGAGGCTGAACAGTCCACGGAGCTCCTGCCGCAGGCGAACTACGTCGCCCCAACAAAGCAAGGAAGCCAATCGGGGCAGCACGGCAAGCCTGGCGGCGGTGGTAGCGGAGGTGGAAAACCGGCCAGGGACGCCGACAAGCAGAAGTCGGCCAAGGAGGGCGGTTGAGGAGGAGTCGGTCGACATTGGGAGTGCTGGCCGACGACGACACCAAGGGAGGCCGAGGGAGGTCAGCTGAGCGTCGCCCTTGTCGGGAGAGCAAGCCGGGCAAGGAGAAGCAGTCGACCAAGTCATCAACCTCGGCAAAGGACGCCGACTCCTCTGCTGGCGGCAAGGGGCAAGGTGACGGGGCGGCGTTGTGCTTGCTGGTCGCCGTCATGGAGCCAATTGTCGCGTTGGCGCCAGAGGCCGGCGAGGACTTCCAGGCGGTGGCAGCAGCTGTGCAGGCGAACCCGCCGGCGGTCCGGCTAGATAGCGGCTGCTCGCACCACCTGATGGGGACGAAGGAGGCCTTCGTCGACTTGGGGCCGAGCGGCGACGTGAAGCATGTGCGCGGCTTCAATGGGGCGCTGCAAGACGTCCAGGGCCGAGGCACTGTCGCCTTCCAAGGTGAAGTCGGGAAGCAGGTACTAATCCCCAACGTACTCCATGTCCCGAGCCTACGGGCGAACCTGCTGTCAGCCGGTCAGCCAAAGGAGAACGGAGTGAAGCTGCAAGGGGACGGGGACGGGACACTCCTTGTCTCAGCGGCGGGGGACGTGCTTGGTCAGGCGAAGTATACCAGCCGGATCCTCTGCACCGACCTGTGTCCCTGCTCGGCAACGTCCTAGACGGAGGTGGTAGCCCTGCGGGCGATAGTCTCGGCGACGAAATTGATGTCGGGCAGGTGGCACGCGTGGCTTGCAACCATCACGAGCTCGGCGAAGCATGAGGTCGCCACCGGTCTGGACATCAAGCCGTCTCTCTATGTGTTTCGTGCGTTGGCGGGAAGCTGGCGCGGCACACCTTCCCCGACAAGGGTTCCAACGCCGATGACGCCTTGGTCGTCGTGCACATCGACCCGTGCGGGCCCTTCTGCGTGACTGCCAAGGATGGAAGCTTGTACTTCCTGCTGCTAAAGGACCGCAAGACCTGCTACGTGTGGGTGAGGCCGGTCGCCAAGAAGTCTAACGTGCTGCCGGAGTTCGAGCAGTGGCTGGTGACGGTTGAGCGGCAGACTCGGTGCTGATACTGTGCTCTGACCGGGGAGGGGAGTTCCTCGGGAAGGATTTCTCTGCCTTTGTGGACGGCAAGGAGATCGTCCACGACCTGACCTGCCCCTACACCCCGCAGCAGAACGGCATGGCAGAGCGGGAGATGCGGACGGTGGTGGAGTTTGTGCGGAAGATGCTACTGCACATGGGCGTGCAGCACTACTGGTGGCACCTCGCTCTACGGCAGGCCGTCTGGGTCCGCAACTGCCTTGAGAGGTCATCGCTGCCACTGAGGATGACGCCGTACCAGCTGCTGACTGGGACGAAGCCCGACTTGTCGCTGGCCCGCGTGTGGGGCTGCATGGCGCAGTTTCTGGTCCCCGAGCAGCAGCGTGGTGGGAAGCTGAAGCCAAAGGCTTGGTGGGCCCTTCACCTCGCTGTGTCGAAGGACAGCAAAGGCTGGGAGCTCCTCGACCTCACAGGCAATGGGGTGGTCACCACGTCGGACGTGGTGTTCTACGAGACGATGTCGCTGGAGGTGTGGAAGTCGGAGCACGGGCCGGCGTCGGGGCGAACGTAGGTCCCCTCAACGGTGACGGCATCGGCACCCGCCGACGGACACCTCAACGGCGACGCTCCCTCTGCTTGCCGAGGTCGGTGAGCTTGCTGATGAGGACGCAGCGGTCGTCTACCCTCCCGCCCCTCCCCACGTAGCCAACTTGCTTAGGCCGACTGCAGTGTCGGCCTCCGACGATGAGGGGAGCACTAGGACGTCGCCTGTGGCGCCGGCCAAGAGCATCCCCAGTGGCCAACGTGACGCCACGCAAGTTGGTGTGGGTGGGAAGTCGACGCCGACAGGGGAGCAGTAGACCGAGGAGGTGAAGCCGACTCTGGTGGAACCGGCGAAGGAGGCGTCAGCCGGGATGTCGCCGAGAGGGGAGCAGGGAGCGGTGAAGTCGACCACGGAGCCGTCGGCACCCGGGCAGTCGGCAGGGGAGCCGACGACAGGGGAGAAGTCAGCAGAGTCGCCGACTGTGGTGCAGCATGACGGTGAGGACAATGACGCCGATGACTATGGAGGGGAGCAGTCGGGCGCCGATGAGTCCACCGACCGTGATGTGGTGGAGGTCCTGCCTGGACCAAGGCACTAAGGCCGAATTCGGAGGCCGCCGGATGTCCTCTTCTTCCATACTTGCGTGCCACAAGCTGCCTACACCACGGCGTACGACAACCACGACGACGACTTGGCGTACGACGATGCCGAGGATGACGACGACCTGCCAGAGCTCGACCCTGACATGCACGCCGACCCCGAGCACCGTTGGGACATCGCAATAATGACGGTGAAGGAGGCGTTGGCAAGCTGGAAGGGCAAGGCGGTGAAGGCCGCCATGGATGAGTAGATGCGCAGCCTCCTTGCCAACGGCACGTGACAGCTGGTTGAGCGGCTGCACAACGTCAACATCATGAAGAACCGGTGGGTGCTGACAACGAAGTACCGCATCGACGACACTGTCGAGCGCGAGAAGGCGAGGCTCTCGACGGCGTGTTGCTGGGCGCTGGCCAGAAGAAGAGCCAGGTCGACACGGTGCTCTACTTCAAGTTCGGCGACGACGTAGTGGCCTACTGGGTGCTGGTCTATGTCGACGACCTGCTCGCCGCCAGCAGTAGCCCGGCCATGTTGAAGGAGCTGACGGATCTGCTGGAGGCCGCCTTCGAGCTGCGCAAGATCTCGCCAGCAGAGAAGTACCTCGGGCTGGAGATCGTGCACGACAAGCAGCAGCAGGGCTACACCAGCAGGGCTACACCGACAAGCTGTGCAGGGGGTTCATCAACCAGGAGCAGAACAGTCGCACCCTAAAGACGCCGATCTCCATCGACGCCTACGCCGAGCTGACGTTCGACGACGAGGAGGCACAGGAGCGCCAGCAAGAGGAGTACCAGCAGAAGGTCGGCTCACTACAATTCGCGGTGACGACGACAAGGCCGGACATCGCCTTCGCCTGCAGCAAGTTGGGGAGCGGCCTCACGGTGAGGAGCGACCAGCATTGGCGCGAGGTCGACCGCTGCCTTGCCTACCTCGCCAACATCCGCGACACCACCCTGGAGTTTCGGCAGTGGACCTGAGACACTGGAGCTGGTCGGCTACGGGCGGCTACGTGTTCGTCTACAGAGGGGCCGCAATCTCCTAGTCTAACCAGTGCATAAAGTGCGCGACTTTGTCATCGATCGAGTCGGAGTACGTGCCAGCCTCCGAAGCCGGCAAGGAGGGTCACCGCCTTCACTTCCTTCTTGTACAGTTCCGGCAGCTGGACGTTGGGACGTCGATTGTCCTTCGGGTGGACAAGTCGGCCATCACGTCCGCCAAGGGCATGGGGTTGACAGGCAACCTCAAGCACATGGAGCGGCGACAAGCCTGGCTTTAGCACATGGTGAGGCGCAGGAAGTTTACGCTGAAGTACATCCTGACCATCTACTAGCCGGCCGACTTCCTAACGAAGGCGCTGCACTACCCGGCCTTCAACCGGTGCTTTGTCGCAATCGGTCAAGTGCGACTGGCCGACGTGGGTGACGACGACGATGTGCAGCAGTAGGTGCCGTGCCCGCTCGCATGTCTGGTGCGGTGACCGGCGTGCTGTGTGTTGTGTGCACATCGATGGGCTATTCTCCGAGTAGTACTACAATGTGTGCTGGGGGGCCAAGCGTCAACGCGGCAGGTTAGTGTCAACGGCAGTTGTTGTTGGCCCCGTCCTTGCTTGGGCGGAGCCGACTTCGTAATCGGGTGTACGGGGGGTACAGCCGAGCAATTACAGTGGGTGACGTGCAGGTCGACGGGTTGGCCGACCTGCACACGGCCACTACACCCTATTCGCGATAATTTCACACCCCTTAATTTCACACCGCGCTTCGTTGACTTCCGCAAGGCCCTTGGGCTGCCAAGCTGGCGAAGTGTGGTTGAACATAACTGAATGAAAATGCAAGAATGAAGCCTTTTTATACCCCAGAGGTGGGGTGCGACGGGATTGCTGGGTTCACAATAGGTCTCGTTCAATTTCGGAAGAATGTCATAGTTTCAGTTTGAGTTTCGTTTTAACAAGTTTAACAGAAACGCAAAGGGGACTCTGCTGCAGTTTAGGAACCAAACTGGAATTAAAAAAAAACCCCAAATTGACGAGGGGATCGGTCCTTAGGTTTCGATCGGGATATGGACTTGATTCTGATTGGTTTGGATAGGGATGCGCAACTCGACGTGCTCATCTTTCATTGGGGGGAAAAAATCCAACGATCGGTTTACTCCCTTTTCCATGTCTAGTCCTTGTCATCACACAGTGCACATTCCGTCAACCTATTCCTGCATCTCTTAGCCTAGTCAGCACAACCAATTCGCGGCTAGCGTATGAAATTACTAGGAACTTTTTTTACCCCTATTATTTCACACCCTCTTAGGCAATTTTTTGCGCGGTTCGGGATGGGGGGGTGTGAAATTGTCGAGAACAGGATGTACCTACGCCGCCAACTATGGGGAGCGGCGGGCGAACAGACCCGGTGGTCGACGAAGGGGGCGCCGACGTCGACCTAGACAGGAGAGCTTGGGGGCACCGAGCTGGAGGGCGTCGAGTAGCAGGGCGCCGAGCAGGAAGGCGCCGAGGCAGCTGGTCGACCTGGGAGGATGTCGGGCGTCGACCGGCTGGCACCGACCTCGAAGACGCCGGTCTCATGTGACCGGCGACCGACCGAGCTGGTCAACCAGGCATGGTTGTCCGGTCGACCGTATTTCTCGGGCGACGTGTGCGAAGGTCGTCGGGTTTCTGCGAGGCCAACCTCGGAAGTGGTATCCCGAGGTCGACGTGGCTGGTGGGTGCAGTCGCTGGCGTGGACTCTGCCATGCGTCTGCACTGTGCTCGTGACAAGACGTGGAGCACCAACGAGTTGCGCACACCTGCGAAGCAGTTGCACTGTTGTCCTGCGAGTGCAACGCTGTGCAGCCGACTTGCTGCAGCGTTGGCACACCATGGACTTGCAACGTTGGCGAGCAACTACTTTGCCACGCTAAAGCGGTGCGAGTTCTGTTGCACTGGATTCAACCATGCTGTGCTGGAGGTCGACCAGCAGCCTAGCTAGCTCTGATGTAGTCTGTGTTGCCAATGTTGTATTCACCATTGTCGTCAACTTTTCCTAGTGAAAATCTTGCCAATTTTCCCCGTGAACTAGCAAGTAGTGAACAAACAAGGAAACAACTGAGGAACAAACGCTATGATCAGTCCCAACACCCCGTGCCTTCCCCGTAGAAGCTCCTGTTGCTACAGTTATCTCCTCGTAGAAACTCGAAATTGTACTGTTTCTTTGTTTGGTTAACTATAGTTTAGCAGGGCATGCACTATAGGGGTACAATTTAGGTGAAGGTTGGATGTTGTTTGTCTGTATTTGCATGCTATAGAGCCAAGCAAAACAAGTAGAACCAGAATTTGGCTGGTTGGGCAAGGACAAAACAGGTTCTGTTTTTAGGAAGTGGACCTGGTTGTTGTTTTCTCAGGTTGGAAAAACAGAACCAGAGGTTTTTTGCCAGCCTATCACCCGCTGTTTTGTCCAGCCAGGTTGGTTTTGTTGCTTGGAATTATTTGGGATCATCCCTGGTTGTTTCCAAGTTCACTCCCAAGGCCCTTGCTAGCTTTTGCCGTTTATTCCTTCTCTGTTTGTACTCTAGATATAGTCAAATTTATTCAAGCGAATTCCTTCATTGCTGTAATTTCATTCCTACACGGTTCGACGGTGGAATCCTACCCGAGTCAACGCTAGTACGCTAGCACTACGATGCTAGGCAAAACTACGTAATGACAGAACTTTTCGCAAGGCAACTTTACTTATTATAAAGCGCTTGGAGAAAACTTCGATTTAGCAAATTCTCAGCTTAATCTGATTGTCGGTCTAAACGGCAAGCTGCACAACGTTCAAGGTACTCTTGTTATTGCATTGCGTTCTCCTTATCCCTCTCTCAACTAACTCGGACCCAACATTAGGGGCTGGTCTTGTACCAGGCACCCATGGACCCTTGGAGGTGACCCCGAGGAGAGGTTTTAGTTTGAATTGCGTTTTTGTTGCTAGAGTTTATTAGGCCTTTACACCAACAATAGTTGGTACTAAGTATAAGAGCATTATTTACTCTTCTAGTTGGTACTCAACGTATGTGTATTACTTACCTTTATGATTGGTACCATGAATAAGTGTGTTACGTACCATATGGTTGGTACTACGTGTAAGTGTGTTACTTACCCTCGTGATTGGTACTGAGTGTAAGTGCGTTACGTACCCTTATAGGTGGCACTAAATGTAAGTGTATTACTTACTCTTGTTGTTCGTACTAACTTTACGCGCGTTACTTACCCATTTAGTTGGTACTAGGAGTAAGGGCGTTACTTACCCATATGGTTGGTACTACGTGTAAGTGCATTGCTTAACTTTGTTGTTCATACTACATGTTGTCAGAATATTATGCTCTAGCCTGTAGTGGGGTGCTCTGTAGCGAGTACAACCCTTCTAGGGTTTGCTATTTGTATCCCCATTCTTGCTAGTTCATTCCTCTTTTGCCTATTATCTCAACATGCTATCAGAGCAGGACGATCCTGTTGGGTCGATCCTGTGGGTGGGCCCACCACCAAATGCTTCCGCTGCTGTTCTACTGGCGGCGCGACGCCTCCTTCCTGCCGCGCGCTCGGGGCGTGCGGCGGGTTTCTCCCCGCCGTGCGCCCCGAGGCGCGCGGCGGTTTCCTCCCGTGGGGGATGCCCGCGTCCCCCCGATCCCGTCGCCCGCGGCCCCCCGATCCCGTCGCCCGCGGCCCCGCGATCCCGTCGCCCGCGGCCCCCCGATCCCGTCGCCCGCGGCCCCGCGATCCCGTCGCCCGCGGCCCCCCGATCCCGTCGCCCGCGGCCCCGCGATCCCGTCGCCCGCGGCCCCCCGATCCCGTCGCCCGCGGCCCCGCGATCCCGTCGCCCGCGGCCCCCCCCCCCCCCTCCCCGATTTCCCGTCGCGCCGCCCTGGGGAGCCGCGCGCGGCCCCTCGCTGCCCCGTGGTGGCGTCCTGGGGGCCGCGCGCCGTCCCCCTCGCCGTCCCCCGTGCTCCTTCCCCCGTTCCGCCCGTTTTTAGGGTTTGGGGGTGAGGAGTGTGGGGGTGGCAGCTATGGGGGTGCCGTGTGTGTGCGCCGTCTCCCACTGCTGCAGCTGCCGCTGAGGGGGGTGGATGTGTGGGAGCCGAGGGTTAGGGTTTAAAGGGGGGTGCCGTGGGAGTGGAGCTAGGGGTTCAGCAGGGGGTGTGTGTCGAGGGGTGTGGGACAGTTGGAGGAGGTTGAGCGGAGGCCGCCGTCGTGTCGTCCGCAGCGCCTGTATTCCGGGGGTCGATTAGCCACCGGTAGCTCAGAGAGCCGGTTGCGCCGTCGCCTGTGGGTCCGTTGCTCCTGCCGCGCATATTAGCCGCGGAGCCTGTTACTCCTGTACTCCGGGGCACTCATTCCCGGTAGCCACGTTGTCGCACCAGAGCCGTCTGTTGCCCGTGTGTCTGCAGCTTCAGTCGTCGCCTCCTATCTACTCTCCTCTCGCCAGCCCTCCTCCTCCTCACTTGCCCCCTGTGACTGCCTCTAGCTTTGCTCATAATTGTGAACCTTAAACTATTGCTTCTTGCTTGTGCTCAGAATGTGTGGTGACATCGTGATCCACCCTGAGCTTGTACTGCTTTGTTTCCTCTGCTGATTACACCCCACTTTGGCTATGGGGGTGTGTCAGAATATTATGCTCTAGCCTGTAGTGGGGTGCTCTGTAGCGAGTACAACCCTTCTAGGGTTTGCTATTTGTATCCCCATTCTTGCTAGTTCATTCCTCTTTTGCCTATTATCTCAACACATGTAACTACGTTACTTACTTTATAGGTTGTACAAAGTGTAAAATCATTACTTACCTTGATAGTTCGTACTAAGTGTAAGTATGTTTCTTACCCTTGTAGTTGGTACTAAGTGTAAGTGCGTTCCATACCCTTGTAGTTGGTACTAAATGTAAGTGTGTTACTTACAAATATAGTTGGTACTAAATGTAAGTACGTTACTTCCCAACTTGGTTAGTACAAAGATCAAATGCGTTTCATACCCTTGTAGTTGGTACTAAGTGTAAGTGCGTTATTTTCCCTTGTAGGTTTTACCAATTTATATGCAATATTTACCGATTTGGTCGGTACTAAGTGTAAGTGCGTTTCGTACCCTTGTAGTTGGTACTTGTAAGTACATTACTTACCTTTTTAGTTGGTACTAATAATAAATGTGTCACTTACCCTTTTGGTTGTCACTAAGTGTAACTGCGTTGCATACTCTTATAGTGGGTACAATTAGATTGTGTGTTACTTACCCTTATAGTTGGTACTATGTATACGTGCGTTACTTATCCTTAAAGTTGGTACTAAGAGTTGATGCGTTGCTTACCCTGATGGTTGTTGCTAAGTGTAAGTGCGTTACTTAACCTTGTAGTTGGTACCAAGTGTAAGTGCATTACATACCCTTGTGGTTGGTACAAATGTAAGTGTGTTACCATATAGTTGGTACTGAGTGTAAGTACGTTAATTACCCATTTGGTTGGTACAAAGTCAAAGTGTGTTACTTACTCTTTTACATGGTACTAAGAGTAGTTGCGTTACTTGAATTTATGGTTGGAACTAAGGGTAAGTGCGTGACTTACCCTTGTTGTTACAACGGGTTAGTGCGTTACTTACCCTTGCAGTTGGTACTAAGTATAAATGCATTACTTACCAACTTGGTTGGTACCAACTAGGTACCCTTGTAGTTGGTACTAAGTGTAAGTGTGTTATGTATCCTTGAAGTTGGTTCTAAGGGTAAATGCGTTAGTTACCGTTATGTCGGAACTCACCCACCTCCCTCTGTCTCTCTTGCCTTACGACTGCGTCCATGCCTCCCCCCCCCTTTTCTACTTCTTGTGAGGCTCTCCAAATGACACTCTCATCACTCTCATCTCCTGCTCAGTTGCTTGATCCTTTCTCTTCTCTCTCCTGCACCCTTCCATGGCCAGTCGCCGCCGTCCTCACACTGGTCATGGGACTAGTGTACTCCTTGACCTTCTTACCCTTGCCTGCCACTGCCACATTGGTCACATGGAACATGAACCGCATGCCCTTCTCATCTTCAAGCACCAGAACTTCAGGCTCCCGCACTTCCTTCATGCTCCAACACTGATGTGATATGCCTAGATCCAATCCATCCCACTTCGCCCTACGCACATATACCTCCTGTCCATCCTCCAGGTTCTGAAAATTTCCCTGCATTTTCCCCACCTGTCTCTCCTTGTAGCGATGGATATCCTGTAGCTGCGCCACCTTCAAGCTCTCCATTGCCGCCGGCAGCATCTTCTTCAGGTACACTGCTCTCGCGTCCGCCAGCTCCACCCATTTCTCCACTGTGCCAGCTGCCACACTGTCGGTCAACATGCGGGGTGCGTCTACCAGCAGGATCAGCTGCTTGTTAAAGAGTTGGTAGTAGGGCGACACATCTGCATGAAGCCCTTCACGACCAGCCTCGCCTTTTTGCGCTCAACGCTGTCGTTGATGTGGTACTTCGTCATTAGCACCCACCAGTTCTTCATCATTTTCACCCCCGAGGGCCGCTCGACTAGTGCCCATATGCCATTGGCGATGAGGCTGCGGATCTCCTCGTCCATGGCGGCCTTCACCGCCTTGCCCTTCCAGCTCGCCAACACCCCCTTCATCGTCATAGTTACGATGTCCCAGCGGTGTTCGGGGTCGGCGTGCAGGTCGGGGTCAAGCTCCGGCAGGTCGACGTCGTCCTCGACGTCGTCGTACAGTGCGTCACCCTCGGTGTCGTCATACAACGTGGTGAAGGCGGCCGGTGGGAGGCAGACATGGTAGGTTAGCCGCTCCGGCGGCCCCCGAAGTCGGCCTGACCGCCGTGGTCCAGGCTGGACCTCCACCACGTCGCTGTCGGTGGTCTTCCCGGCGTCCGACTGCTCCCCTTCATTGTCGCCGGCTTCATTGCCCTCGACGTGTTGCTGCACCCAAAGTCGGCCTCACTGCCAACTTCTCCCCTGTCGTCAGCTCCCCGACTGACTTTTCCTGTTCTCGCAGCTCCCCTATTGGCTTCACAGCCCACTGCTCCACTGTCAGCAACTTAACTGCAGATGCCCCCTACACCAACTTTGCCTTTGTCGGTGTCAACTCCACAACCTTCTGCTCCCCTGCCTTCGCCAGCTCTGCTTCCACGCCGACTTGTTTGAAGTAATGTCGACCACCGGCGATGCCACTGGCCTGCGCCATAAGCGACACCCCACTGCTCCCCTCATTGCCGAAGGTCGACGTAGGAGTCCGCTCATGCAGGTCCGCTACGAGGGGTGGAGTGGCAGGGGGAGTGAGAGGGGGAAGGACTTCCCCGGATTCCTCATCAGCAAGCTCACCGACCCCGACGAGCAATGGGATTGTTGCTGTGGAGGTGTCCGTCAGAGGGTTAGCCTGCATCCGCCCCAACGCCGGCCTGTGCTCCGACTTCCACACCTCGAGTAACATGGTCTCGTAGAACACCACGTCCGACGTGGTGACCACCTTGTTATCGATGAGGTCGAGGACCTCCCAACACTTGCTCTCCTCCCAAAAACCAAGGTGAAGGCCCCACCTGGCCTTTATCGCCAACTTTCCGCCATGCTGCTGCTCGGGTACCAGGAATTGTGCCATGCAGCTCCAAATACGGGCCAACGTCAAGTTGGGCCTCTTGCCAGTAAGCAGATGATACGGTGTTGTCCTCGGCAACAGTGTTGACCTCTCACGGCAGTTGCGCACCCAGACGGCCTGCCATAGTGCGAGGTGCCACCAGTGGTGCTGCACGCCCATATGGAGTAGCATCGTACGCACCAACTCCACCACCGTCCTCTTCTCCCGTTCCGCCAAGCCATTCTGCTGCGGGGTGTATGTATAGGTGAGGTCATGGATGATGCCCTTTTTGTCCACAAAGTCGGTGAACTGCTTTCCGAGGAATTCCCCTCCGCGGTCAGAGCGCAGCTTCAACAACGACTTCTTTGTCTGCCGCTCAGCCACCTGCAGCCACTTCTCGAACTCTCGCAGCACGTCAGACTTCTTGGCGACTAGCCTTTCCCATATGTAGCGAGTCCTGCGGTCCTTCAGCAGCAAGAAGTACAGGCTGCCATCCTTGGCGGCCACCCGGAATGCCCCACACAGATCGATGTGCACGACGACCAAGGCTTTGTTGGCGTCCGAGCCATTGTCGGGAAAGGTGTGCCGCGCCAGCTTCCCGCCGACACATGAGATGCAGGGGAAGTCGGTGCCGGCCGACGGCTTGATGTCTAGGCTGGTGGCGACCTCGTGCTTTGCCGAGCTCCATGTGATGATGTTAACGCCGACATATGCAAGCCTCACGTCCCACCTAGTCGGCGTCGAATTCGTCGCCGTAGCGATGGTCCACAGGGCCACCTTTGTTGTTGGGGCCGTCGTTGGCGACGCAGTGCGCGGTCGCAGATCGGTTCCGAGGACCCAGCCGGTATACTTCGCCCAACCGAGCACGTCCCCCACCGCTGAGACGAGCAACATCTCGTCGCCCTTGCTGTGCAGATGCACGCTGCTCTTCTGCAGCTGGCTGGCTCACAGCAGGTTTGCCTGCATGCCCGGGACGTAGAGCATGTCAGGGATGAGCACTCGCTTCCTGGCCTCCCCTTGCAGAGCGACATTGCCACGGTCCTAGACGTTCTGCAGAGCCCCATTGAAGCCGTGGACATGCTTGAGACCGCCGCTCGGCTGCAAGTCGACGAAAGCCTCCTTCGTCCCCATCAGGTGGTGCGAGCAGCCGCTGTCGAGCAGGACCACCGCCATGTTCGCCTGCATAGCTGCCGCTACCGCTTGGAAGTACTCACCGGCCTCTGGCGCCAGCAAGACAGTCGGCTCCATGACATCGACTACCGAGCACGACGCCTCCCCGACGCCTCGCCCCTTGCCGCCAAGAGGAGTTGGCATCCTTCACCAACGTCAACTTGGTCGGCAGCTTCTCGTTGCACAGCTTCCTCTCCCGACATGGGCGACGACCAGCCGACCTCCCTCGGCCTGCCTTGGTGTCGTCGTCATCGGAATTGTCGCGGTCGGGGCACTCGAAGGAGAGGCGGCCGGGGTCGCCCACGTCGACCTCCTCCTCCACGACCGCTATCCTTGGCCGACTTCCCCTTGTCGGCGTCCTTGGGCGGCTTGCCACCTCCACTACCACCGCCACCGGGCTTGCCACCCTGCCCTGGTCGGCCTCCTTGCTTCGTCGGGGCGACGAAGTTTGCCTCTCAGCCTCCTGCATTGCCTTGTCCCTGAGGATGTACGAGGTCAGCAAGTGTAGTTAGAGCTAGCAGGGGCCTTGGGAATCAACTTGGGAACAACCAGGGATGATCCCAAATCATTCCAAGAAACAAAACCAACTTGACTGGACAAAATAGCAGGTGGTTGGTTGGTAAGCAATCTCTGGTTCTGTTTTTCCAACCTGGGAAAACAACAACCAGGTTTAGGTTCTAAAAACATAACCTAATTTGTCTTGGCCCAACCTGCCAAATGCTGGTTCCGCTGGTTTCCCCTGGCCCTGTAGCATACAAATACAGACAAACAACATCCAACCTTCACCTAAATTGTACCCCTATAGTGCTTGCCCTGCTACACTATAGTCAACCAAACAAAACAGTACAATTTCGAGTTGGATATAACTGAATCTGCGCATTCAAATGAACCGAACTGCAAAGCATGACCATCTTGGGTTCCTTTGCAAGCTTGTCCTTTTTGCTTGCACTTTTTGCTTGCACTGTTTGTAGCGCTTACAATGTTTTTGCCGAAGCGCACATTGCACGAGTACCTGCAAATGCTTCAAGCAAAAATTGCGAAAGCAAACAAACACTCGAACATTTCATTCACACAAAAACACATTTCACACGCGCAAAGTCGTACAAATAGACGGCAAGATGTCGTGCAATGTGAATTTGCACCCAACACTAACCTATATGATTGGTACTAAGATGTAAGTACTTAGCTTACCCATATGCTTGGTACTTAGAGTTTGTGCGTGACCTAGCCATGTGATTAGTACTAGAAGTAGGTGCGTTACTTTCCTGTATGGTTGCTACTAAAAGTGCGTGCGTTACTTTCTCATATGGTTGGTACTAAGAATAAGTGTATTACTTACCCATATGATTGGTACATAAGTAAATGCGTTACGTACCCAGATGGTTGGTACTAAAAGTATGTGCGGTATTTACCAATGTTATTGGTATAGAGAATAAGTATCTCACTTACCGATATGGTCACTAGTATGAGTAGGTGTGTTACTTACCCATATGGTTGGTACTACAAATAAGTGTGTTAATTATTCATATGGTTGGTATTGAAAGTATGTGTGTTACTTACCAATATGGTTGTACAAAAAGTACCTCTACTACCTACGTATGTGGTTGGTACTAAGAGTCAGTGTGTGACTTGTCAGAATTACTAGGCAAGAATGGTGTATTGAATGGAAGAATTGGGTACAAGTAGCAAACCCTAGTTGGGGTTGTACCCCATATTGGCTACCCCACTACAGCCTACAAGCATAATACAGTTTAACACACCCCCATAGGCAAGGTGGGGGAGAACAAAGGGTCACAAGACCAGTCCAGCAAAGCAAAGCAAAGCCCAGGGTGGATCACAACGTCACCACACTCCGAGCACAAGTAAAGGCCACAAGGCCAGTTCACATGCAGTGCTAGATATAGTACAAGACAAACAACACAGTGATCAAAACCTAGCAAGCAAGCAACAAGATATATATAAAGTACAGTACAAAGAATGTCAAGCAGTGAGCAAGTGAGGAAACGTGGACACAAGGCCTAAAGAAGTACAGTGCCGCTGATGATCACTAGGCGGGAGCGCCTTGGTGAAGATATCAGCAGTGTTGGCCTTCGAGTCCACGTACACAAGCCGAAGCTGACCGCGCTGCTGAAGCTCTCGAGCAAGAAAGTAGCGAAGAGCAATGTGCTTCGTCCTGTGCTCCAGTCTGTGCTCCTGACACAAGGCAAGAGCCGCCTTGTTGTCACCGTACAGAACTGGAGGAGAACTAGGCCGCTCTCCCAAGTCAGTCAGCAGGTAGGTGAGCCAGCGTAACTCCTGTGCAGCCATGGCTGTGGCGTAGATCTCAGCCTCACAACTAGAGCCGAGAACAGAGGAAGAGCGGGTGGACCGCCACGAGACAGAACCAGAGCCAAGGCTGAAGGTGTAACCCTGTGACGACCGCTGCGTAGCCAGGTCGTCCACCCAAGAAGCGTCCGAGTGACCAGTGAGGACAACTCTGTCGTGTCCTCCAAGCACCAGCCCCATGCCTGATGTACTGCACAAGTAACGCAGCACCCTCTTAGCAGCCTCCCAGTGCTCTCGCCTGTGTCTCCCAGGCGCAACGTAACGAGCAAGGATGCTAAGAGGGTACGCGAGGTCAGGTCGCGTGCAAGTCATCAGGTACATGAGGCAGCCTACAAGCTCTGGGTACGGGCCACTCGGCTCTACGGACTCGTCCGAAGGTGGAGCTGAGAGCGAGTGGCTGGTAGCCAGAGGTGTGGCCTGTGGTGAGGAGAACTGGAAGCCGAAGCGCTGAAGGACCTGCTGCACCATGTGTGACTGAGTCAGGGTGATGGTGCGGCGAGCTCTGTCCCGGGTGATCTGCAAGCCAAGGTAGCTACGCAGTTCACCCAGGTCAGTGCAGGTGTGTCTCTTCTGCAGCTCCGACTTCACACGAGCGAGTGCCTCAGTGTCAGCAGTAGCAAAGACCAAGTCGTCGACGTACACGAGAATGTAGAACGGCGGCAGCGACGTGTCTGTGCGCAGAAACAGCGACGGGTCAGCAGTAGACGGCGCGAACCCAAGAGCCGCAAGTGTAGTCCTCAGTGTGTCGTGCCACTCACGTGGCGCCTGGCGGAGACCGTAGACTGGCCGGCGGAGACTCCACTGGGTACCAGGGGGAAACGACCCAGTAAAGCCAGGTGGGCGGCGCAGCCAGATCTCCTCGTGTAGGCTGCCCTGCAGGAACGCTGTGCTGAAGTCAAGAGAGTGAAGCTCGTAGTCACGCTGAGCAGCAACGTGCAGCAGAACCCGAAGAGTGGTCATCTTCGGGGTGGGGGAGAAGGTCTGGAAGAAGTCGACCCCCTGACGCTGACTGAAGCCTCTAGCAACGTAACGAGCCTTGAAGACAGGCGGAGAACCTGGCGGCCGCTTCACCCTGAAAATCCACATGCCATCGACGATGTTCGCCCCAGGAGGGGGAACCTCGTCGACGTAGGTGCCTGTGGACTTCCAGGATGCCATCTCTGCGTCCATGGCTGTCTGCCACTGAGAGGAGTAGGGACCCGAGATCGCCTCTGCGTAAGTGCGCGGAGTGGGGATGTCTAGTGCATCCGGGTCTCCCTCAGGGGCAAGCAACCAGGCCACGAGATGAGGTACAGCAGCCGCAAGAGAGTCAAAGTCCTCCTGCCTGTCCTCAAGGACGTCCGTGCCAAGAGCACACTCACCCCCGACGGACGGAGGACAGACAGACACAGACTCTGACTCAGCAACAAGGCTAGCAGCGTAGTCTAGACGACAGGCAGCAGCAAAGTCAACCAACTCAGCGACCAGAGCAGACGCAGCCGAGGACTCAAAGGTAGGGTCGGTGACAACAGTAGCTAGGAGACGCGTGACTGTAGGGTGCTCAGCGCGATACCGGTCAGACTCAGGGTCCGGAACGGCAGGCAAAGAGGACGCAGGAGGAGACGGTAGAGGGACACGCCGAGGAGCAGTAGAGGGACGCAGAGTCATGTAGTGAGTGCCTGGGACAGGAGGAGGACGCTCACGACGGACACGACTACCAGTGCGAGCAGGACGAACAGGCGACGCTGGACGAGACTCAGGCTCACGACGCTCTGTAAGACCTCCTGTGGGACCAGCGTAAGGAGAGGGAGCAGGGAGAGGCGAGGCAGGCGGTAACTGTGACTGCGGCTGGACAGGCGGAGGACACTCTACGGAGGGAGGAGGACAAGGAGGAGGAGCCTGCCCAAGAACCTGCTGAAGGAGCGGTACGAAGTACGGTCGCGGCCGCGCAGCGTCTCCAGAAGCAGAAGAGACTCCAGCGGCCGGGTCCTCAGGACCAGCAGGAGCTCCAACGTCCGGGTCCCCAGCACCAGCAGCAGTGCCACCGCTCGGGTCCTCAGCTCCAGCAGCAGCTCCACCAGGCGGGTCCGCAGCACCAGCAGCAGCGCCACCCCCAGAGTCGGCAGCTCCAACTCCGCTAGCACCGCCAGCGCCAGAGTCCCCAGCTCCAGCAGCTCCAGTCGCAGTGCTCCCAGAACAACCAGTCCCGGCAGCTCCAGTACCCCCAGTACGAGCACCCCCAGGACGAGCAGCCCCAGCACCCCCAACTCCAGCCGAGCCACGAGGACGGCGAAAGCGCCGGACGTACCAGTCACGAAGCTACTGCAGTGTGAGAGACTGCTCAGCACCCCGAACCGGAGCACCCCCAGACGCAGTAACCCGAGGCTCCGTAGGCTCAGTAGCAGCACCCCCAGGCTCAGTACCCGCAGGCTACCAGGTTCGTTGCGAACCCTGGTGCGTTGCTCACCAGGTTCGTCGAGAACGAGGGGAGGTGGAAACCCGACAACGAGCCAGACGGAACCGCCGGACAAGGGAGGACAGTGGTGGACTGGGCAAGGACTGGGCCCCCAGAGGGGTCAGCCAAGGAGACTGGGACCGGTGCAGGAAGCGGTGTGAGCTCAGTACTGTCACGAAAGAAGCAACGGGAAGCACCTGAGTCAAGGGTGAAGGTGTGACAGGCCTCAGCCGGTGCGGTACCTGAGAGAGCAGTCTCTGTGGGTGCTGTACCTGAGAGAGCAGACTCGAAACCAGCCGGGACAGCACTGGAGGGAGCAAGTACAGGGGGCACCATACCAGAGAGAGCAGACTCACTAGTCAATGCATACACACAAGTAACAGTCTCCCTCGGCACTAACAGTCAATGCATACATGGCAGCAATAATAGCATCATAGTCAAGAGCAAAGACATCAACACCAGCCCTCATGAGCTCAGCCCAGCGGGGGCGCTCAACATCCGCACCCATCTCCTCACGCCAAGCGTCGTCAAGGCGGGAGAAGCAGCGGTACGGGGTGTGGAACCTCCCACACGTCTGTCCCTTGCGGTCACCTGTGCGAATGACATAAGAACAGCGGCCACTGCCCCCCGACGTCCCACGCTGAGCAAGCCACTCACGAAGCTGCTGGGTCGTCTGGGGACGCTGCTGCTGCTGGGAGCTCTGGCCCGAGCCAGTGCCTCCACTCCGACCTCCGCCGCCACCACTACCACCGCTCCGACCGCCACCGCCACCACCGCCACCACCGCCACCGCCGCCACCGCCGCCACCGCCGCCACCGCCGCCGCCGCCACTACTGCCACTGCTTCCTCCGCCGCCCCCGCCTCCACCACCGACCCCACTCCCACCAGCGCTCCCGCCACCGCTCCCTCCAGCACCGCCTCCCCCCCCACCTCCCCCACCTCCTCCCCCCCCAGCGCCACCACCACCACCCTTGCCCCCCTTGCCCTTGCCGGTGCGGCGCCTCCCACCAGGAGCAGAAGCAGCGCCAACAGACTCAGCACCAAGGAAGTCAACAGCAGCAGCAGCAGCGTAGGAGGGAGCGAGGGGAGAGGGAGAACACCCCTCAAAGATGGGGGTGCGAGGAGCGCCACGAGCAGCACCGACAGCTACAATGCTCTTTTCGGCCGCAAGCAGGTGCTCCTCTAGGAGGGCGACTGTGAGCTCAGTGGGACAGCGAGCAAGGAAGTGGTCTCGAACTGAGCGGAGGGTGTCAGGGAGACGGGTGACTATGAAGTGGAGTGTCCAGTACAGTGGAGGGGGGTTCTTAGCGCAGAACTCGGTGGGAAGGGCGGCACGCAGGCGAGCATCACTAGTGCGAAGGTGGGTGATAAGATCGGCGACTGTAGTAAAGGTGGACAGATCGGGGAACAGGTACGGCAGCATGAGGCGGCTAAGCTCGGCTGTGGCAGGCGAGGAGTAGCGAGCAACGACAGCATCGTACAGGGCCTTAGCGGATTTGCAGTCGCCAAAATGCTCGAGCTCAGCTAGCGGCAGGTGACTGCGAATGGCTAGGCGAGCAGCTGCGTCACGAGTCTGCCAGTGGGAACGAACACTAAGCTCGGCTGTGGCAGCAGGAGCAGCGGCAGCACCAGACGCGTAGTCATAGAGGGAGATGTGGTCCGTGCTATTGCTCATAAGATACAACTGCAGGTCGTCGAGCCAGGAAGTGAACTGCACCGGATGGCCCTCAGCATCGAAGGAAAGAACGCGAATAGAGGCCATAGCTCAGGCGTGAGGGCACAGCAGAGCAGCGGCAGCAGCAGAGGGGACGCGCTAGAGCGAAGCTAGCAGCCACAGCAGGAGCAAGCGGCGGTGCACAGGCAGGGAGCAGCAGGCGAGAAGCGCGGCGGGCGGGCTGCGAAGCGGGCAGCGGGGCGGGCGGGCGACGCAGCAAGCGGGCAGTGAGGCAGCGGGCGACGCTGCGAAGCAGGTAGCGGGCGGGCGGGCGGCGCTGCGAGCGGGCAGCGAAGCGGGCGGGCCGCGAAGTGGGCAGCGAGCGGGCGGGCGGGCCGCGAAGCGGGCAGCGAGCGGGCGGGCGGGCTGCGAAGCGGGCGGGCCGCGAAGCGGGCAGCGAGCGAGCGGGCTGCGAAGCGGGCGGGCCGCGAAGCGGGCAGCGAGCGGGCGGGCGGGCTGCGAAGCGGGCAGCGGGGCGAGCGGGCTGCGAAGCGGGCGGGCCGCGAAGCGGGCAGCGAGCGGGCGGGCGGGCTGCGAAGCGGGCGGGCCGCGAAGCGGGCAGCGAGCGGGCGGGCGGGCTGCGAAGCGGGCGGGCCGCGAAGCGGGCAGCGAGCGAGCGGGCTGCGAGCGGGCGGCTCGGCGGGCGGGCGACACTGCGAGGGGCGCGCGAGGGCGCTAGTGAGGGGCGCGCGAGGGCGCTAGCAAGGGGCGCGCGAGGGCGCTAACGAGGGGCGCGCGAGGGCGCTAACGAGGGTGCGCGCGAGGGCGCTAACGAGGGGCGCGCGAGGGCGCTAACGAGGGCGCACGAGGGCGCTACGAGGCTAGGGCACGGGGTAGCGTGGTAACCGCATGCGAGCGGTGGTGGGCCCTAAAAAACGGTCGGTAGGTCCTAGGGACCTCCTGCTCTGAATACCATGTCAGAATAACTAGGCAAGAATGGTGTATTGAATGGAAGAATTGGGTACAAGTAGCAAACCCTAGTTGGGGTTGTACCCCATATTGGCTACCCCACTACAGCCTACAAGCATAATACAGTTTAACATGACTTACCGATAGTCGGTAGCAAGAGTATGTGCGTTAAATGCCTATAAGATTGGTACTTAGAGTAAGTGAGATACTTACCCATATGAATGGAATCAATAGTAAGTGTGTTACTTTCCCATATGGTTGTTAATCAAAGTATGTGCGTTATATACTCTTATGGATGGTACTAAGAGTAAGTGTGTTACCTGCCCATATGATTGGTCCTACGAATAAGTGTGTTACTTACCCAGATGGTTAGTTCTAAAAGTATATATATTACTTAACTGTATGGTTGGTACTAAAAATATGTGCATTACTTACCGATATGGTTGGTACCAAGAGTAAGTGGTTGAGTTAATTCCCAATATGATCGACACTAAGAGTATGTGCGATACTTACCTATATGATTGGTATATAGAGTAAGAATGTTATTTACTGGTATGTTTGCTACTAAGATTAAATGTGTTACTTACCCATATCATCGATAATATGAGTAAGTGCATTACTTTCCCAAATGGACAGTACTAAGAGTAAATGTGTAGCTTACCCATATGCTTAGTACCAAGAGTAAGTGCGTTACTTAGTTATATAGTTGGTACTGAGAGTGAGTGCGTTGTTTACCCATATAATTGGTAGTATGTGTTTTTGCGTTACTTACCCATATGTTAGGTACTACGAATAGGTGCGATAATTACCAAAATGATTGGTAATAAGAGTATCTGCGTTACATACCCATACGTCTCTTACTTACCCATATGGTTGGTATTATGAATTCGTGTATTTCTTACTAATATGGTTGGTACTAAGAGTAATTGTGTATTTTACCTATATGTTTGATACTAAATGTACGTGTGTTACTTACCCATACGATTGGTACTAAGGGTAAGTGCACTACATAAACCCATACGGTTGTTACTAAGAGTGTGCATGTTACTTACCGATATGGTTGGTACTAAAAGCTCGTATGCTACTTACCTACATGGTTTGTACTGAGAGTAGGTGCGTTCCTTTTTGTTATGGTTGGTACTAAGAGTAAGTGCATTGGAGACTTTTTGATATTGTTGGTACGAAGATTAAGTGCGTTACTTTCCAAGATGGTTGGTACTAAGAGAAAGAACAGTACTTGCCCATATGGTTGGTACTCGAAGTACCCATACTTACCCATAAGGTTGTTACCAAAAGTACGTATGTTACTTACTGATATGCTTGGTACTAATTGTAAGTGAATTACTTACCCCATATAAATGGTACTATGAGTAAGTGAATTACTTACCCAAATGATTGGTACTAAAAGTGAGTGTATTACTTATCCATATGATTAGTACTAAAAGTATGTGCATAACTTACCCGTATGTTTGGTACTAAAAGTACGTGCGCTACTTA
Source organism: Closterium sp. Yama58-4 (assembly GCA_947470075.1). Lineage (NCBI taxonomy): Eukaryota > Viridiplantae > Streptophyta > Zygnematophyceae > Desmidiales > Closteriaceae > Closterium > Closterium sp. Yama58-4. The sequence goes on from CANIUD010000593.1 coordinate 83,558, forward strand.
CTGATATGGTTGGTACTAAGAATAAGTGCGTTACTTACCCATATGGTTGGTACAGAAGTAAATGCGTTACGTACCCAGATGGTTGGTACTAAGAGTATGTGCGTTACTTACCCATATGATTGGTACTAAGAGTAAGTGCGTTACTTACCAATATGGTTGGTACTAAAATTGGGTGGTTACTTACCCATATGATTAGTACTAGAAGTACGTTGATCACCCATACGGTTGGTACTAAGATTACGTTCTTTACTTACTGATATTGCTGGTACTAAGAATCACTGCATTACTTACCCATGTGGTAGGTACTAGAAGTAAGTGCTATATGATTGTACTAAGAGTAAGTGCATAGAAGAGTACCTTACTTACCCATATGATAAGTACTAAAAGCGGGTGCGTTATTTACCCATATGATTAGTACTAGAACTAAGTGCGTTGATTACCCATATGGTTGGTACTAAAAGTTTCGTTACTTACAGATCTGGTTGGTATTAAGAATTAGTGCATTACTTACCCATATGATAGGTACTAGAAGTAAGTGCCTTATGATTGTACTAAATGTAAGTGCGTTACTTATACATATGATTGGTACTAATTGTAAGTGCATTACTTACCCATATAGTTGGTACTAAGATTGAAATCGTTATTTAGCGATATGACTGGTACTCAAAGATAAGTACGTCACTTACCCAGATGGATGGTACTAAGAGTAAGAGCGTTACCTATTGATATGCTTGTTACAAAGACTATGTGTGTTACTTACCCAAATGGTTGGTACTAAGAGTGAGTGAGTAGCTTACCTATATGATTGGTACTAAAAGTAAGTGCATTACTTACCGACATGCTTGGTACTAAGTGTAACTGCGTTACTTGCCCATATGATTTGTACTACGAGTATGTGGGTTACTTATCGATATGGTTGGTACTAATAGAAAGTGCATAAAATACCCCTATGAATGGTACTAGGAGAAAGTGTCTTACTTACCAATATGATCGTTACTAAGAGTAAGAGCACTACTTACCCATATGACTAGTACTAAAAATAAGTGCGTTACTTACCCAAATTCTTGATACTAAGAGAAAGTGCGTTACCTGAACCCATACTGTATGATTGGTATTTGTGGAGATAACTACTACAACGGGAGCTAGACTACGGGCTAGGTACGGATGCTCGTGTGATCTCTGCGTTCGTCGTTCCTTAGTCGTTTCCAAATGCTCACTTTCTGGTTTACGAGGAGAATCGGCAAGAGTTTCACTAGGAAAGGTTGACAACAATGGTACAATGAAGTTGGCAAGACTAGACTACATCAGAGCTAGCATGCAAGCAAGTCTACTGCCAGCGCAGCACGGTCGACCGCATGCCAGCACGACTTGGTCGACCACGCTCCAGCAGTGCAGAGTCGCGGCTTGCCAATGCTGCAAGTCAACGGCGTGCCAACGTCGCAGGTTGACGGCGTGCCAACGTTGCTCCCGCAGGACAACAGCGCACCTGCTTCACAGGTGCTCGCTGATGATTGGCGTGCAGTGCCTTGTCACCTGCACAGCGCACACACCAGGTCAACTTCGTGCTGACGACTGCTTCTGATCAGCCACGTCGACCTCGGGATACCAACACTAAGGTCGTCCTCGCCAACGTCGCCTGGGCGACCGTCGCGTGCCTTCGCAGAACCTCGTCACCCAGGAAACCTGGTCAACCTGGCAACCACGTTGACCAGCTGCTCTTGCGCGTGCCCGTCGACCACCCAGGTCGACGACCACTTCCAGTCGACCTTGTCACGTTGACCACACTCTTGGTCGACCAGCTCCAGGTCGACGCCGCTCCTGGTCGACCAGCTCCTCGTCGACCAGCACAATTGTTAGCCGACCCCAAAGTCGGCTACCCGAAGTCGGCGTCACCAAGTTGACGCCCTGCTACTCGACGTCCTGATCCCTCTGTCAATGTCGACGTCGGCCCCTCCTTCGTCGACCACAAGTTAGGTCGACCACCAGGTCGACATCACGCCTGGTCGACCAACCACCAAGTCGACCAGCAGGCCTGGTCGACCAACCACCAGGTCGACCATTGGTCCTGTCAGCCGACCACCCAAGTTGACTGTCCCGAGTTAGCATCACCAAGTCGACGCCCTCCGCAGGTCAACTTCCCAGGTCCACCTCCCTGAAGTTGGCGCCATCCTAAAGTCGGCGCCCATGCAGTGGCACCCGTGCAGGTCGACTTCCACGGCGACCAGCTCGCCCACTACTGCAGGTCGGCTGCACCCCTACACCCGACCACGAAGTCGGCTCTGCCCAAGCGAGGACGGGGCCAACACACAACTCCCGTTGACACTCCCCTGCCGCGTTCACACTTAAGCCCCCAGCCCACATGGCAGTACTTCTCGAAGAAAAGCTCGTCGACATGCACCCAACACTTAGCATGTCGTCCACCGCACCAGCCATGCAAAAGGGCATGGCACCTACTGCTGCACGTCGTTGTCGCCGTCGCCAAATTTGGCCACGCGCATTTGGCCGATTGCGACGGAACACTGGTTGAAGGCCGGGTAGTGCAGCGCCTTCGTCAGGAAGTCGGTTGGCTGCTCGATGGTCGGGATGTACCTCAACGCAAACTTCCCGCGCTTCACCGTGTGCTGCAGCCAGGCGTGTCGCCGCTCTATGTGCTTGAGGTTGCCCATCAACCCCATGCCCTCGGCGACCGTGATGGCCGACTTGTTGTCCACCCGTAGAACAGTCGGCTTCTCGGTGTCCAGCTGCCGGAACTCTGCAAGGAGGAAGCGAAGGCGGCGTCCCTCCTTGCCGGCTTCGACGGCCGCCACATACACTGACTCGCTCGACAATAGCGTAGCACACTTGATGCGCTGGCTCGACCAGGAGACTGCGGCCCCTCTGAAGACGAGCACGTAGCCGCCCGTGCTCGTCTGATTTTGCTTGTTGTCGGCGTCCTCGGCGTCCACGTAGCCGACCAGTTTCAGCGACTCAGGTCTGCCGCCGAACTCCAGGGCGGTGTCACGCATGTTGGTGAGGTAGGCGATTCAGCGGTCGACCTCACGCCAGTGTTGGTCGCTCCTCACAGTGAGACCGCTTCCCAGCTTGCTGCAGGCGAAGGCGATGTCCGGCCTCGTCGTCGTCGCCGCGAACTGCAGCGAGCCGACCTTCTGCCGGTACTCCTCTTGGCGCTCCTACACCTCCTCATCGTCAAAGGTGAGCTTGGCATAGGCGTCGACCGAAACCGGCGTCTCCGGGGTGCTCCCGGTCTGCTCCTAGTCGAGGAAGCGCCCTGGCAGCTTGTCGCCGTAGCCCTACTGGTGGAGCCACAGCTTCCCCACCGACCTGTTGCAAATGATCTCCAGCCCAAGGAACTTATGCACCGGCGAGATCTCCCGCAGCTCGAAGGCGACTTCCAGCAGATCCTTCAGCTCCTTCAGCATCTCGGTACTGCAGCTGGCGGCAAGCAGTTCATCGACGTAGACCAGCACCCAGCAGGTGACACTGTCATCACCGACCTTGAAGTACAAGGCCTCATCAACTTGGCTCTTCTTCCACCCGGCGCCGACCAACACGTCGTTGAGAGCCTTGTACCACAGCAGCGGCGACTGCTTCAGCCCGTAGAGGCTCTTCAGTAGCTTGCATACCTGGCCGGACCCGTCGTTGAAGTAGTCCAGCTGGTACATGTACAGCACCCGGTCGAGCTTGCTTTGCAGGAAGGCGTTCTTCATGTCGAGCTGCATCAGGTTGAGGTCGAGGACGGCGACAATGCTGAGGAAGATCCTCAGTAGGACGTAGCTACTCACCGGCGCGTACGTCTCGTCGTAGTCAGCGCCATACACCTGCGTGAAGCCCTTCACGACCAAACTCGTCTTCTCACGCTCGACGGTGTTGTTGATGCGGTACTTTGTCGTCAGCACCCACCGGTTCTTCATGATGTTCACTCCCGGCGGGCGTTCGACCAGCTCCCACGTCCCCATGCCGATGAGGCTGCGGATCTCCTCCTCCATGGCAGCCTTCACCGCCGGCCCTTTCCAGCTCGCCAGCGCCTCCTTCACTGTCATCGTTGAGATGTCCCAGTGGTGCTCGGGGTCGGCGTGCATGTCGGGGTCGAGGTCCGGCAGGTCTTCGTCCTCCTCGACGTCGTCGTACAGCAGGTCGTCGTCCTCGTCGACCACGTCATACACCGTGGTGAAGGCAGCCGGGACGAAGAAGTCGGCCTGTACACCGTGGTCCAGCCTGGACCTCCACCACGTCACTGTCGGTGGACTCCTCGGCGCCCGACTGCTCCCCTCCATCATCACCGGCCTCGCTGCCCTCGTCGTCCTGCTGCACCTCGGTCGGCATCTTAGCTGACGTCTCCCTTATGGTCTGGCTAGTTGCGGACTGCTTCGTGGTCGGCTTCACTACTGGCTGCTCGACCTGCTCCTCCCCTATCAACAGCAACTTCACTCCCACGTCGACTTGCTGCTCGTCACGTCGGCCACCGGCGATGCTCTTGGCCGGCACCGGAGTCAGACTACGGGCTAGGCACGGATGCTCGTGTGATCTCTGCGTTCGTCGTTCCTAAGTCGTTTCCAAATGCTCACACTACTTTCTGGTTTACGAGGAGAATCGGCAAGAGTTTCACTAGGAAAGGTTGACAACAATGGTACAATGAAGTTGGCAAGACTAGACTACATCAGAGCTAGCATGCAAGCAAGTCTACTGCCAGCGCAGAATGATCGACCGCATGCCAGCACGACTTGGTCGACCGCGCTCCAGCAGTGCAGAGTCGCGGCTTGCCAATGCTGCAAGTCGACGGCGTGCCAACGTTGCAGGTTGACGGCGTGCCAACGTTGCTCCCGCAGGACAGCAGCGCACCTACTTCGCAGGTGCTCGCAGATGATTGGTGTGTAGTGCCTCGTCACCTGCACAGCGCACACATCAGGTCAACTTCGTGCTGACAAATGCTTCTGATCAGCCCCGTCGACCTCGGGATAGAGGATACCACCACTGAGGTCGTCCTCGCCAACGTCGCCTGGGCGACCGTCGCGTGCCTTCGCAGAACCTCGTCACCCAGGAAACCTTGTCAACCTGGCAACCACGTCGACGAGCTGCTCCTGCGCGTGCCCGTCGACCACCCAGGTCGACGACCACTTCTAGTCAACCTTGTCACGTTGACCACACTCTTGGTCGACCATCTCCAGGTCGACGTCGCTTCTGGTCGACCAGCTCCTCGTCGACCAGCACAGTTGTCAGCCGACCCCAAAGTCGGCTACCCGAAGTCGGCGTCACCAAGTTGACGCCCTGCTACTCGACGTCGGCCCCTCCTTCGTTGACCACAAGTTAGGTCGACCACCAGGTTGACATCACGCCTGGTCGACCAACCACCAAGTCGACCAGCAGGCCTGGTCGACCAACCAGCAGATCGACCAGCGGTCCTGTCAGCCGACCACCCAAGTCGGCTGCCCCAAGTTGGCGTCACCAAGTCGACGCCCTCCGCAGGTCGACTTCCCAGGTCGACCTCCCTGCAGGTAAGATAACAGTGAGGTTTAAATTGAAATATATTATTAGGATTGAAACTGAGAGACTAGATCATTGCTCATATGAAGCATCGCTCGTGCTAATATTTATCTTGATTGAAACCTAAGACAATGCCATCATTATAGAGCGATTGTGGCGACCTGTAATGGCGCATGTTTACCAGTGTTGCTTCGTGCTGAGATCAGAAGTTGATCGTAGCCCAGGATCTACCCAGGAAGGTTCGCACGTAGTGAGATAGTTTGGTGGGCCCTTGACCTCAATAGCAGAGTGAATGTAAAATGCTTTGAGATGAATAGAACATGCAAATACAACGATATAAATATGAGTACAGGGGAATACGAAGCGACCTGGATAGCCATGTACTCTAAGAGGTACATTCCCTTATTCGAATTCAAACCAACCGTGCGGCCCGAGCAGTTACGAAACTGTTCCCGCCAGATTCATCGTCCCTGCAGCTGCCCGATGCCGTTTTTCTCCGACGGTCTAGATCCACCCTAACCGTCTGACGCTTCGAGTCAACTCTGACTCTTCGCATTCGTTCTCGATACTGCATGCCTCTTTGCTGCGGTGAGGAGTGCACAGTAATATCAAGTACCGTAATCCCCCGGATATAAGACCCCCCAAAAATAGAACACCCCCGGATAGCTAATACGGGGGGGAGGCTTTATAAAGCATTGAAATCGTTATAGCCCCCTTTTGAGGGGTGTGTCAGAAAGAAGAGACTGGAATGATTGAACTAACAGAGAAATCAGTACAAATAGCAAACCCTAGAATTGTGTACCCCATATAGGCTAACCCACTGTAGCCTAACAAACCCAACATATATAATGTTTGACACACCCCCATAGGCAAAGTGGGGGAGACCTAGGGGTCACAAGACCAGTCAAGGCAAAGCAAGGCAACAACAAGCTCAGGGTGGATCTCGAGGATTCCACACAAATTCCGAGCACAAGCTAGTGGTCACAAGACCAGTTCACATGCAGGTTTATAACAGAGCCAGAGATACAGTGATCACAACCTAGCAAGAGTAAACATGCAGGTATAGATATATATAGTGATCACAGTACAAGCAAAGTCAAGAGGTAAGCAAGTGAGGTCCAGTAGGCACAAGGCCTAGTAGAGTGCAGAAGCGCTGATGGTCACGAGGCTGAAGCGCCTTGGTGAACACATCAGCAGTGTTGGCCTCAGTGGCCACGTAGCGAATACAAAGCTGACCGGACGCAGACGCAGACGCAGACGCAGCTACCTGAGGGGACACAGTGGTCAGTGTGTAAAGGTCCGACCCCGGCTCCCGAGTGAAGGTAGCCAGGTGGCGACCCGTCCGAGCACACGTGCAGTGTGTCACGCGCTCGTAGGCAGGGGTGAACTGGTGAACACCCCCGTCCTGGAGCGCACTACCTGCCACCAAGTTCGTCGAGAACGAGGGGAGGTAGAGACCGGACAGCGTGCCGGACGGGACCGCCGGACAAGGAAGGACAGTGGAGGAGGTCGCAATGACCAGACCCCCAGAGGGGTCAGCAAGGGAGACAGCAACTGGCCGAGCGAGGGGCTCAAGGACAGTGCGGTCACGAAAGAAAGAGCGAGAAGCACCTGAGTCCAGTGTGAAGGTGTGCAGTGCTGCAGTCGACTCAGTACCAGGGGGCACAGACGCACTAGCACCTAGGGCAGCAGCCTCACCAGGACCTGCGGGAGCGGACGCACTAGCACCTAGGGCGGCAGCCGGACTGGCCTGAATGCCCGGGTCGGGCGGAACACGCAAGTACTGAGCACCCTCTCCACTAATAGACATCGCATACATGGCAGTGAGAATAGCATCAAAGTCTAAAGCCCAAATATCAACACCCCTCTTTTCCAGCTCAGCCCAGCGCGGCAGCTCAGTGGCAGTAGGAAACTGGGTGCGCCACGCGTCGGTAAGGCGGGCGAAGCAGCGCTGCGTGGGGTGCAGCCTCCCACACTGCTGGCCGGTGCGGTCACCTGTGCGAATGACGTACGTGCAGGTAAAGCCACGCTGCGCATACCACTCACGGGCGGCCTGAAGCGTCGGGGCGGGCTGCTGACTCTGCCCTCCGCCAGTGCCCCCACGACCACCACCCCCTCCGCCTCCGCCCCGGCCACCTCCACCCCTGCCGCCACCACGACCACCTCCGCCTCCGCTGCCGCCTCCGCCCCTGCCACCACTCCCGCCGCTGCTGTCGCCTCCCCCACTACCGCCACTAGCCTCCTCAGCCGCGCCTCCACTCCCACCGCCTCCACCCCCACCTCCTCCGCCGCCACCCCCGCCCCTGTTCCCTTTGCCCCTGCGGCGCCCGCTCGAAGCAGACGCGGTCCCGACCTTCTCAGCACCAAGGAGGTCGACAGCAGCAGCAGAGGCGACAGAGGGGAGGAGGGGGGAAGGGGAACACCCCTCGAAGAACGGGGTGCGGGGGTCGCCACGAGAGGTGCCTACAGCGACGATGCTCGCCTCAGCTGCAAGCAGTTCCTTCTCGAGGAGGGCAACAGTGAGCTCAGTGGGGGAGCGAGAGAGGAAGTGGTCCCTGACTGCGCGCAGAGAGTCAGGGAGGCGGGTGACGATGTGGTAGAGAGTGATCCAGAGCGGGGGGGGGGTTGCTAGTGAGAAACTCGGCAGGCATAGCAGCGCGAAAGCGGGCCTCACTAGTCTTAAGGTGGGTGATGAGGTCTGCGACAGTGTGAAAGGAGGCTAGGTCGGGGAACAGGTAGGGAAGAGTGAGGCGGCCTAGCGTAGCAGAAGCGGGTGAGGAGTAACGGGCAACTACAGCGGTGTAGAGGTCCCTAGCAGTCTTGCACTGGCCAAAGTGCTCGCGCTCATCTAACGGCAGGGAGTTGCGGATGGCAAAGCGAGCGTGGGCGTCACGAGTCTGCCACTGGGAGCGGGTAGTGCTGTCAGCATCAGTAGCAGGGGCAGGAGCATGGCCGAGGGCGTGGTCATACAGTGAGATGTCCTCCTTGGCAGTGAGCTGTAGGAAAAGGTGCAGGTCATCGAGCCAGGTGTCAAACTTCACTGGGCGGCCCTCAGCATCGAAAGCAAGTACGGGAGGACTGGCCATAGTGGTAGCCGTAGTAGCAGTAGTAGCAGTAGCAGTAGCAGTAGGATCAACAGGGCTGCTAGAACGGTCGACGCGGCTCGGTAGGGCGGCGCGGCTCAGTTCAGGTAGGGCGGCGCGGCTCGGTTCGGGCTGCGCGGCTGCGCGAAGCCGCTAAGAGGGGCGGGACTGGGTCGCGGGGGCCTCTAAGCGGGGCTCGACGGGGCCGTGGGGCCGCTAAGCGGGGCGCGCGCGGGGTCGAGGGACCGTGTGGTGGCGGACGACGGGGCCGCGGGACCTCTAAGCGGGGCGCGCACGGGGTCGACTGGGCCAGGGGGGCCTCTAAGCGGGGCACGCGTGGGGTCGACGGGGCCAAACGGGGCCGTAAGCGGGGCGCGCGCGGGTCGACGGGGCCAAACGGGGCCACTAAGCGGGGCGCGAAGGGGTCGACGGGGCCAAACGGGGCCGTAAGCGGGGCGCGCGCGGGTCGACGGGGCCAAACGGGGCCGTAAGCGGGGCGCGCGTAGGTCGACGGGGCCAAACGGGGCCTCTAAGCGGGGTGCGGGCGGGTCGACGGGGCCAAACGGGGCCGTAAGCGGGGCGCGCGCGGGTCGACGGGGCTAAGCGGGGCCACTAAGCGGGCCGCGGGCGGGTCGACGGGGCCAAACGGGGCCTTAAGCGGGGCGCGCACGGGTCGACGGGGCCTCTAAGGCGCGACGCGCGAGTCACTAAGGGGCGGCGCGCGGGGTCGACGGGGCCTTAAGGGGCCGTACACGAGGGCGCACGAGGGCGCTGAGGGGGAGGCGCTAACGCGACGCTCCGACAGTAGATAGGTAGGTAGGTAGTCAGTGGTGGGCCCTAAGAACGGTCCTAGCGAAGGACCTGCTCTGATACCATGTCAGAAAGAAGAGACTGGAATGATTGAACTAACAGAGAAATCAGTACAAATAGCAAACCCTAGAATTGTGTACCCCATATAGGCTAACCCACTGTAGCCTAACAAACCCAACATATATAATGTTTGACAGGGTGAACAATATAACACCCCCCTCGTCCCCTTGTAGGGGTGTTTCCATGTTGATTTCGAATTAACATTCTGAACCGAAACATGTTATAATGCAAAATTTGACTGTCGGGAGGTGAATCTGGAGTGTCAGGGGTGAATCTGCTGCGTCAGGGGGCAAATTTGTTGGGTCAAGGGGCAATTTTGCTGCGTCGGGGGGGGGGGGGGGGGGGGGGATCGCTACGTGCGGAGGGAGATTTTGCTGTGAGCGTCGAATGCCTTCTGACTGGTCAAGAGTTTCCAGCCACATCTCACGCGAAAAAGGTTCCGCTGGCTTGTTTCTCACCAAAAGAGAACCCCAACTTCAGTATTAGCAGTAGTGTTCAAAACACTAAAAAGAATAGATGTCATATGAAAACACCCGGGTAGTACAAAATTTTTTCCTTTGTTAAGACCCCCCCTCCTTTTTGTAAGGGGATTAACATAACACCCTAGGGTGTTATATCCGGGGGATTATGGTATTACTATTCGTAACACCCCCCTTCACTCCTGGCCGTAGCTCGACTTGACCTGCTTGACCACGCCGCTGAGTTCGGAGCAGTGCTGATACTGCTGGCGTGGCAGTCGCTTCGTGAGGAAGTCTGCTGCCATGTCACCGGTCGGGCAGTAGGTTAAGTTGACCTTGCCTTTGTCCACCTCGTCCTTCACGAAGAAGTACCGCAGCGCGATGTGCTTGGTGCGGTTGACGAAACCAGGTTTGTTCGCGATGCGAATCGCGCTCTGGTTGTCGCAGTGAAGGCGGAAGGTTGGCGAAGTTGGAATTTTCGCTTCTTGCAGAAGCTCCTGCAGGTAGAGGCCTTCGCGAACTGCTGCGGTTGCTGCGATGAATTCCGCTTCGGCTGACGACAGGGCAACCAATTCCTGCTTCTGTGAATTCCAGGAGATTGGTCCCGATGGCTCGAGTCGGAACAGGAAGCCGGTCCTGGACCGTCGATTGTCGGGGTCTGCTGCGTGATCGGCGTCCACGTAGCCGATGAGGTTGAAAGATGGAGTCGGCACAGTTGAGTAGCATAGCCCAATCTTGGGCGTTGAAACAAAGAACTGAAGGGCACGCTGCAGGTCCAGGAGATTCTCAGCCGTTGGTTTCCGTGAGTACTGCGCGAGCTGACTCGCGATGTAGGACAGATCTGGTCTGCAGGTGACAGAGGCGAAGAGAAGACATCCCAACTGCTGCTGGTAAGTCTGAATCCCAGCAGGGGATAAGGCTTTGTTGTCAGGTTTGTGGTTCGGTCCGGGGGTGCGATAGGGAGTTGAGAGAGATGCCGGTGAAATGTTGAACCGCTTCCCTAACTCCTCTGCATACTTAGCCGCTGAAAGGTGAATGGCCTCAGGAGCATAGGAGATGTTAAGGCCCAGGAACTGCTTCACCTCGTAGTTGCACGTGATGTCAATGCGCCCTGCCAAGGCCTTCTCGAACTGCTCGAGAAGCTCGTTGCTCGAGCCTGTGTAAAGCAGGTCGTCGACGTACACCGTGAGGAGAATGTATTCCCCGCGGAAGTCGCGGCGGTACATTCCTGGGTCGTGCGGCATCTGCTTGAACCCGATTTCAAGCAAGATGTTGTGCAGGTACTGCTGCCACAGTCTCGGTGCCTGTTTGATGCCGTAGAGCGACTTTCGCAGCTGACACACGCGCGCGTCCCCTTCGCCATAGGTGTGCGGCTGCTCCACATAGATCACGGCGTCTACTAACGCGTACAGGAACGCGTTCTTTACGTCGATTTGGCGGAGTGGCAGATGCCTTGCGGCTGCGATGGCTAGCAGGATGCGGACGGAGGTGTGACGGCTAACTGGGGCGAACGTTTGATCGAAGTCGATCCCGTGCCTCTGGTCATAGCCGCGAACCACCCATCGCGCCTTAAAGCGCTCGATCGTCCCATCCGCTGCGGTCTTCACGCGGAAGACCCACTTCCCCGAGAGAATTCTTGCGCCCTTGATTGCTGCGCGGTCGACGAGCACCCAGGTGTTACGTGACTCCAGTGCCTTAATTTCCGCGTCCATCGCCTCACGCCACTCCTTGCTGTGTGGTCCAGAGAGAGCCTCGCGCGGGTTTCGGGGCTCGATGATGCGCGGCGCTTTCGAGGTAGCAGCGTGAAGCCCGAGCAGTTGCAGCCCCGAAACGGTGCTGTCGTGGCGGCGTTGCGGGATGACTTCCTGCACGTCGTCGTCATCACTTTCTGGTTCAGGTGGTGCTGGTGGTTCTGCGCCTCTGCCGCTTCCGCCTGTTCCTGTTCCGCCCATTCCTCCTCCTGAGGAATCATCGTCGTCGTCGTCGCTGCTGTGCCGATCCTCCCATGCGAACTCGGCCCTGGTGTCTTGCTCCAGGAGTGCTGCAGCGGCTTCGTCTTCGGGCGTTGCGTAGCTGTGTCCGTTGTTCGCGTAGACGCGATCTGCGTTTCTCTGTTCGTCATCGCGGAATTGGTCGAGGAAGAGACGCTCGTAGAAGATTACGTCGCGGGCATGGGCGGTCTTCTGACTCAGAAGGTCCAGCACGATCCACGCCTTGTGCTCGTGGCTAATGCCGAGGTGAATTCCCCAGCGCGCGCGACTGGTGAATTTGCCGATGGTTGATGTCGGCGGTCGGTACTGCACCATGCACCCCCAGACGCGCAGCATCGATGTGTCCCCCTTTGTCCCAGTCCACTTGACGTGCGGGGACAGGTTGCCGGTAATTGCGGTGGTCGAAAGCAGGTTGTGCACCCGCACGGCGTGGTGCATCGCGTAAGTCCAGTAGATCGGCGGCAGCTTTGATTGCTTCATCAGCGCGCGCACCTTCGTCATCAGCGTGCGGTTCGTCCGCTCAGCTACGCCCTGTTGCTGGTGTGCGTAGGGGAGGGAGATGTGATGCTCGATCCCCTTTTGCGTCAGGAATGTCTGCATCTGATTGCTCCTGAATTCTGCCGCGCCGTCGGACTGCCAGATCTTGAGCTTCTTTCCAGATTGCCGCTCCGCATGTGCTAGCCAGAGGCGGAACACCTCGTAGGCTCTGTCGCGCGTCTCCACGTTCACGACCCATACATAGCGTGTTCCTGCGTCGATGAAGGTAAGCGTGTAGAGTTCGTCTTCGATTCCGCAATGCCCCACGTTCAGGAAATCGCTGTACACTTTGTGCAGCTTGCGGTATCGTTTGGTTCCAGGTTCGAGCAGCGGGAACGGTTGGTGGCTCAGCGCAGCTTCGGGGCAGACGGTGCAGTTGCGCGGATGTGTCGCGCCACTCACTTCGGAGATATCAGGGCGCAGGAGTGCGCTAGGAGCGAAGACGCCAGCGTCGATGCAGTTTTTGAGCGTCGCGCGGGAAGGGTGTCCGAGGCGCTGGTGCCAGAGTGCATCATCAGCGCGAAAGCCGGAGGTGCGCATATAGCGCGCGCGCGCTTCCTCGGGGTCTTCGTCAGGTACAGGAGCAGGTTCTGCTGCTACTTCTTCTGCTTCTTCTTCTGCCGCGGTGGTCAGCATCAACGCCAAGAACTCTCTGTCGCGAATTTCAGAGAGCGGGATGTTGGTCCCAGGGATGGTTCCAGGGACAAGGGTAGGTTGGCGTGGTTCAGGGGCAGGTCCGTAGATAGTGCGACGCGGGGTTGACGGCTCGTTGCCCCAGGTAATGGTGTCCCACGGGTCGCGATGCGGGGGAATGTCTGCAGGAGGTGGTGCGAGGGGAATGCGGCGCGGGGGACGACCGAGAGGAACGACTGCAGGTGCTGCTTCGGTTTCCGCGGCTTCTTCCTCTCCCCCCCTTCGTTCTTCGCGGGAAGTGCCCCAGCCGCTATTGTCGGCGCCAGATGCGGCGCCCCATCCGCCGCTCGCGTTGGCCCAGGTGCCGCCGGTGTCACCCCATCCGCCAGTATCACTGGTCCCCCATCCACCAGCGCTTCCCCACCCCCCTTCATTGGAGGCGCTTGCTTCTTCCTCAGCTCCCCAGGCGGTGCAAGCGAAGGTCCCGCGTGCTTCCGCGAGGCTTTGCTGGCGAAGCTCCTCGGCTTCGCGGCGCGCCAGTTCTTCCTCCTGTTCCACGGCGATTTCGGCCGTGTGGTCGCGCCAATGGGGGTAAATCTTTTGAAAATCTTCGCGGGAGTAGGGTCGCGGCACGCCATGCGCATCGAAGGTGCCGACGCCAGTTCCGCGGAGCATCCCTCGAAGGTGTTGAGAGGGCGGACCGGCAAGAGGGTACTTAGGCGTGCCGAAGACGCCATGCGTGGTGACTTCAAGTTCCAATTGCGACATGCCTTCTTCTGGTGGCGCGTGATGTTCTGCTTCGGCGATGGCGGCGAGTCCGCGGCCGGCAATGGCGCTGGTTGACGTCGTCGGCGTGTGGCAGTCTTTGCACATGCCGTCTGCGTCAGGGTCGTGCAGCGCTGTTTCTCGTGGGTGTGGATGATGTGGCACCCACGGTCTCCCGTCAGGGTGCTTCCAGTCCCTGCGGTGGATGTGCTCGAAGCGTAGTGGCACGAGATCGATTAGTTCGTGCGAGTCGCCGCTGCAGTCGGGGATGTCAAAGTCTAGGACGTACACCCCATTGTCGGAGTGTGCTCGTCCGATCTGCCGGCGGGGGAAGTTGCGCGCTTCGTAGTGCAACAAAATATCGCGCGTCGCGCGGTCCGTGCTGAGTTCGACGCCGCAATCCATGAGCTGTGCGGCGGACAGGAGGTTGAAGCGCAGGTTCTGGACGATCAGCACATCGTTGAGCGTGATGTGCGTGCGGCTCCCGCGTGCTTTGAGCACGACGATGCCTTGCGCGCTTGCGCGCAGGCGCGTGTTGTTCGCCACAGTGACATAGGTGGCGGTAGGAGTGGGGATGGCGTTGGATATGTAACGCTCGGAGCCCACCATATGCTGGCCGCAGCAGCTGTCCAGGTACCAGGTGTTGTAGCGCTTGTTGTCGTCACGGGCGAGCAGCGCCAGTCGCGGTGTGACGATGTGCGGAGTGTCGAACTTCAAAAATTGCTCGCGCGAGAGCCAATCAATTGGCGCCACCCGCATATCAGGTACGTGCGGGGGACTTTCAAGCAGCGGGACTGGAAGGTTCCAGTCTTGGTCGTCGTCGTCGGTGAAGTCGTGGCGCGGGTTGAACGGGTTGTTGTTGGTGAACGCGCCAATGGGGTGCGGTGCCGGCTCGGGTGAAGGCGAGCGGGCACGGCGACGACGCGATTCGCTGGTCATGGCCATGTTGCTCATGACGTTGCGAGCTGGGGCAGTCGGTGACGGCTGCTGCTGCTGATGCTGAACCGCTGGGTTCAGATTGCGCGCGGAAGGGGGCTGATACCCCTGGGCATGACGCGCGTCGCCTCGTGCGTCTTGACGGCCGGACCAGGTGCTCGGATTGGTCTGGCGAGGGCGGGATCGGTTCTTGCATCGATCCGCCAGATGCCCGAAATTTCTGCAGATTTTGCAGTAGAGGCGCCGTGGCTTTCGCTCTTCGGTGTTGTCGGCGTAGAAGGCGAGCCTTTCGCGTTCTCGTCGCGGCGCAGGTCGCTGCTGATCCATATCCCTCTGTTCGACGAGAAGGGCGGCGCAAAGGGCGGCCTCCGAGATGACCCCCTGCTGTCGAAGAAGCGCCTTGCAGGGCCGCCACTCTGGGCCGAGCCCTTGAAGCACGATATTCACGAAGATTTCTTCCGAAATCGAGCTTCCCAGCTTCGCGATTTGATCGCGAAGGCTTCGACAGCGATTGATGTAGCTGTTGGCCTTCTCCCCTGGGGCCATTTTTGTTTCCAGTAGCTGCTGAAGCAGCCGGCTCGAGGAGACGGAGTCCTTCGGCTGATACACACCGTTGAGGTGTCGCCAGGCTTCAAGGGCTGGGGCGGCCGAAGTCTTGTATGAGCGTATGCTCAGTTGCTCCGTCGGTGCCATGTTCCGCAGGAGCACCCCGTACGCCATTAGGGACTCGTTGTAGTAGCGGGTCCTGGCGTCGTCCGTGTCGTCGGCAGGCTCCGCGTAGCTCCCGTCGAAATAGTGAAAGATTTGGGCGTTCTGCAGCAAGAGCTCCAACTCGAAGCTCCAGGTATAGAAGTCTCTGCCGTCAAAACAAGTACTTGTCTTTATTTTTGATATGCTCAGAAACTTTGATTGAGCGGAGAGAATTGCCTCTTCACTGGGACGGGGAGCCTTGGGGGTTGAGCCATTGGTGTCGAGAGAGAATGTGTGCGGGGCGGCGTTCTGGCCAGTTGGGGCCGGTTGGGATGGTTGCGAGGATGTTCCCGCATCGCCGTTCCGCAATGTTTGGAGTCCTTGCTCCAGGCTGGTGAGTCGCTGAAGAAGTTGTGCGAGAACTTCGGTGCCGATCGTCGTCGTGTTTTCGCTTGTCGCAGCCGGGTTGGGTTGCGCTTCAGCCGTCAGATTGGTCTGACCATGTCGCAATTTTCGGGAGTGGCAGTGCGAAGGATTCCTGAGCCGCTCTCATACCATGCTGAGATCAGAAGTTGATCGTAGCCCAGGATCTACCCAGGAAGGTTCGCACGTAGTGAGATAGTTTGGTGGGCCCTTGACCTCAATAGCAGAGTGAATGTAAAATGCTTTGAGATGAATAGAACATGCAAATACAACGATATAAATATGAGTACAGGGGAATACGAAGCGATCTGGCTAGCCATGTACTCTAAGGGGTACATTCCCTTATTCGAATTCAAACCAACCGTGCGGCCCGAGCAGTTACGAAACTGTTCCCGCCAGATTCATCGTCCCTGCAGCTGCCCGATGCCGTTTTTCTCCGACGGTCTAGATCCACCCTAACCGTCTGACGCTTCGAGTCAACTCTGACTCTTCGCATTCGTTCTCGATACTGCATGCCTCTTTGCTGCGGTGAGGAGTGCACAGTAATATCAAGTATTACTATTCGTAACACTTCGCAACCCTAAGACGATTGCGTCGCCTCTTGTTTCCCGTTTTGTGGCACTGAAGTGGGGGTGATCTACATTTTCTCGCGCGGGCTAACGCAGAATTCGGGAACGTAGAAATCGAGCGCAATTGTCGGTGCGGTTTTGGTTTTTTCGCGTGTGTGTAAGTTAAGCGAGGCCGAGAAACGTTGCTCAGTTTTCGCTTCCTAGAACCGCGTCACTGGGTTTCCGTGATGCGAATGTTGCTCACCCGTCAGTTACGCGGGTCGTGCTGAAGCGTGCCATTCACGTTTTGGCAGAATGTCTCATGAGGCGCGCGCGCTTTCCGAACCCGTCGAGTGCCTTAAAGCGACGGTGCACTTTGGGGGGGGTGGGGCAAAGGTTTATCACTTGCCTTTGGGTGGTTACCCTGTTTGTGCTTGGAAGTCAAACGAGAAACAAAGTTCAGTGTTGGCGGACTTGCGCAGGTTGTCTCTCCCCCGTCGTCACTTGCGAATGGCCAACTGTGAGTTGGGAACTTGTTGCACACCCAGCAGTTCATGAACCAAAACGTGCATGCCTACTACTACCACAGCACAGATATTCCAGCACATACGACGTGCACTTGGTTCCACGACTACAATCTAGACAGCAAGAGGATCACGGTTTTGCTCGTCATAACGTCGCGCCCGCTACATGTTCCTCTCGCTCGCACTTAGGAGCCTCCGCCTGTCGTACCCCGCTGTGTGCATTTAGCGCGCTTTTATCCGCGACGAGGCGAGAGAGACCGCAACTCGGGAAAACAGGCGGAAGAACTACCACGCATATAATTCGCGCCTAGCGAACATCGAGATCGAGTACTATCCCCGCCCCCCACGACGCATCCATATCCGCGCGAATCAGGTCATCCCTCCCCTTCGTCGCCCACGCTTACTCCCTCCTGTCGACTTCGTGCACTCCCCTCCGTCACGGGCGCTCACTCCCCTATGTCGTCCGCGCTTATACACAGCCGTCGCCCACGATCACTCCCCTTCGCCTTAGTGCACTGCCCTCCATCGCACACATTCACCCCACTTCATCGCACACATTCACCCCCCTCCGTCGCCCACGCGCACTCCCCTCCATCGCCCACTCTCACTCCCCTCCCGTCGCCCACGCTCACTCCCTCACGTCGCCCACGCGCACTCCCCTCCGTCGCCCACTCTCACTTCCCTCCCGTCGCCCACTCTCACTCCCCTCCCGTCGCCCACGCTCACTCCCTCACGTCGCCCACGCGCACTCCCCTCCGTCGCCCACTCTCACTTCCCTCCCGTCGCCCACTCTCACTCCCCTCCAGTCGAGCACGCGACGCTTCCCTACGTCACACATGCTCCCTCCTTCAAGTCGCCCACGCTCACTCCCCTCCGTGCTGGTTCTGCCCCCGTCCTCTCCGTGCTTCCCCTCCTTTCCCCCCTGCTTCCCCTCCTTTCCCCCCATGCTTCCCCTCCTTTCCCCCCATGCTTCCCCTCCTTTCCCCCCATGCTTCCCCTCCTTTCCCCCCATGCTTCCCCTCCTTTCCCCCCCTGCTTCCCCTCCTTTCCCCCCATGCTTCCCCTCCTTTCCCCACATGCTTCCCCTCCTTTACTGCCCCCTTTCCCCTATCCGCATTACACACTTCTTCCCCCATTCCCCTCTCTGCCTTTCACATTTCTTCTCCCTTTCCCCTCTCTTCCGTACACCCTTCTTCCCCCACCTTGAATTCTCTGCCTTACTCCCTTCTTC
The DNA here is from genome assembly GCA_947470075.1 of Closterium sp. Yama58-4. Taxonomy (NCBI): domain Eukaryota; kingdom Viridiplantae; phylum Streptophyta; class Zygnematophyceae; order Desmidiales; family Closteriaceae; genus Closterium; species Closterium sp. Yama58-4. The sequence continues at coordinate 101,728 of CANIUD010000593.1, forward strand.
CACACCCTTCATCCCCCAATCCCCTCTCTGCCTTACGCCCTGCTTTTCCCTTCCCCCTCTCTCTTGACACTTTTCTTATTGCAAAGTGAGTTTCCTGCCTAACGCCCGGCTTCCCCATTTCCCCTCTCTGCCTTACATCCTTTTCCCCCCTTTCCCCACTCTGCATTACCCCCTCCTTTCACGTTTCCACCCACGGTGCCTTACGCCCTGCTTCCTCCTTTTCCCTCTCGTCCCTACACCCTTCTTCCCCCTTTTCCCTGTCATCGTTGCACTCTTCAACCCCCACCATGTGTTCTCTGTGTTACGCCCTTCTTCCCCCGTTCACCTCTGTCTTATACCCTTCTTCCCATATTCCCCACTCAGCCATAACCCCTTCTTTCGCCTTTCCACCCTCTCTGCCTTACGCCCTTCTTCCCCCTTTTCCCCTCTCTTCCCTACTCCTCGCTTCCGCATCTCCCGTCTCTGCCGTACTCCCTTCTTCCCCCTTTCCCCTCTCCACCTTACACCCTTCTTCATGCATAGTGCAGTCTCTCCCTAACGTCCTGCTAAACCCATTATCCATCTCTACCCTACACCCTGCTTCCCCCTCTCTCTTCTCTGCCTTGCTCCATGCTTTTCCCTTTCCCCTCTCTTCCAAAGACCCTCCCTGCCCCTCTCCCCACTCTTCCTTTCCGCTCTCTACCTTACATCCATCTTCTCCCTTTCACTCTCTGCCTTTCACCCTTCTTCTCCCTTTCCCGTCGCTGCCCACACCAATCTTCCCTGCATCCCCTCTCTGCCAGACACTCATCTTCCACCTATCCCCTCTCTGCCTTACCCCCCTTCTTTCGCCTTTCCACCCTCTCCGCCCTACGCCCTTCTACCCCCTTTTTCCCCTCTTCATACGCCTTTCTTCCCCCCGTTCCCTCTCTTCCTTACACCTTTATTCCCTAAAGCTACTCTGCCATACTCCCTGCTTCCCCCGCTACCCTCACTTCCCTACTCCCTTCTTCCCCCTCTCCCCCTCTCGCAACTACCTCCATGCTCCCTACCCGCACTTCCCCTCTCCCTTCTTCTCCCTTTTCCCTCGCTGCCCACACTTATCTTCCCTGTATCCCCTCTCTGTCCTACACACTCCTCTTACCCCTATCCTCTCTCTGCCCACCACACTTATTCCCCCTATCCCCTCTTGGCAGCCCTATTCCCCCAATCTTCCACCTTTCCACCCTCTCCGCCCTACACCCTTCTCCCCCCTTTTCCTACGCCCTTCTGCAGGATCTGGCACACCACATGTTCCAGTTTCCCTCACCGTGCTCGTCTCCCTTCCCCACCCTTTCGAACCAGTCTACAACTCTCTCCTGCCGCTGTGAGGGCTGCATGCAAATGTCGCACTGACAAGGGACGGGCAGTGGCACAACTAAGCGCGTCCGAACTGGCGGGCCTGTTAGGTAACCCATTCCGCTATTAGTTTACTACACCTCCAGCACCTGCTCCCTTTGAAAAAATCCCCTTACTGCTCGTTACATTTTTAACCCTTGCTTATTCATCCTTGTCACTGTTATGGGCAGGCCATGCTTTAGAGCTCTCATGCGTCACCGGCCGGAAGGGGTGCGCCTTGGCACGAAGGATGATCTTGAGGAGACCGAGGAAGAGATTCAGCGGGAAAGTGCATCTACTTCATTGGAAGAGGCTGTGACGGAGGGCCGTGGATTGTGACGGAGGGCAGATGGACGGTCGCCAGAGGGAGGTGCAGCGATGGGCGGGCCAGCAGAGCGGGCGGCGGCTGAGGGAGGTGATGCTGGGGTTGGGGCACATCCAAATGTCACCTTGCACTCTCTGTCCCTTGCTCACGGACACACCTTGCCTTCTTTGTCCCCTCTCTGTAGCACAGACCCCGCTCCATATGTCCTTCGCTTTGCACGGGTGGGGTTTCATCTGTCATATTTCTCACTCACATCACCGCCCTCCATCTGTCCTTTCCCTGCCCGTGCCCACTCCCTCACGATGTCGTTTGTAACCCCGATTTCCCCCAGCTCACTCTATCCTCCCTTCACTCTCCACCCGTGCCATCTCTTTGACCTTCAGTGTTTCGTTCACTGCGCCAATCTGCCGTGCACTTGGCCGCACCTCTACCCTCCGCCCCACGACATGCATTCACGTCCCCACCACTCATTCAGACGCAGGCAAAGAGCAATCAGTATCATTCATAGCCTTAGCGTTCTGTTGGACTGGGCTGTCGACCACACACACTCGGTGGTAATAGGACGGTTTGCCATTGTTCTAGAAGTTTACTATTCATTTCAGCTGGGCCCAGAGGGCCAGTTAGGGGCCTCTATGCATAGGTGGTGCAGAAATGTATACGCAAAATCACTAGCATCGGAACGTGGCACCTGACATGTTCATCCTAGTCAACTACAAATTAGGGGGCGGCCTTCAACACAAGTGAATGTTACCGTCATACCCCGGATATAAGCGCCACCCTCGGATAAGCGCCTGGCGCTTTTAATTGGCGCATGGCGCTTATATCCGCTGCTAGATTATAAGCGCACCCCCTGAAAAAACTTGTTTTATTATAAGCGCACGTAAACTTTAAATTTTGAAATGTGTTCGAAACACTGTAACGATATTTACTTTAGCAGGGGGATGTGTTGCAGATTCACTTCCCTTCACATTCGGACACTGCACCGGATGCGGGTCCAGTCAGCAGGAGCAGTCAGGAGCTGTCAGAAGCTGTCAGGAGCTGTCAGAGTGGGTGTATCTCCAGCGCGCGCAAGAATTTCACAGACGACCCCATGTAACTTCGACTCGATTGAAAAAGGCAAGCACGAGATCTACAGCTTGGTGTTAAAAAATATATAAAATATATATGTCGTTTTATAAACGCCGGCGCTTATAAATTTACTCGATTATAAGCCCACCCCCCTAAAAAAACCTGTTTTATTATTGCCCCCCATGGGGGTATATCCGGGGTATGACGGTAGTATTCTCTTTTCTCTTTCAACGCCAACCGGGTGGTTGGCCTGTCATATTGCCAGACTAGTACCGTAATCGAGGTCCCCAAAGTGGGAAAGAAAGAGTGATGGTACGCTCTCCACGTATAAGTGTGTACCCTCTGTTTGCAACCCAACGTGCTGGTCAGCGTGGTAAGAGGCATTTATTGTTGCAAGATCATTACACCGGCTATACTAGGGAGATGGCTGATTGAACTGAATTCTTTATAGGTCGGGCTTCTCGACTATGTGACTGCATTGGACCCGGGCAAGAAGGCCCTCTGTCCGCCGTAATCCGGTCGGGTGTCAACTTGAGGGGACAAAAGGAGTGGTTGTCGAGGTCCTGAGGAGGGGATGGAGGGGGAGGGGAGGGTGTGTTGAAGATGGTTTTGGGGTAGTGAAGGTGGCAAGGAGGTGACGGTACAGGAGAGAGGAACGAGGTAGTAAGGGTGGCCCGTGGTGGAGTAAGGGCCCAAGCTTGGAAAGGAGGAGTGGTTGTCGAGGTCCTGAGGAGGGGATGGAGGGGGAGGGGAGGGTGTGTTGAAGATGGTTTTGGGGTAGTGAAGGTGGCAAGGAGGTGACGGTACAGGAGAGAGGAACGAGGTAGTAAGGGTGGCCCGTGGTGGAGTAAGGGCCCAAGCTTGGAAAGGAGGTTGGGTTGTTGAGGTTGAGAAAGTAGCGGAACGGACGATGGAGGGGAGGCGGGGATGAGAGAAGGAGGGTGGGGATGATAGAGGGGACATTGAGATGAGAGAAGGACGGAGGGGAGGAGTGAGGGGAGGCGGGGATGAGAGAAGGAGGGGGGGAATGGGAGAGTGGAGGACGGGATGAGAGACGGAAAGTGGGGAGGAGCGATGGGAGGAGGAGATGAGAGAGGGAATGAGGGGATGAGAGAGGGGAGGAGGGGAAGAGAGAGGGGATGAGGGAATGATTTAGGCTGCGGATTGGATGAGAGAAGGGAGGAGGGGATGGGAGAGGGGAGGAGGGGATGAGTGAGGGAAGGAGGGGATGAGAGAAGGAGGGACGGGATGAGAGGACGGAGGGGAGGAGCGAGGGGAGGCGGGGATGAGAGAAGGAGGGAGGGGATGAGAGATGGGAGGAGGGGATGAGAGAAGGACGGAGGAGAGAAGCGAGGGGAGGAGGGGATGAGTAAGGGAAGGAGGGGATGAGAGAAGGAGGGATGGGATGATAGAGGGGAGGACCGGACGAGAGAAGGACGGAAGGGAGTTGCGGGGGGAGGGGAGAGGATGAGAGAAGGAGGGGGGGAATGGAAGATGGGAGTACGGGATGAGAGAAGGTGGGAAGGTGGGAAGAGGAGGGGAGCGAGGACAAGAATAGAGAGGAGGACAGAGGGGAGCGAGGAGGACAGGGGGTAGAGTAAAGGTCAATGGGTAGAGTAAAGGACAAGGGGGAGAGAGGAGGGCAGGGGGGGGAAAGGGGGACAACGGGTGCAGAAGAGGATAGGGAAAGAAGGTAAGCAGGATGAAACGAGGGGAAGCAGGGGGAAATAAAAGGGGGCGCAGGTGGAGAAAGGAGGGAAATCAGGAGGTGGAAGTAAGGGCATGCATGGCAGGAGAGAACAAATAGTGGGGACCTGGAGGGAAGAGAAGGGAGAAATGGAGGGAATGAGGGAAGGGAATGATGGGGGTGGAGGGGGGAAATGAGGGAGACAGGGAGGCGAGGGATTGACGGAGATAGAAGGACGGGAGAGAGGGTGAGAAGGGGTTGACTGGTAGAGGGGCTGGGGAGGGACCGGAGTAGTTAGGAGGTGGCGGGTGTGGGTAACCAGCAGGTTCGTCCCTGTCCCCGGCTTTGGCGGCGGTGAAGGCGAGGGAGATGAGGCGGCGATGCAGCAGGTGGCGACGAGGCGGCGATGCGGCAGGCGACGACATGGCAGGCGGCAACAACGCGGCAACGAGGCGGCGACGACGCAGCGACGCGCCGACGAGGAAGCAAGGCGGGGAGGCGGCGATGCGGTGACGATGACTCACTGATGAGGCGAGGCTCCGATCTGACGGCGAAATGGAGGCGAAGCGGCGAGGCGGCGATACGCCGATGCCGAGGCGAGGCGGCACGGGAGGTCGCATGGCTACTCGCTCGAACCCAACGCGGAGGCGAGTTTACCGGGAAGGCGAGAGGTCGAGGGGGACTACACCCATAGTGTGAGCTTGCGACAGAGCGATGAGGCTGCGAGTCGGAGGAATCACGACGCGCCGTGCAGGCTATGTGGTCGATCTAGTTGCGAAGTCGCCATTCACGATGTCGCAATCCAGATTATTACAAGGGACACTTTTCCCCCCGAGACTATGGCGTGGTGGCGTATCGATTATACTCCTAGATATGGGGAATGGCGATTTATCATCTGTTACGCAGCAATCAGTTTCACGGTGGCGAGTACGACGGCTTATGCTGGCTCTGCTAGCTTGCCTGGACTTTATTATGCTATTTCTAGCTTGGGTTTATTTTATCATGCATAGATATGATTGATTTCCTAAATTAGGTGCATTCCTATATTTTATTATAGTTATAGCACCGAACCAGGTTACGTGTACCGAACTCAAGCCCATTCCGATGCCACCGAATTGCTTTCTACCAAGTACAAAAAGGTCCTGTTTGAGACGCTTCGCGACCCTCAGAACATTCACGTAACACCTGGTTACTGGCCCTTGTGTCGAGACTATATATAGCCTCGTGTTGTACCCGTTGCTCATTCATTTCAGTACTTCTTTCGTGAACGCGATTCACGATCCTCACACTTGGTAATCAGAGCGGGTTTACACGCGAGGTCTTCAACCGTTTAGTTCCGGCCTTTAAAAACCGCGGGGGCGACGACGAAAGCGCCGATACGGGTATGTAAAACCAGTTCCGCGCAATTTTTCTAAGTCCCCCTCGATTCGGTTTTCGAACTACCCTCAGATTTATTGGTGAAGAGGTTGGAATTTCGATTGTTCGATCGACTCGAATCTCAACGGCTTAGAAAGTTTCGCCCAAAAAAAGTTGGAATTTGGAGCGTCGGATCGAGTCTTTCCTCAACGGCCGAGATCGAATGCGAATTTCAAGTAAAGGAGAGTTACACAACGTACAGATTTCGCGCTCGTCGGTTCTGCAGTCGATTCGACTCGCAGAAAGTCGACCAGCACCTTGAATTCAATTTTTTTCGACCCGCATCTTTCTGTAAATCGCCAAATGGAGGGAAATAGAGATCATTTCGTACGGGAAATCGCGGAGTTACATGCCGAGCATGAGCAGATATGTGCTGCGCTCCCATAATTCGAAAAACTCATTGAAACCAATCGGTAGTCACAGCAGCAGCAGCAGCAGCAGCAGCGACGGCGACCACACCGACAATTTTATCTGCGACAACAGCAACAGCTACAGTTAATATCGAAGCAGCAAGTCGAGACAACTAGACGTGTTCAATCCTACAGTCAAAGGGAGCGACGCTCGTCGATTGTAACTGTACTAGAAAAAATATTCGAAGCCATTGGATGCACGACCCTCAACCAAGACGCGATGCGCATACGGCTCGCAGCAACACTGTTACAAGGCCCAGCTCTAGAGTGGATTAGCAACAAAAATGTCCAAGGCGAAGGGACGTGGGTGCAGTTTCGGGCAGCACTGATTGAACGGTTCGACGCAGTAAATAGTAGCTACTACGGAACACGACGCAACCAGCCAAATAGTGGCATGGAGCGATTGGCACCACCCACGACTGCCGACCCGATGGAGAACGACAAGGGCGATGTGGAGCAGCGGCTAGCAAAAACTGAGACGTACAAATTTTGCGGCGCTACAGGACATCGTATCTTGGCGTGTTGGAAAATGAAGAAAAGTCGTGCGGAGCTGAGGGAGAAGAACAGCGTGGCACCCCCGAAACAAAAAATAGACAACGTGGCAACTTCGGAGAGGGCGAAAAAAGGAGAATATGGTGGCGCGAATTTAAAACGTCACGACCGGCCGGCACCAGGGGAAATCGCCGAGACAAATGGAGACTCCGTGCAACAAGACCCTGCACCGACAGGGAAACTCCAGCCGTACACCCCGACAAGTAAGAATATTACTTTTTGTCGTTTTCAAGCCTTTATTATGCGAGAGTCAGAAATTAAACCGGTACCGGGTAATATGGGGACCCTATTCCGGAGCGTTGATACGGGTCGAACGTTCCGAAGAGTTGATAGTCTCTCCCAGCAGCACTGTTCAAAGGCTCCCTGTTCCCCACAGGAAAAGCCAACACAGTTGCAAATGCTTAGGGGAAGGTTCGAAGCTTAGGAGAAGTTGTACCAGCCTCGGATGAAACCTTCTAACCCTACTCAGGTGATACCTGATATTGAGTCAGCAGCTTCGAGCGCAACACCAAGGGATGATACTCGGAGCAGCACGACCATCTACAGCTACTCGGAGCAGCAGCAGCCACTACTCCTCGAGGTGATCTGCAACGGGCGACGCCTCCAGGCATTGGTGGACAGTGGTGCGTCCCGCCCGGTGTGCAACCACGGGACGTTGGAGAAACTTGGAGAGAAGGCGGAGGAGACACAGTTTACAGCAATGATGGTGGACGGTACGAAGCTTCCTATCCACGGCGAGTCAACACTGCAGCTGCAGATAGGAGCGTTAAGGTGGAAGCCGACGTTGCCGATCACGAACTGTCAGAGGTCCACTGGTGATCCCCGATTGATCCTAGGGAAGGGTTACAGGCACGTTGGCCTGGGGGGTTATGGGCGCACTCACCCGCTACACAAACAAGCCCTTTTATCCCAGTGGTTAGTGGCTGGGATTCTGACATGGTATCAGAGCGAAGGTCTCGGGTTCGAATCCCGGTGTGTGCACCTCGGGCATCCCAGTGCGGGGGGGTGTCAGAGGTCCACTGGTGATCCCCGATTGATCCTAGGGAAGGGTTACAGGCACGTTGGCCTGGGGGGTTATGGACGCACTCACCCGCTACACAAACAAGCCCTTTTATCCCAGTGGTTAGTGGCTGGGATTCTGACACGAACATCATGAGATTAGACTTCATCTTGGGGCGAGATTTCCTGAAGCGGTTCAACCCCGAGATCGATAAGGTAAATCAGAAGGCATTGCATCTACGACAACGAGAAAACAGTGGAGCTGCAAAGCTGGACAGATACAGGGGATGTTCCTGAAACGACACTGGCACGGTTCGAACAGACGGTGAACGAGAGTAACACGGGTTACTTAGCACTGGTTATGGCAGCAGCAGAGGAGGAGAAGCCGAGTTCGGAGCTACCTGCAGCAGTAAAGGAGGTCCTCAAGCAGTACAAGGATATAATGCACGACGACCTACCCGCAGGCGTACAGTACCTCCAGCGCGTACCCACAAACACGATATCGTGGAAGAACCAGATGCAGAACCCGTCTCACGTGCACCCTACCGACTGAGTCCGACAGAACTAATAGACATGAAGAAGCAGATTGAATATCTATTAGACATACAACTGATCTGCCCATCCACCTCTCCCTACGGTGCACCAGTTCTCTTCACTCCAAAACCAGACGGCAGTTTACGGATGTGCATCGACTACCGCGCACTGAACAAACAGACAGTCAAAAACAAATACCCCATACCGCGCATAGACGACCTTCTTGATCAACTGTGTGGTACGACAGTATTCTCGAAACTGGACCTAAGCTTGGGTTACTGGCAGATCAAGATGGCGGACAACTCGATCCACAAGATGGCGTTCCGTACCAGATACGGCTCCTACGAGTACTTAGTGATGCCGTTCGGACTCTGCAAATGCTCCAGCAACGTTCCAGGTGGAGATGAACCATATCCTACGGCTCCTGCTGGACGAGTGCGTGATGGTGTACCTGGACGACATACTCATCTACTCCAAGAACATGAAGAAGCACGTGGAGCATCTGCGGAAAGTGTTCGAGATCCTGCGGGAAAATAAGTTTTACGTGAAGCTGTGAAAGAGCGACTTCACACTAACGAAGGTGCAGTTTCTCGGGCACATGGTGAGTGCGGAGGGCATACACGTGGACCCGCGGAAGATCGAAGCCGTTAAGAAGTGGAAAGTCCAAGAGAACGTAAAGGAGTTGCAACAGTTCCTAGGCTTCGCTAAATACTACAACAGGTTCGTGTCGTACTACGCTAAGATAGCAGCGCCACTGACCGACCTACTGAAAAAGGATACACCCTTCAAATGGGATACTCCTCATCAGCAAGCCATGGAGCAGCTACAGACAGCACTGACTACAGCGCCAGTACTCATCCTACCGGACCCAGACAAAGACTACGTGGTGGAAGCAGACGCTAGTGACCAGGCAGTCAGAGCAGTACTGATGCAGGATCACGGACACGGTTTGTAGCCCATCGCCTACCTCAATGAGAAACTACACAGAGCAGAATTGAACCACCCCATCTACGAAAAGGAAGCCTTAGCCATAGTCATAGCCTTCAAGGCATGGAGGTGTTACCTAGAGGGAGCCAAGACCACAGTTTACACTGACCACTGCAGCCTTAAATACCTGAAGTCGCAGCCGACGCTCTCACGACGATAGGTGCGGTGGGTGGATTTCTTGGAGACCCACTTCCACTACGACATCATCTACAAACCCGGGCTACACAACAAAGCTGACGCGTTGAGCCGCCCCGGCCGTGTAGCAGGCATCCAGCTCGACAAGATGAACCCTCTTCTTAAGGGTCAGTTCCAACATGGGTACTCTGTGGATGCAAAGATAGCAACGGTAGAGAAACAGAAGCTGTTACAGTGGGAGAATGATTTAGTTGTTAGGAAGGGATCAGAAAAGATTAGGGTACCGAACTATGCCCCGCTACGGCAGATCCTACTAGAGGAGTTTCACGACGTACCATACGCGGGACATTTCGGGAGCAACAAGACGCCAGCAAGGATAGCGATGTATTACTACTGGCATCGGATGGTAGCAGACATGCAGCAGTTCGTCACCTCATGCGACACGTGCCAGCGGATGAAGAGTAGCAAGCAGAAAAAAGCAGGGTTACTTCAGCCTCTACCCGTACCGGAGCAGCCATGGCAGGTCGTTAGCCTCGACTTCATCACGAGAATTCCTTCGACCTCACGAGGGCATGACGCCATCCTCGTAGTTATTGACAAGTTCTCCAAAATGGATCACTTCATTCCGACCAACGCCACAGCAATTACTGAAGCAACTGCTCGACTCTTCTTAGACTGCAACATCACTATCCACAGCATCCCCACTACACTCATCTCAGACAGAGACCCCAAATTCACGAGTAAGTTCTGGAAGGACCTCATGTGACTGTTGGGGACTAAGCTTGCGATGTCTTTAGCATACCATCCCAGACTGACGGACACACAGGGTGACTCAATCAGGTGGTTGAACAGTTACTGCGCACAGCTTGCAAAGACGACATCAGCCACTGGAACCTACCGTTACCGACCCTTGAGTTCGCTTACAACAACGCCTCACATGCGGCCACAGGGAAAACCCCTTTCTCCCTGTCTTACGGACAGGAACCACTCACACCACAGCAACCGACCATACCGGCACACGTCCAAGCCGCGCACGACTTCGTCACCACCATTCAACAACTATGGGAGAAGACTCTGCGACGTCTCACCACGATGCAGAACTCCCAGAAGCAGTATGCCGATCGCCAACGACGAGATCACTCAGTAGCAGTCGGAGACCAGGTGCTTCTCGACACGCGCAACTTGAACCTGTCTCACCTACCGTCCAAGCTCCGGCCTCGCTTCTGTGGTCCCTTTCTCGTGGAGGCACAAGTGACACCAGTTACATTCCGCTTGCGCTTACCTACTACGTGGAAGCTTCATAACGCTTTCCATGTTCAGCTACTGAAACCCTACAAGGACCCCAACCAACAGTTCCAGGGACGGCAGCTACCGCCACCTCCACCTGTACTCGTACAGGATGAACCAGAGTACGAGATCGAGCGCGTTCTCACTCATCGGCGCCGCGGCAGCAAGACCCTCGAGTTCCTGATACGCTGGAAGGGATACGACCCCTCTGAGGACAGTTGGGTTGCAGAAGTTGATATGGGCAACGCACGCCGTGCTCTCAAGTACTATCTTGTCAAGCAGGGTGTCTTTCCCACCACCCAGCTTTGAGGGGGGGACGTGTGAGAGTACGACGGCTTATAGTGGCTTTGCTAACTTGCCTGAACATTATTATGCTATTTCTAGCTTGGGTTTCTTCTATCATGCATAGATATGCTTGATTTCCTAGGTTAGGTGCTTTCCTATATTTTATTATAGTTATAGCACCGAACCAGGTTACGTGTACCGAACTCAAGCCTATTTGGTTGCCACCAAATTCCTTTCTACCGATTCGGGAAAGTTCTGTTCGGGACGCTTCGCGAACTTACTCCTGGAACTTCTTGAAGTGCTAGCGCATCATGAAGGACACCACGACTGCAACCTCGTCCTCATTTGTCGTGAGGTCTTCTCCCTCCAGCAACACCGTCTCTGCCCTGCATTGGGTCTTCAGTGCGGTGAACTGGGCTTTGACCATTAACACGCTGCATGCAACTCTTTTACGAATCGGAGTCTTGGCGTTTAGTCTTGCTAGCATTCGCGCCTGTTTAGGTGACTCCGTCGTGCAATACGTGATGAACATTTTTAGCCGCCAGCGTGTAATTCGCGGACCATGGAACAAACAGTCCTCATCTAGTGCTGACTCCCACGCGTCACCTAGGTCCATCCCAAGCAAATAGCCCACCTCATCTTTGTGTTTCATTTTCGCGTCTTCAGGATAGTCCCCCCTTAGCAGATGTGGAACCTCGTGGGCAAACCAGCGTTTGAACTTGGCGACGACGTATTTTTTTCGCGTTTTGGGGCTCAGCAACCGCAAGATGTTGCGGACGAAATGCAACTTCGAGCTAATGCCCGTGCTCGCGGGAAGTTGCATCCAGTCCGCTATCGCCTCGTCGGTAATGAGACTCTTCACCCTCTCCACTCCCCTAAACCTTTAGTTCAGGTCCGCTGCTTCTTCGGGCCCTATCTCAGTACTGTGAGGACAAATTTCATTCTCGGGTGTGCCACCACTACCTCCTCCAGCACCTTCCTCTGTTCGCACTCCAGGCGGACGCATATTCAGATCCGGCATCGTCTCATTTTCTTCACCCTCCACATTTGCGTTTGTGTGCCGTGGCTCCGTGGCGCGCCCCTGTTCTTCGCGGTTAGCTTCTGTAACGGATGTTCGCGGATCAATCTGGGGTCGTTGTAGGTGAGATGGCCATGCGGTCCGTGGGGCTGCAGGCCCAGGCATGCTAAGGTTCGCGGGTTGCGCGAAACTGATAGTGCTGCCATGTCCGCGTTCGGAGTTTTGAGCGATCCAAATGCCAAGAGCGTTGCTGTTCATGACTGTAGTTGTTCGTTTCTGCATGCTGGGTGACGCAAAGTTCGCAGCTGTCTGAGCCGGTGGATGCGCGAAACTGATACCGTTGTAATGTTCGCGGTCAGGTTGCTGTGCGGTCGGCATTCCGAAAAGAGTGTTGTTCGTTGCAGTTCCCGTTTGAGGCTGCATGTTGGGTCCCGTCCAGTTCACGGCAGTCTGGGTGGGTTGTTGCGTGAAACCAACTCCGCTGTATCGTTCCCGGTCTGGATGTAGTACTGTCGGCATTCCAAAAATAGTGCTGTTCGCGGCAGTTCCTGTGTGTGGCTGCATGCTTTGTGCCGTCCAGTTCGCTGCTGCGGCAGTTCCCAAGTCGGTCAGCAGGTAGGTGAGCCAGCGTAACTCCTGTGCAACCATGGCTCCTGCGTAGATCTCAGCCTCACAACTGGAGCTGAGAACAGAGCCGGAGCCAAGGCTGAAGGTGTAACCCTGTGACGACCGCTGCGTAGCCAGGTCGTCAACCCAAGACGCGTCTGAGTTTCCAATCAGGACAACTGGACCCTGTCCTCCAAGCACCAGCCCCATGCCTGATATACTGCACAAGTAGCGTAGCACCCTCTTAGCAGCCTCCCAGTGCTCTCGTCGGTGTCTCCCAAACGCAACGTAGCAAGCCAGGATGCTCAGAGTGCACGCAAGGTCGGGTCGCGTGCACGTCATCTGGATATGGGCCACTCAGCTCTACGGACTCGTTCGAAGGTGGAGCTGAGAGCGAGTGACCGGTAGGCAGAGGAGTGGACTATCAGAAGCTGAAGCGCTGAAGGACATGCTGCACCATGTGTGACTGAGTCAGGGTGATGGTGCGCCGTGCTCTGTCCCGGGTGATCTGCAAGCCATGACAGCTGCGCAGCTCACCCAGGTCTGTGCACGTGTGTCTCTTCTGCAGCTCCGACTTCACAAGGGCCAGCGACTCAGTGTCAGCAGTGGCAAAGACCAAGTCGTCGACGTACACGAGGATGTAGAACGGCGGTAGCGAAGTGTCGGTGCGCAGAAACAGCGACGGGTCAGCAGTCGACGGAGCAAACCCAAGAGCCGCAAGCATCATCCTCAATGTGTCGTGCCTCTCACGAGGCGCCTGGCGGAGACCGTAGACTGGCCGCCGGAGGCTCCACTGGGTACCTGCAGGAAACGACCCAGTGAAGCCAGGTGGGCGGCGCAGCCAGATCTCCTCGTGCAGGCTGCCGTGCAAGAAACCTGTGCAGAAGTCGAGGGAGTGCAGCTCCTAGTCACGCTGAGCCGCAACGTGCACCAGCACCCGAAGAGTGGTCATCTTCGGGGTAAGGGAGAAGGTCTGGAAAAAGTCAACTCCCTGTCGCTAACTGAAGCCTCGAGCAACGTAACGAGCCTTGAAGACAGGCGGAGAACCCGGCGGCCGCTTCACCCTGAAAATCCACATGCCATCAACTATGTTCGCCCCAGGAGGGGGAACTGCGTCGACGTAAGTGCCTGTGGACTTCCAGGATGCCATCTCTGCGTTCATTCATGTCTGCCACTGAGAGGAGTAGGGACCCGAAATCGCCTCTGCGTAAGAGCGCGGGGTCGGGATGTCCAGTGCATCCGGGTCTCCCTCAGGTGCAAGCAGCCAGGCCACGAGATGAGGGGGCTGTTCGCCAGCAAATCGAAAATTGAAATGAAAAAGATGGCATCGGCATCGCGACCGCATCTGGAAACGGCGGCGGACCCCACCTCCGTGGTTTGGGCGTAATGCCATTGATGAAACTTCTGCGCCCAGAAAGCGAAATTACACAACCGCGTCGGGAATCTCCGTCCCCACCTTCCCCCAAGTGGCAATGCCGTAGCGATGCCATCGCAGTCCTCCGTGAAGGGGGGGACGGCAATGGCATATCAGGGAAGGGATTTTTGCCTGGGGAGGAAGTTGCATCCCCGCTTTCATATGCCAACTCACAGTTCGAATTGGTTGTGAAATGGGGGTGTTCGCCAGGCCCTCACTTTGGTTTTCGGTTCGGACGGAATGTAAGGCTCGGAAGAAATTTTACGGGCTGACCAGGCTGACGGAGGTTAACGAACCCTAACTGACGGGATCAGGAAGGCACGACTGGCCTTCCTGATCCCGTCGCGATCCGTTATTTTACCATTCAGTGGTGCTGGCGAACAGCCCCGAGGTACAGCAGCCGCAAGACACTCAAAGTCCTCCTGCCTGTCCTCAAGGACGTCCGTGCCAAGAGCACACTCACCCCCGACGGACGGAGGACAACTAGACTCAGACTCAGCAACAAGACTAGCAGCGTAGTTTGGACGACACGCAGGAACAAAGTCCACAAGCTCAGCAACTAAGGCAGACGCAGAACTAGACTCAAACGACGGGTCAGTGACGACTGTAGGCAGAAGACGTGTGACCGTGGGACTGGCAGCACGAACACGGTCAGACTAAGGATCCGAAACGTCAGGAAGAGAGGACGTAGGAGGAGACGGCAGAGGGACGCGCTGTGGAACAGAGGAAGGACGAAGTGCCATAGTGTGAGTACCTGGCACAGGAGGAGGACGCGGACGAGGGACACGACGAGCACGGCGAACAGTGCGAACAGGGGAGGCAGGACGAGATGCAAGCTTACGAAGCTCTATAAGGGAGACCGGCTGCTCAGTGTAACGAGGTGGGGCAGGCAGCGGTGAGTCCGGAGGAAGGGCAGTGGACGAAGGAAGACTAAGAACCTGACGGAGCACCGAGTAGGGCGGTAGCTCGGACAGCTGCGACGGCGGCTAGAAAAACGGTCGCTGCTGCACAGGGCCTCCAGCTCTAGGACCTCCAGCTCCAGGACCTCCAGCTCCAGCACCTCCAGCTCCAGCACCTCCAGCGCTAGTACCTCCAGCTCTAGCACCTCCAGCTCCAGTGCCTCCAGCACCAGTGCCTCTAGCTCCAGTGCGTCCAGCTCCAGCGCCTCCAGCTCTAGTACCTCAAGCTCCAACGCCTCCAGCTCCAGCACCTCCAGCTCCAGCGCCTCCAGCTCCAGTGCCTCCAGCTCCAGCGCCTCCAACTCCAGCGCCTCCAGCTCCAACGCCTCCAGCTCCAGCAGCGCGACTCCGAAGGCGAGAGAAAACCACTCACGCAGCTGCTGTGGTGAGAGGGGCGCTCGCTGGGGAGACCGCTGCGGCGAGGCACCCGGAAGACCACCAGTAGACGCAGCACCACCAGGCTTAGCACCCCAAGAAGCAGCACCCCAAGGTCCAAAACCCCTAGGCTCTGCACGCTCAGGCTCAGCACCCCCAGGCTCAGCACCCCCAAGCTCCGCACACTCAAGCTCAGCACCCCTAGGCTCTGCACGCTCACGCTCGACACCCCCATGCTCCGCACCCACAGGCTCAGCACCCCCAGACGCAGCACCCCAAGCAGCACCACCCCCAGCAGCACCTGAGTCACCAGTGACCTCAACAGGCTCAGTCAAGGGAGGGTCTACCTGAGACACACCTGAAGGAGCAGGACCCTGAGGGGGGAGGGGGTCTATCGGAGGCGGACCTGGAGCGAGGAAGAGCGGCGGGGGGGGGAGAGGGGCAGTGCGGTAGGGGAAGAGACGGTAGAAAGGAACCGACTCGTCAAACGTGACGTCCTGAGAGGACAGAACACGGCGCGAGGTGGGGTGGTAAAACTGCCAGCCAGGCGCGTCAAGGGGGAAGCCAAGGAAGACGCAGGGAATAGCACGGGAGGAGAGCTTGTCCGCGGAGGTATCGCGGACAAAGGCACGAGAACCCCAGACCCGGAACACCGACGCATCGCCAACCTCCCCCGTCCAACGCAATGTGGGCGAGGTCTCTGGCAATGAGACACGGGGCCAGAGATTGAGCTGATGCGCAGTGTACTGGTCTGCAAACGACCACAGAAAATGGGGAGCAGCCGCGTGGATCATGAAGGTACGAGCCACCTCCATGACTGAGCCAATGCGGCGCTCAGCAATCCCATTCTGCTGTGGGGAGGCCGGAAGCGTGAACGACTAGAGGATGCCCTCCCCACGACAAAAGTCCCGCAAGAGGTCGGAGGAGAACTCACCACCTCTGTCAGAGTGCAGACGCGGGATGGGAAGGTCATTGCGGAACCGCTCACGGAGCTGAAGACGAACAGCGCAGATCCAAGGGATCAAGACAGCAGGGACCTCACCCTTGCTTCGCAAGACCGTGGTGTAACTCGAATAGTTGTCAACAACCAGCAGAAAGTATAGCTCGCGGCCCTGTCCAGTGACGCGGGCTGGGCCCCACACGTCCGGGAAACGAGGCGTGAGGAGAGTCTGCAGGGGAGTTGTCGTCGGGGGAAACGAGGCGTGAGGAGCGGCGCACTGCCGCCCCTCGACGCAAGGAACGCAGGGCGGGGCAGGCGAGGGTGGGAGGGAAGGCAGAGACCTGGGAAGACCAGAGACAAGGAGGCGGGAGTGCATGCCACGAAGGCGTGGCAGGGAGGGGTGACCAAGGCGGTGGTGCCAAAGGAGAGTCTGGTGCGACAGGAGGCGACACGAGCAGGGGGCTGCTACCTGACCTGACGCGGACACCTGAGCAGACGCAGCAACCTGAGGAGGCGCAGTAGTCAGTGTGTACAGACTCGACCCAGGCCGACGGGTGAACGTGGCCAGGTGACGGCCAGTCCGGGAGCACGTACAGATCACCACATGTTTGCCTCCAGGGGTAAAGGTATCATCCCATGCATCCTAAAGGACTGCTTTACTCACCAAGTTCGTCGAGAATGAGGGGAGGTGGAGACCTGACAGTGAGCCGGACGGAACCGCCGGACACGGGAGAACAGTGGAGGAACGTGCAAGAACCGGGCCCCCAGAGGGGTCAGCTAGAGAAACTGCAATGGGACTAGTGAGTGGTGTGACTATGGTAGTGTCGCAAAAGAAACAGCGAGAAGCACGTCAAGCGTGAAGGTGTCCAAGGCCTGAGTAGGCCCAGTACCAGAGAGAGCAGACTCACTAGCACCTAGAGCAGCAGCCTCTATACCTGGGTCAGGCGGCACACACAAGTAACAGTCACCCTTTGCACAAACAATCAAAGCATACATGCCAACAAGGATAGCGTCATAGTCAATAGCAAAGATGTCGACACCAGACCTAAGCAGCTCTGCCCAGCGGGGCATCTCAGCCTCATCGCCAAACTCAGCGCGCCAAGCGTCGTCTAGGCGGGAGAAGCAGCGGTGCTGGGTGTGAAACTTCCCGCACGTCTGACCAGCGCGGTCACCTGTGCGAATGACGTACGGGCAGCGAGCACTACCCCCAGACGCCCCACGCTGAGCGTACCACTCACGAAGCTGCTGGGACGGGCTTGAGGGTTCCGCACGGACGCTGCTGCTGCTGTCGCTGAACTGCTCCAGCCCGACCACCACCATCGCCGCCGCCACCACTCCCTCCGCCGCCACCATCGTCGCCACCACTCCCACTGCCGCCACGACCACCACCACTTCCACCCCCACCGCTGCCGCCACCGCCGCCACCAACGCCCCCACTTCCACCACCAATCCCACCACCACCTCCACCACCTCCACCGCCTCCACCACCTCCACCACCACGCCCCCCCCCGCCGCCACCCCCACCACTCTTGCCTCCCTTGCCCTTGCCGCTGCGGCGCTTCCTAGTAGGAGCAGAAGTAGCACCGACCTCCTCAGCACCAAGGAAGTCGACAGCAGCAGCAGAAGCAACAGAGGGGGCAAGGGGGGAGGGGGAGCACCCCTCAAAGAAGGGCGTGCGAGGAGTGCCACGAGTAGCACCTACAGCGACTACGCTAGTCTCAGCTGCAAGGAGGTGCTTCTCGAGCAGGTCGATAGTGAGGTCTGTGGGGTTAAGAGCGAGAAAGTGGTCCCTGACTGCGCGAAGAGAGTCAGGGAGGCGAGTGACGGTAAAGTAGAGAGTGATGTAAATCAAGGGCTCGTTGTTGGGGACAAACTCGGCTGGAAGGGCAGCACGGTAGCGAGCGTCGCTAGTGCGAAGGTGGGTAATGAGGTCCTTTACAGTGGCAAAGGAGGACAGCTCGGGAAACAGGTAGGGCAGCATAAGGCGGCCAAGAGCTGCAGTGGCAGGGGAAGAGTAGCGGGCGACTACAACGTCATTTAGGGCTTTAGCAGTCTTATGCTGTCCAAAGTGAGCGCGTTCGACTAACGGCAGGTGGTTGCGAACGGCTAGGCGAGCAGCAGCGTCACGGGTAAGCCACTGTGAGCGAGTCGCACTGTCAGCTGTGTCGGGAGGGGCAAGACAGGCTCCAGACGTGTGGTCAAACAGCGAAACATTGTCTTTAGAATCGCTCAGCAGGTACAGCTGTAGGTCATCAAGCCACGTCTCGAACTGGATAGGATGGCCCTCAGGATCGAACTTGAGAACACTGAGAGTGGCCATAGCTTAGCAGCGCAGAGTGGCGCGTAGGGCAGGGCAGGGCAGTGCGCGGGCAGAAATGGTAGCGCACGGGCTGTAAAGGGCGGCACGCGGACAGGCAAAGGCGGCGCGCGGCAAGCGAGGCAGCGCGCGGGTCTGCATAGGGCCGCGCGTTGGCGTGCAGAGGCGGCGCGCGGCTGGCAGGACAGCGCGCGGGCAGGAAAAATAGGCCGCGCGCGGTCAACAGAGCGGCGCGCGGGCAGAGCAGGGCGTGCGCGGGGCAGCGCGACGCAGGGGAAGGCATTCGGCTGGCTCCTTAACCCGAAGAACCAGCTTGCGATTGAAGTCCGCAACGACCCCGAGATCATCAAAGGGGTCAATGCCGTGCTGCAGGCACGAGGAGGTGACGTGCAAGGCCGTATCTTGTTGCAAGCCCAGCTTGCTACGTACCACAGAGGTGAGGGTCGTCTGGGGGGGGAAGATGCACGGGCCGCAGCGATGCTCGTGGAGAGTGGACGTCTCTCACATGCGGATTGGTGGGCGATGTATGGAGGGGAACTCCCCGAGCTGCAGGATTTGGCTGTGAGAATGTTATCACAGCCTATCACTGCGTCGGAAGTTGAGAGGTGCTGGTCTGCGATGGCAAGGGTGCAGCGGCGTGACCGCAACAGGCTGAGCGCTCAGACCATGATCGATGTCACCACGGTGGCATTCAGTAGGCGTTCGAGGGCTGCATTCGACAAGAAGCAGGAAGTGCGCGCCAAACTTTTTGCAGACCTAGCAGCAGGCAAGCTCAACGAGAGCACTCTAGAAAGAGTGACGACGACGGCAATCGAAAGCTCTGAACCACAGGCCGAAGGCTCTGAACAACGGGTTGAAGAGGAAGAAGGTGATGTCGATTGCGTGATTGACTGGGAAGCTCTTGGCAGCATCGGAAAGAGGAAGAAGAAAGAGGTGACGAAGGGAAACAAGGGAAAGGCGACCAAGAAGCTTAAGAAGAAGCGTTCGGCTGACGAAGACGATGAGGAGGAGGAGGAGGAGGAGGAGGAGGAGGAGGAGGAGGAGGAGGAGGAGGAGGAGGAGGAGGAGGAGGAGGAGGAGGAGGAGGAGGAGGAGGAGGAGGGGGGCGGGTCCAACGCATGGGACCATAGTGACATCGATGGTGTTAGATAGAGAGTGATGAGCTGTAACGACCTTTCTATATTTTATTTTAATTGCAATCAGGCTAGAAACTTCTCAACACTGACTTGCCAGAGAGTGTTGGTCCCTGAGGATTTGTTAGGTTTTTTTTTTATTTTTTTTCAGAATTTTATTTTTGGGCCTAACAAAAAAACGACGTTTTTTTCCCAAACTTGACCGTAAAAAACGATCGTTCTTTTCAATCGTTTTTTACCGCAACCGTTTTTTTCCACCTTGCTGCAGGGTCGTGAGTGAGGGGTTCTAGAGGGGCGAGGAGTGGTTCACGGCACGGCGTGGGCAGATGATGAGCGAGGCAGGCGAGGAACGGGGGGTCGCAAAGTGAGGAACGGGGGGTTGCAAAGTGAGGAACGGAGATGAGCACCGAGGGGCGAGGCCAATAGGGAGCGAGGCCGATAGGGAGCGAGGCCGATAGGGAGCGAGGCCGATAGGGGGCGAGGCCGATAGGGGGTGAGGCCGATAGGGGGCGAGGCCGATAGGGGGCGAGGGCGATAGGGGGAGAGGCCGATAGGGGGCGAGGCCGATAGGGGGCGAGGCCGATAGGGGGCGGAACAAGGGGAGGAGGGGAGGGCGAGTGAGACGACGACAGGGTGGGGAAGGAGTGGACGAACAAGTAGGGGGGAATGGAAAAGGACGGAACGACGGCGAGCAGGAGAAGGGTGAGAAAAGAAGGACGAGTGAAGGGGGGGGTCGAGGCAAGGAGGGTGGTTCTGCAGCAGGTGACTCGCCAACCTTGGACTCACCTGCGATGGACTCACCTGCGATGGACTCACCTGCGATGGACTCATCTGCGATGGACTCACCTGCGATAGACTCACGTGCGTTGGACTCATGTGCGTTGAACTCACGTGCGTTGGACTCACGTGCGTTGAACTGACGTGCGTTGGACTCACGTGCATTGGACTCACCTGCGATGGACTCACGTGCGTTGGACTCACGTGCGTTGGACTCACGTGCGTTGGACTCACGTGCGTTGGACTCAAGTGCGATGGACTCACGTGTGTTGGACTCACGTGCGTCGGACTCACGTGCGTTGGACTCACGTGCGTTGGACTCACGTGCGTTGGACTCACGTGCGTTGGACTCACGTGCGTTGGACTCACGTGCGTTGGACTCAAGTGCGTTGGACTCACGTGTGTTGGACTCACGTGCGTCGGACTCACGTGCGTTGGACTCACGTGTGTTGGACTCACGTGCGTTGGACTTACCTAAACAGGGCGTGCCATGACGGCACGGAGGGCGGGGGTCACGAGGAGGGGTGCGATCGCTTGTGGTCCCGCGCCAGCTTGGACAGCAGCCGCAGCTTGCCCGCCGTCTCCGCACTGCCGGGGCTCCTCTCCGCCGCCTCCCTGAACGCCTCCAACGCCTGCCACCGCGCAGCAGTTGAGGACAGCGCAGCGCAGCACAGCAGCATGCCACCACACACGTACTCGTCACCCCGGGACCCAACTTTGAAACTGGAAATTGAACAATTGAGGGCAGGTGAGGGCAGCAGCGCGGTGAAGAGGGATTGAGCGCGGCTCACCTCGTCGTAGCGCTTCATTGCCTCCAACGCACAGCCCTTGCGGTAGTAGCCCTGCGAGGCACCACACGCCACGCCACACTTCCACACCACACGCCACACCACCACGCCACGCCACCACGCCACACCACACGCCACGCCACCACGCCACACGCACATCGCAAGTCACGAGAGGATGCGCATGAGTGAGTCTCAATTTCCCGGCGGCAGAGGCGGACGCGAAACCCCGTGAACCCCTTGGAGCGGCGCTGTGCTCACCTTCTCCCACGCGGGGTTGAGGCGGATGGCGGCCTCCGCGTCCGCCAGCGCCTTGGTGAGCTTCGACAGCTGCAGGAACGCCGCCGACCGATTGCTGCGCGCCGCACGTGCAGTCAGCCACGGCCGTCGCGCGATCCACGGATACGAAAAAACGGGGATATAAGAAGGAAACGCGAGCGGCGCGGTTACCTGTATAGCGCGTGGTTGTCGGGCGCCTCCTTGATGGCCTGCGTGTAGAGCGCCGCCGCCTTGAGGAAGTTCCTCGCCTTGAACTCCGCGTTGCCGCGCTCCTTCAAACTCGCCTCGCCTTGCGCCTCGCCCGAGCCCGGATCCGCCATCGCTGCGACGCGCACGCGCGGTGAAAGAGGCACAAGGACGGCTGGATCTGTGGCGATGGGAGCGACGGTGATTCGTCGCTGCGGTGATCGGGATCTAGCCGTGCTTCGCTCTCCCGCTAATTCGTGCTCGCGAAAAGTGTAGTTAAAGATGAGGTGCCCGTTGAACACCTGCTGCTGCTCCTCCGAGTCGAGGCGATGGGGGAATGTACGCGCTAATAATGTGCACCCTCCAAACGAATAGTTAGGTCTCAAGCATTTTGATGGTAATTGTCATTTCCATTGACAAACATGATGGTATGTTATAGAGTGTGAAGTCTCGTCATGTTTGCGGCTGTATGGGAGATGGCCTCGAGCGGTAACGGAGACCTCTTTGGGCGAGCGGAATCGTGGCAATTGACGGCCAGATGTTCACCCGATTGACTCGTGTAGATGAAACGACTGAGAGATCCCGCGCCAGGTGGCGCCCTGTTAGCAGCTTCAGGTGAGACCAGTAGGCGATGCCACGTCACGTGCATTCACCTCGATCTGATCTGAAACTGACCGAACCAACGATTCTCGCTCGAGTTTCCTCCTGCGCGCGCTTCGGGAACAGGTTGCAACCTGCCCAGATACCACGGCGATAGCCAGCAGGCAGGCGTGGTGCGTGCGGTAGCAAGGGGAGTCTTGGCAGAGGCGGATTAGTTTTGCGTGCACGCGCCACACATACACGCCCGACATTCTGCCGCTCGCTTTCTCGTCGTGAGGCTTGGCGCGACTCTCCTCGTCCCTCGTTCTCTCTCACACAGAGCTTCGAGTATCCTCTGGGTTGTCGTGGGCGCCGATCGCGAGTCTGAGCACGCGGCGGCCCGCGGAGCTCACGAGGCATGGAGGCCCTCACCTCGTCGCACGCTGTGTCGCACACAGCGTCGTCACGCTCTTTGCCGACGACCGTCGCGAGATGTCTGACGTCGGGCCACGTCTCGACCTCCAACGGCTCCGTCTCGCGTACATTCGCGGTACGTGTTGCACTCACGTCGCGCGGCGCGGCGGCCACGGTCTGTCCGCCGGTGCGGGCTTGCTGGCATTTTGGAAGGCCGGAAAGAACAATGAGACGAGTAATGAGGGAGGGAGTGGGCGCAGAGGAAGCGCGCAAGTAGAATGCGTGTGATGCTGGTAACGCGCTCGGGATGATCACCGCGCGACGCTTCAATTCGTGCAAGGAAAAAGGGGATCACGATGTTTGTCCTCGAGTTACACCACCTCGCGTATCTCGCAGCAGCGCGCGAACGCCGCCAGCTCGCCACCCGCGAGCGTGAATCGTTAGTGGCCAATGTGGCAGGATTTGAATCCCCCATCTGCCCTCCATGTGCGCTCCCTTCTCCCATGTGCGCTCCCTTCTCCCATGCCCTCGCCAGACTCCCATGTGCCCTCGCCAGACTCCCATGTGCCCTCGCCAGACTCGATTCCATGCTCGCGCACGCGCCGCCCCTCCCCAACGCGTCTCCCTCTCGTCCCTCTCGCGCTGCCCCCGCCGCCCCTCCGCCTTCCCCCGCCGCCACGCCGACTGCAGCCTCAAAGACGCCGCCGCCACCTCCCCCTCCGCCGTCCCCTCCCCTTCCCTGCCCTCCCTGCCCTCCCTCCCACCCACCCACCCCGCGCCTCCACAAGTCTTCCCCCTGAAAGACCTCCCCGAGTTCGTGGCGCGCAGCCCGCTGCTGCAGAGCGCGGGGCTGGCGCAGGCGGACGTGCAGCGCGACGCCGCGGCGTGGGGCGCGCTGGGGGGCGAGCTGGCGCTGCAGCTGGGGTTCGTGGGGGCGCAGAGGGAGGGAAAGGCGCAACTGGAGGAAGCTCAGCTGCGGCGCATCTTCCAGTACTACCTGCCCGTGTTCTCGTGGTGCTGGCGCCAGCTGCAGCAACATCGACGCCAGGCGCAGGGCGGCAAGGCGGCACCCACTCAGGCGCCGCCCCTCGTGGTGGGTGGGTGTGAGGTCGAATCGAATGCGGCAGGGGGTAGGGCGAATGTGGCATGCGTGGTTGTAATGAGGGGTGTGAGGATGACGAAGAGAAGGCGAGAGGACTGAAAGGGAAACGTAAGGAGGGGCTAAAAGGATGCGAGAGTATTTCTGCAAGCCGGTGCGGTACTAACTACTAGTGGATTGGTGATGTTAAGTCTGGTATGAAATGGTTGGTGTGTTACATAGTCTTATGTTTGGTACTAAGCATAAACGTGTTGTTCAACCTTATGTCTGGTGCTATTCCAAGACGTGTTTCTTAACCATGTTTGGTAATAACCACAAGTGTGTTACTATATTTTGTTACAAACTCTTGTGCGCTACTTCACCTTGAGTCTTTATCTGCCATGTCCCCAACCCCCCCATCCTTCCCATGCTCCCCATGCCCCATGCATGGCATCAGATCGGAATCAGTGCCCCCCAGGGGTGTGGCAAGACAACAGTGGTGGAGTCCCTCGAGCACCTCTTTGCCGTCACACACTGGTGCGTGCCGCCCTGCTTGCTGCGCTGCTTCCTGCACTGCTTACTGCACTGCTTCCTGCACTGCTTCCTGCACTGCTTGCTGTACTGCTTGCTGCACTGCTTGCCGCCGTGCTTGCCGCCTTGCTTGCCGCTTGCCGCTCTGCTTGCCGCTCTGCTTGCCGCCCTGCTTGCCGCCCTGGTTGCCGCACTGCTTGCCGCCTAGGTGGGAGAGTTAGTGAAACTTACCTAATCGTCGACTAACTCTGGCAGGGAAATGTGCGTGCCAGGGTTAGTCGATCCACTTACTTTGGGTTGGTTTTGCTAGATTAGGAGGAGTGAAATGCGGTAGAAAGAGAAATTGCATGGACAATTTGTGGATCTGGTTCTGTTTCGGCGAGATTGAACCAGATTCATTTCGAAATCAAATTTGCCTAACGTCGCAAATGTCAATTTCGTCGCAAATGTCAATTTGTGGATCTGGTTTTGTTTTGTTTCGTTGGGCTGCTCGAAAATTTCCCAGGCGAGGGTCTAGCGTCCAGCGAGCGTCCAGCGTACGGACGCTAGCGTATATACGCTGGACGCTCGCCATCCATAACGTATATGCCCACTTAGTCGGCAAGTAGTGCAGCAAGCAGTGCAGCAAGCAGTGCAACAAGTAGTGCAGCAGGCAGTGCAGCAATCAGTGCAGCAAGCAGTGCAGCAAGCAGTGCAACAAGTAGTGCAGCAAGCAATGCAGCAAGCAGTGCAACAAGCATTGCAGCAGGCAGTGCAGGAAGCAGTGCAGCAAGCTGTGCAGCAAGCAGTGCAGCAAGCAGTGCAACAAGTAGTTCAGCAAGCAATGCAGCAAGCAGTGCAGCAAGCATTGCAGCAGGCAGTGCAGCAGGCAGTGCAGCAAGCAGTGCAGCAAGCAGTGCAGCAAGCAGTGCAGCAAGCAGTGCAGCAAGCAGTGCAGCAAGCAGTGCAGCAAGCAGTGCAGCAAGCAGTGCAGCAAGCAGTGCAGCAAGCAGTGCAGCAAGCAGTGCAGCAAGCAGTGCGCACAATGCGGTCACCTCAGCTCTTGGTTGCACTGTCTGGCTCTCTCCATCGTGCTCACTATGTGCCCCACTGCATCTGTGCTCTCTATGGATAACCTCTCATTCTGTGCCTCACATGCTCTCTCCTGACCTCCTCTCTGCCCTCTCTACCCCCTTTGCCCTTACGCCCGGGGGGCCAGCACGGCAGCAACGGTGTCGATCGATGATTTCTACCTCACCGCACAGCAGCAGGTGCACCCCACGCCCTCCCTCCTTGCCTCCTCATTTTTTAAGCGCCAGCTCTGCCATGCATTCGTTGCAACTGCCACATCACTCCGCCCACTTCTTGGCAGATGCATGCTTCTCATGCTCCTCATGCCTCTCCGGCTGCTCATGCCTCTCCTGTCTCTCTTGTCTCTCATGCCTCTCATGCATGTTCACATGTTCCTCACAAGGCATGGCCCTCATGCATGCATACAGCATGCGTGCAGCATGCCGATTGACCACAAAGAAATCCCAGCCACCTCTTCCATGCTCGCCCCGTTCACACCCACTCTGCTCACACGCCCATGCGCACTGTCTTCTCGCTCGTTTTCTGCCCCCCAGGCTGCACTGCGCGAGGCTCATCCCGGCAACCGCCTGCTTGAGGTGCCTCTCCCACCCGCTCCACCACTCAACCCCTCTACACCGCTTGCCTTCCCTGGCTCCCCTCCCGCCCTTAAACCCTCTCGCCATCTCTCTTTTACTGTCCCTGCATGTTGCCCCACCACTGCTTCCACTCCTCCACCCCTGCCTCCTGGTGCCCTCATCCCCTGCCTCCTGGTGCCCTCATCCCCACACCTCACTTTGCTGTTCTCGCTTGCAGTGCACTCCTCCTTCTCCTCCTCTCCTGATCCTTCAACCTCTGTCAGCATCCGTCACCTGCCATTGCGCCCCCACCTTAACCCACATGCACCCCAAAAGCACCCCGCTTGCACCACCACCACCACCGCCGCCGCCGCCGCCGCCGCCGCCGTCGTCGTCGTCATCATGTCCTCCTGCCTGTGTCACCTCTCCCCTCAGCTGAGGGGCAACGCCGGCTCACACGACCTCGCTCTCGGCGTCTCCACACTCTCCGCACTCAAGAAGGCCACAGCACCTGGTGAGGCACCTGGTGAGGCAAGAACACAGTAGCACGAGAGCAGTTGGCACGAGAGCAGTTGGCACGAGAGCCGGGGAGGGCAGAGTGCAGGGTGGGATGGAGCACATGAGTGGAGGTGGGGGGGGGTCACCACAGGCGGTGGTGGGTGCATGAGGGTGCAGTGGGGGTGTAATGGGAAGGGGGTGATGTGAGTGGTATAGTGAGAACGAGGTCGTAAAGGGGCATAGGAGGGTGGAATGGGAAAGGGGCATGCCTGGATGGTTTTGTGAAAACGCGTAAGGCCATCGAAACATACATCGCGTGCATGCCATGACTAGGGGCATGAACAAATGACCCGTGCAGCTGGGTATGACATGAATGCTTCCTGTTTGAAAACGGTTGGCATCCATGTGTCTGCCCTCTCGGGCATCTCTTCACATACACATGCGCGCCCTCCCCCTTCATAATTTGTGCCTCTCCTCCCACGCACCCCCACCTTCATGGCCTGGCCCCCAGGCACCAAGGTCCCTCTTCCACGCTACGACAAGGTGAGAGTCGCAGCACTGAGAATTGAATGAGGCAATGTGTGATGCCCCTCCCTCGTTTGCTGCCCTTCCCTGTTTGCCGCCCTCCCCCGTTTGCTGCCCTCTTCCTTTTGATGCTCGTCTGCACCTTTCCCCTCCTCCAAGCACCGTGCCGGCCATCTCAATCCCCTCAACCCGCTGCCATTCCCCCTCCACCCAGTCAGCCTTCTCCGGCCGGGGCGACCGCAGCCCCGAGGCAGGGTGGCCGGCAGTGGAGGGGCCGGTGGACGTGGTGCTCTTTGAGGGCTGGATGCTCGGCTTCCACGCGCTGCCCGCTGATAAGGCTGCTGCCATCGACCCTCAGGTGTGTGCAAGGGAAGAAGCACGGCTGTGACTGTGTGCTGTGCACGCTGCTATGGCCGTTTGCCTCGGGCATTGCCCTCTGGCCGTGCTGCTGCGGTGCTCGGCGCAGCACCTCGCATGCTGACCGCAGCATTGGGTGTGCTGAGCAGGTCGATCAGCACTCATGCAAGCGCCCTTGCTTTCCCTTCCTGGCACGCACGCTCTGACCACTCGCCTCGATCTCAGTCCCTTGGACTGTTTCTATGAAAGAAACGTTTCCTGTCCGCCTCCTTCACAGTTTGTTATGGCCTTAAAATTAACTGCGGATGAGCAATGTAAAGCTAGCAGTGAAACAGAACACCATACAAACTGTGCAGTCCGATGAGCCAATTCTCCTATTACTACCCTCCTACCCATGGCTGAAGCTCATCTCTAAAGGTAAGAGCTTTGCCTTAGCACAGTATTTATCAGACACACCCCTCCACCACCCCCCACCCCCACTTCCTCCCCCCACCTCCCCCTCCCATCCTCCCCCCTATCAGCTGGGCGAGGTGAACGAGCGGCTGCAGCAGTACCGCACGTGGCACGACATGGTGGACTCGTGGGTCATCATACAGGTGGCGGACGTTGATTGGGTCTTTGACTGGCGCCTGCAGGTATGGCATGCTATGAGATGATATGGTGGCAAGGCATTGCATGGTGTGGCATGACATGGGATGGCATGGCACAGCATTGCGCAATGCTTGGCATAACAGATTGCTTTACCATATTCGCCTGTGCTTTGCATACCTCCCCTCATCCTTCCCATGTGCTGCGCCCATGGCCCTCCACCCATGGCCGTCCACCCATGCCCTACCATCAGGCGGAGGTGGCAATGAGGGCCACTGGCAAGCCCGGCATGACCGACCAACAGGTGCCGCCCCTCTCTGCGCACCGCCCCTGTCTTCACACCGCCCCTCTCTTCACACCGCCCCTCTCTGCGCACCGCCCCTCTCCCCTCTGCACTCCCCTACTTGTCCTGGTTTCGTCTATCACTATCACCCCTTTGTTGAAACAGACTAGCAGGAATGACTGAATTAGCAGAAAGTTGGGTACAAGTACTAACCCTAATTTGGGTTGTACCCCTTATGGGCTACCCCACTACAGCCTATACAATATTAACATTTGACACACCCCCATAGGTAAAGTGGGGGAGAACAAGTGGTCACAAGACCAGTCAAGAAAAACAAAGTAAGCTCAGGGTGGATCACGAAGTCACCACACATTCTGAGCACAAGCAAAAGGCCACAAGGCCAGTTCACATGCAGAGTTATATAGAACAAGGCAGACAGTACAGTGATCACTATATAGCAAGTGCAAGCATGCAGACATATATACATAGATCACAGTACAAGCAAAGTCAAGCAGTGAGCAAGTGAGAGAACGTAGGCACGAGGCCTAAAGCAGTACAGAGACGCTGATGATCACCAGACGGAAGTGCCTTGGTGAATATATCAGCTGTGTTGGCCCGTGTGTCCACGTAAGCAAGACGGAGCTGGCCACGCTGCTGCAATTCTCGGGCAAGGAAATAGCGCAGAGCGATATGCTTCGTTCTGTGCTTCAGTCTGTGCTCCTGACACAAGGCGAGGGCTGCCTTATTTTCAACGTACAGAACTGGAGGAGAACTAGGCCACTCTCCCAAGTCAGTCAGCAGGTAGGTGAGTCAGCGTAACTCCTGTGCAGCCATGGCTCCTGCGTAGATCTCAGCCTCACAGCTGGAGCTGAGAACAGAAGACGAGTCACTAGACCGTCAAGAAACAGAGCCGGAATCAAGGCTGAAGGTGTAACCCTGCGACGACCGCTGCGTAGCCAGGTCGTCAACCCAAGAAGCGTCTGAGTGTCCAGTGAGGACAACGTCACCCCGTCCTCCAAGCACCAGCCCCATGCCCGATGTACTGCACAAGTAGCGCAACACCCTCTTAGCAGCCTCCCAGTGCTCTCGCCGGTGTCTCCCAGGCGCAACGTAGCGAGCTAGGATGCTAAAAGTGTACGCAAGGTCACGACGCGTGCAGGTCATCAGGTACATGAAGCAGCCCACAAGCTCTGCATACGGGCCACTCGGCTTTACGGACTCGTCCGAAGGTGGAGCTGAGAGCGAGTGACTTGTAGCCAGAGGAGTGGACTGTGGTGAGGAGAACTGGAAGCCGAAGCGCTGAAGGACCTGCTGCACCATGTGTGACTGAATCAGGGTGATGGTGCGGCGTGCTCTGTCCCGGGTGATCTGCAAGCCAAGGTAGCTGCGCAGCTCACCCAGGTCCGTGCACGTGTGTCGCTTCTGCAGCTCCGACTTCACAAGAGCGAGTGCCTCAGTGTCAGCAGTGGCGAAGACCAAGTCGTCGACGTACACGAGGATGTAGAACGGCGGAAGCAACGCGTCAGTGCGTAGAAACAGCGACGGGTCAGCAGTGGAAGGAGCAAATTCAAGAGCCGCCAGTGTCGTCCTCAGCGTGTCGTGCCACTCACGAGGCGCCTGACGGAGACCGTAGACTGGCCGTCAAAGGCTCCACTGGGTACCTTCAGGAAACGACCCAGTGAAGCCAGGTGGGCGGCGCAGCCAGATCTCCTCGTGCAGGCTGCCTTGTAAGAAGGCTGTGTTGAAGTTCAGAGAGTGAAGCTCATAGTCACGCTGAGCGGCAACGTGCAGCAGCACCCGAAGAGTAGTCATCTTCGGAGTGGGGGAGAAGGTCTAAATGAAGTCAACTCCCTGTCGTTGACTGAAGCCTCGTGCCACGTAACGAGTCTTGAAGTCAGGTGGAGAACCCGGCGGCCGTTTCACCCTGAAAATCCACATGCCATCGACAATGTTCGCCCCAGGAGGGGGAACCTCATCGACGTAGGTGCCTGTGGACTTCCAGGATGTCATCTCTGCGTCCATGGCTGTTTGATTCTGAGAGGAGTAAGGACCTGTGATCGCCTCTGTGTAAAAGCGCGGGGTCGGGATGTCTAGTGCATCCGGGTTTCCTTCAGGTGCAAGACACTCAAAGTCCTCCTGCCTGTCCTCAAAGACGTCCGTGCCAAGAGCACACCCACCCCCGACGGACGGAGGACAGACAGACTCAGACTAAGCAATAAGACTGGTGGCGTAGTTTGACAGCAGCAAAGTCCACAAGCTCAGCAACTAAGGCAGACGCAGCAGTAGACTCAAACAACGGGTCAGTGATACCAGTGGCAAGGAGACGCGTGATCGTAGGGCTGGCAGCACGAACACGGTCAGACTCAGGGTTTGGAACCTCAGGAAGAGAGGGCGCTGGAGGAGACGGCAGAGGGACGCGCAGAGGAACAGAGGAACGACGAAGTGCCATAGTATGAGTACCTTGCATAGGAGGAGGACGCGGACGCGGGACACGACGAGCAGCACGAACAGTGCGAACAGGGGAGGCAGGACGAGACGCAGGCTCACGACGCTCTGTAAGGGTGCTCAGTGTAAGGAGACGGGGCAGGTAGCGGTGAGTCCGGAGGAAAGGCAGTGGACGAAAGAAGACTAAGAACTTGACGGAGCATCGACTTGGGCGGAAGCTCGGACAGCTGCGGCGGCGGCAAGAAAAACGGTCGCTGCTGCACAGGGCCTCCAGCTCCAGCGCCTCCAGCGCCAGTACCTCCAACGTCAGGACCTCCAGCTCCAGCGCCTCCAGCGCCATCGCCGCCAGCTCCAGTGCCTCCAGCTCCAATAGCTCCAGCTCCAGCGCCTCCAGCTCCAGCGCCTCCAGCTCCAGCGTCTCCAGCTCCAGTGCCTCCAGCTCCAGCGCCTCCAGCGCCAGCACCTCCAGCTCCAGCGCCTCCAGGTCCTGCGCATCTCCGAAGGCGACGCCATTCGCGCAGCTGCTGTGGTGAGAGGGGCTCACGCTGCTGCTTAGGGCCTCCAGCTCCAGCGTCCCCAGCGTCAGCGCCTCCAGTGCCAGCGCCTCCAGCTCCAGCGCCTCCAGTTGCGGCGCCTCCAGCGCTAGGACCTCCAGCTCCAGCACCTCCAGCGCCAGTACCTCGAGCTCCAGCTTCGGTGCCCCCAGCTCCTGTGTCTCCAGCTCCAGCGCGACTCCGAAGGCGGGCGCGCCAGACAAGCCACTCGCGCAGCTCCTCTGGCGAGAGGGGCTCACGGTGGGGAGACCGCTGCGCGAGGCTCCCAGAAGACCACCAGCAGAAGCAGCACCACAAGGCTCAGCACCCACCGAAGCAGCATCCCCAGGCTCAGCACCCCTAGGCTAAGTACGCTCAGGCGCAGCACCCTCAGCCTCAGCACTCCTAGGCTCAGCACCCCCAGGCTTCGTACGCGCAGGCTCAGCACCCCTAGGCTCCGCACGCTCAGGCTCAGCACCCCCAGGCTCCGCACCCACAGGCTCAGCACCCCCAGACGCAGCACCCCGAGCAGGACCACCCCCAGCAGCACCTGAGTCACCAGTGACCTCGACAGGCTCAGCCAAGGGAAGTGGGTCTACCTGAGACACACCTGAAGGAGCAGGACCTTGAGGGGGGAGGGGGTCTACCGGAGGGGGACCTGGAGCGAGGAAGAGCGGCGGGGGGGGGAGAGGGGCAGTGCGGTAGGGGAAGAGACAGTAGAAAGGAACCGACTTGTCAAATGTGACGTCTTGAGAGGACTGAACATGGCGCGAGGCGATCTGGTAAAACTGCCAGCCAGGCGCGTTACTGGGAAGCCAAGAAAGACACAGGGAATGGCGCGGGAGGAGAGCTTGTCCGCGGAGGTATCGCGGACAAAGGCACGAGAACCCCAGACCCGGAACACCGACGCATCGCCAACCTCCCCCGTGTCTCTGGCAATGAGACACGGGGCCAGAGGTTGAACTGATGCGCAGCATACCGGATTGCAAATGACCACAGAAAATGGGGAGCAGCCGCGTGGATCATGGAGGTACGAGCCACCTCCATGACTAAGCCAATGCGGCGCTCTGCAATCTCATTATGCTGTGGGGAGGCCGGAAGCGTGAACGACTAGAGGATGCCACAGCACTCCTAGGCTCAGCACCCCCAGGCTCCGCACGCTCAGGCTCAGCACCCCCAGGCTTTGTACGCGTAGGCTCAGCACCCCTAGGCTCCTCCCGCTCGCTCAGGCTCAGCACCCCAAGGCTCTACACCCACAGGCTCAACACCCCCAGACGCAGCACCCCGAGCAGGACCACCCCCAGCAGCACCTGAGTCACCAGTGACCTCGACAGGCTCAGCCAGGGGAAGCGGGTCTACCTGAGAGACATTTGAAGGAGCTGGACCCTGAGCGGGAGGGGGTCTACCGGAGGGGGACCTGGAGCGAGGAAAAGAGCGGCCGGGGTGGGAGAGGGGCAGTGCGGTAGGGGAAGAGACAGTAAAAGGGAACCGACTCGTCAAACGTGACGTCCTGAGAGGGGAAGACACGGCGCGAGGTGGGGTGGTAAAACTGCCAGCCAGGCGCGTCAGGGGGAAAGCCAAGGAAGACGCAGGGAATGGTGCGACAGAAGAGCTTGTCCGCGGTGGTATCGCAGACAAAGGCACGAGAGCCCCAGACCCGGAACCGCGACGCATCTCCAACCTCTCCCGTCCAACGCAGTGTGGGCGAGGTCTCTGGCAAGGAGACACGGGGCCAGAGGTTGAGCTGATGCGCAGTGTACCGGACCGCAAACGGCCACAGAAAATAGGAGCAGCCGCATGGATCATGGAGGTACGAGCGATCTCCATGACTAAGCCAATGCGGCGCTCAGCAACCCCATTTTGCTGCGGAGAGGCCAGGAGCGTGAACGACTGGAGGATGCCCTCCTCCTGACCAAAGTCCCGCAAAAAATCGAAGAACTCACCACCTCTGTCAGAGTGCAGACGCAGGACGGGAAGGTCCGTGCGGAACCGCTCGCGGAGCTGGAGACGAACAGCGCGGATCCAAGGGATCAAAACAGCAGGGACCTCACCCTTGCTGCGCAAGGGGAAGACCGTGGTGTAACGCGAGTAGTTGTCGACAACCGGCATAAAGTACTGTTTGCGGCCCTATCCTTGGACGCGGGCTGGGCTCCACACGTCCATGTGGAGAGTCTGCAGGGGAGCAGTCGTCGGGGGAAACGAGGAGGAGTGAGGAGCGGCGCGCTGCCGCCCCTCGACGCAAGGAACGCAGGGCGGGGCAGGCGAGGGTGGGAGGGAAGGCAGAGACCTGGGAAGACAAGTGGACGAGGAGGCGGGAGTGCATGCCACGAAGGCGTGGCAGGGAGGGGTGACCAAGGCGGTGGTGCCAAAAGAGAGTCTGGTATGACTGGTGACGACACTCGCAGGGGGAAGCTACCTGACCTGATGCGGCCACCTGACCAGACGCAGCAACCTGAGGAGGCTCAGTAGTCAGTGTGTACAGACTCGACCCAGGCCGACGGGTGAACGTGGCCAGGTGGCGGCCCGTCCGGGAGCACGTGCAGATCGCCACACGCTGGCCTCCAGGGGTGAAGGCATCAACCCACTTGACAGCGAGCCGGACGGAACCGCCGGACACGGGAGCACAGTGGAGGAACGTGCAAGAACCGAACCCTCAGAGGGGTCAGCAAGGGAGACCGCAACCGGTCTAGGGAGCGGCGTGAGCGTGGTACTATCGCGAAAGAAACAGCGGGAAGCACCTGAGTCAAGCGTGAAGGTGTGCAAGGCCTCAGCAGGCGCAGTACCAGAAAGAGAGGAGACTCATTTGCACCTAGAGCAGCAGCCTCTATACCTGGGTCGGGCGGCACACACAAGTAACAGTCACCCTCAGCACTAACAGTCATAAAATTCATGCCAGCGATAATAGCATCAAAGTCAAGAGCAAAGATATCAACACCAGCCCTAAGCGGGTCTGCCCAGCGGGGCATCTCAATCTCCTCGCCCATCTCAGCGCGCTAAGCGTCGTCTAGGCGAGAGAAGCAGCGGTGCTGGGTGTGAGCCTTCCCACACGTGTGACCAGCGCGGTCACCTGTGCGTATGACGTACGGGCAGCGAGCACTACCTCCACGCTGAGCAAGCCACTCACAAAGCTGCTGGGGGTGAGGGGCTCGCGCGAGCGCTGCTGCTGCTGTCGCTGAACTGTTCCAGCCCGACCACCACCATTGCCTCCGCCGTCGCCACCGCCACTACCCCCTCCGCCGCCACCGCCGCCGCCACCACTCCCACTGCCGCCACCACTCCCACCGCCGCTGCCGCCACTGCTGCCACCGCCCCCACCCCTACCACCACTCCCACCGCCACCCCCACTCCCTCCGCCTCCTCCACTGCCGCCTCCACCACCTCCACCACCACCCCCTCCGCCGCCACCCCCACCACTCTTGCCTCCCTTGCCCTTACCACTAGGAGCAGAAGCAACTCCGACCTCCTCAGCACCAAGGAAATCGACAGCAGCAACAGAAGCAACAGAGGGGGCAAGTGGGGAGGGGGAGCAACCTTCAAAGAAGGGCGTGCAAGGAGCGCCACGAGTAGCACCTACAGCCACTGCACTAGTCTCAACTGCAAGAAGTTCCTTCCCGAGCAGGTCTATGGTGAGCTCTGTGGGGTGAAGAGCGAGAAAGTGGTCCCTAATTGCGCGAAGAGAGTCAGGGAGGCGAGTGACAATAAAATAGAGAGTGATGTAAATCGGGGGCTCGTTCTTGGGGACGAACTCGGCTGGGAGGGCAGCACGGTAGCGAGCGTCGCTGACGCGAAGGTGGGCCATGAGATCCTCTAGAGTGGCAAAGGAGGACAGCTCGGGAAACAGGTAGGGTATGATAAGGCGGCCGAAGGCTTCTGTGGCAGGGGAGGAGTAGCGAGCGACTACAGCGTCGAACAGGGCTTAAGCAGTCTTATGCTGGCCAAAGTGAGCGCGCTCGGCTTTCGGCAGGTGGTTGCGAACGGCTAGGCGAGCGGCTGCATCACGGGTAAGCCACTGTTAGCGGGTCGCACTATCAGCTGTGTCAGGAGGGGCAGTACAGGCTCCAGACGTGTGGTCGAACAGTGAGACATTGTCCTTAGAATCGCTCTGCAAGTACAGCTGTAGATCGTCAAGCCACACGTCGAACTGAACAGGACGTCCCTCAGGGTCGAATTCGAGAACAGCGAGGGTGGCCACAGTTTAGCAGTGCAGGGTAGAGCGCAGGGCTGGACAAGTCAGTGCGCGCGCAGGAACGGCGGTGCACAGGCTGCAAAGGGCGGCGCGCAGGTGAGCAGCAGTGGCGCACGTGCAGGGCAGGGCGTGCACGAGGGAAGGCCAGGCGCGCGGGCAGGGCAGAGGCGAACGCGCGGGCAGGGCAGGGCCGAGCGCGAGGGCAGGGCAGAGGCAGCGCGCAGGCCGTAGGGGCGGCGCGCGGGGCTGCAGAGGCAGCGCGCGGGGCTGCAGAGGCAGCGCGCGGGCTGCAGGGGCTGCGCGCGGGCTGCAAGGGCAGCGCACGGGCTGCAAGGGGGGGTGTGCGGGGCTGCAAAGGCAGCGCGAGGGCTGCAGAGGCAGCGCGCGGGGCTGCAGAGGCAGCGGGCGGGCTGCAGGGCGGCGCGCGGTGCTGCAGGGGCGGCGCGCGGGCTGCAGGGCGACGCGCGGGGCTGCAGGGGCGGCGCGCGGGGCTGCAGGGGCGGCGCGCGGGTAGCAGGGGCGACGCGCGGGTCTGTAGGGGCGGCGCGCGGGTTTGCAGAGGCAGCGGGTAGGCTGCGAGGGCGGCGCGCGGGGCTGCAGGGGCAGCGCACGGGCGGCAAGGGCAGAGCACGGGGCTGCAGTGGCAGCGCGCGGGCTGCAAGGGCTGCGCGCGGGGCTGCAGGCAGGCGGCGCGCGGGCTGCAAGGGGCGGCGCGCGGGCTGCACGGGGCGGCGCGGGCGGGCGGCACAGGGCAGGGTAGGGCGTGGGGTAGCGGACGGTGGGCCCTAAAAAAAACGGTCCTACGGACCTACTGCTCTGAAACCATGTTGAAACAGACTAGCAGGAATGACTGAATTAGTAGAAAGTTGGGTACAAGTACTAACCCTAATTTGGGTTGTACCCCTTATGGGCTACCCCACTACAGCCTACACAATATTAACACTTGACAACCTTCTCCATGCCACTCCTCGCACACAAGACACCTTGTTGTGAATGCGCACACCCTTTGCTCCATCTTCTCCTCTCTCCCTCCATTTCACCACTACCTGCTCCTCACCTCGTCCCCGCCGCATGCCTGCCCACTCCTCGCCACTCCCCTTGTTGTACACTCGCCCACCAGGTGCATGACTTTGTGACACGCTACATCCCGGCGTACAAGGCGTACCTGCCAGCTCTCTATGCCCACGGACCGGTAGGCAGCCGCCCCGACCACACTCTGCGAATTGACATCGACCAGGGCCGCAACCCCATTGGCTAGTGTTCTGCAAGTAACGGATCAGAAACTCGTTCTGTGAAGCATTTTGTTGCACCCGCCGCCCACATGTGGTGTGCCTAGTCTGGGCCTGAGTAAGGTGTTTGCTTGTTTGGAAATTGGACTACTCCCTGAAGATCAAATCTGGCTGCTTGTTTAGTCTGAGGCTTCAAGTGATATGGTATTAGGTTTAAATGTACCGTGTATGACTACAATGATAAAGGTTGCTTCCTTTATGGTGCAATAACAGCATGCTTCTTCCCCACTTGAAACTCCTACACAACCACTATGGGTGCTTTAGGGCTTCCTCTACTCCTGCAGCCTGCTGCAGCCTCAAGATGACAATCAGAATTCTCGCTTGTTCTCGTTTTGACATGAAGCACTAGGGATGCCAGAAATACTGAAACATAAGGAAGGAGCTGAATTCTTACATTTTTATGTTAACCTTTTTGGGTGCAAATACGACATTTATTTATGCACACCAACCAGCCGCCTGCATTTCATGTCGCACTTGTGTGCGCGCATTTGTTCCCGCATTTTGTGTGTGTTCCGTGCGCATTTTGTGTTAGTCATTTTTTCTGTTGTGTGTTCATGGGTCTCATGAAGCTCTCATGGCGCTCAAATGAAGCTGTCATGAGACTCACATGGGACTCTCATGAAAGTTGTTAAACAGGCTAAGCGAAAACGAGAAATAGGCAAAGAGGGGTTTTGACTAACAAGCATAGGGATACATATAGCAAACCCTAGAAGGGCTGTACTCGCTATAGAGTACCCCACTGCAGGCTAGACAACCATTACATTCTGACACACCCCCATAGTCAAAGTGGGGTACAATCAACACAACAAGCAGGCAGAGCAGTAGGTTCACAAATACAAGCAAAGCTAGAGGCTATCACAGAGGGCAAGTGAGGAGGAGGAGAAACTGTGGGAGCAAGAAGATGAGAGGCGACGGCTGAAGCTGCAGACACACGGGCAGCAGGAGTGTGCCGCACTGTCGCTACCAGGCTAAACCCGGACTACACGGCGACAGGGGGTCGCAGCTGGCTCGCTGTGCTCCAAGAGTGCACACACTGTAGCTACCGGGCGCAGAGCCCCGGACTACTCAGGCCACAGGGGGTCGTGGCTCCCTGGACTTCAGGCGCTGCGGACGACAAGTCGACGGCCTCCTCTCAACTTCCCCCAGCTGTCCCACCCCCTTTTCACACACCCCCTTGCTGCACCCCTAGCTCCACTCCCACGACACCCCCCTAGCGCCACTCCACCCCCCTCAGCGGCAGCTGCAGCTGTGGGAGACGGAGAAGGAGGAGGAGGAGGGGACGGCGCACACACCCGGCACCCCCATACCCGCCACCCCCAAACCCTAAACGCAGGCGGCGCGTAGGGGCGGCGTGCGAGCGGAAGGGGGGCGGGGCGCGGGTCCCTGGGGAGCTGCTACGGGCGCCAGGTAGGGCGGCTCGTGGGCCCCCAGGGCGCCTCGACGGGCGACGGGAGGGGGCGACGCGCGGGCCCCCAGGGCGCCGCGACGGGCGACGGGATAGGGCGGCCCGCGGGCCCCCAGGGCGTCGCGACGGGCGACGGGAAGGGGAGGGGACGCGCGGGCCTGCGGGGCGACGCGACGGGCTCCCGGGGGCGACGTGACGGGCCTGCGGGGCGACGCGACGGGCTCCTGGGGGCGACGCGACGGGCTCCTGGGGGCGACGCCACGGTCGACAGGGCAGCAAACCGCCGCGCGCCTCGGGGCGCACGGCGGGCAGAAAACCGCCGCGCGTTCGGGGCGCGAGGCGAGCAGAAAACCGCCGCGCGCCCTGAGCGCGTGGCGGGAAGAAAAATCCGTCGCGCGCCACGGGGCGCGCGACACACAGAACAGCAGCGGAAGCTAACGGGCGGGACCACCCACAGGATCGACCCAGGAGGGTCGACCTGCTCTGATAGCATGTTAAACAGGCTAGGCGAAAACGAGAAATAGGCAAAGAGGGGTTTTGACTAACAAGCATAGGGATACATATAGCAAACCCTAGAAGGGCTGTACTCGCTATAGAGTACCCCACTGCAGGCTAGACAACCATTACATTCTGACAAAAGTCTCATGTGCCTGTCAAATTCCGTTTATGCGTTTGTTAGACTTCTAGGATACAGTGAGGTTCACAGTAGAGGGTACATGTTCTCGCGGGGTGGTCAAACCAGGGTCAAAATTTATTGAATTTGTGTTGACCTGCGCCTTACCACCCTCCCGTCTTACATTTCTTCTTCTTCTTGGTTGCCTAACTGAGCCCCTTGTACTACCCCTTCCTGTACTAGTCGACATCACTTCCGCTATTTAACTCTTGAGATGGTATCATGAGGTCGCCTCCTAGGCCTCCGAGTCTTAGTTAGAACATTGTTGTCCTTCCAGTCGCCTTCTTCCTAGCCCTTACAATAACGCGCCCCGAGAACATTCCGTCACTCAGCTCCTGCTCGACGTCCGCGCCTCCTTACACGTCTATTTTTTGCGCCTATTTGACGCTTTCGAGGGCCCCGTTAGTCGCGCTCCGTAAGGCCCTTCACGCCCCCCGCCTATCGAGCCTAGTAAGGCCTCGCAGTTGCCCCATTCCATCGCGGTTAGGCAGGTTGTCGTGGCCCGTCTTTCCCCACGCGCTTAGGCAGGCCGTCACGTTTTCGTTTTTCTGCCCATAGTATAACGTTTCTGCACCTAGAAAGGGTATTTACCCATTTATAAATAGGTTTTGGTACAAAACAGAGATGCAGCTCCTAGATTGACTAACCCTGGAGGGTGCTGGAGAGAGTAGTAACAAGCAGTGGAGGAGCAATAGTGAGAGAGCAATCCGTGTTCCCAATTGATTAGTTGGGGAAAGGAATTGGAGAATGAGCTTGGAAGACTCAGACCCCTTTTTTACTATCCCTTGGGGTGCAACCACCTTCCCCATGGCAAGGAGGGGTGCATTGTCAAAAACAGAATGACACCCATAAACCTAACCCTTACTGCTGTACCCTATATGACAAGCATCACTAAAGGCTACAACATTTGACACACCCCCATAGCCTAGGTGAGGGGTGTCAAGCAAAACCGAAACCGTACGGACACAAGACCAGTCACAAAGAGACAAAGCTCAGGGTGGATCACAACGTCACCATACAGTCCGAGCACAAGCAAAAGAGCCACAAGGCCAGTCCAAGAGTTCACAAAGGTATATGCAAAGTGTACAAACAAAACAAGCAGAGAACACAAGTCTACACAACACGAGAACCTGTGTCAACGAAACCTAACTGCACACAATACCAGTGGTGGTCACAAGGCGGAAGGGCCTTGGTGAAGATGTCTGCAGTGTTGGCCTCGGACTCCACAAAGTCCAAGCGAAGCTGTCCACGCCTCTGCAACTCTCGCAAAAAAAAGTACCTTACGTTGATGTGCTTTACTCTCCTCTCCAATCGAGGCTCTCGACAGAAGAGAATCGTTGCCTTGTTGGCAGTAAACAAGGTCGGTGCAGAGCTCGGCCGCTCACCAAGGTCGGTGAGCAAGAAGGTCAACCAACGCAGCTCCTGTGCAGCCATGGCTCCAGCGTAGATCTCAGCCTCAGCGGTAGAGGTCGAGAATGAGAAGGAACGCGTGGACCTCCACGAAACAGCTCCAGAGCCCAGGCTGAAGCAGTACCCCTGAGTAGACCTATGACTCGCGACGTCGTGAGCGTAAGAAGAGTCACAGTGACCAGTAAGTACGACAGACTGTCTCCCTCCAAGAACCAGCCCCACGCCTGATGTCGTCGCTAGGTACTTCGCCACCCTCACAGCAGCTGTCCAGTGAACAGGCGCAACAAAGCGAGCAAGGATGCTGAGAGGGAAGGCGAGATCCGGGGGAGTACAAGTCATCAGGTACATGAGGCAGCCCACAAGCTCTGCATAAGGACCACTAAGCTCAAACGGCTCGTCAGGAAAGGGACCAGTGAGTCTGTGGTCAACGGCAAGAGGTGTGCGCTGTACGTTGAAGTGCTGAAGCCCGAACTGCTGAAGGACCTGCTGCACCATGTGTGAATGTGAGAGTGTAATGATGCGAGCGGCTCTGTCCCTGGTGACCTGCAGGCCAAGGTAGTGGCGCAGCTCACCAAGGTCAGTGCACGTGTGTCTCTTCTGCAGTTCGGACTTCACGTTAGCCAAAGCAACCCTATCAGCAGTGGCGAAGACCAGGTCATCTACGTAGACCAGTACAAAGAGCGGTGTAGAGCCACAACGAACAAACAGCGACGGGTCGGCAGAAGACGGTTGGAAACCGAGGTCAGACAGGGTAGAGCGAAGGGTGTCGTGCCACTCACGAGGAGCCTGACGGAGACCGTAGACCGGTCGCCTCAGCCTCCACTGGGTCCCAGGAGGGAAAGTGCCAGTGAAGGCAGAGGGACGACGCAACCAGACCTCCTCGTGTAGGCTACCCTGAAGAAAAGCAGTGGAGAAGTCGAGAGAGTATAGTTCGTAGTCTCTCTGTGCTGCTACGTGCAGTAACACCCGAAGAGTGGTCATTTTCGGGGTAGGCGCGGAGGTCTGAAAGAAGTCAACTCCCTCGTGCTGACTGAAACCTCTAGCCACATAGCGCGCCTTGAAGACCGGAGGAGATCCCGATGGCCGCTTCACCCTGAAGATCCACATGCCATCGACTACGTTCGCCCCAAGGGGGGGAACCTCGTCGACGTAGGTGCCTGTGGATCTGTAGGAGGCCATCTCTGAGTCCATGGCAGCTCTCCACTGAGAGGCCCAAGGCCCTGACACTGCCTCAGCGTAAGTGCAAGGAGTCGGTATGTCAAGGGCAACGGGGTCTTCCTCAGGGGCGAGCAGCATGGTATAGAGATAAGGGGAAGCGGCTACCAGGAACTCCAGCTCAAACTGCCTATCCTCTAGGGCGTCACAGCCAAGGGCAGACTCACCACCAACGGCCAGAGGACTAGTAGGAGGAGTAGCCATGACACGAGTGGCATAGTCAAGGGGGCGAGTAGTGGCGAACTCAGTGACTGCGGCAGTAAGGGCGGAGACAGAGGACAGAGAGGCACGAGGGTGTGTAACAAGAGAGGCGAGAACACTCGAGAGAACAGGACGGTACGTGCGGTAGTAGTCAGTGACAGGAGTAGAGAGGGAAGCAGTGAGGGCCGACTCAGGAGGAGAAGGAAGCACAGACGGAGACGAACAAGGCGGGCTAGAACGGAACAGGGCAGTACGACCAGTCAAGCAAAGCAAAGCAAGCTCAGGGTGGATCACAACGTCACCACACACACTGAGCACAAGCAAAGGGCCACAAGGCCTGTCCACATGCAGAGGTATATATGCAACAAGAACAGTACAGTGATCACCACCTAGCAAGAGCAAGCATGCAGGTATATGTATATAGATCACAGTACAAACACCTACAGCAAGTGTGGAAACGTAGGTACAAGGCCTAACAAGGTACAGAAACGCTGATGATCACCAGACGGAAGTGCCTTGGTGAATATATTAGCAGACGGTGCTGGCCCGCGTGGCCACGTAAGCAAGACGAAGCTGACCTTGCTGCTGCAACTCTCGAGCCAGGAAGTAACACAGAGCGATGTGCTTCGTTCTGTGCTCCAGTCTGTGCTCTTGACACAAGGCAATGGCAGCCTTGTTGTCAACGTACAGAACTGGAGGAGAACGAGGCCGCTCTCCCAAGTCAGTCAGCAGGTAGGTGAGCCAGCGTAACTCCTGTGCAGCCATGGCTGTGGCGTAGATCTCAGCCTCACAACTGGAGCTGAGAACAGAAGACGAGCGAGTAGACCGCCAAGAAACAGAGCCGGAGCCAAGGCTGAAGGTGTAACCCTGTGACGACCGCTGCGTAGCCTGGTCGTCAACCCAAGACGCGTCAGAGTGTCCAGTGAGGACAACGTCACCCCGTCCTCAGGGTCCGGAACGTCAGGCAAAGAAGACGCAGGAGGAGACGGCAGAGGAACACGCTGTGGAACAGAGGAAGGACGAAGTGCCATAATGTGCGTGTGTGCGAGGGACAGGAGGAGAAAGCTCACGACGAACACGACCAGTGTGAACAGGCGAGACAGGACGGGACGCAGACTCGCGGCGCTCAGTAAGACCTCCTAGCTGCTCAGTGTAAGGAGAGGGAGCAGGCAGGGGGGAGCCTGGCTGTAACGGTAGGCCAGTGGAAGACGGCAGGGTAAGAACCTGGCGAAGCACTGTGTCAGGAGGCGGCAGAGACGACGGTGACGGCGGAGAGAAGAACAGTCGCTGCGCAGCAGTGCCACCAGCACCAACAACGCCAGTGCCTCCAGCAGCTGCAGAACCTCCAGCAGCTCCAGACCCTCCAGCGCCAGCTCCTCGAGCGCCAGCACCACCGGCAGACGCAGAAGCTCCAGCACCAGCACCGCCAGTACCAGCGTCACCAGCAGCAGCACCCTTAGACGCAGTACCTCCAGCCCCAGCAGCTCTAGTACCTCCAGTACGAGCACCTCCGGGTCTAGCGGCTCCAGCACCTCCAGCACCTCCAGCAGACAAAGTACCCACAGGACTCCCAGCTCCAGTGGCAGCAGCCTCAACAGCACGAGCGTCGTCCGTACCTCCCGCACCAGCCCTAGTACCCTCTGAAGCGGCACCCCCAGCTCCAGGGATGTCAAGAGAAGCGCCTCCAGCGGCAGAGCCCCGAGCTCCAGCAGCCCGAAACTGACGGCGAGCGTACCACTCGTGCAACTGCTCTGGAGAGAGAGGCGCACGCGGACGAAGGCGGCTACTCCAAGGAGACCGCGGACAAGGAGTCACAGTACCCTCAGGCGCCGCACCTCCAGACCTAGCACCTCCAGGCTCCTCACGTTCAGGCTCAGCACCTCAAAACTCAGCACACCCAGACGCAACACCCCCAGGCGTAGCACCTCCATCCTCCTCACGCTCAGGCTCAGCACCTCCAGACTCAGCACCCCCAGACCTAACACCCCCAGGCATAGTACCTCCAGCCTCCTCACGCTCAGGTCCAGCACCTCCAGACCTCACACGCTCAGGCTCTGCACCCCCAGACACAGCACCCCCTGGCTCCACACACTCTGGCCTAGCACTCCCAGACGCAGCACCCCGAGCACCCCCAGTAGGACCCAAGTCAGCAGTGACCTCAACAAGTGCAAGTACAGGAAGGTCTACCTGAGAAACACCTGAAGGAGCAGGACCTGGCGCGGGGAGGGGGTCTACCTGGGGAGAACCTAGAGCGAGAAAGAGCCGGGGGGGGGGGGGGAGCGGCAGTGCGGTTGGGAAAGAGACGGTAAAAGGGGACCGACTCGTCGAAGGTGACGTCCTGAGATGGAAAGACACGGCGCAAAGCGGGGTCGTAAAACAGCCAGCCAGGCACGTCAGGAGGAAAACCAAGGAAGACGCAGGGAATGGCGCGAGCGGAGAGCTTGTCCGCGGTGGTATCACGGACAAAGGCACGAGCACCCCAGACCCGGAAGCGCGACACATCGCCAACCTCCCCCGTCCACAGCAGTGTGGGCGAGGTCTCCGGCAAGGAGACACGGGGCCAGAGGTTGAGCTGATGCGCGGCGTACCGAACCGCAAACGGCCACAGAAAATGGGGGGCAGCCGCATGGATCATGGAGGTACGAGCGACCTCCATGACTAAGCCAATGCGGCGCTCAGCAACCCCATTCTGCTGCGGAGAGGCCAGAAGCGTGAACGACTGGCGGATGCCGTGCTCCTCACAGAAAGCCCGTAGGAGGTCAGAGGAGAACTCACCGCCTCTGTCAGAGTGCAGACGCAGGACACGAAAGTCCAACTGGAACCGCTCGCGGAGCTGGAGACGAGCAGCGCGGATCCAGGGGATCAGAACATCAGGGACCTGACCCTTGCTGCGCAAGGGGAAGACCGTGGTGTAACGCGTGTAGTCATCGACGACCAGCAGGAAGTACCGCTCGCGGCCTTGCCCCTGGACGCGGGCTGGGCCCCACACGTCCAGGTGGAGAGTCTGCAGTGGAGCCTCTGTGGGAGGGAACGAGGAGGAGTGAGGAGTGGCGCGCTGCCGCCCCTCGACGCAAGGAATGCAGGGCGGCGCAGGCGAATGTGGGAGAGCAGGCAGAGACCTTGGAAGACCAGAGACCAGAAGGCAAGAGTGCATGCCACGAAGGCGTGGCAGGGAGGG
Organism: Closterium sp. Yama58-4; assembly: GCA_947470075.1. Lineage (NCBI taxonomy): Eukaryota > Viridiplantae > Streptophyta > Zygnematophyceae > Desmidiales > Closteriaceae > Closterium > Closterium sp. Yama58-4. Next base: position 146,571 of record CANIUD010000593.1, read on the forward strand.
GTGACCAAGGCGGTGGTGCCAGAGGAGAGTCTGGTGCGACAGACGGCGACACTCACACTGGGTAGCTACCTGAGCAGACGCGTACAACTGAGGAGACACAGGGGTGTAGCGCGACACAGTGGTGAGGGTGTACAGACTGGACCCTGGCGCACGTGTGAACGTGGCCAGGTGGCGGCCAGTCCTAGAGCACGTACAGATCGCCACACGCTGTCCTCCAGGAGTAAAGGTGTCAACCCAATTATCCTGAAGGACGGCGTTGCTCACCAGGTTTGTAGAGAACGAGGGGATGTGGAGACCTGACAGCTCACCAGACGGGACCGCCGGACACGGGAGCACAAAACTGGACCGTGCAAGCACTGGGCCCCCAGAGGGGTCAGCCAGTGAGACAGGGACAGGTGCAGGGAGGGGAGTGACTGTGGTGCTGTCGCGAAAGAAACAGCGGGAAGCACCTGAGTCAAGCGTGAAGGTGTGCAAAGCCTCAGCAGGCGCAGTACCAGGGAGAGCAGACTCACTAGCACCTAGGGCGGCAATCTCTATACCTGGGTCAGGCGGGACACACAAGTAGCAGTCACCCTCAGCACTAACAGTCAATGCATACATGGCAGCAAGAATTGCATCATAGTCAAGATCAAAGATAGGAACATCACGCCTAAGCAGGTCTGCCCAGTTGGGGAACTCAGTAGCATCAGGAAACTTGGCGCGCCAGGCGTCGCTAAGCCTAGCGAAGTAGTGGTACTCAGTGTGAAAACCGTTGCATGGGCGACCAGCGCGGGGACCAGCGCAAATGACATAGGGGCAGCGACCAGGACCCCCAGACGCCCCACGCTGAGCGTACCAGTCATGAAGCTGCTGAGACGTGGGGGCCTGACGCTGACGCTGCTGCTGCTGCCCCTAGCCACCACTGGAGCCCCCACCGCCGCCACCACCACCGCTGCCTCCTCCCCCACTACCACCGCTGCCTCCTCCACCTTCCAGTCCCACCGCCGCCCGCTACGCTGCCCTGTAGCCCCGCGCGCGCCTTGCCTTTCCGCCGCGCTGCCCTTCAGCCCCGCGCGCCGCCCGCCCGCTGCCTTGTCAGCCCCGCGCGCTGCCCGCGCAGCCCTCCCGCTGCCTCGTCAGCCCGCGCGTACACCTGCTGCAGCCCTGTGCGTACACCCGCTGCAGCCCTGCGCACAACCTCTGCCGCCCTGCGCGTACACCTGCTGCAGCCCCGCGCGTACGCCCGCTGCAGGCTAGGCAGGGCGCGGGGTAGCACGGTAACCGCGAGCGGTTGGTGGTGGGCCCTAAAAAACCGATCCTAAGGTCCTAGGGACCTCTTGCTCTGATGCCATCTCAAAAACAACTAGCAGGAATGATGAACTAGGGATGAAGTTGGGTACAAATATGTAAACCTAATGGGGGCTGTACCCCATATCGGCTACCCCACTACAGCCTACACATATATGTTACATATATAATTTGACAGTAGGCCGTCGGCTTCTCGTCGACGGCATCATCGCAGCAGTCCCCTGCAGCTCGACGAAGCCCAGTTGCTTCTCCCGTGTACCCGACCAGGAAGTCGGCATCGCCGAAGCGAGGGCGGGGCCAACACTCCATTCCCGTTATCATTGCTTACCCTTGTAGTTGATATTATGTATACGTGCATTACTTCTCTTGATCATTGATACTAAGAGTAAATACGTTACCTACCCTTATGTTTGGTACTCTTTGTAAGTGTGTTACGTACCTTTTAGTTGTTACTATGAGCAAGTGCGTTACTTACCCTTAAAGATTATACTACGTGTAAGTGTGTCGCTTACCTTGTTGTTACTAAGTGTAAGTGCATTATTACCCTTGTAGCTGGTACTAAGTGTCAGTGCGTTACTTACAAATTTGGTTGGTATCAAGTATAAGTGTGATACCTACCTATTTGGTTGGTACTAAGAGTGTAAGTGCATTACTTAACCTTGTAGTTGGTACTAAGTCTAAGTGTGTTATTTACCAGTTTGGTTGGTTCTATGTGTAAGTGCGTTACCTACCCTTATAGTTGGTACCAAGTGAAAGTATGTTACTTATTATTGTAGTTGGTACTAAGAGTAAATGCGTTACCTACTCTTATGGTTGGTACTAAGTGTAAGTGCATTACGTACCGGTGTAGTTGCTAGTAAGTTTAAGTGTGTTACTTATCAATTTTGTTGGTACAAAGTGTACGTGGGTTTCTTACGCATTTGGTTGGTACTAAGTAAAATTGCGTTACTTTCCCTTGTAGTTGGTATTAATAGTAATTACGTCAGTTACTCTTATGGTTGGTACTAAGTGAAAGTGCATTACTTGCATTGAAGTTGTTACTAAGTGCGTTAATTGTTGTGTGATGCTATCATTTGCATTCACGTCTGTCTGCCTCCCATCATGTGTTCGTGCGTTGCATGCGTGGTGTGAGCGTGTGCAAGAATTTGTGTTTGGTGTGGTTTGGATTTTATGAAAGCGTGTGAATGTTATTTTGTCTAAGCAGACATGTGAAATGACTCCTCTTCCCAAGAGCTTTCCGTCGAACCAAGAATCGCTTCAATCGGAGCACGAACGTTCGAAGTTCGTATACTTTTTGTATTTGGTTGCGACGACTATGGGAATTTGTGGAGTGACTCAATATGGGGTATAGACTTTTGGGGGTTGGGAAATTCGTCACTCTACTGCAGATTGATGCCAAGTGGTTGGGAGAAGCCAAACCAGGTTGGCAAGTGTGGCCAATTGAGGTGAGGTGGATTTGGGAGGTTGGGAAAATGACAAGGGTGGAGGTTGGGTTCCTATAGGGAGGGAATCTTGTGAGCACATGGGGTTTCCTTGGTTGGGGACTCCTTGGGGACCTTCCCTCTCGTCCTCCTCATCCCCTCCTACCTGGTTTCTAGCTACTCTAATTCCTTGGGTGGTTCTTGTGTGAACTAATGTGATTGAGTTTAGTTTCTATGGCAGCCTACTCCCTAGTGCGTCGGAATTCATAACTGAACAAATACTTCACTTTTTCGTACGATTCAAATTGCAACGTGTAGCCACAGATCAGAGCTACAACATATCTGAACTTTGTGAAGTTTCAACAGTGCAATATTTGTCGACGACGTTTCTTGTGAAGTCGACAGTTTTGTCCAGAATTCTAGTCCAACCATTTTGTGTTATTTCGGCCCCTAAACGTTCTAGACTCCGTCGTCAGTCTCTAACAAGTGGTATCAGAGCTGATTAAGGATCTCGCGGGGAGTCTACTAAGGTGTGAAGAACCTTCTAGACCCACCATCGCCTGTGGGCATGCCTAAGTGGAGTTCTAGAGGTTGGATGTGACTTCGGGAAAACTCTGCCGAAATTTTGTTGGCGCCGACACTTGAGATTGGGAGAAGAGAAGATGAGTCAGAGAGGTGGAGATGCAGCTGACAAGAAGAGTGAGCCGCCACCATCCAAGATCGAGGCTTTGGATGGCTCCAATTTTGAGGAATGGAGCGGGCAGATGAGGAGCGCCATCAAGCGCTACAAGCTGCTGTAAGTTGCGATGGGGGAAGAGAAGATGCCGAAGGAAGGAGATGCCCGCGATTGGTGGATTGAGATGAGTGCGGCCCTGTTTGACCTTATCCTTCAATCAATCAACAACGACATGTTCCAGCACATCAAGGACTTAGTGGAGCTGGACGACTCCGGACCGAAGGCGTGGAAGCTACTACATGATGTGATTCAGCCCGACACGTTGCTGATGGTGATTGCGTTGGAGAAGGAGCTGGCTGCCCTCTCCATGCGATTGGGAGACGATGTGAAGCCGGTCCTTGACAAGATCAAGGACACTTATGCGAGGATGGCAGCAGCGGGCAGCAAGGTGTCGCAGATGCAGCAGTGCACCAAGATCATCTCGGTGCTTGACAATTCGTGGGACAACCTCATCCCCACCCTCAACGCTCAGCAGGACCAGTGGACGCATGAGTGGCTACGGCAGCACATTCTACAGAAGGACTTCTGTAGGAGCCACACGGGAGGTGGTGCTGCCAACAAGACTGCTGAGGGGTATGGATCTGCAACAGGCAGCAGAGGAAGAGGGGGAGGGAGAGGCCGAGGCCGTGGGAGAAACTTTGGCAGAGGGGACTACAATGAGGGGCATGGGAGCTCTGGTGGCAGGGAGAGGACCCGAATGGAGGGTGCATGTTGGTACTGCAAGAAGGCTGGACACCCATGGTTCAAAGGTTTTAGCCGGACCAAGGGATGGGCACCTCCAGGCATGAAGCCGCCAAGTGGTGAACGTGCACAAGGCGGCCGTGTGCAAGGTTCAGGTGCACAAGCTGATGGTGCACATGGTAAAGCCTCCCCTAGGATGTTCCTTATGGTTGAAGATGGAAAGGGAGTGAGGGTGATGTGGGTTCGGTTGGGAAGGTTGTGATGCACCCCCTCACTCACTGGGTGATTGATTCAGGTTGCACGAGTCACATGACCCCACAAGTAGATTTGCTTGACGAGGTAAAGCCCCCTGGGAAGATCAAGTTTGTGGCTGCCGCTTCAGGTGCTTTGCTCCCTGTGATTGGTGTTGGGAATGCCAAGGTGATGGGAGCCAATGGGGAGCTTCTGGGAGTTGGAAATGTCCTGCTGGTTGAAAGTTTGTCCGCTAACCTCCTCTCTATGCGCCGGCTGCAGAAAAGCAAGGCCAAAGTTACGTTCGGCCCAACCAGCTGCCGTGCAAAGCTTGGGAAGTTGCTGCTGTGGGATTTGGAGGAGAAGAGCAGCTGCATCAAGGACCTATGGCAGCTGCCCATCATCCCTTGGAATGGGAAACCACCAGCAACGACAACGGCAGCGGCAGCAGCTAAAGCAACTGCGGGAGGAGAGGAGACTGCACCAACTGATGGGGCCCTGGATGCAGTCAAGAAGGTGCAGCACACACAGCAATCACATGGTGAGGTGCTTGCTGGTGTGGATGGGACAGCTGCATGGGCAAAGGCTTCATCTCGAAGTGGTGGCACGAGAGGCCAATACCAAAAAATGGTGAAGGATGGGAGCTTGAAGGGATTAAAGGTTAAGGGAGCAGCGAAGGAGATTGGGAGCTGCCCTACATGCCTTGAGACCAAATTCACCAAGTTCCCCTTCAGCAGCAGCACAGGACCAGCCAAGGCTCCACTTGCTCTTGTGCACATAGATGTGGTGGGCCCCACGAGGGCCCTTTCTCTCTCGGGAAGTTGCTACTTCTTGACCATTGTAAATGACCACACGCATGCCGTGTGGGTGTACCCCCTCAAGACTAAGGGGGAAGTGGCAGCGGCTGTTTTGAAGTAGTGGATGCCGAGAACACCAAGGGAGAGCGAACACAAGATGAAGGTGATCCGTACGAACAATGGGGGAGAGTTCATTGGTGCTGATTTTGAGGTAGTGCTGAAGTGGAAGGGGATCCAGCATTAGCTCACAGTGCCCTACAACCCTCAGCAGAACGGCGTGGCTGAGTGGTTTAACAAGACCCTGCAGGAAGGTGCACGCACTCTCCTTGGGCGCGCAGGGCTGCCGGATCCGTTTTGGGTGACAGCACTACGGCAGGTTGCCCTGGTGAAGAACAGGGTGCTGGTGACCGTGGGGGACAAGCAATGGGTCCCCTACAAGCAATGGGAAGTGCACCAATGGTGAACATGCTGAGAGCCTACAGCTGCATGGTGGTTTTCCATGTGCCCAAGGAGAAGAGGGGAAAGTTGGAGGCTTCTGGGAGATGGGGTGTGCACTTGGGGATTTCTAAGGACCACAAGACCTGGTTGATATGGGACTTGACCAGCCAGCAGCTGACTGTATTAAGGGATGTGAAGTTCCTTGAGGACTTGTACTACAAGGAATGGAAGCAGCAGCAGCAGAAGCTTCCTACTGCACCACTGGTCGTTGAGGCCGATGAGGTGCAGCGGCCCCCAAGACAGGTGGAGGTATCTGTGTCGGAGGAGATCTCTGGAGTGACTGAGGATGGGGGAGAACCTGAGGTGGAGCAGCAGCAGCAGTAGCAGGGTGCTCCACCACGTGCCCCACGTCCGCCCGAGCGTCCTAGGAGGGATGTGCACCCTCATACCAGGCTGACCTATCCGACTCTTGGCACGCCAAAATTGGTACCGGCTGGGAGTGTGACTGAACAGATTGATGGGGATGAGATAGGCTACTGCTATGGGGCTACATTGAGAGCGTGTGGAGCTTAAGGTTATGACACAGAGGCTGCAGAGGGGGTCTGCAGATTTGGGCATAATGGAGATGTTTGATTGTTCATTGAGATGAGTGTTGGAATTGAATGGAGCCTGCCGGAATGAGTGTGCATTGAGGTTGCTTGCATGAGCTGAGGCATGTAAGATGATGGTTGGCAGCAAGAGGGGGAGTTTGTTGTGTGATGCTATTTTTGTTTAATGTGGTTTGGATTTTCTGAGAGTGTGTGAATGTTAATTTTTTCTGAGAGTGTGTGAAATGACTCCTCCACCTTTCCGTCGAACGAATAATCGATTCAATCGCAGCACGAACGAGAAAGTTACGAACGTTCGAAGTTCGTATGCTTGTCGTATTTGGTTTCGACGATTATGGGAATTTGTAGAATGACTCAATACGAAGTACAGACCATTTGGGGGTTGAGAAATTCTTCACTCTATTGTATATTGATGCCAAATGGTTGGGAGAAGCCAAACCAGGCTGGCAAGTGTGGCCAATTGAGGTGAGGTGGATTTGGGAGGTCGGGAAAAAGAGAAGGGTGAAGGTTGGGTTCCTATAGGGAGGGAATCTTGTGAGCATATGGGGTTTCCTTGGTTAGGGACTCCTTGGGGACCTTCCCTCTCATCCTCATCCCCTTCTATCTGGTTTCTAGCTTCTCTAATTTCTTGGGTGGTTCTTGTGTGAACTACTGTGATTGAGTTAAGTTTCTATCGCAGCTTACCCCCTAGTGCGCCGAAATTCATAACTGAATAAATACTTCACCGTGCAATATTTGTCGACGACGTTTCTTTTGAAGTCGACTGTTCTGTCCAGAATTTTAGTCCACCAATTTTGTGTGATTTTGGCCCCTAAACGTTCTAGACTCCGTCCTTAGTCTCTAACACTACTTTCCATTACAGTTGGTACTAAGTGTAAATGCGTTAATTACCCGTATAGTTTGTACTAAAAGAAAGTCTGTTACTCACCCTCATAGTTGGTACTAAGTGTACGTGCGTTACTTACCCTTATAGGGGGTATTAAGTGTAACTGTAAGTGCGTTACCTAAATTGTGTTTATTAAAGATTAAGGGCATTACTTTCACTTACAGTTGGTACTAAGCGTAGGTGCGTTACTTACTCTTGTAGGTGTTACCAATAATAAGTGCATTACTCACCTACACATGTGCCATGAAGTATAAGTGTGGGGTCGTTAATTCAGTTGAAAAACGCCTCCACCTTCTGCGTGTACTGTGCTACAGCTGAATTATCGGTGTGGCTATATCTGCTGCCGCTCCATGTACGAAGTGTTCATGGGTTCGGAACGCTAAATTGAAGCTGTTGAAACCCTTCGCCTTGGTTTTTGTTGCCGCAGATCCACTCTAGTGCCGGGCCTCGTAATAGTGTCACTTTGAGCCTAATTCGCATCGAAATTTGTGTCGGGGTCGTGCATCCAACGTCCTCGAAACTAGCTACAAATCGACGGACGTCGCTCTCCTTCGCGCTGGAATCGAACCTCGGTAACCTCGGCCTAGCTGCTTTGAGGCTGACAGTAGCTGCTCCTTCTGTCGCAAGTTGAAATGTTGGTGTTTCTGTAGCTGCCACTGCTGACACTGCTGCGTTCGCTGCTGCTGTGGCGGCTGCTGACTGGTTCGCAAGCAAAGGCCTCGAGTTGTTGAAGTGTCGCGCTCGTTTGTTCCTTTTCTGCACGAAGTGCGACGAGTTTCTAAATGAAATTGTGGCCTTGCTTATCCATGCCTGACATGCCTTGCAAAAACTGATTTCAAGGGGTATTAAGGTTGAACATGGAACTGGTTTTATGCACCCGGATCGGCGCGTCCCCCCCCTCTCCCCCCCCCCCAACCCCCTCCCCCCCCCCCCCCGGTTTTTTTAAGGCTGGGTTTTAGCGGTTGAAAAACTCCGAGCGAAAAGGAGCTCTGATTGCGAAGTGTGGGGATCACAGAATCGAGTTCAAAAGATAGACTATAATCACCTGGGTACAATACGAGGCTATATATAGGTACGATACAAGACAACGTAACCAGGTGTTCCAAGAAGGTTCCTAGGTCCATGAAGCATCGGGAACAGGACCTTTCTGAATTCAGTAAAATAAGTTCGGCGGAATCACAAGTACGCAAAGTCAATTGGTGCTAAAAGAAAGTGCGATACTTACCCATTCGGTTGGTACTACGAGTAAGTCCGTTACTTACCCATATGGTTGGTACTAAAAGTAAGGTCATGTACTCACCCATATGGTTGGTACTATGTTTATATGGTTGGTACTAAGATTAAGTGCATTTCTCACCCATATGGTTGGTACTAAAAGTAAGTGCGTTACTTACCCATATGGTTGGTATAAAGAGTAAGTGCGTTACTAACCCATGTGGTTGGTACTAAGAGTAAGTGCGTTACTCACCCATATGGTTGGTACTAAGAGTAAGTGCGTTACTAACCCATATGGTTGGTACCAAGAGTGGGTGTGTTACTTACCCATATGGTTGGTACTAGGAGTATGTGTGTTTCTCAAGGATTGGTTGGTAATAAGAAAGAGTGTGTTACTTCAAATGTACATGGTACTAAGAGTAACTGCGTTACTTTCCCTTATGGCCGGTACTAAGTGTAAGTGCGTTAGTTACCATTATGGTTAGTTACTCATAATAAATGCGTTTCTTACTGTTATGGTTAGTACTAAGTGTATGTGTGTTTCTTATCCTTACAGTTGGTGCTCTGAGTAAGTGTGTTATTTACCTATACAGTTATTACTACAAGGAATAAGCGCATTATTTTTCTATACAGTTATTACTAAGTGCAAGTGCATTTTTTATCCTTATAGTTGGTAGTAAGTGTAAAGCATTATGTACCAATATTGTTGGTACTAAGTGTAAGTGTGTTACGTCCCAATTTGTTTGGTACTTAGTGTAGGAGTGTTACCTGCACATTTGGTTGCTACTAAGTGTAAGTAAGTTACTTACCCTTGTAGTTGGTACTAAGTGTAAGTAAGTTACTTACCTTGTAGTTGGTTTAGGGTTTAGGGTTTAGGGTTTAGGGTTGATTTAATCGGTTGGACCAACTAGACTGTTGGTCCAGTCGGCCGATTGGACCAACCGAACTATTGGTCCAATGGACCGGTTGGACCAACTGGCCTGTTGGTCCAATGCACGGATTGGAACAACTAGTCTGTTGGTCCAATGGACTGGTCGGACCAACTGGCCTGTTGGTCCAATAGACCGGTTGGACCAACAGGCGTATTGGTCCAATGGACCGGTTAGACCAACCATTTTGTTTGTCCAACTGATCGGTTGGGCCAACTGGCCTATTTCTCCTGTGGAGCGGTTGGACCAACTGGCCAGTTGGTTGAATGGACCTGTTGGAACAACTTACATGTGGGTCCAATTGGACTGGTTGTACTTGTTGGTCCAATAGGTTGAATGTGCCAGCCAACCCGTTGGTCCAATGGAGCGGTTGGACCAACTGGCCTGTAGGTCCAATGGACCGGTTGAACCAACAGACCCGTTTGTCTAACGGATTTGTTGGATCACCTGCCTTGTTGGTCCAATGGACCGGTTGGACCATCTGGCCTGTTGGTTCAATCGACCGGTACGTCCGACTGGCCTGATAGTCCACTAGAAGGATTGGACCGAATAGCCTGTTGGTGCAATAAATCGGTTGGACAAAATGGCTTGTTGGTTCAATGGACAGGTTTGACCAACTGACCTGTAAGTCCAGAAGACCGGTTGGACCAACTGGCTTGTTGGTCCAATGGACCGGTTGGACCAACAGGCCTGTTGGTCCAACGGACCAGTTGGACCAACTGGCCTGTTGGTCCAATCGACCCATTGGGCCAACTGACCCGTTGGTCCAATGGACCAGCTTGACGCTTATTCGTCCAATCGACCGGTTGGACCAACTGGCCTGTTGGTCCGATCGACCGATTTGATCAACTGGCCTGTTGGTCCAATGGACCGGCTGGACCAACTGGCCTGCTAGTACAATCGACTGGCCGGACCAACTTACCTGTTTGTCCAATCGACCAGTCGGACCAATTGGCCTGTTGGTCCAATAGACTAGATGGACCAACTGTCCTGTTGGTTCGACGGACAGGTTGGATTGACTGGTCTATTGGTCAAATGGACGGGTTAGACCATCTGGCCTGTTGGTCCAATGGACCGGTTGGACCAACTGGTCTGTTGGTCCAGTGGACCGGTTGGACCAACTGGCCTGTTGGTCCAATGGACCGATTGGACCAATTGACTGTTTGGTGCGATCGACCGGTTAGACAAAGTGGTCTGTTGGTCCAATGGATCGGTTGGACCAACTGGCCTGTTGGTCCAATAGACTTATTCAACCAACTGGCCTGTTGGTCCAATAGACCCATTGGACCACTGGCCTGTTGGTCTAGTTGACCAGTTAGACCAACTTGCATGTAGGTCAAATAGACCTGTTGGACCAACTGACCTGTTGGTCCGATTGACCAGTTGGACCAACTGGCCTGTTGGTCCAATTGACCGGTTGGACAAACTGGCCTATTGGTTCAACGGACCAGTTCGACCAACTGTCCTATGGGTCCAATGGACTGGTTGGGCCAACTGACCTGTTTGTCCAACTTGAATGGTTGGACCAACTAACATGTTGGTCCAATAGACCAGCTGGACTATTGGTCCAATCGATCGGTCAGACCATCTGGCCTGATGGTCCAATAGAAGGATTGGACAAACTAGCTTGTTGGTCCAATGGACGGTCAGGACCAACTTGCATGTTGACCAATGGACCGGTTGGACCAACAGATTTGTTGGTCCAATAGATTGGTTGGATCAACTGGCCTGTTGGACCAATGGACCGGTTGGTTTGAATTAGCATGTTGGTCCAATGGACCGGTTGGACCTAACTTACCTGTTCGCCCAATGGACTAGTCGGACGAATTGGTATGTTGGTCCAAAATACCGGTTGGACTAACCGAACTGTTGGTCCAATCGACCAGTTGGACCAACTGGCCTGTTGGTCTAGTGAACGGATTAGAACAACTAGACTCTTGATCCAAAATACCGGTTGCACTAACTGACCTGTTAACCCAATGGACGGATTGGGCCAACTGGACTGTTGGTCCAGTGGACCGGTTGGACCAACTGGCATGTTGGTCCAGTGGATCGGTTGGACCAACTGGCCTGTTGGTCAAATGGACCGGTTGGACCAACTGGCCTATTGGTCCAATGGAAAGGTTAGACCAACTGGCCTATGGGTCTAGTGGACTGATTGGGCCAACTGACTTGTTGGTCTAGCGTGAACGATTGGACCAAAATACCTTTGGGTCCTATGGACCGGTTGGACCAACTGGCCTGTTGGTCCAATCGACTGGTTGGACCATCTAGCCTAATGGTCCAATATAAGGATTGGACAAACTAGCCAGTTGGTCCAAGGGACGGATTGGGCCAACTAGCCTATTGGTCCAATGGACCAGTTAGACCATCTGACCTGGCGGTCCAATGGATTGGTTGGATCAACTGGCTTATTGGACAAATAGACTGTTTTGAACTCGCATGTTGATTCAATGGATCGGTTGGACCAACTGGCCTGTTGGTCCATTTGATCGGTTGGACCAACTAAACCGTTGGTCCATTCGACCGGTTGGACCAACTGGCCTGTTGGCCCAATGGACCGGTTGGACCAACTGGCTTGTTGGTCCAAAATACTAACTAGACCAACCGAATTGTTGCTCCAATCGACCGGTTGGACCAACTGGCCTGTTGTTCCAGAAAATGGAATTAAACAACTGGTCTGATCGTCCAATAGACCGGTTGCACCAATTGTCCAGTTGGCCCAATGGACAGATTGGACCAACTAACCTGTTGGTCCAATGGACCGGTTGGACCAACTGGCCTGTTGGTACAATCGACCGGCTGGAGCATCTGGCCTGATGGTCGAAAGGAAGGATTTGACAAACTGGCCGGTTGGTCCAATCTACGGATTAGACCAACTAGCCTTATGGTCCAATGGACCTGTTGGACCATATGGCCTATTGATCCACTAGATTGATTGGATCTACTAGCCTGTCGGACCATTGGACTGGTTTGACCTCGCATGTTGGTCCAATGGACTGGTTGGACCAACTGGCCTGTTGGTCCATTAGTTGATCGGATCGACCAACTGGACTGTTGGTCGAATCGACCGGTTGGTCCAACTGGCCTGATGGCCCTGTAGACCAGTCGGACGAACTGGCCTGTTGGTCCAGAATACCGGTTGGACCAACCGATCTGTTGGTCCAATTCACGTTGGACCAATTGTTCTGTTGGTCCGTTGGACGGATTGGAACAACTAGTTTGTTGGTCCAATAGACTGGTTGCACCAACTGGCCTGTTGGTCCAATTAACCAACTGGACCAACTGGTTTGTTGGTCCAATAGACCGGTTGGGTCAACTGACCTATTTCTGCAATGGACCAATTGAACCAACTAGCCTGTTGGTCGATCGACCGGTTGTACCCGTTGGACTGTTAATCCAATGGATCAGTTTTACCTAAAGGACTGTTGGTCCAATGGATGGGTTGGACCAACTGGTCCGGTCCAATGGACCGGTTAAACCAACTGACTTGTTGGTCCAATGGGACTGGTTGGACCTGTTGGTCCAATGGACGGATAGGGCCAACTGATTTGTTGGTCTAATGGACCAGTTGGACCTGACCTCTTAGTCCAATTGGACCGGTTACACCAACTGACTTGTTGGTCCAATGGACCGGTTGGACCAACTTGCCTGTTGGTTCAATCGACTGGTTTGACCAACTAGCCGGATGGTGCACTAGAAGGATTGGACCAACTCGTCCGTTGGTCTAATCAACGGACTAGACCAACTGACCTGTTGGTCCATTGGACCGGCTGGACCATGTTGTAATAGACAGGTTGGACCAACTGGTCTGTTGGTCCACTGTACCGGTTGGACCAACTAGCCCGTTGGTCCAGTGGACCGACCGGACCAACTGGCCTATTAGTCCAATTGCACCTGTTGGTCCAATGGACCAGTTGGATTAACTTACCCGTTGGTCCAATCGACCGGTTGGACCAACTGGCCTGTTGGTCCACTAGAAGGATTGAACCAACTGGTCTGTTGGTCCAATGCACGGACTAGACCAACTGACCAGTTGGTGCAACTTGACCGGTTGGACTGAATGGCCTGTTGGTCCAATGGACCAGCTGGCCCATGGTCCAATAGACCGGTTGGACCAACTGGCCTGTTGGTCCAGTGGACCGGTTGGACCAGCTGGCCTGTTGGGCTAGTGGACCGGTTGAACCAACTAGCCTGTTGGTCCAATGGACCAATTGGCCCAACCGGTCGATCAGACCAACAAACAGGTTGGTTAGCCTGTTGGTTGGACCTATTTTTGATCGGTTGGTCCAATTGACCAATTAATGGGCCTTTTGGTCCAATCGACTGGTTGGTCCAACCAACATGTAAGTCTAATCGACCGATTGAACCAACTGGCCTGTTGGTTCAATGGACAAGTTGGACCAATTGGGGTATATCTCCAATGGACCAGTTGGACCAACTGGCCTGTTGGTCCAACGGACTAGTTGGACCAACTGCCCAATTGGTCCAATCAACCAGTTGGCCAAGCTGGCCTTTTGGTCCAAAGGACTAGTTGGACCTATTGGACTGTTGGTCCGGTGGACCGGTTGGACCAACTGGCCTGCTGGTCCAATGGACCGGTTGGACCAAAAGGACTGTTGTTCCAATGGATGGGTAGGGCCAATTGGTCTGTTGTTCCAATGGACCGGTTGGACCAATTGACGTGTTGGTCCAATTGGACTTCTTGGACAAACTACCTTGCTGGTCGAATGGACTGGTTAGAGTAGCTAGTTTGTTGGTCGAATGGACCGGTTGGACAATCTGCCTTGTTCGTCTTAACTGACCTCTTGGTCCAAGGGACCGGTTGGAACAACTAGCTCGTTGGTCCAATCGACCGGTTTGACCAGCTGGCTTGTTGGTCCAGTGAACTTCTTGGACCAAGCGGCCTGTTGGTCCACTCGACCGATTGGGCCAACTGGCCTATTGGTCCAATTGATCGGTTGGGCCAACTGACCTGTTGGTTCAATGGTCCAATAGGACCAATTGACCTGTTGGTCCAACTGAGTGGTTGGACTAAATGGCGTTGGTCCGATGGACCTGTTGAACCAATTGGCTTGTTGGTTTAGCAGACGGATTTGACAAATGGCGTGTTGGTCTGATGGACCGGTTGGACCAACTCGCCTGCTTGGACCATATGACTTATTGGTCTGATGGAATGGTTGGACCAGTTGGTCTGGGGGTCCAATGGACCGGTTGGACCGACTTGCCTTTTGGTCCAGTGGGCTGATTGGACCAACTGACCTATTGGTCCAATGGACCGGTTGGACCAGCTAACCTATTGGTCCAATGGACCAGTTGGACTAACTTGCCTGTTGTCCCAATGGACCGGTTGGACCAACTGGCCTGTTGGTCTGATGGACCGGTTGGACCAACTGGCCGGTTGGCTGAATCGACCGGTTGTTGGTGCAACCCCATGGCTTGCGCTCAGCTTGTTCTCCTTGAGCGTGCATACGCGTGTGCATGGAATGGTATGAGAGCGTGAAATAATACATATTTCTTGCTTCTAATAGCGTGTGTGTGATGAGTCATGATGTCGAATGTGTGTGTCGAGTCAATAGCGAGTTATCGCCAGTGGCGCGTCACATCGTTGCTTGCGTGTCGTGTGCGTTTTTCTATTTTGTTGTGTATCGAACGTTTTGTGTGTCGCAAATGCGTGCAGTAAATTTCCAAGAACTCAAGGAAGGATTTATATTAAAAAAATAGAGCCTTGGTTTTAAGATTCAAGTTATTCGAAGCTCGCCAAAAGGATAAACTTCAAGATAGTGAGAATAGTTACATTACAATGTGTAGTGTAACATTTCTCTTGGTGTAGGCCCTTGTGGAGGGTGATTTCAAGACTTTTCAAGGTTGCGGACTTTGTGGCACTTTTCCACCTCTCTAGAACTCGTCTTCTGATGTTTATAGAGGCTAGGAGGCATTTCCAACTCGTAACTCTTCCTAATTTGTGCTCGAAAGCAGCAGTATACATTTGGGAGTACTGTTGGAGTGACTACAGTGCCCAAAACGATTTCGCCCCAGCGAAAGCGAAACAGCTTGGCGAGAGTGATGGCGAAAATTCTGAGCCCCTCCACCACTTCGAGGGAAATGGATTTGAGTGCGTAAAAAAGAGAGGAACCACTTGTCACCAAATTCCAAGTATTGTCGCTAGGGTATCAATCGGCAAAATAGGTTTAGTGTACCTCAAGACTCGCACTTCGGAGAAGCGCTGGGCCGACAGACGCAACGCTGCATCCATATGTGTACGTCCCAGCCGCCTCCCGTGCACTCATTCCCCCCGTGCGCACTCGCTCCCTCCGCGCGCACTCGCTCCCCCAGCGCTCATTCGCTCCCCCCGCGCTCACTCGCTCCCCTACGCTCACTCGCTCCCCCTGCACGCACTCGCTCCCACAGCGGTCACTCGCTCCTTCCGCGCGCACTCGCTCCCCTAGCGCGCATCCGCTGCACCCGCGCGCACTTGATCCCCTCGCGCTCGCTCGCTCCCGCGCGCACTAGCTCCCTCCGTGCGCACTCGTTCCCCCAGCACGCATTCGCTCCCCTCGCGCTCACTCGCTCCCTCCGCGCGCACTCGCTCCCCCAGCGCGCATTCGCTTCCCCCGCGCGCACTCGCTCTCCTCGCGCTCACTTGCTCCCCCTGCGCGCACTCGCTCCCCCCGCACGCACTCGCTCCCCCAGCGCGCATTCGCTGCCCCCGCACGCACTTGATCCCCCCGCGCTCACTCGCTCCCCTAGCGCGCACTCGCTCCCTCCGCGCTCGCTCCAACAGCTCGCATTCGCCCCCCTCGCGCGTACTCGCTCCCTCTGCGCGCACTCGCTTCCCCCAGCGCGCATTCGCTCCCCCCGCGCTCACTCGCTCCCCCCCCGCTCACTCGCTCCCCCCCCCGCGCACTCGCTCCCCCAGCACGCATTCGCTCCCTCCGCGCTCACTCGCTCCCCCCGCGCTCACTCGCTCACCCTCTCCCAAACGCTTAGGTCTCCTCCATGCATCCCCTCCTTTTCCTCCATGCATCCCCTCCTTAACCCCCCTGCATTCCTTGCTTTCCGCCCCTATGTCACCTCCTTTCCGCCCCTGCATCCCCTCCTTCCCCCTCCCTGTTTCCCCTCCTTTCCCTCCCTGCATCCCCCCCTTTCCCCCCCTGAACTGCATCCCCTCCTTTCCCTCCTTGTTTCCCTTCCTATCCCTCCGTGCATCCCCCCCTTTCCCCCCCTGCACTGCATCCCCTTCTTTCCCCCCCTGAATCCCCTCCTTTTCCTCCCTGTTTCCCCCCCTTACCTTCATTCACCTCTCTGCTTGCCCCTTTTCCTCTCCATCCCCTCTCCTTCCTTCACTCTCCTCCCGGGTCCAATCTCATCCCTCCCTCGTCCAATCTCCTCCCTTCCCTCTCCACCCCCGTCCAATCTCCTCCCTTCCATCTCCTCTCTCGTCCAATCTTCTTCTAGCCCCCTGTTCCCTACCTCGACCAATCTCCTCCCTTGCCCCTTTCCTCTCTTCTGCACTTCCCCTCTTCCTCTCTATCCCACCTTTCCTCCCGTGCTAGCCTTCCTCCCCCATGCTCACTCTTCCTTCCCCTCCAGCCAACACTCTGTTTCTCCCCTCCTTTCCGGTTTTTTCCCCCCTGCTACCCTATCGTTTCCCCCCTATCGTATGCGCTGCCAGTGGTGAAGGCACTGGCAGGGCGTGTGGCGCGGCGAGTGTGGGCGGTGGTAGTGCTGCCCACCAGAGACCTGGCTGCTCAGGTGGGTAATACGGTCATTTCCCCCTCCCCATTAGACGCTGGCGTATGTGCTGCCAGTGATGCAGGCCCGTGTGGGGCACGTGGTGCGACGAGTCAGAGTGGTGGTTGTGTTGCCCACTCGAGACCTGGCTGTTCAGGTGGGTGTTATGGCGCTTCTGTGCTGCTGTGCACACATATGCACACACAAACTGCTGCCGTGCACTCACACTTCCTTGCTGGCAGACAAAGCCGAGTTTTAACCGACAATCCTCCTCTCCCACCATTGCCCCGCAACTTGTCTTTCTGCTCAATATACAATCCTGCTCTCCTCTTCTTCCTCTCTCCCCTTCCTTGCCCCCCACCGTGCCATTCTGCCTACTACTGCAGGTGAAGCACGTGTTTGACACCATAGCACTGGCTGTCGGCCTTGCAATGGCTCTCATCAAAAAATCATGGCTCGCTGACGAGGCAACCCACCTCGTGCCGTACCCTGCCACCCGTTCTGGCCCCTTGGGCCTCCTCAGTCACCCGAGATACAGACAGGGAAACGGCTACAGTAGTGGCCCAATTCACCTCGCTCACCCTCGCCGCTGCCGCTGCCGCCCCTTCCGCCACCACTGCTGCCACGTCAGCAATCGTCGGCATGCCTGCTGACATGGCAATGAGCATGCCAGCTATTTGCTCCTAGTGTCGCAGTCCCGCGTTCTTGCTCCTCACACTTGCTCTCATCTTTTCCCCGCAACCCTGCCTTCCCATCTCCCATCTTGTGCATGTAGTGCCATCACTTGCTTGAATTCCTTTGTTGCTTCTCTTCTGCCTCACAGCACCTTCCTATTGGGCCTTACACAATCGATTTTGCCTACTCTGCTAATTGGCTGTGTTGATACAGAGGGTAGCAGTTACAAGCAGAGGCGTAACTAGTGGATGTTTGACACCACTTTTGTTTTGTCTAGTGTGCGGTGTAATGCAAGTATGGTAGTGAGTTTTTGCTAGAGATATGCATCAAGAATCCCACTTTGTACTACCAAGATTCAGCAGTGCAATTGATCATTCCAAGATGCATTGACAGGTGTCACATCACATACGGGCAGGGCTTCAGATTCGTTTTGGGCCACCCTTAGTAATCAGGGTTCTAGGTATAGTCAACCCTGATGCGTAGGGTAAATTTTTCGTTTCCCTGACAAAAGCAGGGTAATAAAAAAGTTAGCCTGTTGAGCCAGGGTATTTCATAAAATATGCTAGAGCAAAATGTCAAAAGATAGTAATTTCTCTACTTAGTGGCTCAGTTGGTTCGATTTCAGAGAAGATGGTAGAGTCCGCGGTTTCGAGTCCCACTGCTTCTAGTATTTTGCAGGGGCCCGGATAGTGTTTCATCTCGCTACGAAGTATTCGGTAACAGTATAACTAAGAATGTACAGTTAACAGTCAGGGAATTAAGTTCCTTACGCTGTTTTTCAAAGGGTACAAAAAAACTTACACTTTCTGGCCTAGGGTAAAAAATCCACTACCCTGCCTGTGAAAGGGTAACTGAAAAAAAGCGGCCGCCAGTCAGTGCAAAAAGGGTATTTTACCCTGATAACGAGAGCCCTGCATACGGGTAGAAAGAAACATGTTCTCTTATAACTTTAGACTGTAGGCAAAGGCCAAGAGGAGCAATACCGTACTATTGACCCTTTCTCTATGCCTTTGGCAACAAATATTAGCTCCTTTGGCATGAGATGATGGGGTGAGGCATATTGAAGCTTGAAATCTTCAGAGCAGTCAGTCACTGAAATTGTTAAGGAAGGGGAAAGAATCCCGAGGGCGGGGAATAAGAAAATGGCAATGGTTCAACCACAGGCTGTGATGAGGGGAATCAGCGGGGGGGGGGGGGGGGGATGAGGGGAATCAAGGGGGGGGGGGGGGGGGGGAGGGATATGAGGGGAATCAAGGGGAGAAGTGAGGAGAAGCAGGCTTTGGAGGGCATGTGAGGAAAGGCACATTGAGATCGCTTCCAGCATTGGGGGGACGGCAGGGAAGGTAACAAGAGGGAATAGTATAGCAGGGAGGCCTGCGGAGGGCATAGTGAGGAGGGGAAATGAGGGGAGATGGGGATGCAGGGAGGGGAGATGGGGATGCAGGGATGGGGAGAGGGGGATGCAGGGATGAGGAGAGGGGGATGCAGGGATGGGGAGAGGGGTATGCAGGGATGGGGAGATCTGGAGGCCAGGATGGGGAGAGGGGGATGCAGGGATGGGGAGAGGGGGATGCAGGGATGGGGAGAGGGGGATGCAGGCTGGGGAGAGCGGATGCAGGGTGGGGAGAGGGGGATGCAGGCTGGGGAGAGGGGATGCAGGGTGGGGAGAGGGGGATGCAGGCTGGGGAGAGGGGGATGCAGGCTGGGGAGAGGGGATGCAGGGAAGGGGAGTTTGAGAGGCGGAAAGGGGAGATTGGGTGGCGGAAAGGGGAGATTGAGAGGCGGGAAGGGGAAATCGGGTGGCGGAAAGGGGAGATCGGGCGGCGGAAAGGGGAGACTGGGAGGCGGAAAGGGGAGACTGGGAGGTAGAAAGGGGAGATTGGGAGGCGGAAAGGGGAAATCAGGTGGCGGAAAGGGGAGATCGGGCGGCGGAAAGGGGAGATCGGGCGGCGGAAAGGGGAGATTGGGAGGCGGAAAGGGGAGATTGGGAGGCGGAAAGGGGAGATCGGGTAGCGGGATGGGGAGTTCGGGCGGCGGAAGGAAGGATTGGCCGGCGGTCAGAGGGGTACGGGAGGCAGGAATGGGAGAACGGGAGGCGGGAAGAGGAGCAGAGGATGCGGAAATGGGAGGTTGGGAGGCGAGAAGGCGAGAACGGGAGGCAGGAAGTGGATAACGGGAGGCGGGATGGGAGATGGGGAGGCGAGAAGGGCTGGCGGGACGGGAGGAAGTTTCGTTTCCACGTCACGAACTCACATGTGGCTTCCTAGGCTAGTGCGGAAACGGAGCTGCGCCGCTCACACGAGCAGGCGGGAAGGGGAGTCGGGCGACGGTAACGGGGGTCGGGCGGCGGGGAGGTTGGAAAATCGACACTGTCGCCGACGCCTTCGCAACCTGCGTCAGCCCACTCCAGTGACTAAATGTGGTGCGCCTACCTTCTGTCGGCGCACATGCGAAGCTATTCTGCATTCATCATTGCCACGTGCGTGTTCACGATGGACTGCAGGGCGAGGTCTGGCGAGGCAGCTCAGCACGGCGCGGCGTGGCTCCTTTCTTCGGCTTTCACGTGGCTGCAAGCAGGGGCTTGCGGCGGCGATTCGCGGCGAGGCGTCGCCGCGAGGGCAGGTGTGAACGGCCTCTAGCCTTTCAACTCCCTGTCGGCGAATGTCGTTGCATAAGGCGAGGCGAAATAGATCGTGGAATGGTCGAAATTGACCTAACAACGAGATGCGCTATGATCGCAATGACTAATACGGATTGCAATGACTATTAGGGGCTGTGGTCTACATACTTCGAGGGGTTTTTGGGGGCATTTTGAGTGCTAACCCTTTGGCGTGTGTTCATTGGATTGCGAAGTGAATGTTTTTCTCAATCACCAGTGCGATGAACCAGAACAAGGATGGCGAGCCCAACCACATTTCGTGACAGGGTTGGGTTGGGGGAAGGAACGGCGGAGGTGGTTGGAAGAGGGGGAAGAAAGGGCGGAGGGGAAGGAACAGCATCGCGTAACCTGACACACCAAGTTCTAAACCTCTGTATTTTCACATCGACGCCCCACACTAGAACCAACTTAGGTCGCATTTCGGACCTCCAAACAACCAATTTCCTAACAAGTTCGTCGTCGCACACGCCAAACTTGTTAGGAGGTTGGTTTTTGCACCTCCGAACAAACAACATCCATTACTGACATTGTCTGTCGCAAATGTACAGTGGCGGTTCGCAGCCAGTAAAGTGGCGGAACATTTCACCTATCTGCGATGACCTGTCACGCTTCATGATGCCGCCATCCAACAACTCGTGCCAGATGGCGATGACAACATCAAGGCCGCCATGGCTGATCCCAGGCACTTCGGAGCTCTCAATGTCAACCAATTTCTTATCAGTTAGCCTTTTAAAGCCTAAATCTGTGATCGCGGAGACATTAGGAAGCCGGCGATACATTTTGTGTGTTCATACAGCGAACATTGTTATCAAAGGCTTTTTGTCAGGCAGTTTCGAGGCGGAAGCTAACTTAGATATTGCAGCGACAAGAGAAGCTACCAAGGTTCTAGGGATCGCCAAGGATCCAGGTTGGAGCAATGAACCACTAGAGGCGATACGGAGGGTGTTTCAAGACTATATATACACCAATGGGAACAATGACAGACACGACTCAGTGTGGGAGCATCCCGTGTTCAGGCTTTCGTTTTTTCCACTTACTATCTGGCCTCTCCTGCCATTTCATCATCACACGATGGCTCCCCCTGAGGCTAACTTGTCGACTGCTGCTGTTGCTGGAGGTGCTGGCAAAAAGCAGGGCTCGGAGCCAGTCACACCCAGGACCCTTTTCGATGGCGTCCAGGGGCCTTTCGGAGCGGAAGCTGTTAACGAGCTGTCAGCGAGAACGTCAGCACTCAAGATCCATGATCTGCCAGAAGGAGGGAAGAACAAGGATGTGACGGCGAGTGAGAAGCAGACAACCGCGCCTGCTGTTCAGCACAAGGGGAAGGAAGTCGCTAAGGAAAATGAAGAGGAGGACGGCTACCTTAGCGATGACCCCGATGAAGCTCAAGACCCAGAGGCGATCAACGACATAGCGTCACAAGCGGGGTTCGCCATCACGCTCCTCATTCCGGCCAAGTGGATTGAGGAGGTCCCGCGTACGATGGATACGATTCGCGGACTCCTGCTGCTGTGGGAAGAGCATCTGACAGAGAACGTGAAGGCGACAACGAAGTGTCATAAGCTGACGCCTGCATGGCTCTCTAAGGAGCGTTTCGGGCGGGTCCAGGTGGTTTTCGTGCACGCGACGGATGCTAATTTCATGTGGAGCAGGAAGGTGGAACATGTGACGGTGAACAATCTCAGGCTGACGCTCGGGTGGCAATACCCCGAAAATCAAGAATACCTGAAGGAGCGGTCTTTGAAGCTAGATGCCATTGAAGTGCTGCTGCGGAATGTTCCGGCCGTCATCACGCCGGAGATGATTCGGAAGAGTCTGGTGACCGTGACACTGCTGAAGCGCAAGCGCACGGCGTTCCTGGAGGGTTCGGCTTTCCACAGGGTGGTGGATCCGGTGACAGGGTCTGACACGGATAAGATTAAGGGGTTGGTGTACCGGCACCCCGGGGATAAGTATAAGTGGTGGCACAGAGTGACGGATAAGGTCCACGGCACGATCTTGCTCGTCTCTTTTCCTGCACTCACCTGTGTTTTCTGCAACGGCATGCACATGTCATGTTTTCATGATGAGTACGTGACGGAGCGGCAGGACAATTTCACGAAGTGGAACTTACCGTTGGCGCGTGTGCATGAGATGAATGGTAATCATGCCTGCTCAAGTTATGCCTTTCAGGTTGTCGCAGCCGCGGGAGCTCCAGCTCATCTCTGTACCGCCTCCCCTCCGCGCAGCGGCCTCCCTGAAGCTGACCTCAGCTACAAAGGCCATTATGGAAGATCCGGCGATGGTTTTCACCTCTACCAACGGCGCGCGGGAGGAGTGGCTGTGCGTTCAGGAGGGATGTGGGAAGGCGCATGGCGTCAGTTTCGCGAAGGCGGCGGAGCATGCGGCCTCGGTCATGCACTGCACAGAACGTCTCAAGGCGGGATCGGCAACACGTCAGAGCAGGGGGAAGATGAACCTCCTGACGGTCAAGAAGGAGTTCGGGATGTAAGACAAGGAAGGGACGGACACGGCTCCTTCATACCAACACACGGTTGCAAGGGGTCAGCTGCAAGCAGGAACCAGGGAGGCGTGAAGGGGATTAAAGCGGCAGTAGGACCATGTGCGTGTACTCTGCGTAATAAAGCCCGTGGATGCGAGGGGCTCCAGTGCAAGTTGATCAATGGATAAAAACTCACGGATGACTATTTGTGGGGTCAACGTGAATGGCCTCGGTAGCAACGGCAAAAGAATCAAACACCGATCCTGGATGAGGAAAGCGGCTGACATAGTGGTGATGTCAGACACAAGGATCAAAGAAGACCATAACTTATGGACCCAATTAAAAACAACAGCGCGGGCGATGGCGAGCACGGAGAAGGGAGCAGGAGGAGTGGCGATTGTCTCCTTCCGCAGGCAAATCCGTTTCAAAGATGTCACGGTCCATCCCACAGGAAGGCTGTTAGGAGTCACAGTGGAGGGAGGCGAGACGGTGTTCAGGCTGGTAGCGGCGTACCTGCCAGCGCAACCGGGCAGCCGGACGAAGTTTCACACGGAACACTTACTTTCACACAAGCTCCAGAACAAGCAGCGGCGACGCACCTGGTACTAGTAGGAGACCTTAATATCACGGCGGACCCGGACCTGGACAGGTCATCAGGGACAGGGTCTGGTAGGGAGAACCAGAGACTGCTAGACGCGTGGCCGGGACACGATCTCAAGGACGCGTTCAGGGCACTGAACCCGGGGCTGCGGGAGTATACTTTCCATGCGAGACCGTCGGGCACGAAAACCAGGATTGACAGGACGCTGGTGTCGACCTCGCTCCTGGGACAGCTAACGGCAGCTGAGCATGTGCGGGTGCCGCCGAAGCT
The DNA here is from genome assembly GCA_947470075.1 of Closterium sp. Yama58-4. NCBI lineage: Eukaryota > Viridiplantae > Streptophyta > Zygnematophyceae > Desmidiales > Closteriaceae > Closterium > Closterium sp. Yama58-4. Next base: position 170,221 of record CANIUD010000593.1, read on the forward strand.
CTCAGATTACCGATTCGCCATCCACGTGTGCCTCAAGATCGAGTCGTCGCAGAGTAGCGGACCGGGGATCTGGAGGTTTCAGGCGACAAGAGCAAACAGGAGGGGAGTCAGAGAGGTGATTAGTAAGGTCATGAGGAGTCCGGAGGGGAGCAGCCGGACACTGGAAAGCAACCTACCGCGGCTGAGCGCGGCTCTGAGAGCACATGAGAAGGAGGAACGGAAGAGAGCTACGGCCACAAAAAAGCATCTAGTGGCAGAAGTAACAAGGCTGAATCACCTGGTCATGGCAGGCCCCACGGATGCAAGCACGAAGGAGAGGCTGTTGGCGAAGGAGGCGCAGCTGAAAGGGTACGAAGAGAGCGAGAGGGAACGGATGCAGGTACTAGCGGGCATGGACCTGGAATTACACGGAGAAATCCCATCGCCGTACCTATCTGCCAAGGTCAATATAAGGAAGGAGAGAACGTTGATTAAGGAAGTGGTGCACAAAGGGGAGCGGTTCTATGGGTCCCAGGAGGTACTTCAAGCCGCAACTGCGCATTTCGAGGAGGCGTTTAGCGAACAGGAAGGGACGTGGCGGCAGGAGAGAAGAGCAGTAGAAGTCGCGAAGCGCTTACCGGAGGAGGCGATGAGCAGGCTCAGCGCCCCATGGACGGAGGCGGAAATTAAGGAGGCATTGGTAGGATTGCCGAGGGGGAAGTCGCCGGGGGGGTACGGGCTTCCGCCGGAGCTTTTCAAGGAGCACTGGGACCTGCTAGGGGCCTCGTTGGTGGATTTCGCGAAGAGATTCGAACAGTCCGCAAATCTGGAGGAGTCCATCACCACGGCGGTCACTGTCTTACTGCACAAAAAAGGACCGAAAGATCAGTTAGGAAACTACAGACCCATCACGCTCCTGAACACGGTGTACAAGGTGCTGGCGAAGCTGCTGGCAAACAGGCTGAAGAAAGAACTGCACCTGGTGATCTCAGAGGGACAACATGGCTTCATACCAGGCAGGTGCCTGGCGGATGCGGTGTCAGTGGTAGCGGACGCGGTCGAGGCGGCAGGGAATGGAGGAGAGGACTGGTACCTCCTCATGGTCGATTTTCAGAAGGCATATGACACAATAGCAAGACCATACCTGTTCGAAACCCTTCGCAAGCTTGGAATACCGGAACAGTTTGTGAGGTGGACGGAAGGGCTGTACCGAGGCTCCGGCACGACGATTGCGATAAATGGCTGGGTCAGCACCCGGGTGGAGATGCAGAGAGGGGTGCGACAAGGCTGTCCGCTGGCACCATATTTGTTCATGTGCGCTCTGGAGCCACTCTGCCTGGAGATTGGGAGGAAAGGACTGGGGGTGAAGCCAGAGGGGGGCACAGCACTTACGTACATAGGTTACGCCGATGACACAACACTAATCCTCAAAGGGGAAGACCAGTTGAGATCAGCGGCGGAGATTCTGGAAAGGTTCGGCGACCTGTCGGGGATACGGACAAACAAAGGAAAGTCGGTGGTGGTCCCGCTGGGGAGGAACAGAGGAAAGCAATCAGCGGACGGGGTAGATTTCAAGAGGGCCGAGGATGGTGTACCAGAGCGGCTACTGGGCATCTGGATCTCTGCAGACGGGGACGGCGGGCCATCCTGGGAGAAGGCATGGGAGCGAGGGAAGGGGGAACTGGTCAAATGGGAAAGCCACCATCTCCTCACGGCGGCAAGGGTAACGGTGATCAACGCGTACATAATGCCGATCTTTATCTTCCAAGCGCAAGTATACCCACCACCGGAGGAGCTGTGGAAGCGTATACAAAAAACATGTGATAACTATGTCTCAAGCGGGCAAGCCACGGCGGACAAGCAGTTCGTGTTGTGGAGCGGGGAGCTAGCCCGGTTACCAAAGAAGGAGGGAGGTCTGGGCCTGGTCGACCCCAAGGCGAGAATCGACTGTATGGCAATCAGGATGGTGGCGAAAATGCTTGCGGAGGAAGGAGGCACCAAGAAATGGCTAGCAGAGAAGGCGGCGGCGCTGCCACAGGGTGAAGCGACGCTCTTCGCAGACCCGGGAACTCGCCAAAAACCAGGTTACCACCCGAAAGAAAGCTTTCCGTCGCCTCACAGAGGAGAGGCTTCACAACTCTGATGCATGATTGGCCAGCGACAAAACAAGTACTCCGCGTGAAGTGTCAAGGGGAGTTGGAGCACTGTTCACATTCAGTAAACTTGAAAACCAAGTTTTACTAATGTGCAGCCATATTGAGCCTAAGACACGTAGTGGGCTCCACTGTTCAGGACCACAGAGCGCTTGCTAATCTCATGTAGACAATGGCAGCGAGATATCTGAATCCTTGCAGCAGCCGGTTTTTTTTTCCCAACAACCTAAATAAAATTAGCCAGCATAAAGAAAACCGTCATGCGTCACGCCAATTTCTATAGGGACGATGGCGCTTGCATGTACGTCCGAATCACACGGATCGGGCGCTTGCCTCACCTTCGAGTCACCCGCTAACGCCCGTCGCACTCCCTTCCGTGTGCCTGCACTCCAATGCACCCGTCGCACTCTCTTACGCCCATCAATCCCTCCCGCCGTCGCCCTACTGCCCGTCGCTCTCCCTAGCGCTCGTCGCACTCCCTTCTGCCGTCGCCCTCCCTTCCGCCCGTCATCTTCCCTTCCGCCCGTCGCCCTCCCTTCCGCCGTCGCCATCCCTTCCGTCCGTCGCCCGTCGCCATGCCTTCCGCCCGTCGCCCACCCTTCCGCCGTCGCCATCCCTTCCGCCCGTCGCCCGTCGCCATGCCTTCCGCCCGTCGCCCTCCCTTCCGCCGTCGCCATCCCTTCCGCCCGTCGCCCGTCGCACTCCCTTCCGCCGTCGCCATCCCTTCCGCCCGTCGCCCGTCGCCATGCCTTCCCCCCGTCGCCCTCCCTTCGTCTCGTCACCCTCCCTTCCTCCCATTGCCCCCCCGACCACCCGCTGCCCTACCTTCCCCTCGTCGCGCTCCCTTCCGCCCGTTGCCCCCCTTTGTCTCGTCGCGCTCCCTGCTGCTCATCGCCCTCCCTCCCGCTCGTCCCCTCGCAATCCCCGTATCTCTCTCCCCTCGTCGCCCTGGCATTCCCGTCACTGTCGCCATCCCTCCCATCTCCCTTCCCAACTCATTTGGACCAATGACGCCCCCTTTCCAACCCACACACACGGTAGCCCTTCCCCTAATGGTCGCCTTTCACCTCCACACCGCTTACCTCTCTCCTTCCCCATGTCCCCGTCCCTGCTTCCCCCCCATCCCCTTCCCTGCTTCCCCGTGTCCCTTCCCTGCTTCCCCATGTCCCATTCCCTGCTTCCCCGTGTCCCCTTCCCTGCTTTCCCCAATCCCCTTCCCTGCTTCCCCATGTCCCCTTCCCTGCTTCCCCCGTGTCCCTTTCCCTGCTTCCCCCCATCCCCTTCCCTGCTTCCCCATGTCCCCGTCCCTGCTTCCCCCCACGCCCTTCCCTGCTTCCCCCCATCCCCTTCCCTGCGTCCCCATGTCCCTTTCCCTGATTCCCCCCATCCCCTTCCCTTCTTCCCCCCATCCCCTTCCCTTATATTCCCCCATCCCCTTCCCTGCTTCTCCATGTCCCCGTCCTTGCTTCCCCGTGTCCCTTTCCCTGCTTTCCCCCATCCCCTTCCCTTCCTCCCCCCATCCCCTTCCCTTATATTCCCCCATCCCCTTCCCTGCTTCTCCATGTCCCCGTCCCTGCTTCCCCGTATCCCTTTCCCTGCTTCCCCCCATCCCCTTCCCTTCCTCCCCCCATCCCCTTCCCTGCTTCCCCGTGTCCCTTTCCCTGCTTCCCCCCATCCCCTTCCCTTCCTCCCCCCATCCCCTTCCCTGCTTCCCCGTGTCCCCGTCCCTGCTTCCCCCCACGCCCTTCCATGCTTCCCCCCATCGCCTTCCCTGCGTCCCCATGTCCCTTTCCCTGATTCCCTCCATCCCCTTCCCTTCTTCCCCCCCATCCCCTTCCCTTATATTCCCCCATCCCCTTCCCTGCTTCCCCATGTCCCCTTCCCTGCTTCCCCGTGTCCCTTTCCCTGCTTCCCCCCATCCCCTTCCCTTCCTCCCCCCATCCCCTTCCCTGCTTCCCCGTGTCCCCTTCCCTGCTTCCCCCAATCCCCTTCCCTGCTTCCTCATGTCCCCTTCCCTGCTTCCCCCGTGTACCTGCTTCCCCCCATCCCCCTCCCTGCTTCCCCATGTCCCCGTCCCTGCTTCCCCCCACGCCCTTCCCTGCTTCCCCATGTCCCTTTCCCTGCTTTCCCCCATCCCCTTCCATGCTTCCCCATGCCCCCTTCCCTGCTTCCCCCGTGTCTCTTTCCCTGCTTCCCCCCATCCCCTTCCCTGCTTCCCCTTGTCCCCGTCCCTGCTTCCCCCCATCCCCTTCCCTGCTTCCCCCCATCCCCTTCCCTTATATTCCCCCATCCCCTTCCCTGCTTCTCCATGTCCCCGTCCCTGCTTCCCCGTGTCCCTTTCCCTGCTTTCCCCCATCCCCTTCCCTTCCTCCCCCCATCCCCTTCCCTTATATTCCCCCATCCCCTTCCCTGCTTCTCCATGTCCCCGTCCCTGCTTCCCCCCACGCCCTTCTCTGCTTCCCATCCCCCTCCCTGCTTTCCCATGTCCCTTTCCCTGCATCCCCCCATCCCCTTCCCTTCTTCCCCCCATCCCTTTACATGCTTCTCCCCATCCTCTTCCCTGCTTCCCCCCATGTCCCCTTCCTTGCTTCCCCATGTCCCCTTCCCTGCTTCCCTTCCACCGTCACTGTCGCCATCCCTCCCTTCTCCCTTCCCAACTCGCACACTTGACACGCCCACTCACTCCCTTGTTCTCCCCGCCCCACTCTCCCGCCCCTCAGCTGCTGGAAAGCAGATCTACGACTGGATCCGCCCTGAGGCGAACCCCTCCGCGCACCGCCACGCCTGTCACGAAGCAGCAGCAGCCCACATCGCACTTCGGCAGGTTATGCGAGATAGGGCGCGCAGCTGGCAGAGTTGCGGGGCAGCCTCTTCTCGAGACTACCTTCAGCCTCCCCTGCTTACACATACCATATGCTGACCTGCGCCCGATAAGGCCCTGCATTTGATGTTGCCGCCCTCCCTGAGTGTTGTCGAGAGTTTAGGCAAAGGTTTAGAAGCACAAAAGGGGGATTGCACTAGCAAGCAGTTGAGTACATATAGGAAACCCTAGATTGGGCTGTACTCGCTACAGAGTACCCCACTGCAGGCTAGACAAATACAACATTCTGACACACCCCCATAGCCAAAGTGGGGTGTAATCAGTACAATAAGCAGGCACAGAGCAGGTTCACAAGTGCAAGCAAAGCTAGAGGCATTCACAAAGGGCAAGTGAGGAGGAGGAGGCGAGACTGTAGGAGGAGAGGAGACAAGAGGCGACGGCTGAAGCTGCAGACACACGGGCAACAGGAGTCATACTGGCACAGTGGCTACCGGAACAGCGCCCCGGACTACAGGAGTAACTGGCTCCGCGGCTAAGTGCGGCAGACGAGCAACGGACCCACGGGCGACTGGCGCAGCTGGCTACGACTGGGCTACCGGAACAGCGCCCCGGACTACAGGTGCTGCTGACGACAAGACGGCAGCCTCCGCTCAACCTCCCCCGACCGTCCCACCCCCCTCTCACACACCCCTGCATAAACCCTAGCTCCACTCCCACGTCACCCCCCTAGCACCACTCCTTCGGCTCCCACACACCCACCCCCCTGAGCGGCAGCTGCAGCAGCGGGAGACGGAGGAGGAGGAGTAGGGGACGGGGCACACAACCGGCACCCCCACAACCGCCACCCCCACACTCCCCACCCCCAAACCCTAAAACGGGTGGCACGGGGCAGGAGCGCGGGGGACGGCGCGCGGCCCCCAGGGCGCCACCATGGGGCAGCGAGGGGCCGCGCGCGGCTCCCCAGGGCGCCGCGACGGGGCAGCGGGGGGGTCGCGCACGGCTCCAGAGGCGGCTCGCGGGTCCCCGGGGGCGACGCGACCGTCGACGGGGCAGCGGGGGGTCGCGCGCTGTTCCCCAGGGCGGCGCGACGGGGTGGCGGGGCGACGCGACCACCGACGGGGCAGCGGGGGCAGCGCGCGGGTCCCTCAGGGCGACGCGACGGACAGGGCGGGGGCGCGCGCGGGTCCCCCACGGTAGGAAACCGCCGCGCGGCCCGGGGTGCACAGCGGGCAGAAAATCGCCCCGCGCCCCGAGCGCACGGCAGGAAGAAGACGACGCACGCCCGAGGCGCGCGAGAAGCATAACAGCAGCGGAAGCAGTTAGGTGGCGGGCCCACCCACAGGATCGACCCAAGGGGGTCGACCTGCTCTGATAGCATGTCGAGAGTTTAGGCAAAGGTTTAGAAGCAGAAAAGGGGGATTGCACTAGCAAGCAGTTGAGTACATATAGGAAACCCTAGATTGGGCTGTACTCGCTACAGAGTACCCCACTGCAGGCTAGACAAATACAACATTCTGACAAGTGTAAGGAGGGATTGGCAGCTGCAACGCGCGACAGCCAGCACTGTGCAGGCAACAGTGTTGAATCTGGATCATGGGCCAAAGGCATTTGAATCGGGTAGAGCTGTGTGGTGTGGTCAGTTCGTAGTGGCATGGTAGGAGGGCGCAAGAAGGCAAGCAGAATGAAGAGGCCGCGGCATGATATGGAGATTGGCAGCAGGGAAAGACTTGTGGGTCGTGCTTTGTGTGGTGCCAATGGTTTATATGCTGAATGGTTTTTACTTGTGCTAGTTCAACTGTGTACAAGGGGTGTACTGTATATGCCCTATCTCAATCTTGACCGGAGCTCCAATGTGTAAAATTACATGAACAAGAGAGCTTGTGCCTAGCTGTGATACACAACATAGCCAATGTCAAGCATACTAGAACCCAAAAACGGTTTCTCGGTATAAAGGTGTGTCATACATGGTGAAAACGCATCTCGCCAAAGAATGTTTAGGTTGGTACGTAGCACTCCGAATCCGTAAAGCACTCTTGCCGTTATAGAACCGGACACATCATAGTCAGCCGCTTTGAATGGACTGCAAGTTCACCAAGCATGACACGCCCTTAGAAAAACGACTTGATGTTGCCTATAAACTAAAGCCGATTTCCCCAAGATACGTGTGGAAATTTGTGCGGAGCTTCGCTCCAGACGGTCTAGCTGAATATGTCTAGGTAAGCCCAGCCGAGAGGAGTGGCCAAGAGTGGCGGCGTCGGGCACATGAAAGGAGGGGTAGATGGGATATTTCGAGGGGCTCTCCTTGCTGGAGCTTTGCAATGGCTGATCTGCGGAGGGGGGAGGGGGGGGATGGGGGTTTGTGGGGGGAGTGGGGTGGGGGGCAGAGGAGAAGAGAAGAAGGATAAGGGAGCTGAGAACAGGGGGGAGGAGCAGCAGGTTGACAAGCTAGCTTTCACTGCTTACCGCGTGCAATAGCTGTCAAAACGTGGGGGAGTGGGGAGTGGTGGGGAAGGGGGGAAAAGAAGGGAGAGAGGGGAGGTGGGAAAGAGTCAAGGTGATTGTCTTTGAGATGATTTCTAATAGAAGTCATGGGAAGGATGGGAGAGTTGTGGGTGGAGCTAGGAGAGAGGAGAAGGACGTGGAGAAAATGGGGAGATGGCATGGAATATCATACACTAGTGCAAATGCCAAATGCACCAAAGGACAACTGCAATACACCAGAGTCACCTGCACTGCACCAGGTGTCATTTGCCACTAGGCGGCAGACGTCCCAGGGGGCCGAGGCTTCCACAGGGAAAGCTGCCCTGCCACCTCCATGTCCCTTCACGAGTACGGCAGCAGTGACACTCCCTGCACTGGCGGGACCAATATTAGGCACTGACATGGGATGTATCGCAGGGATGGGGGATGGGGAGACGGTGCATCTCAAGGTTTTCGGTCAAGAGGAAGGGCTTGAGGGAGACAAGGAAGAGTAGAGGGGAGAGGGGGGGATAGATCTGAAGACCCACTAGTGTTGGTGTTTGAGAATAAGTATTAACAATAATAGGGTTCATTACTACCATGGGCGAGCTTATGGGTGTCGTTCATACCAGAAGCGATGCGGCGTGGCGGCCAAAGTGATAATGTTGGACCGTTTTGAACCCCATAGGTGTGTCGTGGATGTTTACCGAGGATAGTTCGTGACGTCACTTGTAACATTAGCACAAACGGAAAGTGCCGGTCAAATTGACTTGTAACATTAGTTGATGAGATTGGGTGTGATATGTGGCGAATGTGCAAATGTGTAACGTGATGTCACCTAGAATTCTGCGCGCAGCCTTATGCGTTGATGACCGATCGCGACCCCTCCCACTATGTCGCACAGGTGTAGCGGGCTGCTGTACAGGGGGGTGCCCCCCCCCATCAGATATGTCAGCGGACTGCTGTTCTGATCCCTGGCCCCCTGATGCATCCTCAATAATATCGTCATCGACACCATCCCTTAACGATCGTTGCCACTCAGCCATGATCCGATCGACCCACGACCAATCCATGGGTCCGAGTGTTCGATCCTTGTTGCCCCGACGCACCCGCGTCACTTGCCGCACTCGTGTGTGATAAGAAGTGACCAATCTATCCATCGAGTTATTCCAGTGCAAGACCGCGAGAGCCACCCGCGGCACTAGACTATCCTGGAACCGAATACGCTTAGGGGCGTATTTGAGGATCAGAGAATGGAACGACTCATTGACAGAGCTGTTGGCACCATGAACAAAAGACTTCACCTTTTCCGAGGATAACCATTTCTCGAACCAAGCAAGTACCGCCTTGTGTGTTTCTGACCCAGGCTCGTAAAGAGCACATTCCCTCCCCCAATTCTTAGTAACACACCTTGGCGGGACACCACCAGACTTTCCACACCGGTAATGGTCACCCGCCCAATGGTTTGGCGCCGTCCCAATCTCCCTCGACACATCATCAGGGGTCATAGGGGTGACCGCTTCCTTCATCCTCCCGGAGTGCATCATCACATGGAAAAAATGTGAGCCGAAGCGTTGCGCCACTGTACTCTCTTCATCGCATGCGTGCACCTCGTCTCCACCCCGTTTTGGTTTCCGGCGCCCAACCCACCGAGGCAAAGTCTGTCCGATTCCAGTTCCTGCAGCATCACCATCGTGCACTGCATCCTCGTTGTCGGTTGCAGGGTTAGTCTCTGTTGGGTCCGAACCACCCATGCCATCATCTCCTGGTGAACGACAATATTGGAAGGAAACATGACTGAGTAACCAAACAATATGAGCAGTTAAAACTTCTCTTATATGAGCTTTCTTAAAAGTGAGTTCGTCAGCGTTGGCCCACGGAGTCGTCCCACCAATTGACCGTGAGACATCGCCTGCACCTGCATGTGGATGCACGATGAATGCACTTGCCACCGACGAGGGTCGCGCGCCATGCACTGGATGCACTCGTAACTCCAAAGCTCCACATCCGGCCATTGCACGTCAACTTGTGCATTGCCCAAATCCTCCTCGTCAACCACTTCATCGATCGCAGTGGGTCGCCTATCTCCTGTTGGGCCAGATCGCACCTCAGCATAAGCCACAGGGACATCTACAACCCCCTGTTCCCCCCCCACTCTTCGCACCTTTCTCAGCTCCGGAAACTTCCACTTTGCTGTATCGGGTGTCATGTGCACGTAGGCAATGGTGCCCATGGCTGTGCAGACCGATTTCACAAGAGCCGATTTGAGTGATGCCTTCGCCTCCTTCTCCAAACCCCGTTTTCGCAACCATTGCCGCAACCCTTCCACCGTAGCCAACCACAGCTCCTCAATACAACTTGCCTTGTCCACGGCTACCGGCACCCGCACAACATCTTGAAGCTCTTTGCAGAAAAGCTTGTACAGCGCTTTCTTCACGTGCCACCAATCCACCTGATGGTTCAGTTTCAGCTCTGTTGCAGCACCTCTGAATGTCGTTCCTTGGTCCGAAATGATTCCTTTTCCATCAAATCCCAACATCGCCAGCTCATCAACTCCTTTGTCGAACGCAACCCGCTCCAATCGCACAGATGACGTATCATGAACCCCCTTTCGTGTTGTCACACAGTACAATATCTTCCGCGTAACAGCATCCATGAATGACACGGTACACCATTCGCACTCTCAGACATGTGACCACCGATCGTCTACTGTTACCCATTCCCCAGGAATGTCTTGTTTCTTCATCTCTTCTCGCACCGCTGCCATCGATTTCTCCGCCTCCCTAAGAATCGTGTTCCACAACCCATTATCATCCCCTAGATACTTATAGAAAGTTCCTTTTCCGGGACACGGGATACCAAAATTTCGGCTGAACTCCCACATCTGTTGATAACCCATCCCGGCAAGCACAAATGCTCCTACGAATTTGGAATGGAGCATAGGCACTCGTGCCCCGACACCAGCTCTCCTTTTCTCAACGGTTCGATTGGTGCATGACCAGAATTCCACACCGTGAGAGCACACATCACATCTCCAAAACATGCCCACTGATGCCCATGAGAATTTCCATGACCTCAAAGACATGGCTCCTCCGCATGTCTGTTGATGCGAGCACACCAACCGACATCCCTTGAAGAATCCAACAAGAGTACGCGGTTCAACGAGACATACCCGTTGTTCAGAAATCTCATTGACATTTGGTGAGAAAGGCCAGTGCCCAGGGACTGTTGCACGCGCGATCGGGCGCGGTTGCCTGCGACGTGGCGAGAGGTGGTGCACATATTAGAAGAAAAACAAACGCGTGCGAGGTTGGATGTCAGATCCTTTGTTGGGCTGATTTGCATGGACTGGGGAACGTGTCAACCACATCCTCAAACATGGTAGATGCTTACATGTCCTCTGGCGTGCCTGTTGTCGCCGTTGGCGTCGGTGCTGGCAGCGGTGTGTTGACGGGGGTAGACTGTATGCACTCCCGATCGGCAACTCGACAGTCGGCGCTGTCCTGCGCTGTTGGATCAGGTGAATTCGTAACAGCATCCACCACATCACGGTCTGCTGACTCGGAGCTGGCCCCCAGCCCGAGACCACCTGTAGTATATCGAGAGCGATGGGATAAGCTATAACTTGTGGAGTGGAATAGGAAGGACCGAAGGCGCTCAGTGCGTAGACATCTTTCTACTGGTGAATCTTTCAAATGCATGCAGCTCATTACCTTCCTGGCGCTGGAGGGAGAATGCCTTTCCACGCCTTGCTCCTCCCCAAGATAGGCCCTTCACAGGTTTAGGTCTCCCGCGATGATCGAGCTTCATAATCGGAAAGGAAAACTTGACGCCGGGCAGCACTCGATTCGGTCGTCCCAGTAGATCTGTAATCTTCTCGTAGCCTCCGTGAACGCGCCCTCTGAAAATGCGACTATACTCTTGACGGTGCATCTCGACCATGGCGCCTGCTTGCGTGCCCTCTGACTCGGGATCTGGGTGTCATTTAGGTTAACATATGAAGGTGCACACAGTACTCGTATTCACTGTAACGCACTATGCAAGTAATATGTGTTGACACAAAACCATTTTTCAACTTACCTGCGGCTAGTCCAGCTATGATGAGTCGAAGCGTCGCATCTGGTGCTGCCTCTGCCAAGAAATGAATAACGTCGTCGGGTGTCGCCATAGCCTCGCTCGCGAACAAAGTGGACAATCCCACACATAGCACGCACAACAGAGGCCGCATATGCTTTGATATTTTCGCGCTGCCCTTTGTGGCATCCTTGCATGCTTGCGCTGCTAGATGTACACTCGATCTACTCATATTGGACATACCGGGAATACTACACAACCAAGAGGGTATGCACGCGCATGATGGGTAAGACAGATACCCACGAGGGATGACTGGGCAGGAGGGCATAATTATTGATGGCGTGCATCTGGATGCCCAACAGGGAGGGATAAAGGACATATGAAGTGATAAGGCAGTTGGCCCAAGTGCTGCGGATAATGGGGCACTTGACATGAATGGTTAACAAACAAGCGCAGTGCAAAGGTGGCAGAGCCAAGAACGAAGCTTTTTTGTATAATCAGGGAAGGCGAGATCAAAACTGACCTGCCAAGGCAACGGTGCGCTGAGCTGTTCTCCCTGAGGAGCTTATGAGGAATCACGGAGGGCTATAGGACAACTGACCTGCCAAGGCCGCGGCTCGATGAGCCTCCTGCCCTTGTGGCCGATTCGATGGATGGATGTCCCCTGAACCCAGCAGTGCAACGGCTGCAGCAACACGTCCTGTCAACAAGCTAGAACATGGGCGGCGGAATATAAGATAAGTGAAATGCAAGGGCAGCAACACTAGGCGCTGTTGTGCCTGCGGCACCAGCGAGGCATGCAAACCCGCACAGCACCCTTGACCATGGCTGACGGGGACAAGTGGTGATGTGCCCCTAGTACCAGACAGGATGTTGGAGTTACGACTACCATGCAAATGACTCAAGGCCTCGCACTGCTGAGCATGAGGCACTAGTGATGGATGGTTAGAGGAGCACTGACCTGCCAAGGTTGCAGTGCGATGTGCTGCCGTTCGCGCCGCAGCCCAGATGAAAGGATGACAGACAAACTCAGCTTTGCAACAGCAAAACGTCCTTTGGATAACTGGCAAATGGCGAAGGAATGAAAGAGAGGTAAAATTCAAAGACAACCGGACGTTTGCCACAAAACTGGAAAATGGGAAATGAATGAGTTCCAAGTGAATTGCAACGTTGGTCAACATCAAGTGCTGCTTACGCTGTGGCACCAGCGAGGCATGGTCACCCACACTACACCCTGCACACCGACAGCAGGACCATGTGATGATGTGCCCCTAGTACTAGACAAGGGTGTTTGAGAAACAACTGCTGTGCAAATGACATAAGACTGTGCGTTGCTGAGGATGAGGCACCAGAAATGAATGGTTGGATGAGGACTGACCCACCAAGAGAGCAATGCGATGTGTTGGTGTTATTGACGACGCACAGATGGATGGATGTCTTCAAAACTCAGCAGTGCAAAACTCAGCAGTGCAACGGCTTCAGCAACACGGCCTGTCAACAAGCTGTAGGATGGGAAAGGGATGTAAGACAAGTGAAATGCAAGGCAGTAACACTAGGTGCTGCTGTGATCGCAAGGATCAGAACGCTTGCTGTGTTAAATGCAGTTGAGACAACCATGGCCATGACATTTGCAGCAAACCCGATACATGCCGTATGAATAACCGCAGTGACGTGCTAGGAGAGACACGATGAACAAGTGACGCATGTTGCTGTGGCAGCAGCCATAGCACATCTGCAGTGTGCTAGGCAACAGGAGCTAGTGCTGCAAATAGCTTTGTAGTTACTTACATGCCAAGGCGATGGTGCGATGTGCTGTTCTTCCTGTGGCAGCCTCCTTGATCAATGATAGACCAGTTTTCTGCCACGACTGGAGCAACAAGTTCGAACAGGCCTGCAGGGAAAGGGACATGGGGAAGCAGGGAAGGGGATTGGGGGAAGCAGGGAAGGGGACATGGGGAAGCAAGGAAGGGGACATGGGGGGAGGCATGGAAGAGGATGGGGGGAGGCATGTAAAGGGATGGGGGGAAGAAGGGAAGGGGATGGGGGGATGCAGGGAAAGGGACACGGGGAAGCAGGGAAGGGGATGGGGGGAAGCAGGGAAGGGGATGGGGGACACGGGGAAGCAGGGAAGGGACACGGGGAAGCAGGGAAGGGGATGGGGGGAAGCAGGGAAAGGGGCATGGGGAAGCAGGAAAGGGGATGGGGGGAAATAGGGAAAGGGACTTGGGGAAGAAGGGAAGGGGATGGGTGGATGCAGGGAAAGGGACACGGGGAAGCAGGGAAGGGGACATGGGGAAGCAAGGAAGGGGATTGGGGGAAGCAGGGAAGGGGATTGGGGGAAGCAGGGAAGGGGAAACGGGGAAGCAGGGAAGGGGACATGGGGAAGCAGGGAATGGGACATGGGAAAGCAGGGAAAGGGGATGGGGGGAAACAGGGAAAGGGACTTGGGGAAGCAGGGAAAGGGATGGGGGGAAGAAGGGAAGGGGATGGGGGAAGAATGTGCTGGGGATAGCTCTGTGCAAACTGACCTACACGTAGGCGATGGTGCGATGTGCTGTTCTTCCTGTGGCAGCCTTATCGATCGTTGACCGGACAAGTTTTGTGCAACGACTGTAGCATCAAGTCCGAACAGGCATGCAAACTCGATCTGCAGCTGCACAAAGGCAACCAGAGCCAATTACCGCAATGCATGAGGCACGAGACATTGATGGACGAGAACCAGCTCATATGTAAAGGCAGCTGCACAAGACTAGCTATCAACAAAGGTAGCAGCTCCACGTGCTGCTTTCCCAGCGGCCTAAGGAAGCAGGCATGAGAACCCTAACAGCAGCAGTGCAATGGTAGAAGAGCCTATTACCGCAATGCATGAGGCATGAGACATAGATTGGTCGTCGACCTAAATCCAATATGAGACTGCAGCAGCATTTCCCTGCAGAGTGTAGATGAGTATCCAGTGAGGGCTCGACTGAAACTCACCTGCCAGTGCAGCGTGACAAGAAATCGAGATGAACACAGCTTCAGCGACCAACGCAGTGCACAGGATGAGGTAACTAGCTGGAAAACCAGACAGGGATGGCAGATACCTGAGTTCTAAGGCCAGTGCGTCACCAGCAAGGCATGCAACCCACCTCATCAGTAGCTATCACGTTTGTGCTTGAGGCACCAGAGAGGGATGGTTGGTTGACTCTCGACTGCACTGTAAAAGCAGCAGAGCCAAGTTTTGCTGTGCTTGCGGCACTTGGAACGTGCCTGCTCACATGCCTGAGAGTAACGTCAGTGATGTGCAAGAAGTGACAGTAGGCGATTTGACTTCACGTTACTGTGTCCGCAGGCAGACATCACCTGCGGTGTGGGAGGCGGTTGCTGCAGCCGATGCACACACTCATTCTGAACTCGCTGCGTCGACTCGGCCCCATGTGACGTTCGCAGCATTGACTGTTTCGGCTGTTCCATGCGTATGTTGCTGTAGATATGCCCTTCTTTGCACTTGTGTGGGCCCGCTATAGTACGTGCGGTGTTGTGAATTGCGCGGCTGCTTCCACTCGGACTCCTTCTGGTAAACTTTCTTAGTGGAGACGCGTGCAATTCATGCCATTCTTTACCCTTCGCCAATCGTAGTCAAATTTTACGCTTACCGAGTATTAGCACGGCTCCCAAATGTAAACAGTGCCACTAGTCTTCCACTGGCGCGATTTCTCGCTTTTCTCCCTCCCTTGCACCGTCCTTAGTCTCCTCCCACGCTTGTTGATCACGATTTATTGACGGACTCAGAGTCCAAGTTAGTACCTAGAATCTATGTCCTGGAGCGTTTGATGCTCTCGTCGTCCTGTGTTTGTCTGTACGATTTGGTCACAAGGGCCCTGCGGGTCCGTGCCTATTTGCTGAACGTGAAACTAAGCCCTTCTATCTGCACCTGATGTTCCCTTCCTTTTCTCTGTCCATCTACTCCGTTACCGTGCTCAACTAAGCTCGTAGTAACGGACACTTCTCAACTCGGATGTCCGTGGTGTCGCTATCGACAGCTGGATGTTGTGATCTCCTAAGATGCGTCATAAACGGCAAGCGCGACGCGCTTTTTGGCCGCTTCGATTCTGCCTCTTACCATGCACGGTAGGTAGTCGTGCGTCTCGTGAGAATTGTCGAGCTGACATTCTCGTGGTATGCAATTCATTGCCATGCTAAACCGAGTTGTAAAACCCAGTTTTCATGTTTTCCCAACCCTGATTGGTTGTGTTGCTATGTTCGTTTGCACGTTCGTCATGTCCGCACCCTGATTGGTTGCACTCATTGGCACCTGGCGGGTCGCCTTGGTTGTCGCCCGTATCGTCAGCCTTCTAGTACACTCTTTGTGTGGCGAGCATGTGTAAGCTTCGCCAGGGTAGTCTCAACGAATTTTAGTCTCGCTATTCTGCGAAGTAGTGTTTAAAGCCCAAAATACGAAAACCATTTTGCCATGCTGACCTCGGGCTTTAAACATAACTCAAGAACCACACAAGGAATTAGAGTAACAAGAAACCAGGTAGGAGAGGATCAAGAGGACGAGAGAGGTCCCTAGGGAGTCCCCAACCAAGGAAACCCCACTTACACGAAATCTCCTCCCTATAGGAACCCAACTTTGACCCTTATCATTTCCCAACCCAAATTTGACCCTTGGCATCCACCACACCTCAATTGGCCACACTTGCCAACCTGGTTTGGTTTCTCCCAACCACTTGGCAGCATCTACAGTAAAGGTGACAAAATTCCCCAATCCCTAATGATCTATACACCATATAGAGTCACCCTATCAATTCCCACAGTCGCCGCATCACAATCGTAACTTTGTACGACCATAACTTTCTCATTCGTGCTCCGATACGACAATTCTTGGGGAGACAGATTCAGGAACGGCACACCAATGCTTGGGGCATGAGGCATTGCTCTTGTTGCAGTAGTTGGAGAAGGATGGAGCCGTCAAGGGTCTGAAGCTGAACGGACAGCCACCCGATGACAACTATGAAATATGTTTGTTCTCAAAGTTTACCAGTTTTCCTTGCGGAGACGACTCATACGACGGGAGCAAGACTACGGGCAAGGCACAGGGTAGGAGAGATTATAGCGTTCTTTCCTTAATCGTTTGCTCGTTTGTTCGCTGCTTGCACATTCACGGGGAGAATTTGCAAGAGTTTCACTAGCAGAAGTTGTTAACAATGGTTTAGAATGATAGCAACAACATTGACAAGACAGACTACATCACAGCTAGCAGGCATGCAGGTCGACCTCCAGCGCAGCACTGTTGACCGCGTTTCAATGCTGCAAAGCTCGCACCGCTCCAGCGCTGCAGAGAAGCGGCTTGCCAACGTTGCAAGTCCACGACGTGCCAACGCTGTAGCAAGGTGGCTGCACGGCGTTGCATCCGCATGACAGCGGTGCACCTGCTTTGCAGGTGCGTGCAGCTTGTTGGTGCAAGATGCCCCATCACGTGCACAGTGCAGACGCCAGGCCGAGAACACGCCAGCGATTGCGCCCTCCAGCCACGTCGACCTTGGGATACCACTTCCGAGATTGGCTTGACAAGAACCACCTGGGCGACTCCCGAGCACCACGCAGTGCCCATCGCCTAGATAACTGAGTCGACCGGGCAACTAGGTTGATGCCACCAGATCGGCGTCCTCCCGAGCCGACGTACAAGCGCCCAGGTCGGCGTCCAGGCGCCCAAGTCGGCGTCCAGGCGCCCAGGACGCCGTCAAGGTGCCCAAGACGCCGTCCAGGCGTCCAGGACGCCGTCCACACGCCCAGGTCGGCGTCCAGGCGCCCAGGACGCCGTGCAAACGCCCAGGACGCTGTCCAGGCGCCCAGGACGCCGGCCAGACGCCCAGGTGGGCATCAAGGCGCCCAAGACGCCGTCGAGGCGCCCAGGTTGGCGTCCAAGCGCTCAGACGTCGTCCAGGCGCCTAGGACGTCGTCTAGGCGCCCGGACGTTGTCCAGATGCCCAGGTCGACGTCCAGGCACCCAGGACGCCGTCCAGGTGTGTAGGTCGGGGTCCGGGCGCCCTGGACAGCGTCCCCCTCTGCAACAAGTCGGCTGCGCTCCCCGCATACCCGACAACGATGTCGGCTCCGCCCAAGCAAGGACGGGGCCAACACACAACTCCCGTTAACACTCCTCTGCCTTGTTCACGCTTGGGCCCTCAGCCCACACGGCAGCACTGCTCGGAGAATAGCTCGATGGTGTGCAAACAACACACAGCATGCCGATCACCGCACCAGGCGTGCAGAAGGGCATGACACCTACTGCTGCACGTCGTCGTCACCGTCGCCGACGTCGGCCAGCCACACTTGACCAATTGCGACGGAGCACTGGTTGAAGGTCGGAAAGTGCAGCGCCTTCGTCAGAAAGTCGGCCGGCTGCTCAGTGGTCAGGATGAACTTTAATGTAAACTTCCCGCGCTTCACAATGTGCTGCAGCCAGGCGTAGCATCGCTCCATGTGCTTGAGGTTGCCCGTCAGCCCCATGCCCTCAGCGACCGTGATGGCCGACTTGTTGTCCATCCGAAAGACAGTCGGCGTCCCAGCGTCTAGCAGCCGGAACTCTGCAAGGAGGAAGTGAAGGCGGCGTCCCTCCTTGCCGGCCTCGGTGACCCCCACGTACTCAGACTCGGTCGACGACAGCGTCGCGCACTTGATGCGCTGGCTCAACCAGGAGATAGTGGCCCCTCTGAAGACGAACACGTAGCCCCCCCGTGCTCGTCCGGTTCTGCTTGTCGCCGGCGTCGTTGGAGTCGAACAACTTTAGTGACTCTGGCCCACTGCCGAACTCCAGAGCGGTGTTACAAGTGTTGGCGAGGTAGGTGAGGCACCAGTCGGCCTCGCGCCAGTGCTGGTCGCTCCTTACCGTGAGGCCGCTCCCCAGCTTGCTGCAGGCGAAGGCGATGTCTGGCCTCGTCATCGTCATTGCAAACTGCAGCGAGCACCTTCCGGTAATACTCCTCCTCCTGGCGCTCCTGAGCCTCCTCGTCGTCAAACGTCAGCTCGGCGTAGGCGTCGACGGAGACCGGCGTCTTGGGGGTGTGCCTGGTCTGTTCTTCGTTGATGAGATGCCTGCGCAGCTTGTCGGCGTAGCCCTGCTGAATAGTGCAGCAATAGCTTCCTTGCCGGCGTGTTGCGCACGATCTCCAACCAGAGGTACTTCTCCACCGGCGAGTTCTTATGCAGCTCGATGGCGGCCTCCAGCAGCTCTTTTAGATCCTTCAGCATCGCGGTGCTGCTGTCGGCGGTGAGCAGGTCGTCGACGTAGACCAGCACCCAGCAGGCCACTCCATCGTCGCCGACCTTGAAGTACAACGCCTCGTCGACCTGGCTCCTTTTCCAAACGGCGCCCATCAGTACGGCATCGAGCGCCCGGTACTACAGCAGCGGCGACTGCTTCCGCCCATACAGGCTCTTCACCAGCTTTCACACCCGGCCGGTCCCGTCGTTGTAGTTTTCCGGTTGGTACATGTACAACACCCGGTCGAGCATGCTCTGGAGGAAAGCGTTCTTCATGTCGAGCTGCGTCGGGGATGGCGACGATGCTGAGGAAGATCCTCAGCGTCACGTAGCTGCTTACCGGCGCGTACGCCTCATCGTAGTCAGCGCCATACACCTGCGTGAAGCCTTTCACGACCAACCTCGCCTTCTCCTAGGCGACTGTATCGTCAACGTGGTACTTGGTCATCAGCACCCACCAAATCTTCACGATGTTCACCCCGCATGGGCGTTCGACCAACTCCTAGGTGCCCATGCCAATGAGGCTGCAGATCTCCTCGTCCATGGCGGCCTTCACCGCCTTGCCCTTCGAGCTAGCCAACGCCTCCTTCACATTCATCATCGGGATGTCCCAGCGGTGCTCCGGGTCGTCGTTCATGTCCGGGTCGAGCTCAGGCAGGTCGACGTCATCCTCAGCGTCGTCAAACAACAGGTCGTCGTAGTCATTGTCGTACAGCACGGTGAAAGCAGCCGGTGGGAGGCGGACATGGTAGGTCAGCCGCTCAGGTGGCCCCCGAATTCGGCCTGACCGCTGTGGTCTAGGGTGAACCTCCACCACGTCGCTGCCGGTGGACTTCCTAGCGTCCGACTGCTCCGTTTCATCATCGTCTTTGGCTGCACTGTCCTAAACGTTCTTCTAGACCGAAGTCGGCCTCTCTACCGACTTCATCCCTGTTGTCAGCTCCCTAGCTGACTTCTCCATTGCCAGCAGCTCCCCTGTCGGCGGATTCCCTACAAACGCCTCCTTCGCCGACATCTCCTTTGTCGACAACGGCTCCTCGGCTCGCTGCTCCCCTGCCTTCGTCGACTTTGCTTCCACGCCGACTTGCTTGACAACACGTCGGCCACCGGCGATGTCCCACTGCTCCCCTCATCGCCAGAGGCCGACGTCGACATCGGCGCATGCAGGTCGGCGACAAGAGGTAGAGTGCCAGGGGTAGGGAGTATGGGAAGAGCTTCCTCGACGTCCTCCTAAGCAAGCTCACCGACCTCCGCGAGCAATGGGAGTGTCGCCGTCAAGGTGTCTATTGGCAGCTTGACCTCGGCGAGCAATGGGAGTGTTGCTCTCCTCTGATACACTGAGATGAAGGCCCCACCGGGCCTTCGGCTTCAGCTTCCCACCACGCTGCTGCTCGAGGACTAGAAACTATGCCATGCAACCCCACACGCATGCTAGCGACAAGTCGGGTTTCTTCCCGGTGAGCAGCTGGTATGACATCGTTCCCCGCGGCAGCGGCGACCTCTCAAGGCAGTTGCGGACCCAGACGGCCTGTCGCAGGGCGAGGTGCCACTAGTGGTGCTGCACGCCCATGTGCAGCAGCATCGTTCACACTGACTCCACCACCATCCGCATCTTCCGCTCAGCCATCCCGTTCTGCTGTGGGGTATAGGGGCAGGTCAAGTCGTGGATGATTCCCTTGCCGTCCACGAAGGCGGTGAACTCCTTCCCGAGGAACTCCCCTCCCCGGTCAGAGCGAAGCTTGAACACCGAATTCTTTGTCTACCGCTCAGCCACAACAAGCCACTTCTCAAACTCTCGCAGCATGTCGGACTTCTTCGCGACCGGCCTCACCCACACGTAGCGGGTCTTGCGGTCCTTTAGCAGCAGGAAGTACAGGCTGCCATCACTGGCAACCACCCAAAATGGCCCGCACGGGTCGATGTGCACGACAGCCAGAGTCTCCTAGGTGTTCGAGCCCTTGTCGGGGAAGGTGTGTCGCTTCCCACCGACGCACGAGACACACGGAGAGTCGGTGCCGGCCGACGGCTTGATGTCAAGGCCGTTGGCAATCTCGTGCATTGCCGAGCTCGTGATGGTGTCCACACCACCATGCGCAAGCCTTGCATGCCACCTGAGAGCTTTGACTTCGTCGCCGAGATCATCGCCCGCAGAGCCACCACCTCCGCCGAGGCCGGTATACGTCGCCCGACCGAGCACGTCCCCCGCCACCGAGATGAGCAACATTCCGACGCCATCGTCCTGCAGCTTTACGCTGCTTATCACTGCATATGAATTTCATGCATATGCGATAACAGGAGTAGATAGGTATAGGACGTACTACTTAGGAGCACAGGTTAGGCACTTAATGCATAGACAAATAGGAGCAGTGGATGGTGTAGAAGCATAGAGTAATTACTGTTTGACTAGCGGTAGGAAAAGGGGAGAATTGGGTAAAGAGCGGTTGGGAATCAGGGGGGAAAGGCACCGAAGGGCGAAATGTGAAACCAAACAATCCCAACCCCGAGCCGCACATTTTGGAAAGATGCGGCCTGGAGTTGGGTAAGGTCACTCACGTCAAACCCCTCGATGCTTCGTGCATTGTATTCTCTCGTGATAGTGGGAGTTGGCACTTCAGGTTCTAGCATACAATGGCACGCCATTAGGAGGGAACCTACGAGGTGAGGGAGTGATCTCTTTCATACAACGCACGAAGCATCGAGCGCGCGGAATGGACAAATACGAGCTGCACTGGGGCAGAGTCTTCAACCGACGTGAGGAGGAACGGCCGCGACGTGAGCAGTGGATGAGGTGTTGGGAGGAGGGCTGAGGATGCGAGTGTACGAGCTGGGAGCAGAGGCGAGGCTGGATGAGGTGTTCGACCTGGCCGAGAAGGTGGAGCTTGCCCAAAGGAGGTATGAAGCATATCTGCCTAGGCCGGCAGAGAGGAGCCGCCGGCCAACCTGGGCGGCAGCAATGATACCAGAAGGATGAGCAGATGGGCGAGGGGAGGCAGGAGTTGACACCAGGACGTGTCATCGGTGCGGACAGCTAGGACACATCCGCAAGGACTGCAAAAACTGTGATGGTTGCGGGAAGCCAGGGCATCGAAGGGGGGAGTGCCCAGATGCCGCCAGGTGTGAGATCTGCAAGAAGCGAGGGCACGAGGCGAAAGACTGCTATCAGAGTGAGGGAGGGGCTAGGAGAACCCCGGAAGAGTTGCAGCAGCAGATTGCACCAGGGCAAAGCATTGCACTTGCATGACAGCAGGACACCCACTTCGGAGGTGCTCGCAGCAGGTTGGCGTGCCATGCCTCGTCACGTATACAGCGCAGACGCCAAGCCGACCTCGTGCGCACGACTGCACCAGATCCGCCACATCGACCTCGGGATATCACTTCCGGGGTCGCCTTCACCAGAACCACCTGGGCGACTATTGTACACTTCCGCGGATCCCCATCGCCCGAGCAACCACGCCGACCAAGCGTTGCTCCTTGTGCCAGACGACCTCCCATGTCGACGACTGCCTTCTGCCGACTTCACGAAGTCGGCCACTCCATAGGTGGACCACTTCTGGTCGGCTAGATTTGCTGGTCACCGACTGCACTCAGCCGGCTTCCTCTGGTCGGCACCACCAAGTTGGCACCCTCCAGGTCGGCGCCACCAATTCGGCGCCCCTCAGATTGACGCCATGAAGTTGGTGTGCCTCAAAGCTGGTTGAAGTCGGCCGCTTGCGCCCATCGTCGGCGGCTTCGAAGTGGCCCCCGTGAAGGTCGACCAGACCTGCGTGCCCATGTCGGCCTCGCCTACTGCAGCAGGTCGGCTGCACCTCCCTCGCACCCGACCACGAAGTCAGCTCCACCCAAGCGAGGATGGGGCCAACACACAACCCTGCCGCACTCACGCTTAAGCCTCCAGCCCACACGACAACACAACTCGGAGAACAACTCGTCGACGTGCTCACCACACACAGCACGCCGATCACCGCAACAGCTATGCAGAAGGGCACTGCGCCTACTGCTGCACATCATCGTCACCGTGGCCGACGTCGGCCATGTGCACTTGGCCGATTGCGGCGGAGCAACGGTTGAAGGCCGGAAAGTGCAGCGCCTTCGTCAGGAAGTCGGTGGGCTGCTCGGTGGTCGAGATGTAATTCTGCGCGAACTTCCCGCGCTTCACCATGTGCTGCAGCCAGGCATATCGCCGCTCCATCAGCACAGCGTCGAGCGCCCAATACCACAACAGTGGCGACTGCTTCAGCCCGTACAGGCTCTTCAACAGCTTGCACACCCAGCCGGTACTGTCGTCGTAGTAGTCCGGCTGGTACAGCTACTGCACCTGTTGGGTCCAAATTCACATTGCACGACATCATGCCGTCTGATTGTGCAAATATGTGTGTGCGATGCGTGCTTAGAGTGTTCGTGTGTTTGTTTGCTTTTGCAAATTTAACTTGAAGCATTTGCATTTACTCACACAATGTGCGCTTCGGCACAACATTGTACACGTGTGCAATGGAACCCAAGATGGGAGCTTTGCGGTTCAGTTTAATTGATTGCACAAATTCAGCTATATCCAACTCCAAATGGTACTGTTTTGTTTGGTTAACTATATGGTAGCAGG
The DNA here is from genome assembly GCA_947470075.1 of Closterium sp. Yama58-4. Classification (NCBI taxonomy): domain Eukaryota; kingdom Viridiplantae; phylum Streptophyta; class Zygnematophyceae; order Desmidiales; family Closteriaceae; genus Closterium; species Closterium sp. Yama58-4. The sequence continues at coordinate 193,553 of CANIUD010000593.1, forward strand.
GCATGCACTAAGGGGTACGATTTAGGTGAAGGTTGGATGTTGTTTGTCTGAAACTGCATGCTACAAGGACAGGGGAAACCAGCGGAACCAGCATTTGGCTGGTTGGGCAAAGACAAAACAGGTTCTGTTTTTAGGACCTAGACCTGGTTGTTGTTTTCCCAGGTTGGGATCACAGAACTAGAGGTTGTTTACCAACCTACCACCTGCTGTTTTGTCCAGCCAGGTTGGTTTTGTTGCTTGGAATTATTTGGGATCATCCCTCGTTGTTCCCAGGTTGATTCCCAAGGTCCTTGCTAGCTCTAGCTATATATTCCTTCTCTGTTTGTACCTGGATATAGTCAAATTGATTCAAGCGAATTCCTTCCTCGTTGGAATTTCGTTTCTACGCGGTTCGATGGTGAAATACTAACCCGAATCAATGCTTGTATGCTAGCACTCCAACACTAGGACAACGCTGTCCGAGCCATAACTTCGTAATGGCAAAACTTTTCGCGAAACAACTTTGGCTTTTTTTAAGGCTCCTGAAGCGAGCTTTGATATAGAGAAATCTCAGCTTAGTTCGATCGACGGTCTGCAAGGCACACTACGCGACGTTCAAGGTACTCTTGCTGTTTTGACTAAGTCCCTCTTGATCCCTCTCTCTACAAACTCGGACCCGAGGATAGGGGCTGGCCTTGTACCAGGCACCTAGGGACGCTTGGAGGTGACTTCGAGGAGAGGTTTTAGGTTAGAGTACGTCTTAATAGCCTAGATCTGTTAGGCCCTTCCACCAACAAGCTGGTATCAGAGCTGCGTTTAAGTGAACCTCGTTATAGGTAGCTATGGCGGGAAATATCTAGACGGGAGCTGGTGAATCTTCAGCCCAAGATCGTAGCGGCAGCCAAGATTCTGGTGTTTCAGCGCCAAGGGGAGCGCGAACAAACCAGGGCTCGCTGATCAAGGAGGTGTTGAAAAACTTCACCGTCGAGAAGTTCAATGGTGAGGTCCAAGATGATTTGGCGTGGAAAATGCAACTTTATATCCGTCGGATCGGTTTGCTGGAACTATTGATTGAGGAGGAGCCGAGACCGATTGACCATGCGCTGCAGGAAGATTTAGACGAGCGCGCATCGTCTGGCTACTATTTGATGTCTTAGAGTTTGGAGCTGAACCAGCTGCCCGAAGTTGAATGCGGTCTAGTGTGGACCGTGTTCAAGGAGCTGCACGCCCCTACCTTCGTCGCCGCGACGCTCATGATGGAGAGGGAGTTGTATGCATTGCGCTTAAGCGAGGGAGAGCCGGTGCAACCTGTTCTGGACAAGATGCAAGATCTCTATACGATGCTTGCAATTTTAGGAATCACCTATCCGGAGCAGACCAAGTGCCTGAAGATGCTCTCGCTGCTGCCGGAATCGTGGCTTCAATTCACGAGCGGATTGAGCCTTTCGCAGATCCAGAACTTGTAGACGCTCGATTAGGTGCGGACGTAGATTCTGGAGAAGAACTTCCGTTGCCGCCAACTAAGGGGTGGAGTTGATGGCAGCAGCGATTATGGGATGGAAGGGAGCCGATGTGGCAGAGGACGTGGCTTCGGTGGTGCTGGGCGCGGTGCAAAGAAGGACGACGACCCCCATGACCAACAAGGAGGTACCAATTGGGGTCGCGGTACGAAATTTGGACGTGGGGGCAAATCGGGTGCTGGTGGCAAAATGAAAGGAAGTTGCTGGAATTGTAAGACGGACGGGCATCCTTGGTCCTTGTGCTATAAGAAACCCGATGGATGGACCCCCCAAAATCGTCACCAGGATGGCGGAGCGCGGAAGAACCAGAGAAACCGCGCAAACATGGTCGATTATTTGTCAGACAACAACTTGAAGGGCAACGACGGTGCTGAGAAGAAGAATAAGCACGCCACGGGCCAAATCTTACATGTTGGAGATGAGGGGGAGCAAGGAGACTCATCTGCCAAGGTTGGAGCAGAGCTGCACCCCCTGGACTTTTGGGTATCGGATACGGGCGCTGCTTAAACGATGACGTCGCGCAAGGACAATTTTGGAGACAGCTAGGGAGCTACTCATAGAGTCTGGGTTGGGGAATGCCATGTGGCCCCACGTTGTCTGGCACGCTACAGTGGCTAGGAACAGGGTGCTCACGAAGGTTGGTGATGACTCGTGGGTGCCGTTGGAGAGGTGGCTTGGGAGGAAGCTGCATGTGGACATACTGAAGGTATTCGGTTGCACGCCTATCGCCCACATCCCAAAGAACTACCGCAGTAAGTTGGTGGCAAGTGCAGTCTGGCGTGTGCATTTGGGGCTAGCTGCTGAGAGCAAGGGATGAAACAACTGGAGGCAAAAGTTTCCCAGCAGATGGAGCAGATCACCATGCAGCTGGACCTGACTCCTAGTGTGTGGGAGGAGGGAGAGGAGGCAGCTGCAGAGGGTGGTGATGGAGAGAAGGTGCAGGAGGCACCTGCTGGTGGAGGAGAAGGTGTAGAGGCTAGTGGTAGATCTGCTGGATCTAAGGGAGGAGAGCAGTAGCACGGCAAAGCTAATGTGCCTAAGTTACCACAAAGGAGGAAGCCAAAGGGTGTCGTTATGAAGGGATGGGAGACACCCGTCTCTAGGCCAGGACGTAGCCACATGGCAATTATGAAGCTGACTGCAGGAGTTGATGTAGCAGAGGAGCAGCTTGGGAATGAGGAGGCGTTACTGATTTTGCCTCAAGGCTATGAGCCGGATGAGGAGGATGAGCCTGCATACTGTTTTCTTGCCCCTGCACCAGAGGAACCAGCTAGCATGGAGGAGGCACTAGCTGGACCAGATAGGGACAAGTGCCTGGCCTCTAGGGATGCTAAGTATAAGAGCCAGCTAGAGAATGGGACATTGGATCTGGTGGTGCTGCTTGTGGTGATGGGAAGAAAGCGGTACAGTGCAAGTGGGTGCTGAGGATCAAGTCCGACAAGAAGGGACTGGTTACCATCTACAATAGTAGGCTAGTTGCTAAAGGCTTTCAGCAGAAGGAGAAGCAGGACTTCAACGAGATCTTTGCTCCCACTGCCAAACCCCCTACCCTCCGTGTCTTGTTGGCAAATGCAGCCGTTAGTAGGAAATTCAATTCGTTATGATGGATATATCAACGACAGTCTTTTTAGAGGAGGAGGTGTACATGACGCAGCCGCCCTGGTATGAGGATAGTACGGGCAGGGTGTGCAAGCTGAACAAGTCCATCTACAGTTTGAAGCAGGCGCCACGTTGCTGATACCAGAAGTTGGCAGCTGATTTGGAGGAGTTGGGATTCAAGACCAGCAGCTGCAATGAGAGCCTCTTTCTCAAGGGGGAGAAGGAGAAGCTGGTGATGTTTCTGTTTACCTGGATGATATTCTTCTTTTCAGCATCAGCATAAAGGAGATCCAGAACGTGCAGCTACAGCTGATGGAAAATTTCAAGTGCAAGACTCTTGGGGAGGTAAAGTACTACCTCAGGATGCACGTGGAGAGGGATCAGAGTCATAGGTGGTTGACGCTGCACAAGGTGGGGGAGAAGTATGGGATTGAGATTTAGCGCAAGGTTGGAACCGCGCTGCCAGCTGAGTTCATGCTTGTGAAGTCTCCAGAGGACGAAAGGGTTGAAGCCGAGGAGCAGCAGCATTTTCAGTCCTTGGTGGGCAGCCTCTTGTTCACACGAGGCATGACATCTCATTCTCAGTTGGGCAGCTAGACAGGGTGGTGTAGAATCCATCTGAGAAGCAGGTAGATGCAGCTGAACCAGTGGTGAAGTACCTGAACTCTCACCCAAGCATTGGAGTTCTTTACTTTGCATCCGCACAGGTGAAGCAGAAGGGGGTTGAGGTGCTAAATGAGAAGGGAGAGAGGCTTGAAGAAGGCAAGCAATTTCTCACTTACTTTACCGATGCTACATGGGCTTCTGAGAAGGAGGATTCCTTATCTGTGGGAGGATACATCTGCATAGTTTGGGTGGGAACTGTTTGTTGGAGGTCCAAGAAGTAGACGGAGACGACACTCTCCTCTATTGAATCAGAGTACACGGTGATGTTCCATGGGGTTAAGGAGGTTATTTGGCTGAGGAGACTGTTGGAGGAGATTGGCCAGGAGCAGAAAGTTGCTACGCTGCTGTTTTGTGATAGCAAGGGGGCTCTTGGGATGGCCAGGAACAGGCATATGCGTATTAAGTGGCACTGGCTGTGTAAGGAGGTGAAGAGGGGGACGGTGAATCCAGTCTATGTCAAGACTCGCTAGCAGCCAGCAGACTTCCTCACCAAGAGGCTTGCGGATGAGCCTCATTGGCGTTGTGTGCGCATGAGTGGAATGAGCATGAACTAGCATGGAATGATGGGAATGCAGCCAACAGGCTGAGGGGGAGTGTATTGGGTGCAAATTCACTTTGTACGACATCCTGTTGTTTGAAAATGGTACTGTTGTGTTTGGTTAACTATAGTGTAGCAGGGCAGGCACTATAGGGGTACAATTTAGGTGAAAGTTGGATGTTGTTTGTCTGTATCTGCATCCTAAAGGGCCAGGGGAAACCAGCGGAACCAGCATTTGGCTGGTTGGGCAAAGACAAATCAGATTCTCTTTTTTGGAACCTGAACCTAGATGTTGTTTTCCTAGATTGGTAAAACATAACCAGAAATTGTTTACCAACCTACCACCTGCTGCTTTATTTAGCCAGATTGAATCTGTTGCTTGAAATTATTTGGGATCATCCCTGGTTGTTCCGCGGGTGTTCCCAGATTGATTCCTAAGGTCCTTGGTAACTCTAGCTATTTATTCCTTCTCTGTTAGTACCCTCGATATAGTCAAATTGATTCAAGAAGATTCATTTCTTGCTGGAATTTTGTTTCTACGCGGATCGATGGAGCAACGCTACCCGAGTCAACGCTAGTACGCTAGCACTCCAACGCTATGCAAACTCTTTTCGAGCCATAGCTACATAATGGCAGAACCTTTTGCAAGGCAACTTGGCTCATTTTGAAGCTCTTAAAGCGAGCTGCAATATTGGGGATTCTCGACTTAATCCAATCGACGGTTTGCAGGGCACGCTGCGCGACGTTCAAGGTACTCTTGCTGTTTTGACTAAGTCCCTTTTGGTCCCTCTTTACATACTCGGACCTGAGGAGAGGGGCTGGTCTTCTACCAGGCACCAAGGGACCCTTGGAGGTGACCCCGAGGAGAGGTTTAAAGTTGGATTACGTCTTAATAGCTTGAGTTTATTTGGCCCTTTTAAAAACAGCACCATGTCGAGCTTGCTCTGCACGGAGGCGTTCTGCATCTCGAGTTGCATTAGGTTGAGGTTGAGTTCGGCGACGATGCTAAAGAAGATCCTCAGCGTGACGTAGTTGTTGACTGGCCCTTACGTCTCGTCGTAGTCGGCGCCATACACCCGCGTGACACCCTTCATGACCAGCCTCGCCTTTTCTCGGGCCACCGTGTCGTCGACGTGGGACTTTGTCATCAAGACCCACTGGTTCTTCATAATGTTCACCCCGCGTGGCTATTCGACCAACTTCCAGGTGCCCATGCCAATGAGGCTGCGGGTCTCCACGTCCATGGCGGCCTTCACCACCTTGCCCTTCTTGCTCGCCCACGCCTCATTCACCGTCATCGTTACAACATCCCAATGGTGCTCGGGGTCGGTGTGCATGTCAGGGTCAAGCTCAGGCAGGTTGACGTCGGCGTTTGCATCCTCGCAAAGCGTGGTGAATGCGGCTGGCGGTAGGCACACGTGGTAGGTCAGCCACTTCGACGGCCCCCGAAGTCGGCTTGAACGTCACACCTTAGGCTCCTCAGCGTTGACCTTCACCACGTCACTGTCAGTAGACTCCTCGCCCCCCAACTGCTTTCCTGCATCGGCGCCGGCTTCACTGTCCTCTCTTGCCTGCTGCACCAAGGTCGGCTACTTGGCCAACTTCTCCTCTGTCGACGGCTCCACTGCCAATTGCCCTTTCGTCGACGGCTCCCTTGTCAGCTTCACTGCAGGCTGCTCCCCTGTCGGTGGCTTCTCTTACGACACCTTCATCGACTTCAGCAAAGTCGGCTGCATCTCCTCCGCCCGGTGCTCCCCTGACATTGGCGGCTTCTGCCCTACGCCAACTCGCTCGATGCCACATCAGCCACCGGCGATGCCACATGTCGGCGCCACAGGCGACGCCCCTCTGCTCCCGTTATCGTCGGAGGCCGACCCCGGCGTCAGCCCATGCAAATCGGCTATGAGGGGTGGGGATACAGGAGGACGGGGAGGGTAAAGGACGTCTTTGGCGTCCTCACAAGCAGGCTCACCGACCTTGGTGAGCAACGGAAGGGTCGCCGTCAAGTTGTCCGTCGGCGGGTAAACCTGCGTCCTTCCCGACGCTGGCCCATGCTCAGACTTCCACACTTCCAGCGACATGGTCTCGTAGAACACCACGTCCGACGTGGTGACCACCTTGTTGTCGGTGAGGTCGAGGACCTCCCAGCCCTTTCTCTCCTCCGACACACTGAGGTGGACCAGGAACTGCGCCATGCAGCCCCATTCCCGTGCCAGCGTCAAGTCAGCCTTCTTGCCGGTCAGCGGCTGGTACAGCTTCGTCCCCAGCAGCAACGTCGACCTCTCCAAGCAGTTGCGCGCCTAGACGGCTAGCCCCAAGGCAAGGTGCCACCAGTGGTGCTGCACGCCCATGTGCAGTAGCATCGTCCACATCGACTCCACCGCCGTACGCATCTCCCGCTCGGCCATGCCGTTCTGTTGCGATGTGTACGGGCTGGTCAGGTCGTGGATGATGCCCTTGCTGTCCACGAAGTCCCTTCTGTGGTCAGAGCGCAGCATCAGCACGGACTGCTTCGTCTGCCTCTCAGCCACCAACAGCCATTTCTTGAACACCCGTAGCATGTCATACTTCTCAGCGACCGGCCTCACCCACACGTAGCGGGTCTTGCGGTCCTTCAGCAGCAAGAAGTATAGGCTGTCATCTTTGGCGGCCACTAAAAACGGCCCGCACTGGTCAATGTGCACCACGGCCAGGGCGCCGTTGGCATCCGAGCCTTTGTCGGGGAAGGTATGCCGCACCAGCTTCTTGCCGACGCACGAAATACATTGTGAGTTGGTGCCGACTGACAACTTCATGTCCAGGGCGGAGGTGACCTTATGCTTTGCCGAGCTCGTGATGGTGTCAATGCCGAGATGTGCAAGCCTTACATGCCACCTGGTTGGCGTCGACTTCGTCGCCGTAGCGATGGTCCGCAAGGCTACCGTTGCTGTTGGGGCCATCGTCGACGTCAACGTGCACGGTCGCAGGTTGGTGTAAAGGAGTTAGCCGGTGTACTTCGCCTGACCAAGTACGTCTCCTGTGGCCAAGACGAGAAGCATTTCGTTGCCGTTGTCCGATAGTCGCGCGCCGCTCTCTTGTAGCTGGGCGGCTGATAGCAGGTTTGCCTGCACACCCGGAACGTAGAGCACGGCGGAGATGAACACCTGCTTCCCGGCCTCTCCATGCAAGGCGATGATGCCCAGGCCCTGGACGTCCTGCAACGCCCCTGTAAAGCCGCGCACGTGCTTGACATTGCCGCTCGGCCCCAAGTCGATGAAGGCATCCTTCGTCCCCATAAGATGGTACGAGCGGCTGTTGTCAAGCATAACCACCAACAGGTTCGCATGCACGGTTGCCACTACTGCGTGGAAGTCCTCGCTGGCCTTCGGCGCCAGCGAGATGGTCGGCTCCACGACGTCAACCAGCGAGCACGACGCCTCTCCATAGCCTCACCCCTTGCCGCCAGAGGAGTCGGCGTCCTTCGACGGCGTCGCCTTGGTCGACTGCTTCTCCTACTGTGGCTTGCTCTCTCGACCCGGGCCACAACCAGCCGACCTTCCACGACCTCCCTTGGTGTCATCATCGTTGGAGTCCTCGCGGTCGGAGCACTCGAAGGAGAGACGGTCCGTTTCGTCACACAGCCAGCACTCCTGACGTCGATTTCCTCCACGACCGCTATCCTTGGCCGACTTCTGCTTGTTGGCGTCCTTGGCTGGCCTCCCACCTCCACTACCACCATTGTGAGGCTTGCCCCGTTGCCCCGGCCGACTTCCTTGCTTCGTCGAGGGGACATAGTTTGCCTGTGGTAGGTTCATGGACCCCTCGGCCTCCTGCATCGCCTCGTCCTTGAAGATGTAAGAGGTCAGCGTGTCCTTGTTGAGCGACTCCTGCATGCCCGGCACCACCAATAGTCGGCGCTTCAGGTTGTAGCCGCTCGGGAGCCCTTTGACGATGTGCGTGACGTACGACGCCGCCGAGTACTCAACGCCGGCCATGCTCATGTTGGCAAGGAGCTGCTGAGCTCGGTTGCATTAGTCGGTCGCCGTTACCTGCTTGCCCATCCTCAGGTGCGTCACCTGCTCTTCCAGTTGGCCGATGTTTTGGTCGTCGGTGGCCTGGTACGTCGATGTGATAAATTGCCACGTTTGGTGGCCGGCGTCCAAGTAGCTCCAGCACGTCTTCAGCGCAATCTGCACCACCTGCGAGCGGCAACGCGAGATGAGCGTGAGTCAGTAGTTGAACGGCGCAAAAATCCGAACGCAGCTTGGCGTTGTTCTCTGGCGGCTTTTCCAACAAGCCTATCAGACTGGCGATCTCAAGCTGGGGCTCGATGGACTCCTTCCACGAAATGACGTCGTTATGGCCGACCAGCAGCGCGGTGACGGCGATTTTGTCTGGCGTAAATTTGAAATATTCGTAAGTCGGTGCTATCCTGCCTGCCGTCACATGGGTCGCCAATGCCGGCATCACGCTGCTTCGACATCCTCCGAAGTCGCCTTGCAAAGTGCCCGCAGCCGCTAATGACTGCAGCCTCGCGCATGAACGCCGCCGACTTCACCAGCGTGAATCACTCCTCTCTGCCTTGACGTGCCTCCCGCAGTGTTGCCGACTTGGTCGCCGCTGTCGGCGCCTCACCGACGCTGCCTTCATTGTTCACCGGTCGAGGAGAAACAGGCCGGGAAGGGTGTTCCGCTGCTCACTATGCGCGGATCCCTAGGAGCCCAAGGGGAGCATCTTCTGAAACTCGCCAGCTTCGTGGCGTCTCCTTGCATCAACATCCCTTGCCTGTAGAGTATCAGCTACGCCTGCTTCGGCCTCGTGGCCTACCATGGCGACTAAGGCGGCTACCAGCCTACGAACGAAATAGGTAATGCAGGCCAAGTTGACTACTCTAAAAGCATCGTTGCGGTTCGTTCCACGCTCACCGCACCATGCGGAGATAACTACTACAATAAGAGCTAGGCTACGGGGAAGGCAAAGCTGTGAGAGTGATCATAGCGTTCCTTGCGTGTTGTCCTATGTTGTCTCTACGTACATTGACGAGGAGAATGGGCAAGAGTTTCACTAGCAAAAGTTCACAACAAAATGGTTGAACAAGACAAAGCAACACTGATTACATCAGATGCTAGCAAGCATTCATGTCGATATCCAGCACAGCACAGTCGACCGCATTCCAGCGCTGCAAGGCCCACCGCACTCCAACAATGCAAAGTAATGACCTGCCAACATTGCAAGTTGACAGCGTGCCAACGCTGCAGCAAGGCGGCTGCACAGCGTTGCACCCGCATGACAGCAGTGCACCCGCTTCATAGGTGATCGCAATAGGTTGGCGTGCTGTGCCTCGTCACATGTACAGCGCAGTCGCCAAGCCGACCATGTGTGGACAGCGCACCTGATCCGCCACATTGACCTCGGGATACCACTTCCAAGGTCGTCTTCGCCAGAACCACCTAGGGGACTATCTCAGACCTCCGCAGATCCCATCGCACAGGTAGCTTGGTCGACCGAGCAACCACGCCAACCAAGCATTGTTCCTCGTGCCCAGTGACCTCCCAAGTCGATGACCGCCTTCTGCTGACTTCAGGAAGTCGGCCACCTTCAAGTTCGACCAATTCTGGTCGGCCAAGTCTCCTGGTCGCCGACTGTACTCAGCCGACTTCCTCTGGTCGGCGCCACCAAGTCAACGCCCCTTAGGTTGACGCTATGAAGTCGGCGTCCCTCAAAGTTGGTGCCCTCCAAATTGGCGCTCTTCATAGGTCAACGTGCCCCTACGTCAACCACGGCTGAAGTCGTCCGCCGATGCCCGTTGTTAGCGGCTCCGCAATGGCCCCCGTGCATGTCGACCAGGCCGGTCGACCTGCGCGCCCAAGTCGGCGTCGCCCACTGCATCTCCCATGCACCAAACCATGAAGTCGGCTCCGCCCAAACGAGGACGGTGTTGGTATAAGGACCTAATAAACCCAAGTTATTAAGACGTTATCGAACTTGAAACCTCTCCTCGGGGTCATCTCCAAGGGTCCCTAGGTGCCTGGTACAAGACCAGCCCCTATCCTCGGGTCCGAGTTTGTAGAGAGCGATCGAGAGGGACTTAGTCAAAACAGCAAGAGTACCTTGAACGTTGCGCAGCGTGCCGTCCAGACCACCGATCGAGTTAAGCTGAGAGTTTGCTATATCAAAACTCACTCCATGAGCTCTACAATAAGCCAAGCTGCTCCGCGGACAGTTATGCCATTACAAAGGTTGGAGTGCTAGCGCATTAACGTTGACTCGGATAGCATTCCGCCGTTGAATCGCATTGAAACAAAATTCCAGTAAGGAAAGAAGTTGCTTGAGTTATTTTTACTCAATCCAGAGTACAAACAGATAAGGAAAATAAATAGAGATAGCAAGGACATTGGGAATCAACCTGGGAACAACCAGGGATGATCCCTAATAATTCCAAGCAATAAAACCAACCTGGCTGGAAGAAATAGCAGGTGGTGGGTTGGTAAACAACCTCTGGTTCTGTTTTTCCAACCTGGGAAAACAATAACCAGGTTTAGGTCCTAAAAACAGAACCTGTTTTGTCTTTGCCCAACCAGCCAAATGCTGGTTCTGCTGGTTTCCCCTGGCCCTGTAGCGTGCAGGTACGGACAAACAACTTTCAACCTTCACCTAAATTGTACCCCTATAGTGCCTGCCCTGCTACACTATAGTCAACCAAACAAAACAGTACAATTTCGAATTGGATAGAACTGAATCTGCGCAACAATTAGTTAAACTGAACCGCAAAGATTCGTTTTTGGGTTCCTTTGCGAGCTCATCACTTCTGCTTGTACTGTTCATAACGCATACAATGTTGTGCCAAAGCACAAATTGCGAGAGTACCTGCAAATACATCAAGCGAGAATTGTGAAAGCAAACAAACACACGAACACACCATTCATACGCATACATTCGCACACGCATATTCGTACAAACAGACGGCAGTGTGAATTTGCTCCCAACAGACGGGGCCAACACACCACTCCCGTTGACAGTCCTTTACCCTTACCCTTGTAGCTCTTACGAAATATGCGAGTACGTTACTTACCCATATAGCTAGTCCTATGCGTATTTGTATAAGTTTTTTTTATAGGCGGTATTACAGATAATGACAGCTCCGTTGGTACTAATTCTAACTACCTTGCGTGCCTATTTGGTTGGTACTGAGAGTGAGTATTTTACTTACCTTTAGAGTTGTTCCTAAGTGTATGTATATTACTTACCCTTATTGTTGGTTCTCATTGTAAGCGTGTTACTTATCCTGATGGTTGGTAATTCTTATAGCGCATAGTAACTGTAACTGCGTTAGTTTTCTTTATTGTTGATACTATGAGTAAGTGCAATACTTATTATTATGGTTAATGCTACGAGTAAGTACAGTACTTATCTATATAGTTGGTACTAAAATTGAGTGCGTTACTTATCCTTATAGTTTGCACCAAGTGTAAGAGGGTTACTTTCCCATTTGGTTGATACTAAGAGTAAATGCAGTACTTTCCCTCCTAGTTGGTACTAAGTGTAATTGTAAGTGCATCACTTTCTTATTTGCTTGGTACTAAGAGTAATTCGTTACTTACCCTTGAAGTTGGTACTGAGTGTAAGTGCGTTACTTGACGATATGTTTCTTACACTTATTTTGCTACTAGTTTAGGTGTGTAACTTACCCTTTTAGTTGGTACTAATAGTAAATGTGTTACTTAACCTTATAGTTGGTACTAAGAGAAAATTTGTTACTTACCCTTGTGGTGTTGTGCCAACACTCTACAGTGGCACGGTCATCGCACTCCCATTCAGCCTACAAGCCTGCTCAGCTTCTGGAATTTTGTGGGGAGGTGCTTCAACATGTGTTCTTCAAGCCCTCAAAGTTTCAGACCTTTTGAAGTAGTTTACTATGCGTGACAACACTTTAAGTTTCAAGACTTATGGCATTTCGAAAGTGTGTGTTACTCTTTTTGGTAACACCCGAGTTCACCATTTCGGCTGCTGACTCGTCTAACGAGCCCTGATTGGTCTGAAACTTGGTGTGGAAGTCCTTTGCCGCGTTGTGCAGGTGGTCCACAAGTTTCATGACAACCCAGGATCTGAGCAGCGCGTGACAGCTGTCGAAAGTCACTGTTCCGTAGTCATGGTGCACTGTTGGCAGCATTTCCCTTGTCACCCTTTCATTGTTGTCATGCCAATGGTGCAGGGACAGAGAATGAGACAAGAAGTACAGGTGGTCAAGTGGGACTCTACCACCCTCCTTTTGAGAAGTGTGGTCTTCCTGGAAGCAGCTTGCAAGAGGGTGCAAGTGGGAAGACAAGCTGACTCATGGTTGGCTTGACTCACTATTGGTAGCCTTGAGTACAGCTCTGAACATCCAAGTGTGGTTGGCTTTGCTGACCTAGCTAGGACGTTTCTCATCCTTCTCTAGCCTTTCTCCCCTAGGACTCAACCTTCTCTGAGTTCCCAGGATGACCCAACCCCTTAAGAGTCCCCTAGGCAATGTTGTACTCACCTCTTCCTTGCATCAATGAAACTACACGTTTTCAGCCGAGCTTACGTTTTCGTTCACTGCGTAGTGCATACACCTCTGATAAAAGCAAGTAACATACCGTTGGAAAGCAGACACCAAAGGCTAACTGCTGTCCAAGTTTCAGCCTCGTATGTTATTGGATCTGACCGTGACAGCGTTTTGAACAGAGGCGGTTTGAAGTCGTCAGTTTCTACTTAGGCGGTTTCATGGGCATCCGCGACCCCTAAGTGGACTCTAGACTATAACATATGGTTGGTACAAATAGTAAGTATTTCACTCACTAACTGTATGTGTGTTACTTACCTTTATAGCTGGTACAAAGTGTAAGTGGATTACTTATCTTTATGGTTAGAACTAAGTGTAAGTGCGTTATTTACCCTTTTAGTTATTTCTAAATGTAAGCGCGTTATTTACCCTTGTAGTTGATAAAATGACTCAGTGCATTACTTACCCTGTATGGTTGTATAAGTATGCTAATTACTTACACAGTTGGTACTTAGCGTGATACTACCTATAAGTGCTTTACTTAACCATTTGGCTGGTACTAAAAGTAAATGTGTTACTTACCCTCCTAGTTGGTTCCAAGTGTAAAGGTGTTACTTACCCATTTGGTTGGTACTAAGTGTAAGTGCTTTACTTGTCAAACTGTAATGATGTTTCTGCTATGTAGGCTGTAGTGGGGTAGCCCATAAGGGGTACAACCCAAATTAGGGTTAGTACTTGTACCCACTTTTCTACTCAATGCATCATTGTCTGCTCATTAGTTTCAACATGGTTTCAGAGCAGTAGGTCCGTAGGACCGTTTTTTTTTTTTTTCGGGCCCACCATTAGCTTAGCGACCGAAACTGGTTACCGCGCTACCCCACGCCCCGCCCTGCCTTGTGCCACCCGCGCGCCTGCCCCGTGCAGCCCGCGCGCCGCCTATCTGCAGCCCGCGCGCCGCCCTTGCAGCCCGCGCGCTGCCCCTGCAGCCCCGCACGCCACCCCCCGCAGCCCGCCCGCTGCCCCTACAGACCCGCGTGCCGCCCCTGCAGCCTGCACACTGCCTCTGCAGCCCCGCACGCCGCCCCTGCAGCCCGCACGTTGCCCGTGCGGCCCCGCGCAGTCCCGCGCGCCGCCCCTGCAGCCCGCGTGTTGCCTCTGCAGCCCCGCGCGCCGCCCCTGCAGGCCGCGCGCTGCCTTTGCAACCCCGCGCGCCGCCCCTGCAGCCCGCGCGCTACCTTTGCAGCCTCGCACACCGCCCCTGCAGACCTCGCGCTGCCTCTGCCCTACCCGTGCACCCAGCCCTGCCCTGCCCGCGTGCCCGGCCCTGCCCTGCCCACGCGCCCCGCCCTGCCCTGCCCGCTCGTTCGCCTCTGCCCTACCCGCGCGCCTGGCCCTGCCTTGCCCGCGCGCCCTGCCCTGCCTTGCACACTCCCTGCCCTGCCGTACGCCGCCCTGCCAGCCGCGTGCCGCCCCTGGCTGCACGCGCGCCGATCCTGCTCACCTACGCGCCGCCCCTTGTAGCCCGTGCGCCGCCATTCCTGCCCGTGCACTGCCCTGCCCTTCCCTACGCTCTACCCTATGCTGCTACTATATGGCCACCCTCGCTGTTCTCGAGTTTGACCCTGAGGGACGTCCTATTCAGTTCGAGACGTGGCTTGACGACTTACAGTTGTACTTGCAGAGCGATTCTAAGGACAATGACTCACTGTTTGACCACACATCTGGAGCCTGTATTGCCCCTCCTGACACATCTGACAGTGCGACTCGCTCACAGTGGCTTACCCATGATGCTGCCGCTTGCCTAGCCGTTCGCAACCACCTGCCGATAGCCGAACGCGCTCACTTTGGCCAGCATGAGACTGTTAAAGCCCTGTTCGACGCTGTAGTCGCCCGCTACTCCTCGCCTGCCACAGCACCTTTTTGCCGCCTTATCCTGCCCTATCTGTTTCCCTACCTGTCCTTCTTTGCCACTGTAGAGGACCTCATTACCCACCTTCGTGCTTACGACGCTCACTATCGTGCTGCCCTCCCAGCCGAGTTTGTCCCCAAGAACGAGCCCCCGATTTACATCACTCTCTACTTTATCGCCACTCGCCTCCCTGACTCCCTTCGTGCAGTTAGGGACCACGTTCTCGCTCTTCAACCCACAGAGCTGACCATCCACCTGCTCGAGAAGCAACTCATCGCAGCTCAGGCTAGTGTAGTCGCTGTAGGTGCTACTCGTGGCGCTCCTCGCACGCCCTTCTTTGAGGGGTGCTCCCCCTCCCCCCTTGCCCCCTCTGTTGCTTCTGCTGCTGCTGTCGACTTCCTTGGTGCTGAGGAGGTCATTGCTGCTTCTGCTCCTAGTGGGAAGCGCCGCAGCGGCAAGGGCAAGGGGGGCAAGGGTGGTGGGGGGGGTGGCGGCGGAGGGGGTGGTGGTGGAGGCGGTGGAGATGGTGGAGGTGGCGAAGGTGGCGGTGGCGGTGGGAGTGGTGGTAGGAGTGGGGGCGGGGATGGCGGTGGCGGCAGCGGCGGGGGTGGCAGTGGTAGTGGTCGGGGCGGCAGTGGGAGTGGTGGCGGCGGAGGGAGTGGTGGCGGTGGTGGCGGCGGCGGTAGTGGTGGTGGTCGGGCTCGAGCAGCTCAGCGACAGCAGCAGCAGCGTTCCCGTGAAACCCTCACGCCTCAGCAGCTCCGTGAGTGGCTTGCTCAGTGGGGGGGTAATGCTCGCTGCCCGTACATCATTCGCACAGGTGACTGCGCTGGTCGGAAGTGTGGGAAGCTTCACAACCAGCACCGATGCTTCTCTTGCCTAGACGATGCTTGGCGCGCTAAGATGGGCGAGGAGGTTGAGCTACCTCGCTGGGCAGAGCTGCTTAGGTCTGGTGTTGATATCTTTGCTCTTGACTATGACGCTATCCTTAGTGCCATGCATGCGTTGTCTGTTAGTGCTGAGGATGACTGTTACTTGTGTGTGCCGCCCGACCCAGGTATAGAGGCTGTTGCTCTAGGTGCTAGTGAGTCTGCTCTCTCTGGTACTGCGCCTGCTGAGGCCTTGCACACCTTCACGCTTGACTCAGGTGCTTCTTGCTGCTTCTTTCGTGACAGTACCAGTCTCACACCGTTCCCTAGATCGGTTGCGGTCTCCCTAGCTGACCCCTCTAGGGGTCAAGTTCTTGCACATTCCTCCACTGTCCTCCTGTGTCCGACGGTTCCGTCAGGCTCGCTGTCAGGTCTCTACCTCCCCTCATTCTCGACGAACCTGGTGAGCACATACCGCGGCTCTTTAGGACGAGTGGGTTGATACCTTTACCCCTGGAGGCCAGCGTGTGGCGATCTACACGTGATCCCGGACGCGCCGCCACCTGGCCACGTTCACCTGTCGGCCTGGGTCGAATCGGTACACACTGACTACTGAGCCTCCTCAGGTGACTGGGTCTGGTCAGGTGGCGGCGTTAGGTCAGGTCGCTCCCCCTTGCGAGTGTCGTCACCTGTCGCACCAGACTCTCCTTTGGCACCACCGCCTTGGTCACCCCTCCCTGCCACGCCTTCGTGGCATGCACTCCCGTCTCCTGGTCTCTGGTCTTCCAAGGTCTCTGCCGCACCTCCCGCCCTCGCCTGCCCCGCCCTGCATTCCTTGCGTCGAGGGGCAGCAGCGCCTGGCTCCTCACTCCTCCTCGTTTCCCTCGACGACTGCTCCCCTGCAGACTCTCCACATGGACGTGTGGGGCCCAGCCCGTCCTGCGTCTGCACTCTGACAGAGGTGGTGAGTTCTCCTCCGACCTCTTGCGGGACTTTTGTCAGGGGGAGGGCATCCTCTAGTCGTTCACGCTTCCAACCTCACTGCAGCAGAATGAGGTTGCTGAGCGCCGCATTGGCTTAGTCATGGAGGTGGCTCGTACCTCCATGATCCATGCGGTTGCTCCCCATTTTCTGTGGCCGTTTGCGGTCCGGTACGCTACGCATCAGCTCAACCTCTGGCCCCTTGTCTCCTTGCCGGAGACCTCGCCCACACTGCGTTGGACAGAATAGGTTGGCGATGCATCGCGGTTCCGGGTGTGAGGCTCTCGTGCCTTTGTTGGCAATATCACGGCGGACGAGCTCTTCTCTCACGCTATTCCCTGCGTCTTCCTTGGCTTTCCCCATGACGTGCTCGGCTGGCAGTTTTACCACCCCACCTCGCACCGTGTCTTCCCCTCTTAGGACGTCACGATTGACGAGTCGGTTCCCTTTTACCGACTCTTCCCCTACCGCACTGCCCCTCTCCCCCCCCCCGCCGCTCTTCCTCGCTCCAGGTCCTCCCCCTTCCGGTAGACCCCCTCCCCCCTCAGGGTCCTGCTCCTTCAGGTGTCTCTCAGGTAGACCCACTTCCCTTGGCTGAGCCTGTCGAGGTCACTGGTGACTCAGGTGCTGCTGGGGGTGGTCCTTCTTGAGGTGCTGCGTCTGGGGGTGCTGAGCCTGTGGGTGCTGGGAGTGCTGAGCCTGGGGGTGCTGAGCCTGAGCATGCGGAGCCTGGGGGTGCTACGCATGAGCGTGCGGAGCCTGGGGGTGCTGAGCCTAGGGGTGCTGAGACTAGGGGTGATGCGCCTGAGTGTACTGAGCCTAGGGGTGCTGAGCCTGGGGGTGCTGTGTCTGGGGGTGCTGAGCCTGGGGGTGCTGCTTCTGCTGGTGGTCTTCCAGGAGCCTTGCCGTGGAGGTCTCCCGAGCGTGAGCCCCTCTCACCAAAGTAGCTGTGCGAGTGGCTTGCTCGGCGTGCCCGCCTTCGGAGTCGTGCAGGAGCTGGAGGCACTGGAGCTGGAGGCGCTGGAGCTGGAGGCACTGGAGCTGGAGGTGCTGGAGTTGGAGGCACTGGAGCTGGAGGCAGTGGAGCTGGAGACACTAGCGCTGGAGCTAATAGAGCTGGAGTTGCTGGCACTGGAGGTGCTGGAGCTGGAGGCCCCCTGCAGCAGCGTGACTCCCTCTCACCACAACATCTGCGCGAGTGGCTTACCCAGTGGGCCCGCTTTCGGAGTTGCGCAGGCGCTGGAGGCACTAGAGCTGGAGGCACTGGAGCTGGAGGTGCTGGAGCTGGAGGCACTGGAGCTGGAGGTGCTGGAGCTGGAGGCACTGGAGCTAGAGTCGCTGGCGCTGGAGGAGTTGGAGCTGGAGGTCCTAACGCTGGAGGTGCTGGAGCTGGAGGCACTGGAGCTGGAGGCGCTGGCGCTGGAGGCGCTGGATGTCCTAAAGCTGGAAGTGCTAGAGCTAGAGGCACTAGAGCTGAAGGTGCTGGCGCTGGACGCGCTGGATCCGGAGGCCCTGTGCAGCCGCGACCATTTTTCTTGCTGCCGCCGCAGCTATCCGAGCTTCCGCCCAAGTCGGTGCTCTGTCAAGTTCTTAGTCTTCCTTCGTCCACTGCCCTTCCTCCGGACTCACCGCTGCCTGCCCCGTCTCGTTACACTGAGCAGCCGGTCTCCCTTACTGAGAGTCTTGAGCCTGCGTCCCGTCCTGCCTCCCTTGTTTGCCATCCTTGTCGTGTCCCGCGTCCGCGTCCTCCTCCTGTGCCAGGTACTCACACTATGGCACTTCGTCCTTCCTCTGTTCCACAGCGCGTCCCTCTGCCGTCTCCTCCTGTGTCCTCTCTTCCTGACATTCCGGACCCTGAGTCCGACCGTGTTCATGCTGCCAGCCCTACTGTCACCCGTCTCCTGGCTACTGTTGTCACTGACCCATCGTTTGAGTCTACTGCTGCATCTGCCTTAGTTGCTGAGCTTGTGGACTTTGCTGTTGCGTGTCGTCTAGAATACCCCGCCAATCTTGTTGCTAAGTCTGAGTCTGTCTGTCCTCCGTCTGTCGGGGGTGAGTGTGCTCTTGGCACGGACGTCCTTAAGGACAGGCAGGAGGACTTTGAGTGTCTTGCAGCCGCTGTACCTCATCTCGTGGCCATGCCGCTTGCGCCTAAGGGAGACCTGGATGCACTAGACATCCCGACCCCGCGCTCTTACGCAGAGGCGATTTTGGGTCCCTACTCCTCTTAGTGGCAGACAGCCATGGACGCAGAGGTGGCATCCTGGAAGTCCACAGGCACCTACATCGACGAGGTTCCCCCTCCTGGGGCGAACATAGTCGATGGCATGTGGATTTTCAGGGTGAAGCGGCCGCCGGGTTCTCTGCCTGTCTTCAAGGCTCGTTACGTTGCACGAGGCTTCAGTCAGCGACAGGGAGTTGACTTCTTCCAGACCTTCTCCCCTACCCTGAAGATGACCACTCTTCGGGTGCTGCTGCACGTTGCCGCTTAGCGTGACTACGAGCTTCACTCTCTTAACTTCAGCACAGCTTTCTTGCAGGGCAGCCTGCACGAAGAGATCTGGCTGCGCCGCCCACCTAGCTTCACTGGGTCGTTCCCTCCTGGTACCCAGTGGAGCCTCCGGCGGCCAGTCTACGGTCTCCGCCAGGCGCCTCGTGAGTGGCACGACACACTGAGGATGACACTTGCGGCTCTTGGGTTTGCTCCTTCCACTGCTGACCCGTCGCTGTTTCTGCACACCGACACTTCGCTGCCACCGTTCTACATCCTCGTGTACGTCGACGACTTGGTTTTTGCCACTACTGACACTAAGTCACTCGCCCTTGTGAAGTCGGAGCTGCAGAAGAGACACACGTGCACAGACCTGGGTGAGCTGCGCAGTTACCTTGGCTTGCAGATCACCCGGGACAGAGCTCGCCGCACCATCACCCTGAGTCAGTCACACATGGTGCAGCAGGTCCTTCAGCGCTTCGGCTTCCAGTTCTCCTCACCACAGTCCACTCCTCTGTCTACTGGTCACTCGCTCTCAGCTCCACCTTCGGACGAGTCCGTAGAGCCGAGTGGCCCGTATCCATAGCTTATAAGCAACCTCATGTACCTGATGACCTGCACTCGTCCTGTCTTGGCATACCCTCTTAGCATCCAGACTTGCTACGTTGCGTCTGGGAGACACTGGCGAGAGCACTGGTAGGATGCTAAGAGGGTGCTACGCTACTTGTACATTACATCGGCCATGGGGCTGGTGCTTGGAGGACGGGGTGACATTGTCTTGACTGGACACTCAGACGCCTCTTGGGTTGACGACCTGGCTACGCAGCAATCTTCTCAGGGTTACACCTTCAGCCTTGGTTTTGGCTTTGTTTATTGGTGGTCTACCCGCTCGTCTTCTGTTCTCAGCTCCAGTTGTGAGGTTGAGATCTACGCAGGAGCCATGGCTGCACAGGAGTTATGCTGGCTCACCTACCTGCTGACTGACTTGGGAGAGCGGCCTAGTTCTCCTCCAGTTCTGTATGGTGACAACAAGGCCGCCCTCGCCTTGTATCAGGAGCACAGACTGGAGCACAGAATGAAGCACATCGCTCTGCGTTACTTGTTCGGGAATCGCAGCAGCGTGGCTAGCTTTGTCTTGCTTACGTGGACACGCGGGCCAACGCTTCTTAAATATTCACCAAGGCACTTCCGTCTGGTGATCATCAGCGTCAATGTACTGCTCTAGGCCTCGTGCCTACGTTTTCTCACTTGCTCACTGCGTGACCTTGCTTGTACGGTGATCTATATATATGTGTGCATGCTTACACTTGCTAGGTGGTGATCATTGAACTGTTTTCTTTGTTTCACATAACTCTGCATGTAAACTGGCCTTGTGGCCATTTGCTTGTGCTCGGAATGTGTGGTGACTTTGTGATCCACCCTGAGCTTGCTTTGCTTTTCTTGATTGGTCTTGTGACCACTTGTTCTTCTCCACTTCGCCTATGGAGGTGTGTCAAACTGTAATGATGTTTGTGCTGTGTAGGCTGTAGTGGGGTAGCCCACAAGGGGTGCAACCCAAATTAAGGTTAGTACGTGTACCCACTTTTCTACTCAATGCATCATTCTCTTCTTATTAGTTTCAACATTATTTACCCTATTTTTCGGTACTAGGTGTAATTGCGTAGTTCACCCTTGTAGTTGGTACTAAGAGTATGTGCGTTACTTACCCGTATTGGTGATACTAAGCATAAGGGCGTTCCTTACCCTTCTAGTTGGTACTATGTATAGGTCATTTCTTACCAATTTTGTTGGTATTAAGTATAACTGCGTTACTTATCCTTATAGGCGGTACTAAGAGTAAATGAGCTACTTACCCTTATGATTGGTACAAAGAGCAAGTATTTCACTTACCCTTATATTTGATACTAAATGTATGTGTGTTACTTACCCTTATAGCTGGTACTAAGTGTGAGTGGATTACTAATCCTCATGGTGCTATTGGTACTAAATCTAAGTGCATTATTTACCCTTGTAGTTGATACAATGACATGTGCATTACTTACCTTTTATGGTTAGTACTACAAGTAGGTATGCTAATTACCCACATATTGTTTCTACTAAGTGTGAGTGCGTTAGTTACCCTTATAGTTGGAACTAAGTGTGGTACTAAGTCTAAGTGCTTCATTCATTCATTTGGCACTAAGAATGAATATGTTACTTACCCCTCTGGTTGGTTCCAAGTGTAAAGGCGTTATTTTCCCATTTGGTTGGTCTAAGTACCCTTTTTTATGGTACTAAGTATAAGTGGGTTACTTACCCTTGTAAATGGTACCAAGAGTACGTGCGTTCCTTACACGCATAAATGGTACTAAGCGTAAGCGTGTTAGTTACCCTTCTAGTTGGTACTATGTTTAGGTGCATTACTTACCAATTTGGTTAGTACTAAGCGTAATTGCGCTACTTGCCCTTGTAATTGGTACTAGGAGTAAGTACATTGCTAACCTAAATGGTTGGTACAAAGTTTAAGTGCGTTACTTTCTCTTATGGTTGGGGTATACGTGCATTTCTTACCCTTGTAGTTGGTACAAAGTGTAAGTGCGTTACTTACCTATATAGTTGGTCCTATCAGTAAGTGCGTTACTTATCCTTATGCTTGGTACTAAGTGTGTAAGTGCACCTTTGAAGTTGGTGAAAAGTGTTAGTGCATTGCTTATCCATATAGCTGTTGGTGCAAGGGCCTAATAAACTCAAGCTATTAAGACTTAATCAAACTTAATACCTCTCCTCGGGGTCACTTCCAAGGGTCCCTGGGTGCTTGGTACAAGACCAGCCCCTATCCTTGGGTCCGAGTTTGTAGAGAGAGGAACCAAGCGAACCTTATACGTTGCGCAGTGTGCGGTGCAGGCCGTCGATCGGATTAAGCTGAGAATTCTCTATATCAAAGCATGCTTCAAGAGCTTTAAAATTAGCCAACTTGCCTCGCGAAAAATTTTGCCATTACGAAGTTATGGCTCGGAGAGCGTTTGCCTAGCATTCAAGTGCTAGTGTACTAGGATTGACTCAAGTAGCATTAAGCCATCGAACCATGTAAG
Source organism: Closterium sp. Yama58-4 (assembly GCA_947470075.1). Classification (NCBI taxonomy): domain Eukaryota; kingdom Viridiplantae; phylum Streptophyta; class Zygnematophyceae; order Desmidiales; family Closteriaceae; genus Closterium; species Closterium sp. Yama58-4. Next base: position 215,679 of record CANIUD010000593.1, read on the forward strand.
AAACGAAATTCCAGCAATGAAGGAATTTGCTTGAATCAATTGACTATATCAAGGTATAATTTGAGAAGGAATAGATAATTCCAAGCAACATAACCAACATGGCTAGACAAAACAGCAGGTGGTAGGTTGGTAAACAACCTCTAGTTCTGTTTTTCGAACCTGAAAAAACAACAACCAGGTTCAGGTTCTAAAAACATAACCTGTTTTGTCCTTGTTCAAGCAGCCAAATTCTGGTTCTGCTTGTTTCCCCTGGCCCTGTAGCATGCAGATATAGACAAACAATATCCAACCTTCACCTAAATTGTACCCCTATAGTGCCTGCCCTGCTACACTATAGTCATCCAAACAAAACAGTACAATCTTAGGTTGGATAGAACTGAATCTGAGCAATCAATTAAACCAAACTGCGGAGCTTCCATATTGGGTTCCTTTGCGAGCTCCTCCTTTCTGCTTGCGCTGTTCATAGCGCGTACAATGTTGTGCCGAAGCACACATCTTGAGTACCTGCAAATTCTTCAAGCAAAAATTGTGAAGGCAAACAAACACAGGAACACATCATTCACGCGCAAATGCATTCGCACACGCATATTCGTACAAACAGACGCCAAGATGTTGTGCAATATGAATTTGCACCCAACACACTCCCCCTCAGCCTGCTGGCTGCATCCCCATCATTCCATGCTAGTTCATGCTCATTCCACTCATGCGCACACAACGCCAATGAGGCTCTTCCAAAAGACCCTTGGTGAGGAAGTCAGCTGGATGCCGGTGAGACTTGATGAAAATCGGATTCACTGCCCCCCTCTTCAAATACTTATGCAGATAGTGCCACTTGATACACATCTGCTTGTTCAGCCCATAAATCACAGCGTTATTGGCCATCCCAAAAGCCCCCTTACTGTCAAAAAACATTGGCTTAGCAACCTTCTTCTCCTGGCCAATCTTCTCTAACAGCCTCCTCAACCAGATAGACTCCTTCACCCCATGGAACATCGCCATGTACTTTGATTAAATAGAGGAGAGTGTCATCTCCATCTGCTTCTTGAACCTCCAACGAACAGGTCCCACCTCAACTATACAAATGTATTTTCCCACAGATGAGGAATCCTCCTTCTTAGAAGCCCACGTAGCATCCGTAAATCAAGTGAGAAAGAGCTTGCCTTCTCCAAGTCACTCCCCTTTCTCCTTCAGCACCTCAATCTCTTTCTGTTTCACCTGTGCAGATGCAGAGTATTGAACTCCAATGCTTGTGTGACAGTTTAGTTACTTCACCACATCTTCAGCTGCATCCACGTGCTCCTCGCATGGATTTTGCACCACCCTGGCCAGCTGCCCAACCGAGAAAGAGATGTCGGGCCTCATGTAAACTGATGCATACAATAGGCTACCCACCAAGGACTGAAATTGCTGCTGCTCCTCGGCTTCAACCCCTTCATCCTCTGCAACCTTCTCAAGCTTGAATTCTGCTGGCAAGGGAGTTGCAACCTTGCGCTCATTCTCAATCCCATACTTCTCCTTCAACTGCATGGTGAACTTTTGCTGGTGCAGCCTCAACCACCTTTGATCCCTCTCCATACGCGTCCCGAGGTAGTGTTTTACCTCCCCAAGGGTCTTGCACTTGAAGTTCTTTATCAGCTGATGCTGCACTTTCTGGATCTCCTTCATGCTGCTGTTGAAGAGAAGAATGTCGTCCACATAGACTAGAAACAGCACCAGCTCCTCTCCCTCCCCCTTCAGAAAGAGGCTATCATCGCAGCTGCAGGTCCTGAATCCCATCTCCTCTAGTACTATCAACGTGGTGCTTGCTTCAAGCCGTACATGGACTTGTTGAGCTTGCACACCCTGCCTGTACCATCCTCATACCCAGGCGCTTTCGTCATGTACACCTCCTCCTCTAAAATCCCGTTGAGGAATGCCGTTGATATATCCATCTGAACGATCAATTTCCCACTAACGTTTGCATCTCCCAACAAGACACGGAAGGTAGGGGGTTTGGCAGTGGGAGCAAAGATCTCGTTGAAGTCCTGCTTCTCCTTCTGCTGAAACCCCTTAGCCACCAGCCTACTTTTGTAGATGGTGACCTGCCCCTTGTCATCAGTCTTGATCCTCAGCACCCACTTGCACTGTACGGCTTTCTTCCCCCCAGACATCACCACCAGATCCCATGTCCCATTCTCTTGCTGGCTCAGAAACTCAGCATTTCTAGAAGCTAGCCACATGTCCTTATTTGGTCCAGCTAGTGCCTCCTCCATGTTAGCTGGTTCCTCTGGTGCAGGGGCAAGAAAACAGTAGGCAGGTTAATCGTCCTCATCCAAGTCATCGCCATGGGGTAGAATCAGCATTGCCTCCTCGGTCCCAAGCTGCTGCTCTGCTACACCTGATCCTGCAGTCAGCTTCCTTGTTGACCGTGTGGGTACGTCTTGGCCTGGAAACAAGGGTCGCCCACCCCCTCATTACAACACCCTTCGGATTAAGAGGATGGTCTATGATGGTAGCGTAGGAACCTTAGTTTTCCCCTGCTCCTTCTCTCCTTCCTCGGATCCAGCAGCTCCGCCAGTGCTACCGCTAGTCTCCACACCATTTTCTCCACCAGCAGATGCCTCCTGTACCTTCTCTCTTTATCACCACCCAGAGCAGCTACCTTCTCTCCCTCCTCCCACACACTAGGAGTCAGGTCCAGCTGCATGGTGATCTGCTCCATCTGTTGGGAAACCTTTGCCTCCGACTGTATCTCCCAGGTCCCATACATCATGCCCTCAACAAACTTCACATCCCTGCTGTCAAACAGCACACCATTGGGTGGTTCCTACAGCACCCATCCCTTGCTATCAGCAGCAAGACCCAAATGCACACACCAGATTGCACTCGCCCCCAACTTACAACAGTAGGTCTCGGAAATGTGGGCACCTCAGCATGTCCACTGGCGGCTTCCTCCCAAGCCACCTCTCCAACGGTACCCACAAGTCATGACCAACTTTAGTGAGCACCCTGTTCCTAGCCATTGTAGCGTGCCAGACAGCATGGGGCCACATCGAATTGCCCAGCCCTGATTCAATGAGCAGCGCCCTAGCTGTCTCCAAGCTCGTTCTGTTCGCCCATTCTGCTACACTGTTGGACTGTGGGGTGTAAGCCGGGGACAGCTTCCTCTGGATGCCCTGCTTCTTAAGCCAGGCCGCTATCATCTCATCTCCCTTTGGATGCCCCGCTTCTTAAACCAGGCCGTCATCTCAGCTCCAAGAAACTCACCACCCCAGTGTGTCCTAACCGTCTTCACCACACACTCCGCTTGCTTCTCCACGAATGGTAGCCAATCGTCCCGTATCGTGGAGGCAGCGTGGTCCTTCTGCTTCAGCGGATACGCCCACAGTTTGCTCCAATCATCCGCAATCGTAGGAAGGAACCGCTCCCCCTTGAACCTCAGAATCAGTAGCGGCTCCACCAAGTCCATGTGGACCAGCTCCAATGGCTTCTTGCTCCTGCCAGCCACACTATGGAAGGGGAAACGGGTTAATTTTGAGAGCAATCTAATTTTACAATGATCATCGGATGGCTGTATGTTCAGCTTCAAACCTTTGACGGCTCCATTCGTCTCCAGCTGCTTCAATAAGGGCATTGCCACATGCCCCAAGCGTTGGTGTGGCGTTGCGCAATCGGTCGTCCCAGATCTGGCCGACACTTTTACACCAACCCCTCCAATGGCGTTGCACTCCCCCTGGGATGCAGACCCTTCTCTAGCCTCCCCCCCATCGTGCCATGCCAACGCCGGCAATTGCCACATAGATATATACACATCTTTGCTCTTGTGCAGATCCCAAAGCACCCGATTGCCCAGCTGCCCCTTGTACGTGCGAGCCCCATCCGTGCTAGTGCTCACCCCAGCCTTGGCAAGCTTACGGAGGGAGATGAGGTTGGCCTTGAGGTCGGGGACGAGCAGAATGTCGCGCAGCACCATCGGCTTGCCATCCGCTCTCTTAAACGCAGCTCGCCCCGCACCAGCCACCTTGAACACGTCTCTAGAGGCAGAGCATACCTTATTGATCTGTGCAGCGCTTTGGTCGTCATTGTCCACGCGGTGCCTGTGTCCAGCACCAAAAATTCCGGGGGGTGCAGCTCTGCTCCAACCTTGGTAGAGCCGTCTTCTTGCTCCCCCTTGTCTTCCAGATGGAAAAACTGGCCCACGGCGCACTCCTTCTTCTGAGTACTGCCGTTGCCTTTCGGGTTGTCGTCAGACGAATCAACGACCATCTTGGCACCGTTTTTCTGGTTCCTGCGTGCGCCGCCATCCTAGTGACGATTCTGGGGGGTCCAACCTTCGAGTTTTTTATAATACAACAACCAGGGATGCTTGTCATTCCCGCAATACCAACAACTCCCTTTCCATTTGCCACCAATACCCGATATGCCCCCACGTTTAGATTTTGCACCGCGACCCCAACCGGTACCTCCTTGTTGGTCGTTGGAGTTGCACCGCGCCCAGCGCCACTGAAGCGGCATCCTTTGCCACGTTTCCCTTGCATTCTGTAGTCGCTGCTGCCTTCGTCTCTACCCCTCAATTGGTAGCGATGGAAGTCCTCCTCCAGAATCTTCGTCCACACCCACTCGAGCGTCCACGAGCTCTGGTTCTGCGGCAGGCTCAATCTGCTCGTGATAGAAGCCATGATTTGGGCAGCAGCAATATCATCTTCAAGCACTTGGTCTGCTCTGAATAGGTGACTTCTACGGTCGTCAACTTTGCGTATAGGTCGGGCATCTTGTCCAGGATAGGTTGCACCGGCTCTCCCTCGCTCAGGCGCAATGCGGACAGCTCTCTCTTCAACATCAATGTTGCGACAACGGAAGGCGGGGCGTGCAGCTCCTTCAACACGGTCCACGCCTTCGGACCGCAATCAACCTCCGGCAGCAGGTGCATGACGTGGTGATGCTGGTTCAGCTCCAAACTCTGCGACATCAAGTAGTAGCCAGCCGAGGCGCGCTCGTCCCAATCTTCTTGCAACACGGGGTCACTCGGTCTAGGCTCCTTCCCAACAATTAGTTTTAGCAATCCAGTATGACGGAAACTTAATTGCATTTTCCAGGCCTATTCATCATAGCCCTCATCATTGAACTTCTTGACGGTGAAGTTCTTTAGCTCCTTTTTGATCGGCGAGCCCTGGTTTGTTCTCACTCCCCTTCGCGCAGAAACACTAGAATCTTAGCTGCTGCTACGATCTTGGACTGAATATTCACCAGCTCTCGCCGAAGTATTTCCTGCCATAACAACCTATAACGAGCTTCGGTATAACGCAGCTCTGATACCAGCTTGTTGGTGTAAGGGCCTAATAAACTCAAGCTCTGATACCAGCTATTAAGACATAATCAAACTTAATACCCCTCCTTGGGGTCACCACCAAGGGTTCCTGGGTGCCTAGTACAAGACCAGCCCCTATCCTCGGGTCCAAGTTTGTAGAGAGGAACCAAGAAAAAACTTGGCCAAAATAATGAGAGTACCTTGTACGTTGCGCAGCGTGTCATGCAGACCGTCAATCAGATAAAGCTGGAAATTCTCTATATCGAAGCTCGCTTCAAGTGCTTTATACTAAGCCAAGTTGCCTCGCAAAAAGTTCTGCCATTACAAAGTTATGGCTCGGACAGCGTTTGCCTAGCATTGGAGTGCTAGCGTACTAGCGTTGACTCGGGTAGCATTAAGCCGTCAAACCGCGTAGAAAACAAAATTCCAGCAAGCACAGAATTCACTTAAATAACTTTGACTATATCTAGGTACAAACATAGAAGGAATCAATAGTTCTAGCTAGCAGGGACCTTGGGAATCAACCACGGAACAACCAGGGATGATCCCAAATAATTCTATGCAACAAAACCAACCTGGCTAGACAAAACAGGAGGTAGGTTGGTAAACAACCTCTGGTTCTGTTTTTCAAACCTGGGAAAACAACAACCAGGTTCAGGTTCGAGTTGGATAGAAGTAAACAAACCTGCTCATAATAGTGGACCAAACAAGCAGTACAATTTCGAGTTGAATAGAACTGAATCCATGCAAACAATTGAACCAAACTGCAAAGCTTCCAGCTGGGGTTCCTTTGCGAGCTCCTCCATTCTGCTTGTACGACATCCTACTGTCTGTTTGTTCGAGTATGCATGTGCGAATGCATTTGCGTGTGAATGGTGTGTTCGTGTGTTTGTTTGCTTTCGCATTTTTCGCTTGAAAAATTTGCAGGTACTCGCGCAATGTGCGCTTCGGCACAACATTGTACGCGCTATGAATAGTGCAAGCAGAAAGGACGAGCTCGCAAAGGAACCCACGATGAAAGCTTTGTGGTTCGGTTTGTTTTGTTGCGAAGATTCAGTTATATCCAACCCGTAATTGTACTGTTTTGCTTGGTTGACTATAGTGTAGCAGGGCAAGCAGCCACAATAGGGGTACAATTTCCCTGCTAAAATTTTGTTTCTACGCGGTTCGACGGCGGAATGCTACCCGAGTCAACGCTAGTACGCTAGCACTCCAACGCTAGGCAAACTCTCTCCGCGCTATAACTTTGTAATGGCTGAATTTTTTTGCGAGGCAACATAGCTTATCTTTAAGCTCTTAGAGCGAGCTTCGATATAGCAAATTCTCAGCTTAATCCGATTGGCAGTATGTACGGCATGCTGCGCGACGTTCAAGGTACTCTTGCTGTTTTGCCTTCCTCTCTCTACAACCCGAGGATTGCGGCTGGTCTTGTACCAAACACCCAAAGACCCTTGGAGGTGACCCGTGGAGAGGTTTGAAGTTAGATTATGTCGTAATAGCCTGATTTTATTAGGCCCTTGCACCAACACTAAGCCATGTGATGAAGACGCGGGCGGGCGGTGTGACCTAGGCGGTGGTGCTACAGGAGCGACAGATGAGCGAGTGACCGACACGAGCAGGACTCAGCTAGCTGACCATATGTAAGAGCCTGGGTGGACGCATTTTACAGTGTGAAAATACTTGATGTAGGGTCCCGTTGGAACGTGGCAAGATTTTCCCGAGTGGTAGCGTCCGAACGGGTCGAAAACCGCCCGTGTCCAGGAAATATGGTGGTCACAGCGAGGCCCTGAAGAGGAATGATTCCCACCAAGTTCTTGGAGAACAAGGGGATATGCAAATCTGTGAGGGAGTCAGAGGGGACTGTCGGGCACGGTAGTGCGGTAGTGCTGTGTGCAACATCTGGTCTAGGAGGAACGGTCAGCCAAGGAGACTGCATCATGAGCGGGAAGCGGCGAGAGTGTGGTGTGGTCGTGTGGACGCGCTAGAGTTGAGATAGAAGGAGAGGGAATTGTAGGCAATCGACACACCTGGGCAGATCCACTGTTGGAGCTGCTGTTGCACCACCTGCTATTTTGTCCAGCCAGGTTGCTTCTTTCGCCTGGAATCATTTGGGATCATCCTTGGTTATTTGCAGATTGATTCCGAAGGTCCTTTCTAGCTAGAATTATTTAATCCTTATCTGTTTGTACCAAGACATAGTTCAATTGATTTAAGCGAGTTCCTTTCTTACTCGAATTTCGTTTCTATGTGGTTCGACGGCGGAATGCTACCCGAGTCAACGCTAGTACACTAGCACTCCAACGTGAGGCAAACGCTATCTGAGCCATAACTTTGTAATGGCAGATTTTTTCGCGAGGCAATTTGGCGTATTTTTTAGTTCTTGGAGCGAGCTTCGATATAGCAATTGCTCAGCTTGATCGGATCGGCAGTCTGCACAACACGCTGCACGATGTTCAAGGTATTCTTACTCTTTTGCCTAAGTCCCTCTTCATCCATCTGCACGCCCGACTCATCCGCGTCAGATTCCAACAGCTACCACATGATCAGGAGATGTAGTGCTTCACGAAAGCAACAGACTACATTCTATACATTTTCTACGTGGACGACCTGCTCTACATCGGCTCCACCGCCGGCATCACCAGCTGGTTTGAAGGGGAGCTGAAGCGGTATCTTTTCCTCACGGTCTCTTCCACCGTGACTCAGTACCTGGGTCTGAATATTCAGGACGGAGAAAGCGCAATCTACCTTAGCGCCGTGAAGAACGCCGACACTATCGCAAAAATTGCTTAGGATTGACACCTACCACCATCTCCACGCCTTATTGCTACACTGCGAGAAATCACCAGTAAGGATCTAACCCACTCTAATCTGCCGACCTAAGTGAGTGCCAACAAAAACTGGGATGCCTACTCTTCGCAGTTGTCATTTGCCGATCGGACCTATCCTACGCGGCAAGTCAACTCGCCACCTACTTCAAAAGACCTGAAACCGAGCACATGGCGGAACTCGACCGCGCACTGAACTACTTCATCAGCACACCGACGATTGGCCGAACCTACCACAAGACTGGAACTACGACCGCAAAACTAATCGGCTATGTAGACGCCGATCACGCTGGCGACTTCGACAATTGATGTTCACGCACCGTCTACACCTATCGGCTCGATCCCGTCAGTCCTATCTCGTGACAGTCGAGCAAGCAAGAACTAATTGCTCTCTCCCGTGCTGAAGCAGTATACATTGCACTCTGCACAGCCACCAAGGAAGGGCTGTACCTTCGCGAACTACTGGAAGAAGCAAAGCCGGCCCAATTACCCAGCTTGTCCCTCTTCTGCGACAACCAATTGGCAATTCGCATCGCGAACAAAAACGGGTTAACGAAGCGAACGAAGCATATCGCCTTGCAATACTTCTTCGTCACAACCGTGGAAGCAGTCTTCCAAGAAAATTTCTCACTGGACGGTTGAGAGGCTACGAAAACGGCGGAGCCTTGTCTCGCTGGACTTGCGTCCGTAACCCTGCCCGTCCCCACGCTAGATCTCTTGGCTCCCGAGAATGACGACGACTTCAATCCTCCCCCCGCAATGGTTCCGCCTCACATCCTGACTTCTGTCCGACAAGGCAGTCCCTGCGGTTTACCCGTGGGTAGTACCCGCAGTTTCCTCCTCTCCACCTCCATCTTCGCTAACCGTCACTACTTCTCATTCGGAGACGAGCAGAAGTCGTCCCCGTGGATCCGATTTTCAGTCCCCGTATCGACCGTCGGTGATGGAGAGAGAAATGTGTTGGGTGCAAATTCACATTGCACGACATCCTGCCGTCTGTTTGTATAGGTATGCATGTGCAAATGCATTTGGGTGTGAATGGAATGTTCGTATCTTTTTTGCTTTCGCAATTTTTCCTTGATGCATTTGCCAGTACTCGTGCAATGTGCACTTCGGCACAACATTGTACGCGCTATGAACAGTGCAAGCAGAAAGGACGAGCTCGCGAAGGAACCCAAGATGGAAGCTTTGCGGTTCGGTTGAATTGATTGCACAGATTCAGTTCTATCCAACTCGAAATTGTACTGTATTGTTTGGTTGACTATAGTGTAGCAGGACAGGCACTATAGGGGTACAATTTAGGTGAAGGTTGGATGTTGTTTGTCTGTATCTGCATGCTACAGGGCCAGGGGAAACCAGTGGAACCAGCATTTGGCTGGTTGGGCAAAGACAAAACAGGTTATGTTCACTTTTAGTACCTGAACCTGGTTGTTGTTTTCCTAGGTTGGAAAAACAGAACCAGAGGTTGTTTACCAACCTACCACCTGCTGTTTTGTCCAGCCAGGTTGGTTCTGTTGCTTGGAATTATTTGGGATCATCCCTGGTTGTTCCCAGGTTTATTCCCAAGGTCCTTGCTAGCTAGAACTATATATTCCTTCTCTGTTTGTACCTGAATATAGTCAATTGATTCAAGTGAATTCCTTCCTCGCTAGAGTTTCGTTTCTGCGCTATTCGACGGCGGAATGCTACCCGAGTCAACGCTAGTATGCTAGCACTCCAACGCTAGGCAAACGCTGTCCGAGCCAGAACTTAGTAATGGCAGAACTTTTCGCGAGGCAACTTGGCTTATTTTAAAGCTCTTGGAGTGAGCTTCATTATAGCAAATTGTCAGCTTAATCCGATCGACGATCTGCACGGCACGCTGCGCGATGTTCAAGGTACTCTCGTTATTTTGGCTAAGTCATTCTTAACTCCTCTCTCTACAAACTCGGACCCGAGGATAGGGGCTGGTCTTGTACCAGGCACCTAGGGACCCTTGGAGGTGACCCTGAGGAGAGGTTTTAAGCTTGATAAGGTCTTAATAACCTGAGTCTATTAGGCCCTTACACCAACAAGCTGGTATCAGAGCTGCGTTATAGCGATCCTCGTTATAGGTAGCTATGGTGGGCAACACCTCGGCGGGAGCTGGTGAATCTTCAGCCCAAGATCGTAGCCGTAGCAAAGATTCTGGTGTTTCGGCGCCAAGGGGAGCGCGAACCAACCAGGGCTCGCTGATCAAGGAGGTGCTGAAGAATTTCGCCCTCGAGAAGTTCAACGGTGAGGGCTATGATGATTGGGCCTGGAAAATGCAGCTTTACTTCCGTCAGATTGGATTGCTGAAACTAATGACTGGAAAGGAGCCTAGACCGAGTGACCCCGTGCTGCAGGAAGATTGGGACGAGCGCGCCTTGGCTGGCTACTACTTGATGTCGCAGAGTTTGGAGCTGAACCAGCGTCACCACGTCATGCACCTGCTGCCGGAGGTTGATTGCGGTCCAAAGGCGTGGACCGTGCTGAAGGAGCTGCACGCCCCTACCTCCGTTGCCGCGACACTCATGATGGAGAGGGAGCTGTCCGCGTTGCGTTTAAGCAAGGGAGAGCTGGTGCAACCTGTTTTGGACAAAATGCGCGACCTCTACGCGAAGTTGGCAACCGCGGGAATCACCTATCCGAAGCAGCCCAAGTGCTTGAAGATGTTGTCCCTGCTGCCAGAATCGTGGCTTCAATTTACGAGCGGATTGAGCCTGCCACAGAACCAGATCTCGTGGATGCTCGAATGGGTGCGGACGAAGATTCTGGAGGAGGACTTCTGTCGCCGCCAATTGAGGGGTGGAGACGACGGCAGCAGTGGCTACGGGATGCAAGGGAGCCGACGTGGCAGAGGACGTGGCTTCAGTAGAGCTGGACGCGGTGCAAAGAAGGACGACGACTCCAACGACCAACAAGGAGGTACTGGTTGGGGTCGCGGTGTGAAATTTGGACGTGGGGGCAAGTCGAGTGCCGGTGGCAAAATGAAAGGGAGTTGCTGGTCTTGTGAAATGGAAGAGCATCCCTTGTTTTTGTGCTATAAGAAAACCGATTGATGGACCCCCCAGAATCGTCACTAGGATGGCGGCGCAGAGGAACCAGAAAAATGGCGCAAACATGGTCGCTAATTCGTCCGACAACAACCCTAAGAGCAACGTGTCAACGGGAGTAGTGTTTTGCCCCGTCCTCGCTTGGGCGGAGCAACCTCATGGTCGAGTGCGCGGGGGGATGCAGCCAACCTACAGCAGTGGGTACGGGGGCCACTGCAAGGGCGTTGAGCTGGGGGGCGCCTGGCTGGAGGGCGCCGAGCAGGTGGACGCCGGCCTTGTCGTCTTGGCGCCATCGTGGGCGCCAAGACGCCGTCCTGGGCGTCTGCACGGCGACCCGGGCGCCTGGACGCCGACCTTGACACCTGGACGGCGTCCTGGGCAAATGGACGCCGACTTCGACTCCATGACGGCGACCTTGGGACGCCGGGCTTGGTGTAGCTGGCGACCGTCTGGGCTGGGCTTTGGGGTTGCACAATCATCCGGGATTCCCGGGCGATGTGTGCGAAAGTCGCCGGGATGGTTTCTGTGACGGTGACCTCGGGTGTGGTATCCCGAGGTGGACGTGGCTGGTGGGTGCAGTTGCTGGCGTGGACTCAATCTGGGCGTCTGCGCTGTGCTCGTGACGAGGTGTGGAGCACCAACCAGCTGCACGCACCTGCGAAGCAGGTGCACCGTTGTCCTACGGGTGCAACGCTGTGTTGCCGACTTGCTGCAGCGTTAGGAGAAGCAGTCGAACAAGTCGACCTCGGCGAAGGACGCCGACTCCTCTGCTGGTGGCAAGGGGTGAGACGACAAGGAGGCGTCGTGCTCGCTGGTCGGCGTCGTGGAGCCGACCGTCTTGCTGGCACCAGAAGCTGGCGAGGATTTCGAGGCGGTGGCGGCAGCTGTGCAAGCAAACCAGGCGGTGGTCCTGCTCGACAGCGGCTGCTCGCACCACCTGATGGGGACGAAGGACGCCTTCGTCGACTTGGGGCCGAGCGGCGACGTGAAGCACGTGCGTGGCTTCAATGGGGCGCTGCAGGACGTTCGTGGCCATGGCACGGTTGCGCTGCAAGGGGAGGCCGGGAAGCGGGTCCTCATCCCCGACGTGCTGTACGTCCCGAGCGTGCACGCGAACTTACGGTCGACCGGACAGCTGAAGGAGAACGGGGTGAAGCGGCAGGACGACAGCGACGGGATGCTGCTCGTCTCGGCTACCGGCAACGTCCTTGGTCGAGCAACGTACTCCGGCCAGGTCCTTTGCACTGACCTACGTCCTTGGTCGGAGACGACTGCAGCGCAAGAAGAAGCCTTGCGGGCAATCGTTTTGGCATGGACACAATCTGGAGCTCGGCGAAGCACAAGGTAGCCACCGGGCTGGACCTCAAGTCGGCGTCCGGCGCCGCTTTGCTCTGCGTCTCGTGCATCAGCGGGAAGCTAACGCGGCACTCCTTCCTCGACAAGGGCTCGGACGCCGAGGACACCCTAGCCGTCGTGCACATCGACCTGTGCGGGCCATTTCGTGTGGCTGCCAAGGATGGCAGCCTGTACTTCTTGCTGCTGAAGGACCGCAAGACCCGCTACGTGTGGGTGAGGCCGGTCGCCAAGAAGTCGGACGTGCTACTGGAGTTCGTGCAGTGGCTGGAGTAGCTGAGCGGCAGATGAAGAAGTCGGTGCTGCAACTGCATTCTGGCCGAGGAGGGGAGTTCCTCCGGAAAGACTTCACCGCCTTCGTGGACAGCAAGGGGATCGTCCACGACCTGACCTGCCCGTACACCCCCCAACAGAACGACATCACAGAGCGGGAGATGCGCACGCTGGTGGAGTCGGTGCGGACGATGCTGCTGCACATGGGTGTGCAGCACCACTGGTGGCATCTCGCTCTGCGGCAAGCTGTCTGGGTTCGCAACTGGCTTGAGCGGTCAGCGGTGCCACCGGGGACGACGCCGCACCAGCTCCTCACCGGGCAGAAGCCCGACTTGTCGATGGCGCGGGTGTGGGGCTGCATGGCGCAATTCCTCGTCCCCGAGCAGCAGCGCGGTGGGAAGCTGAAGCCGAAGGCCCGGTTGGGACTTCACCTCGGCGTGTTGGAGGAGAGCAAAGGTTGGGAACTCCTTGGTATCACCGGCAACCGGCTGGTCACAACGTCGGACGTGGTGTTCTACGAGACGATGTCGCTGGAGGTGTGGAAGTCGAAGCACGGCCCAGCGTCGGGGCAGACGCTGGTCGACCCGCCGACGGACACCTCAACCGCGACGCTACCCGTGCTCGCCGAGGCCGGTGAGCTTGCTGATGAGGACGCCGAGGTCGTCCACCCTTCCTCCCCTTCCCCTGCCCCTCCCCTCGTCATCGACCTGAGAGGGCTGACTCCGGTGTCAACCTACAGTAATGAGGGGAGCAGTGGGGCGTTGTCTGTGGCGCCGGCCAAGTGCATCGCCGGTGGCCGACGTGACACCACGCAAGTTGGCGTAGAAGTGAAGTGGTCACCGATCGGGGAGAAAACAAAGCAAGCCGCGGGACCGCCACTCTCGGTGAAGCCGACAGGGGCGTAGCAAACAGGGGAGCAGGCAGACGCGGAGTCGACGACAGGGGAGCAGTCGGCAAGGTCATCGACCGTGGTGCAGCCGGACATTGAGGGCAGTGACGCCGGGGAGCATTCGGACGTCCGCCGCGGGACCACGGGACCGCGGGGGTCCGCGGAAATGCAGGACCACGATGAGTCCACCGACTGCGATGTGGTGGAGGTCTTGTCTGGACCTAGGTGAACAGGCCGAATTCGAAGGCCTCCCGGCTTCTTCGTCCCAGCTGCCTTCATCATGGTGTACAACGTTGACAACGACGACCTGGCGTACAACGACATTGAGGACGATGAGGAGTTTCCGGAGCTCGACCCCGACATGCACGCCGATCCCGAGCACCGTTGGGACATCGCGACAATGACGATGAAGGAGGCGCTGGCGAGCTAGAAGGGTCCGGCAGTGAAGGCCGCCATGGAGGAGGAGATGCCTCCTCGCCATGGGCACTAGGGAGCTGGTCGAACGCCCACCGGGGGTAAATATCATGAAGAACCGGTGGGTGCTGACGACAAAGTACCACATCAACGACATCATCGAGCGCGAGAAGGCGAGGCTGGTCGTGAAAGGCTTCACGCAGGTGTATGGCGCCGACTACGACGAGACGTACGCGCCGGTGAGCAGCTACGTCACGCTGAGGATTTTCCTCAGCATCGTCGCCATCCTCGACCTCAACCTGATGCAGCTGGACATGAAGAACGCCTTTCTGCAGAGCAAGCTCGACCGGGTGCTGTACATGTACCAGCCGGACTACTTCAACGATGGGACCGGCCGGGTGTGCAAGCTGCTAAAGAGCCTCTACGGGCTGAAGCAGTCGCCGCTGTTGTGGTACAAGGCGCTCAACGACGTGTTGGTCGGCGCCGGGTGGAAGAAGAGCCAAGTCGACGAGGCTCTGTACTTCAAGGTCGGCGACGACAATGTGACGTGCTGGGTGCTGGTCTACGTCAACGACCTTCTTGCCGATCCAGCAGCACCGCGATGCTGAAGGAGCTGAATGAGCTTCTGGAGGCTGCCTTCGAGCTACGCGAGATTTCACCGGTGCAGAAGTATCTCGGCCTGGAGATCGTGCGCGACAGGCCGGCGAGGAAGCTGTGGCTGCACCAGCAGGGCTACGCCGACCGAGTCAGAGTACGTGGCAGCAATAGACTTGGATCCTCCTAGCAGAGTTGGCCGGGAAGGAAGGATGCCGACTTGGCTTCCTCCTAGCAGAGTTGCGGTAGCTGGACGCCGGCAAGCCGACTGTCCTTCGAGTGGACAACAAGTCGGCTATCACAGTCGCCGAGGGCATGGGGTTGAACCGCAACCTCAAGCACATGGAGCGACGTCAGGCCTGGCTGCAGCACATGGTGAAGCGCGGGAAGTTCACGTTGAGGTATATCCCGACCACCGAGCAGCCGGCCGACTTCCTGACAAAGGCGCTGCACTACCCGGCCTTCAACCGGTGCTCCGTCGCGATTGGACAAGTGCGTTTGGCCGAAGTCGGCGACGGCGACAACGACGTGCAGCAGTAGGTGCCATGCCCTCTTGCATGGCTGGTGCGCTGTCCGCCGTGCTGTGCAGTGTGTGCACGCTGTCGAGCTATTCTCCGAGAAGTGCTACCGTGTGGGCTGGGGGCCCAAGGGTGAACGCGGCAGGGGAGTGTCAACAGGAGTAGTGTTTGGCTCCGTCCTCGCTTGGGCGGAGCCGACCTCGTGGTCGGGTGTGCGGGAGGGTGCAGCCGACCTACAACAGTGGTTATGGGGGCCACTGCAAGGGCGTTGAGGAGGGGGGGCCCCTGGCTGGAGGGCGCCGAGCAGGTGGACGCCGTCCTTGGCGTCTGGGCGCTGTCGTGAGCGCCAAGACGCCGTCCTGGGCGTCTGCACGGCGTCCCGGGTGCGTGGACGCCGACTTGGACACCTGGACGGCGTCCTGGGCAAATGGACGCCGAACTCGACGCCACGATGCCGACCCTGGGACGCCGGTCTTGGTGCAGCCAGCGACCGACTGGGCTGGACGACCGGGCGGGGTTGCACGGTTGTCCGGGATACCCGGGCGATGTGTGCGAAAGTCGCCGGGATGGTTTCTGCGAAGGCGACCTCGGGGGTGGTATTCCAAGGTCGACGTGGCTGGTGGGCGCAGTCGCTGGCGTGGAGTCTGCTAGGCGTCTGCGCTGTGCTCGTGACGAGGTGTGGAGCACCAACCAGCTGCACGCACCTGCGAAGCAGGTGCACCGTTGTCCTGCGGGTGCAACGCTGTGCAGCCGACTTGCTGCAGCATTGGCACACCGTGGACTTGCAACGTTGGTGAAACGCTACTCTGCAACGCTGGAGCGGTGCGAGCATTGCTGCTGCGCTAGATCGCGGTCGACCATGTTGCGCTGGAGGTCGACCAGCAGCCTAGCTAGCTCTGATGGAGTCAAGGTTGCCAATGTTGTTCCAATTATTATGGACATCATTGTTGTGAACTTTTGCTAGTGAAACTCTTGCCAATTTTCCCCGTGAATGCGCAAGTAGAAAATGACTAAGGAACGAACGCAAAGATCACTCCTCACATATGACTAAGCTCCCGTTGATCGAGTTATCTCCGGACAATTGCGGCGCGGAGAAGAAGGAGCGCACCGCGGGCCAATTCTTCCATATGGGAGAGCAGGGGGAACAAAGAGACGCCTGTGCCAAGGTTGTCAAAGTTCACCCGTTTCCCTTTCCATAGTGTGGCTGGCAGGAGCAAGAAGCCTTTGGAGCTGGTCCACATGGACTTTGCGGGGCCGCTGCCGGTGCAAGGGCACAAGGGGGAGCAGTATTTCCGTACAATTGTGGACGATTGGAGCAGGCTCATGTGGGCGTATCCGTTGAAGCAGAAGGACCACGCCGCCTCCACGATACGGGACGATTGGCTGCCGTTCGTGGAGAAGCAAGCGGAGTGTGTGGTGAAGCGGATTAGGACAGACCGGGGTGGTGAGTTCCTTGGAGCTGAAATGACGGCCTGGCTCAAGAAGCAGGGCATCCAGATGGAACTGACCATGGCTTACACCCCACAGTCCAACGGTATAGCAGAACGGGCAAACCAGACCATTCTGGAGACAGCTAGGGCGCTGCTCATAGAATCTGGGCTGAGCAATTCCATGTGGCCGTTGCTAGGAACAGGGCTAGGAACAGGGTGCTCACCAAGGTTGGTGATGACTCGTGGGTGCCGTTGGAGAGGTGGCTTGGGAGGAAGCCGCCGGTGGACATGCTGAGGATGTTCGGTTGCATGGCAGTCGCCCACGTCCCCAAGACCTACCGCTGTATGTTGGGAGCAAGTGCAATCTGGATTGTGCATTTGGGTCTGGCTGCTGAGAGTAAGGGATGGCTGCTGTGGGAACCATCCAAGGGTGTGTTGTTTGACAGCAGGGATGTGAAATTCATTGAAGGCATGATGTATGGAGCTGGGGGAAACAGCCGGAAGCAAGGGTGTCCCAGCAGATGGAGCAGATCACCATGCAGCTGGACCTGACTCCTAGTGTGTGGGAGGAGGGAGAGGAGGCAGCTGCAGAGGGTGGTGATGGAGAGAAGGTGCAGGAGGCACCTGCTGGTGGAGGAGATGATGTGGAGACTAGTGGTAGCACCAGGGAAGCTGCTGGATCTGAGGGAGGAGAGCAGCAGCAGGGCAAAGCTAAGGTGCCTAAGCTACCACAAAGGAGGAAGCTGAAGGGTGTCGTTATGAAGGGATGGGAGACACCTGTCTCTAGGCAAGGACGCAGCAATAATACTGACTGGAGGAGCTGATGTAGCAGAGCAGCAGCTTGGGAATGAGGAGGCATTGCTGATTCTACCGCATGGCTATGACCCAGATGATTAGGATGAACCTGCATACTGTTTTCTTGCCCCTACACCAGAGGAACCAGCTAGCATGGAGGAGGCATTGGCTCAACCAGATAGGGACAAGTGGTTGGCTTCTAGGGATGCTGAGTACCAGAGCCTGCTAGAGAATGGGACATGGGATCTGGTGGTGCTGCTTGAGGGGAAGAAAGCGATACAATGCAAGTGGGTGCTGAGGATCAAGACCGACGACAAGGCGAAGGTCACCATCTACAAGAGTAGGCTGGTAACCAAGGGCTTTATGCAGAAGGAGAAGCAGGACTTCAATGAGATTTTTTCTTCCCCTGCCAAACCTCCTACCCTCCGTGTCTTGTTGGCAGATGCAGCCGTTGGTGGGAAGTACATCATTCAGATGGATAAATCAACGGCATTCCTCAATGAAATTATAGAGGAGGAGGTGTTCATGACGCAGCCACCTGGGTATGAGGATGGTACGGGCAGGGTGTGCAAGCTGAAAAGGTCCATCTACGGCTTGAAGCAGGCGCCACGCTGCTGGTACCAGAAGTTGGCAGCTGTTTTAAAGGAGATGGGATTCAGGACCAGCAGCTGTGATGAGAGCCTCTTTCTCAAGGGTGAGGGGGAGAAGCTGGTGCTGTTTCTGGTCTACGTGGACGACATTCTTCTCTTCAGCAGCAGCATGAAGGAGATCCAGAAAGTGCAGCAGCAGCTGATGGAAAACTTCAAGTGCAAGAATTTTGGGGAGGTAAAATACTACCTCGGGATGCACGTTGGGAGGGATCCAGACAGGTGGTTTAAGCTGCACAAAGAGAAGTTCATCAAGGAGCTGGGGGAGAAGTATGGGATTGAGAATGAGCGCAAAGTTGCAACTCCCCTGCCAGCTGAGTTCCAGCTTATGAAGGTTGCAGAGGATGAAGGGGTTGAAGCCGAGGAGCAGCAGCAATTTCAGTACTTGATGGGCAGCCTCTATGCAGCGGTTCATACGAGGCTCGACATCTCTTTCTCGGTTGGGCAGCTGGCTAGGGTGGTGCAGAATCGATCTAAGAAGCAGGTGGATGCATCTGAACGTGTGTGAAAGTACCTAAACACTCATCCAAGCATTGGAGTTCAATACTCCAAATCTCCACAGGTGAAGCAGAAAGGGGTTGAAGTGCTCAAGGAGATGGGGGAGCGCCTTGGAGAAGGCAAGCCCTTTCTCTCTTGCTTTACCAATGCTACTTGGGCTTCAGCGAAGGATGATTCCTTATCAATGGGAGGATACATTTGCGTGGTTGGGGGAGGACCTGTTAGTTGGAGGTCCAAGAAGCAGACGGAGACGGCACTCTCTTCCGTAGAATCAGAGTACATGGCAATGTTCCATGGGGTGAAGGAGGTGATTTGGCTGAGGAGGCTGTTAGAGGAGATTTTCAAGTAGCAGAAGGTTGCTACACCTCTATTTTGTGACAGCAAGGGGGCTCTTGGGATGGCCAGGAACGCTGTGCTTCATGGGCTGAACAAGCATATCAAGTGGCACTAGCTGCGTAAGGAGGTGAAGAGGGGGACGGTGAATCCGATCTACATCAAGACTCACCAGCAGCCAGCAGAATTTCTCACCAAGAGGCTTGCGGATGAGCCTCATTGGCGTTGTGTGCACATGAGTGGAATGAGCATGAACTAGCATAGAATGATAGGGATGGAAACGCCAGGCTGAGGAGGAGTGTGTTGGGTGCAAATTAACATTGCATAACATTCTTCCATCTTTTTGTACAAGTATGCATGTGCGAATGCATTTGGGTGTGAATGGAATGTTCATGTGTTTGTTTGCTTTCGCAATTTTCGCTTGATGCATGTGCAGGTACTCGCGCAATGTGTGCTTCGGCACAACATTGTACGCGCTATGAACAATGCAAGATGGCAGTTGAGCGGTTCGGTTAAATTGATTCAAAAGATTTAGTTCTATCCAACTCGAAATTGTACTGTTTTGTTTGGTTGACTATAGTGTAGTAGGGCAGGCACTATAGGGGTACAATTTAGGTGAAGGTTGGATGTTGTTTGTCTGTATTTGCATGCTACAGGGCCAGGGGAAACCAGCGGAACCAGCATTTGGCTAGTTGGGCAAAGACAAAACAGGTTCTGTTTTAGAACCTGAACCTGGTTGTTTTTCAAGGTAAGAAAAACAGAACCAGAAGTTGTGTACCAACCTACCACCTGCTATTTTATCCAGCCAGGTTGGTTCTGTTGCTTGAAATTATTTGGGATCATCCCTGGTTGTTCCCAGGTTGATTTCCAAGGCCTTTGCTAGCTAGAACTATTGATTCCTTCTCTGTTTGTACCTGAATATAGTCAATTGATTCAAGCAAATTCCTTCCTTGCTGGAATTTCGTTTCTACGCGGTTTGACGGCGGAATGCTACCCAAGTCAACGCTAGTACGCTAGCACTCCAACGCTAGGCAAACGCTGTCCGAGCCATAACTTAGTAATGGCAGAACTTTTCGCGAGGCAACTTGGCTTATTTTAAAGCTCTTAGAGTGGGCTTCGATATAGCGAATTCCCAGCTTAATCCGATTGACGGTGCGCACGGCACACTGCGTGACGTTTAAGGTACTCGTATTATTTTGGCTAAGTCATTCTTTACTCTCTCTCTACAAACTCGGACCCGAAGATAGGGGCTGGTCTTGTACCAGGCACCCAGGGACCCTTGGAGGTGACCCCGAAGAGAGGTTTTAAGCTTGATGAATTCTTAACAGCTTGAGTTTATTAGGCCCTTACACCAACAAAACGAGGGACCACATGAAGTGCCTTCTATTCACGCCACCAACGGTCGATCAGGCGATTTGTTAACTGCGCACGAAACGGGCTCCACGAAAATGAGTGATACAGAGACAGGGAAGCTGCTGGGAGGCACGAAAGCGAGTGACACGAAGACAAGGAAGCTGCTCGGAGGAAGGAAAACAAATGATGCTGAAACGGTCCCAGAATGTTCCAGTTGAAAATACTCCTCGTCGCTCAACGTGCAGTACGCAAAGCATTCTTCCAATTCGCTACTGCAATGCCTGCCTCGCGTTTGCTAATACTCTTTTTGTCGATACTCATGCGGATTCGAAACTCCCCGAATCGGATCCCGACATGGTCGCAGACCCCGAACGTCGGTGGGACATTTCAACAATGAATGTTAAGGAAGCTTTGGGGAGCTGGAAGGGTGCAGCAGTGAAAGCACCGATAAACGAAGAAAAATGTTCCCTCCTCAAAAAAAGAACCTGGGAGCTGGTGCCGAGGCCACGCGGAGTCAACATCCTGAAGAACCGACGGGTTCAGACGACCAAATACAAATTGGACGATACGGTGGCACGCGAGGAAGTGGGACTGGTGCTGAAAGGGTTCACGCAAGTCTATGGTGCCGACTACGAGTTAACCTACTCGCTTGTCAGCAGCTATGTCACGTTGCGGATTATTCTGTCTGTTGCGGCTGCACTTGACTTGAACATCATGCAGTTTGAAATGAAAAACGCTTTCGTGTTGAGTAAGTTGGATTGTGTGTTGTTCATGGATCAATTGGAGCACTATAACTATGGCAAGAATCAAGTGTGCAAACTCCTGAAGAGTTTGTACGGGCTCAAACAAAGTCCTTTGCTATGGTACGAGGCACTTGACAGCATTCTTCTCGGTGGCAGAAGGAGCAAGAGCCAAGTCGATGAAACGCTCTACTTCAAGACGGGCGCGAATGAAGAGCGGTGCTGGCTGCTCGTGTACATGGACGATTTGTTCGCCGCAAGTTGCAGCCTCAAAATGCTGATGGAGCTGCGCGAGCTGCTGGAAAACACATTTGAGATGCGCGAAATCACCCCATTCGGAGAAATACTTGGGGCTGGAAATCATTTAGAACAAGCCAGCGCGGAAATTGTTGCTGCACCAATGCACGTACGTTGACAAGCTGCGTTGACGTTCATGGACGAAGAAAAATCGGGTCGTCGCCCCAAAACCCGTCTCAGTCGACGCGTACATCAAACGGACGTTCGATGACGAGGACTACCAAGACCGCGAAGAGGAGGAGTATCGCCAAAAAGTGGGATCGCTGCAGTTTGCCGCGAGCAAGCTGTGTCCCGACATTGCGTTCGCATGCAGCAAGTTGGGCTCTGGGCTGACCGTGCGAAAATACCAGCACTGGAGGGAGCTGGACCGCTGCATCAACTACGTGGTAAACACACGCGATTTTGCGCTCAAATTCGGTGGTGGACCCGACTCCCTGACTCTGGTCGGATATGCGGATGCGGATGATGTGGGTGATCGAGAGAGCCAGACCAGCTCTAGTGGCTAAGTTTTCGTGTTTGGCGGGGCTGATGTTTCATCAGCAAGCCAAAGAATCAAGTGCGTGACATTGCCATCAACCGAATCGTAGTATATTGCTGCAACGGAAGCCGGGAAGGATGCGCGATAACTTTGCTTTCTCCTTGCAGAGTTTGAGCTTTTGGAACCGAAACTGCCTACCGTCATCAACATCGACAATTCTTCGGCCATTGCGGTTGTGGAAGGATTGGGACTCAATGAGAGTCTCAAGCACATGGCGATACATCTGGCTGCTGCAGATGGTGAAGCCAAGAAATTCGTGCTGACGTCCATTTCGACAAGTGAGCAACCCACGAATTATGTTAGCACTGAATATGAGGTTCGCGCCTGCGCGGGAGCGAGGTTTTGTGTTGAGTTGCATTGCTGGCAGATTTCGATTTAGGGGGGGATTTGCACGTGGTGCAGTTACGAAATTGCTCAATGCGTGAATCCAACGCAAGACATGACACTTGGCCGAAGTGGGGGAAATTTGCCGATTACACTCCGTCGGCGTTAATGTGCAAAGCGAAGACGCCAAGCCGACCACGTGCCCACGACTGCACCTGATCCACCCACGTCGACCTCGGGATACCACCTCCCAGAACCACCTGGGCGATCGTCGTGCACCTCCACAAAACGTCGTCACCCGGGTAACTTTGTCAACCTGGAATCCACCACGACGGCATCGACTTCCTTGGAAAAAATTGACCGAAAGTTGTACTTGTTCATGTCGGACATTCCCTTACCCTTCTGGATCCTTGCCCGCACCTCCTCACGACATGTCCCCCTTTTTTCCCCTTCCTCCCCACCTTGCTTTTCCTTCCTTCCCCCTTTTGCTTATCTAGGTCTCATGCTTTGTGCTTTCCTCACTGCTCCTTGTGCTTGATATCTCCTATAATAAGCCCACTTGGCTTATTCACTCTCTTGCCTACATACTTCTATAACTTCCCTAGTGTCTGTTATGGCCTGCTGTCTCACGAATACTCGAGCTTGAAGCAATTACATGAGATTATCACAGAACATACAAACAATGCAGATTCATTCGTCCGTACACCCTATATCCTGCCTGAGCTCCTCCCACTATTGCTACACCTTAGGGTTCTTTGGAGGTGGTGGTCTTCCCACTGAAGCGAAGAGCCAACCTTCCCTTCCGCTTGCCACCAACACTTAGCCGTCCAAGTGCCGATCCTCCAGCTTGCGGCTGTAACCCCAGCTGGCTCGGGCATTTAACCTTCAAGAAAACAAATATGCACTCACACATGAAACAAAGTTGCGCCTTCCAACTATCACACCCCCCTTTCCCCTCATGCTGCCCTCCGTCCGACGTGTTACCCTACTGTCCGCCATCCCATCATCCTTACCTCGCTTCCACATTCCTCGGTATTCACTCCTTCAGCGGACTGTACAAATATACAGAATATATAAACCATTACTCCTTCTCCTTATCTTGCGACAGCTGTCGGAAATTCCCTTACCCTTCTGGATCCTTGCCTGCACCTCCTCAAGACATGTTTCCCCCTTTCTTCCACTTCCTCCTCACCCTGCTTTTCCTCCCTTCCCCCTTTTGCTTCTCTAGGTCTCCTGCTCTGTGATCTCCTCACTGCTCCTTGTGCTTAATATCTCCTTGCCCCCTCCCGTGGCCTTTAGCCGCCCTCGCCCTTGCCACGGGACCCTGATACTCTCCCGTCTTGTCTCCCGCCCTCGCCACATTGGTGATGTGACCACTGCTCGCACCCCAGCCTCACTCTCCAGAACCAGCACTCCCGAATCCCGAATCTCTTTAACGGTCTAGCGCTGATGAGACAGCCCCACATCCAGTCCATCCTTCTTGGGGTGGCAAATATACACATCTGGGCCCTGCTATAGGGCTGCTAGCGCCCCGCCAGCCTGATGCTCCTGTCGTTGCTTGTAGCGATGAATGTCCCGCAGCTGGGCGACGTGCAGGCTTTCCAGTGCCACTGGTAGCAGGCGCCGTAGATATTCTCCGCGAACGGTCGCAAGAGCAGCCCATTTCTCAGACGAGCCGGCCGTGACCACATCCGTCAGCACTTGTGGTGCCCCCACAGGGAGGACCGCCTCCCTCCCAAAGAGCAGATGATATGGGGAAAGGTCCTTGAGTGCCGCCTGCTTACTGAACCTGTACCCCGCCATGACCCAGTGAAGGTACCTATTCCAGTCCCGCTTCTTGGTCTCTCCATAAGCTCGCATCCCACGCTTCAGAGTCTGAATGAGTTGCTCCGTGAGCCCATCGCTCTGTGGATGATACCGCGATGTGGTGCGGTGTGGGATCAGGCACGAGGCTAGCAGCTCGTCAAACTCTCCTTGGAACTCCGTCAACACCTCCCCGCATGCTCCAAAGCGAGTCAGCACCTCCTCTTCGAAGGCGTCTGCCACTACCTCCGCCGTTTTGTGACTCAATGCCCGCACCTCCACCCATTTACTTACATGCTCAATCATAACCACCACGTATCGCCGCCCTCACTTGGTTAGTGTCAGCTCTCCTGCCAAGTCCAGTGACCACCGGTACCCCAGTCCCATGACTGGCAGCGACTGCAGCTCGGCCTTGCTCCTCTCGAAGGCAGCCCAGTTCATGATGCATGCTGAGCACTTGGCCACCCAGTCCTTGATCTCCTTACGCATGCCTGCCCACCACCATCTTGTCTGCAGTAGATGCTGCGTGCGAAGCGGGCCAAAATGCCACAACTTATTGTGCACCTCCTGTATGATTTCCTCCCTTTCCTTCGGCTCAAGCACTCACTTCCACCCATCCTGCGTTCGAATCTGCACTTGGTTCTGGTACCAGCGGTAATGCTGTCCCCTGCTCCTTGCCCGTACGGATACTGTTGCTCCCTCGGCCATCTCGCCTCGTAGCAAGGCCAATGTTTCCTGATCTTCCCACACATCTGGAGCCACGCTTGCTGCTCCCTGCGGAGCGGTGTGGCTGGGTCTGGTGTCATGGCCACAAGCGCCACTTCGGGCGCCACTGTGGGCGGATTCCGGGACAGCCCATCGACATGCTGCATGGTTTTGCCCAGGCAATGTCGTATGACAAACTGGTATTCCTAAAGCTTCATCGCCCATCGAGCATTCCGCCCCGTGAGGGCCTGGTTCTGCATCAGCCGCAACTGGGGCTGGTGATCTGTGACCAGCGTGAACGGTCGGCCCTGCAAATAGACTCGGAAGTGGCCCACTGCCCACACTGCAGCCAGCCCTTCGCCCTCATAGGAGGAATAGTTGGCTTTTGCTGGGTTGCACAACCGGCTGGCGAAGGCCACCACCTTCTCTTCCCCGCCTTCCTGCTGGCTCAGGATTGCTCCCATGCCTGTGCTGCTCTAGTCCGTATAGAGAACGAAAGGCTCGCTCGCCCGCGGCAGTTGCAGCACTGCTCAATCCTTCACGGCTCCCATCAGTTCCTTCAGCGTCGCCCTCTAAGGTTCTCCCCACTGCCACTTCAGATCATCCCGCAGCAGCTTGTTCAATGGCGCCGCCCGCTTGCTGAAGTTCTCCATGAGCTTCCGATAATAGTTCAGAAACCCCAGTAGCGCCCTCAGGGTGCTCTTGTCCTTAGGCTGTGCCACTCGGTCGAGGATGGCCACCTTGGCTTTCTAAATCGTTTCGGGCCCCACGGCCGTGGGCAAGTCGCGCCTAGTGCTGGCCGTGGCGCAGGCAGTGCGCGGCGGCGAGGGCGAGGTGGTGAGCGCGGACTCGGTGGCGGTGTACCGCGGGCTGGACGTGGGGTCCGCCAAGGCCTCCTCCGCCCAGCAGCGCCGCGTGCCCCACCACCTGCTGGACATCCGCGAGCCGTGCCAAGGTGGGGCACGGTGGGGCACAGTGGGGCAAGGTGGGTCACGGTAGGGCACGGTGGGTGGGCTGTGCGAGGTGGCGGGGCTGTGCAGTGGGTGCGAGGCAAGAAAGGTGAGTTATGGAATGGTGCGAGTGAGGTGCAGGGAGCGTGCAGGGAGGGAGAAAGGCAAGGTAGTTTGATGATGGTGAAGACACAGACACGCCGTCAGCAGCACCCTGCCAGTAGCAGCATGTCAGCAGGAGCATCCCCCCTCCTCCCCCCAGTCATCCCCAATCCTCACCCCCGTCATCCCCCATCCTCCCCCCCCGTCATACCCCCTCTTTCCCCCACCATCCTCCCTCCTTCCCCCATCATCTCCCCTCCCACATCCTCCCCCCTCCTTCCCTCATCATCCCCCCTCCTCCCCACATCATGCCCCCTCCTTCCCCCATCATTCCCCCTCCTCCCGTCGTCATGCCCCCTCCTCCCCCCATCCCCCCTCCTCACCCAGTCATCCCCCCTCCTCCCCCCATCATCCCCCCTCCTCCCGCCATCATCCCCCCTTCCCCCCCTGCATCCCGCTCTGCCCCCCCAGAGTTCACGGCGGGCGACTTCTACGAGGAGGTGCGCGCGGCGGTGGAGGGCGTGGTGCAGCGGGGGGGCGTGCTGGTGGTGGTGGGCGGCACGGGGCTGTACCTGGCATGGCTGCTGCACGGCCGCCCCGCCACGCCCCCCTCCTGCCCCAACCTGGAGCGCACCGTGGCTGCCGACATCCACGCCACTGTCATGCGCGCCCGCCGGGCCACGAGGGGTACGAGGAGTGTAGGGGCGGTTGGTGGGGCAGAAGAGGCAGCAGGTGGGGATGCAGCAGAAGGAGTGATGGAGGGACGGGCGTCAGCAGTGGACGCAGTGAGGGGCGGCTTGGAGATAGCATTGAGTGCCAACGAGAGGAGCAAGGAGGGCAACAATGTTGCGGGTGTGGGTGTGGGGGGAGGTGGCATGGTTGTGGGGGGAATGGAGGGGGAGAAGGGGCAGGCCGAAGTGTGGAGAGGGGGAGAGGCGAGGGAGCGGGGGTAGGCGAGGAGGCAGCCGCGTGTGCGGTACACAGAGGAGGGCAACTGGGAGGCTGCTCTGGCTGCTCTTGCTGCTTCGGGCGACCCAATCGCTGCAGGCCAGCTGGCACGGAATGACTGGTACCGGCTGACCAGGGCATTTGAGGTCCTCAGGGTATGTGTGCGTGTGGGGGCCACTGTGTGCGTGTGGAGGGGGCAAGAGTGGTGAAGAGGCAAGAGTGCTGAAAGCATAATCGTGGAGGAGTGTCCCCCATCCAGCAGGCCAGGGACAGTGAGGTGAGCGGCACTAAATCGCAACCAGCAGGCCAGGGACAGTGAGCAACACTAAATCGCAACCAGCAGGCCAGGGACAGTGAGCGACACGAAATCGCAACCAGCAGGGCAAGGTGAGGTGAGCCATGGTGCAAGGTGAGGCGAGCCATGGTGCAAGGTGAGGCGAGCCATGGTGCTCGGTAGGTGGAGGGACGCATGGCCTTTGAGGTCGTACTTGGTGTCTGCTGTACCCTTCTCTCACCATTGCCCTCGCCCGTATGCTCCACACGAGGCCTCGTGCCTTTCACAACCCCACGGCGCTCCGCCTTCCTCGTGCATCCATCTCCTGCCTTCCTCGTGCACCCATCTCCTGCCTTCCTCGTGCACCCATCTCCTGCCTTCCTCGTGCACCCATCTCCTGCCTTCCTCGTGCACCCATCTCCTGCCTTCCTCGTGCACCCATCTCCTGCCTTCCTCGTGCACCCATCTCCTGCCTTCCTCGTGCACCCATCTCCTGCCTTCCTCGTGCACCCATCTCCTGCCTTCCTCGTGCACCCATCTCCTGCCTTCCTCGTGCACCCATCTCCTGCCTTCCTCGTGCACCCATCTCCTGCCTTCCTCGTGCACCCATCTCCTGCCTTCCTCGTGCACCCATCTCCTGCCTTCCTCGTGCACCCATCTCCTGCCTTCCTCGTGCACCCATCTCCTGCCTTCCTCGTGCACCCATCTCCTGCCTTCCTCGTGCACCCATCTCCTGCCTTCCTCGTGCACCCATCTCCTGCCTTCCTCGTGCACCCATCTCCTGCCTTCCTCGTGCACCCATCTCCTGCCTTCCTCGTGCACCCATCTCCTGCCTTCCTCGTGCACCCATCTCCTGCCTTGCTCTGCATGCCCCATCGCCCCTTGCCCTCACCCGTGCTCTCTCCTCGCACGTGGCGGGCAGGCAGGCTGCTGGAGGAGAGTCTAGCGCTGCTGCGCGCGGGGCTGCTGCCCGACTCCTCCTCGCCCACGTGCGCCATCGGCTACCGCCAGGCCATGGCCTTCCTGCTTCACTTCCACCGCCTCATGGAGCAAGTGGGGAGCAGTGAGGAGCCAGGGCAGCAAGGGAAGCAGGTGGAGGTGCAGGCGGCGCTGCAGGCGGCACTGCAGGTGGCACTGCAGGCGGCGCTGGTGGCGTTCATCTTGGAGTTCCAACAGGCGTTGCGGCGCTACGCCAGGTGCCAGATCACGTGGTTCCGCTCCCAACCGCTCTTCCAATGGCTGCCCGCCCATGCCCCCCTGGTGCGCGGAATTGCCCCCCTGGTGCGCGAAATTGCCCCCCTGGTGCGCGGAATTACCCTCTTGGTGCGCAGAATCGCCCTCCTGGTGCGCGAAATTGCCCCCCTGGTGCACAGAATTGCCCCCCTGGTGGGGCTCATGCTCCGCTGGTGAAGCAACATTGGTGGGTGAAGCAACATAGGTGCGTGAAGCAGCAAAGGTGCGTGAAGCAACATAGGTGTGTGAAGCAACATAGGTGCGTGAAGCAACAAAGGTGCGTGAAGCAACATAGGTGTGTGAAGCAGCAAAGGTGCGTGAAGCAACATAGGTGCGTGAGGCAACAAAGGTGTGTGAAGCAACAAAGGTGCGTGAAGCAACACAGGTGCGTGAAGCAACATATGTGCGTGAAGCAATAGTGTGCTGATGTTTCAAACCACTTGGTCGGTTATTGCTGGTGGGAAGAAATCTCCTTGCCTGAACCAGGTCCTTGGGTTTAAGGTCGCCCAGGTCATTGGCTGTACTCCTGAGCACATGCTCATTCAATTATTCCGTTTCATCCTCCCCTCCCCCTCTCTGCCCGCCCCAGGATGAGCTAGTGGAGATGGTGCTGTGGGACTTTGATGAGACCATGTGTGCAGAGGGGCAAGCGAGTGGGGAGGGGAGGGGAGGGGCAGAGAGCAAAGGGGGGCAGGGTGGTGGTGGAGAAGACGGCAGTGGGGGGGCGTGGGACAGGGCAGTGAGGCGAGAGCAGCACAGGGAGAGGGCGGAGGAGGAGAGGGCGGAGGAGGAGAGGGCGCTCAAGGGGTACCGGGCAAAGCTTGAGTGCAACTCACTCCCACGCCATCCTTGCATGCCCTCTGCATTGTCCACTGTCTCTTGTGTCGTTGCCTTCTCTCCTCTCTCCTCTCGTGCTCTCTGCAGTTTCGCTCACTCTTCTTTTCTTTTACTTGCTTTCCTCTGTCATTGCCAGCTCTCGTTCACTACTGCATAAATGTCTCTCATCTTTCTTCAACTGCCCAACTCAATTCCCCCCACTTGCATGCTGACACTTCCTTTCTGTTCTGTTCTCCTGGCCCCATGACCAGTGCACGGTGCTGCACCCAGTAGTGCATGATGGTGCGCCCACTGCTGGGGAGACGACACCAGTGCAGCCGTCCGTGCACCTTACCGTGCTGCCGTCCCCCACCCCACAGGATCTACTGCGACCAGCAGGCCATCGATGCCACGCTGGCGTGGATTCGAGCCAACGTTACACTACACCAACAGGGCTCACAAGATGAGCAAGTCAACGCTGCTGCTGCAGGTGTGCCCGGGAGCCCAGAAGCTGCAACACAGCGTGCTCTGGCCACGTGAGAAGAACCCATTCAGAGATGAGTGCAGCAGATTTTGTATAATTCTACGCATTCATTGGTCTGGACTGCAATTCCCTTAGCCACTTCGTAGTCGCTCTTAAAACTGTAGCGCACAATCGCGACCCTATAATGCACATAATCGTACGGTGCCCCCGAATCCAGTCATGCTTTGATTCATACTATTGTGCAGTGGGAAGCAGGGCCAAAGATAGCTTAATAATCCGGATAACATGGGGACCTTTCTATACATGTAGCCTAATAGGCCGCTATCCGATCTTCGCACCCATCATGTAAGCGGCTCCATAACAAAAGCCGCCAATCAAGGTACCATACCCGAACTTGGAGACGGAAGTCTACAACAACATCCTCAAGTGGACGCCTGCCGGTGTCAGTGGCAATTGCACGTCTGGAGCATGAAGATAATGGCCCGGCGGCTGCGTTCAATGGAAGACGAGCCAAAGATGGATGCGCATAGCTGTTGGGGAAGTTAATATTTTACATTTTGGGAAAGTGCCAAGCAACAGGAGCAGGTTTTTTTTTTTTTTTTGGTCATCGCCCGGATATAAGACCGTATACGTATTATTTTACACATTAGGAAAAATGTTAGGGTTGTTTTGTATTTGGGGAGGTTTTGGGTGTCTTATAAGTGTTATAAATATAACAACTTTATGCATCTGTGACATTTACGTAGTTTTCAGAAAGCTTGTTTTCTTATTCTTATCGATTGGCATCAATAAAATTACAAATGGCTTCTTACAACATTTGCATCAACATTGAACACAAGCTAGTGCATACTAATAACACTAGCTAAGATGTACCTTATCCAAGTGGCATTAGCAAAGCAGTTTACGCTGGGGTGTGTGGTGGGAAGGTTGAATGAGCCGTTTGAAATCGAGAAACGTGGATGGAGGGAAATAAATGAACTCCAACCCACGGTTTTTGTAGTTGGAGAAGGGCATTATGCCACTTCGACGATGGCAATTGTGCAGTACAAGCAGCTTCGCTTTCACAATACACAAATTTGAAAAACACTATGCGTGTTTAAATTGTATAATGTATAGAAACCACCCAAGTGGCAAATTCGTTGATTTTGGCCGGCGTTGGGGGCAGGGCCCAAAATTTCAGGGGTAAAATGCCTTGATGACCCCGGGGGCTGGCTGCTTTTTCAGAGTTACCCTATCAAAATCAGGATCCTTACGCAAAAAGAGTTTGGTTCTTTTTACACTGTTATGAATTATGGTTAGCCTGACGGTATCAGGGTTGTGTGTACTGTCAAATGTTGTAGTCTTGGTGATGTGTATTATAGGTACAACTATTAGGGTTAGGTTTATGTACCCCAACCAACCTTAGTGAAACCAACACTTTCATTATTGACATGGTATCACCTAGGTTAGGATCCTCTCGGATCCCGTTCGTTCCGCAATAGCCGACCACGCATGCAGCGCCTATCACGCCCGTCCCGTCCGTCCCATTGCGTCGCGCCCGTTGCATTTGTCTGGCCCGTTCCGTCGCGTTTGCCCGTCCCGTCGCGTTTGCCCGGTCCCGTTCCGTCGCGTCGCGAACGCGCCCTGCCTGTCGCATCGTTTTCCGGTCCTGACCCGTCCGCACATGCTGCGCGCCTGCCATGCGCCTGCCGTCCATATCTGCTGAGCGCCTGCCGCCCGCGCCTGCTGCGCCCGCTGTGCGCTCGCCGCGTCTGTCCCATTCACGACCGTCGTTCTTTGCGCATTGCTCGTCGCGTCCGCTACGCCCTGCCCGTCCAGTTACGCTTCCGCTATGGCGACCCCTAGGGTCCTGCGCTTTGACGCCGAGGGTAGGCCGCTCGAGTTCTCCGTTTGGCTCCAGCATGCTCGCTGCCTTTTAGAGAGTCAGGTTCAAGCGGATATGTCTTTGTGGGCGCACGCTTCCGGCGACATTCCTAAGCTTGTTGATCCAGCACCCTTAGGCGCAGACGCTAGCTCTGCTGACCAAGACCGTTACGCCCGCCAGCGTGCTGACCACACAGCATGGACGTCGCGTGACGCTGCGGCCTGCATCGCCCTTAGCAGCCTCCTCCCTGAGTCTGAAGAGACCTATTTCACTCAGGTTCGTACGGGTAGTGAGTTCCTGACTGTGATCAAGGCCCGCTACGCCACTCCCGCCACTGTCTCTCTTGGTCGCCTGCTTCCTCGCGTTCCTGTTTCCTGACCTCGCCTCATTTTAGCGCTCTACTGACTTGATCACTCACCTACGCTCGCTCAATTCCAGTTTCCGTGCTGCCTGCACTGACGAAGAGCTTGCATTGCTCCCTTCCCCTATGGCGATTACTATCTATTTCATCGCCTTGGCCTCTCGGACCGCCTTCCTTGGTTCATGACGCGCTTCTTCTCAAGCACCCTAGCGAGCTCACTATCGAGGTCCTTGAGTCGGCCCTTAAGGACGTCGAGAGCAACCTCCGCTCAATAGTCTCTGCCTCTGGTGCTGTACCCCCTCCACTGTTTCACGAGTGCACTGTTCCTCAGTTGCCCACCTTTACTGCCTCCCTCGCCACTGCCGCTACTGACGTGACCGCAGCTGCTGTTACGACTTCCTTGGGGTCTTGGGGTAGGAGTGGCAGGAGGGGCGGTCAGGGTGCGGGCGGAGGCGGTAGGGGTGACGTGGCGAGCGGCGGCGGCGGGAGTACAGGGGCCAGAGGAGCGCCTCGTGCACCGGCCGGTGACTCCCCTACTGCAGCTGGTGGAGGTGACGCCCGGGTTTGTCAACCACCTACTGGTCTGCCAGCCGTAGGGGGAGGAGAAGCTGCGTGGTACCAAACTCAGCAAGAGCAACAACAGCAGCAGCCCCTCCCCTCGCAGCAGCCGCAGCAGCAGCGGCAGCAGCAGGTTTCGGGGCAGGGGTCAGGACAGCATCAGCTGCAGCGCGGTGTCGTCCACCCTCCCTGCACCTATCACGTTCTGACAGGTGCCCGCCGCGGCCAGCCTTGTGGCTGCAGCCACCCACCGGGTCAGTGCTTTGCTCAGCTTACAAACATGTTTCGGTTGGCCTGCGGCGTTGACGGCCCTTCCCCTGACTGGCTTCCCCTTGTTCGCTCTGTGGGGCATGTCGGCTTCTCAGTTGGTTGATCTCTTAGGAACTCCTCATGCTATGTATGCTGTTGTTGACTCTGTTTACTCGGGTGTTTAGGTACTAACCTTGCTGAGGTGCCTGTTGCTAGTGTAGGTACTTGTGTAGACACTAGTCCAGGAGCTGCTCCGGAGGATACGTCGCTGTCTTTCACTCTCGACTCCGGAGCTTGGCAATGTTTCTTCCGCGACCATACGACACTTACCCCGCTTCCTACGCCGGTCTCTGTAGCACTGGCGGATCCCACTTCGGGACCAGTCACTGCTCGCTACACTACTACGCTTCCGTGCCCGGCTGTTCCATCCGGTTTTCTGACCGGCTTCCACGTCCCCTCGTTCTCGAGGAACTTGGTGGGCGTGAGGCCGCTCGTGAGTCAGCACGTGAGTGTGTGGATTGAGCCTTCTGGTGAGACTGTAGTTTGTGTTGACGAGGACACATACGAGTCTCTCGCCACCTTTACCGCTGAGCCGGGCTCTGGTCTCTACACACTTCACACTGGCCCCCGAGGGTAGCAGCCACAGCAGCGGCAGCGGCAGCAGCAGCAGCGGCAGCAGCAGCAGCAGTAGCAGCAGCAGCAGCTACTGCCCCCGACCCCGGTCACTGCCCCCTGTCAGGTTCCCTCGTCTCACCAGGTTGTCGCGTCCCCCCAGGTAGCTGTGTTTGGTCAGGTTCCAGTGTCTGGTCCAATTTTTGCGTCGTGCTCCTGCCGGTCTCTTGCCCACCCCACCGTTCTGTGGCACCACCGGATGGGGCACCCGTCCATTCCTCGCCTGCGCGCTATGTCTAGTCAGCGTCTTTTCTTAGTCCTCCCGTGAGTCTTGCCATCGCTGCCGCCTTCGCTTGCACAACCGTGTTGTCCTTGCGTCGAGGGTCGGCTGCGCGCCACCCCTCACTCCTCCTCCCTTCGTCCGGCCACTGAGCCCTTCGAGACTCTCCACTTGGACGTCTGGGGCCCCGCCCCTCACCCTGGCCCTAAGCGAGAGAGATTCTTTCTGGTGGTCGTTGACGACTACTCTCGTTACAACACAGCGTTCCCCTTGGCGAAGAAGTCTAAGGTGACTTCTACGCTGATCCGGTGGTTACTTACCACTGCGGACACTCGTGGTCATCGTGTCAGCTGTCTTCACTCCGACCGTGGGGGTGAGTTTCGCTCTAGCATTCTCGTTGGATTCTGTCGCGAGCAGGGCATCCGTCAGTCCTGGACGCTTCCAGAGTCCCCACAGCATAATGGGGTTGCTGAGCGCCGCATAGGCTTGGTCATGGAGATTGCACGCACCTCCATGATCCACGCCCGTGCGCCCCATTTTTTGTGGCCCTACGCGGCTCGGTACGCCGCTCACCAGCTGAACCTCTGGCCACGTGTCTCTCGGCCAGAGGCTTCACCGACCAGTCTTTGGACTGGGTCCCCTGGTGCTGCGTGTCTGGGGCTGCTTGGCGCTTGTTCGCGACACCTCCGCGGACAAGCTCTCCCCTCGCGCCCTTCCCTGTGTCTTCCTTGGTTTCCCCGTTGACTCCTCTGACTGCACCTTTGACTCCCGCGACGTTTGTTTTGTCAAGTCAGTCCCTTACTACACCCGGTACCCCTGTCGAGGTCTTACAGCTGCCACCTCCTCCTCCTGTCTCTGGTCTTCAAACCCTCGATCACCCCTCTCCCTCTCCTATCTCCTCCCTCCTCCCCCTCTACTCCCGTCTCTGGTCCTCCAATTCCTCCTCTTGACCCCTCCCCAACTGTTTTCCCTCCTTCTCTGGCTCCGTTGTCCCCTCCTCTTTCTCACACTTGGCCTTCTCGTCGCTCTCCTCGTGCTCGTCCCTCGTCCCCTGTTCCCTTCTCTGACCTTCGTACTGCCCTGTTTTGTTCTCGTCCGCCTCGTTCGTCTCCCTCTGTACTTCCTTCTCCTCCTCAGTCGGATCTCACTGTTTCCCTCTCTACTCTTGTCACGGACTACTACCGCACGTATTGTCCTGCTCTCTCTCGTGTTCTCAACTCTCTTGTTCCCGACCCACGTCCTTCTCTGTCCTCTGTCTCCGCTCTTACTACCGCAGTCACTGAGTTTGCCTCTACTCGCCGCCTTGACTATGCCACCAGTCTTGTGGCTGCTCCTCCTACCAGTCCTCTAGCCGTCGAGGGTGAGTCTGCCCTTGGCTGTGACGCCCTAGAGGACAGACAGTTTGAGCTAGAGTTCCTGGCAGCCGCTTCCCCTCATCTCTGTGCCATGCTGCTCTTCCCTGAGGGAGACCCCGACGCCCTTGACATACCAACTCCTCGCACTTACGCTGAGGCAGTGTCAGGGCCTTGGACCTCTCAGTGGAGAGCTGCCATGGACTCAGAGATGGCCTCCTACAGATCCACAGGCACTTACGTCGACGAGGTTCCCCCCCCTGGGGCGAACGTAGTTGATGGCATGTGGATCTTCAGGGTGAAGCGGCCACCGGGATCTCCTCCGGTCTTCAAGGCGCGCTATGTGGCTAGAGGTTTCAGTCAGCGCGAGGGAGTTGACTTCTTTCAAACCTTCGCGCCTACCCCGAAGATGACCACTCTTTGGGTGTTACTGCACGTAGCAGCACAGAGAGACTACGAGTTACACTCTCTCGACTTCTCTACTGCTTTCCTTCAGGGTAGCCTACACGAGGAGGTCTGGTTGTGTTGTCCATCAGCCTTCACTGACACTTTCCCTCCTGGGAACCAGTGGAGGCTGAGGCGACCGGTCTACGATCTCCATCAGGCTCCTCGTAAGTGGCACGACACCCATTGTTCTACCCAGTCTGACCTCGGTTTCCAACCGTCTTCTGCTGTCCCATCGCTGTTTGTTCAGCGTGGCTCCACACCGTTCTTTGTACTGGTCTACGTCGACGACCTGGTTTTTGCCACTGCTGACAGGGTTGCTTTGGCTGACGTGAAGCGCGAACTGCAGAAGAGACACACGTGCATTGAGCTTGGTGAGCTGCGCCACTACCTTGGCCTGCAGATCACCAGGGATAGAGCCGCTTGCACCATTATAGTCTCACAGTCACACATGGTGCAGCAGGTTCTTCAGCGGTTCGAGCTTCAGAACTCCATAGTACAGCGCACACCTCTTGCTGTTGACCACAGACTCACTGGACCCTTCCCTGACGAGCCGTTTGAGCCTAGAGGTCCTTACGCAGAGCTTGTGGGCTGCCTCATGTACCTGATGACTTGTACTCGCCCAGACCTCGCCTTCCCTCTCAGCATCCTTGCTCGCTTTGTTGCGCCAGGGAGACACCGTCCTGTTCACTGGACAGCTGCTGTAAGGGTGACGAAGTACCTAGCGATGACATCAAGCGTGGGGCTGGTTCTTAGAGGGCAGCAGCCGGTTGTACTTACTGGACATGGTGATTCTTCTTACGCTGACGACCCCGAGACTCACGGGTCTACTCAGGGGTACTGCTTCAGCCTGTGCTCTGAAGCTGTTTCGTGGAGGTCCACTCATTCCTCCTCGGTCTCAACCTCTACTGCTGAGGCCGAGATCTACGCTTGAGCCATGGCTGCACAGGAGCTGTGTTGGTTGATCTTCTTGCTCACCAACCTTGGTGAGCGGCCGAGCTCTGTCAAACATTATATATTTATATGATTGTAGGCTGTAGTGGGTTACACCTTAGGGGGTACACTGGATTAGGGTTTACTACTTGTATCCAACTTTGTGCTAGTACAGTCATTCCTGTCCGTTCATTCTGACATGGTTTCAGAGCAGGTCCTTCGCTAGGACCGTTTTTTTTTTAAGGGCCCACCGTTACCTACCTACCTAGGGCGCCTCGAACTTTTTTTTACGGCCCCTACCTCCCGCGACCCGCGACCCGCCCCTTAAGGCCCCGTCGCGCCGCCCCTTAGCCGCTCGCGCGCGGCCTTTTTTTCCTGCGCGCGCCTTATTTCCCTCGCGCGCGGCCCGTCGCCTGCTCGCGCGCGCCCCGCAGCCGCCCGTCGCCTGCTCGCGCGCGCCCCGCAGCCGCCCGTCGCCTGCTCGCGCACGCCCCGCAGCCGCCCGTCGCCTGCTAGCGCACGCCCCGCAGCCGCTCGTAGCCTGCTCGCGCACGCCCCGCAGCCGCCCGTCGCCTGCTCGCGCACGTCCCGCAGGCCCGCAGCCCGCTGTCGCAGCGGCCGCCCGCCCGCAGCCGCCCGTCGCCTGCTCGCGCACGCCCCGCAGCCGCCCGTCGCCTGCTCGTGCACGCCCCGCAGCCGCCCGTCGCCTGCTAGCGCACGCCCCGCTGCCCGCAGCCGCTTGTACGCCGCTGCTTCCGCTGCTGCTTGCGCACTGCTGCCTCCCGAGCGCCGCCGCTGCCTGTGCGCCGCCGCTGCCCGTGCGCTCCCGCTGCCCGTGCACCGCCGTTCCCAGTGCGCCGCTGCCGCCTGTGCGCTTCTGCAGCCGCCGCCCGCGAGGCACTCGCTCTCACTGTTGTTTACCTTCTACCTACCGCGCGCACTGCTGCCACTGCAGCAGCCACCAGTGCACCGTTGCAGCTCCTGCTGCCACGCTACCTACTACTGCCGCTCGTGTGCCACTACGGACAGTCGACCCCGCCCGCGCCTTGCCTAGCGGCCCCGCCGGCCCCGTTGACCCTCCGCACACCTTTCCAGCGGCCTGATTCCTACTACTACTGTTACTACTGCTACTGTCACTATGGCTAGTCCGCCAGTTCTAGCTTTCGATGCCGAGGGCCGTCCAGTGAAGTTCGAAACCTGGCTAGATGACCTGCACCTGTTCCTACAGCTCACTGCCAAGGAAGATATCTCACTGTACGACCACGCCCTAGGCCATGCCACTGCCCCTGACTCGACTGCTGACAGCACTCTGCGTTCCCAGTGGCAGACCCGTGATGCGCACGCTCGCTTTGCTATTCGCAACTCCCTGCCGCTAGACGAGCGCGAGCACTTCGGCCAGTGCAAGACTGCTAAGGACCTCTACACCGCTGTAGTTGCCCGCTACTCCTCGCCAGCTTCTGCCACGCTAGGCCGCCTCACTCTCCCCTACCTGTTCCCCGACCTAGCCTCCTTTCACACTGTCGCAGACCTCATCACCCACCTTAAGACTAGTGAGGCCCGCTTTCGCGCTGCTATGCCTGCCGAGTTTCTCACTAGCAACCCCCCCCCGCTCTGGATCACTCTCTACCACATCGTCACCCGCCTCCCTGACTCTCTGCGCGCAGTCAGGGACCACTTCCTCTCTCGCTCCCCCACTGAGCTCACTGTTGCCCTCCTCGAGAAGGAACTGCTTGCAGCTGAGGCGAGCATCGTCGCTGTAGGCACCTCTCGTGGCGACCCCCGCACCCCGTTCTTTGAGGGGTGTTCCCCTTCCCCCCTCCTCCCCTCTGTCGCCTCTGCTGCTGCTGTCGACCTTCTTGGTGCTGAGAAGGTCGGGACCGCGTCTGCTTCGAGTGGGCGCCGCAGGAACAAGGGGGGCAGGGGTGGGGGTGGCGGCGGAGGAGGTGGGGGTGGAGGCGGTGGGAGTGGAGGCGCGGCTGGGGAGACTAGTGGCGGCAGTGGGGGAGGAGACAGCAGCGGTGGGAGTGGTGGTGGAGGCGGCAGCGGAGGCGGAGGTGGTCGTGGCGGCGGCAGGGGTGGAGGTGGCCGGGGTGGCGGCGGTGGGGGTGGTGGTCGTGGAGGCACTAGCGGAGGGCAGAGTCAGCAGCCCGCCCCGACGCTTCAGGCCGCCCGTGAGTGGTATGCGCAGCGTAGCTTTACCTGCACGTACGTCATTCGCACAGGTGACCGCAGCGGCCAGCAGTGTGGGAGGCCGCACCCCACGCAGCGTTGCTTCGCGCGCCTTAACGACGCGTGGCGCACTCAGTTTCCTGCTGCCACTGAGCTGCCGCGCTGGGCTGATCTGGAAAAGAGGGGTGTTGATATTTGGGCTTTAGACTTTGATGCTATTCTCACTGCCATGTATGCGATGTCTATTAGTGGAGAGGGTGCTCAGTACTTGCGTGTTCCGCTCGACCCGGGCATTCAGGCCAGTCCGGCTGCCGCTCTAGGTGCTAGTGCGTCTCCTCCCACAGGTCCTGGTGAGGCTGCAGCCCTAGGTGCTCGTGCGTCCGTGCCCCCTGGTACTGAGTCGACTGCAGCACTGCACACCTTCACCCTGGACTCAGGTGCTTCTCGCTCTTTCTTTCGTGACCGCACTGTCCTTGAGCCACTCGCTCGGCCAGTTGCTGTCTCCCTTGCTGACCCCTCTGGGGGTCCGGTCATTGCGACCTCCTCCACTGTCCTTCCTTGTCCGGCGGTCCCGTCCGGCACGCTGTCAGGTCTTTACCTCCCCTCGTTCTCTACGAACTTGGTGGCAGGTAGTGCGCTCCAGGACGGGGGTGTTCACCAGTTCACCCCTGCCTACGAGCGCGTGACACACTGCACGTGTGCTCGGACGGGTCGCCACCTGGCTACCTTCACTCGGGAGCCGGGGTCGGACCTTTACACACTGACCACTGACTCCCCTCAGGTAGCTGCGTCCGCGTCTGCGTCTGCGTCAGGTCAGCTGTCCGCCCCCTGCTCGTGTCGCTCTCTGGCGCATGAGACTGTCCTTTGGCACCACCGCCTTGGTCACCCGTCTATGCAGCGCCTTCGGGCCATGCACAAACGGGACCTTGTTGCTGGGCTTCCCAGGGTGCTCCCTCCCCTTCCAGCCTCACCTGCTCCTCCCTGTCTTCCCTGTGTCGAGGGGCGGCAGCGCGCCGCTCCTCACTCCTCCTCCTTTCCCCCGACGACTGCTCCTTTGCAGACGCTCCACATGGACGTGTGGGGCCCAGCCCGCGTCCGTGGCCAGGGTCAGGAGAGGTACTTCCTGATTGTTGTTGACGACTTCTCGCGCTACACCACGGTCTTTCCCTTGCGCACCAAGGGTGACGTCCCTGATGTCTTGATCCCTTGGATCCGCAGATCTCGTCTCCAGCTCAGTGAGCGTTTCCACTCCGACTTCCCTGTCCTGCGTCTGCACTCTGACAGAGGTGGAGAGTTTTCCTCTGGCCTCTTGGAGGCCTTCTGTCAGCAGGAGGGCATTGAGCAGTCGTTCACGCTTCCGGCCTCTCCACAGCAGAATGGGGTTGCTGAGCGCCGCATTGGCTTGGTCATGGAGGTCGCTCGTACCTCCTTGGTTCATGCGGCTGCCCCCCACTTTCT
Organism: Closterium sp. Yama58-4; assembly: GCA_947470075.1. Lineage (NCBI taxonomy): Eukaryota > Viridiplantae > Streptophyta > Zygnematophyceae > Desmidiales > Closteriaceae > Closterium > Closterium sp. Yama58-4. The sequence continues at coordinate 255,438 of CANIUD010000593.1, forward strand.
GTGGCCGTTTGCAGTCCGATACGCTGCGCATCAGCTCAACCTCTGGCCCCGTGTCTCCTTGCCCGAGACTTCTCCGACACTGCGTTGGACGGGAGAGGCTGGCGATGCGTCGCGTTTTCGGGTCTGGGGATCCCGAGCTTTTGTCCGCGACACGTCCGCGGACAAGCTCTCCCGTCGCGCTGTCCCCTGCGTCTTCCTTGGCTTTGTCCCGGACGCCCCTGGTTGGCAGTTCTACCACCCCACCTCGCGGCGTGTCCTGGCCTCTCAGGACGTCACTTTTGACGAGTCCGTCCCCTACTACCACCTCTTCCCCTACCGCACTGCCCCGCTCCCCCCCCCGCCGCTCTTCCTCGCTCCAGGTGCTGAGGTACCAGACCCCCTCCCCCCTCAGGGTGCCGCTCCCTCAGGTGTGTCCCAGGTAGACCCGGGTGAGCCTGTCGAGGTAGCTGTTGACTCTCGTCCTGCTCGGGGTACTGAGCCTGGGGGTGCTGCGTCTGGGGGTGCTGAGCCTGGGGGTGCTACGTCTGGGGGTGCTGAGCCTGGGAGTGCTGAGTCTGGGGGTGCGGAGCCTGGGGGTGCTGAGCCAGGAGGTGCGGAGCCTGGAGGTGCGGAGCCTGGAGGTGCTGAGCCTGGGGGTGCTGGGTCTGGGGGTGCTACGTCTGGGGGTGCTGAGCCTGAGCGTGCTACACCTGGAGGAGCCCTCTCCTCCCAGCAGCTGCAGGAGAGGTACCTCGAGTACTGCCGCCTCCGGAGAGGTGCTGCTGGAGCTCGTCCCGGTACTTCCCCTCCTACCCAGGAGCTCCCCCCCATTCAGCAGATCCGCGAGTGGTACACACGGCGCTGCAGTCTTCAGAGTGGTGCTCCTGGTGCTGCGGACCCTGGGGGTGGCGCTGCTGCTGGTGCTGAGGACCCGGACGTGGGAGCTGCTGCTGGTACTGCGGACCCGCCTGGTGGAGCTACTGCTGGTGCTGAGGACTCTGACGTTGGAGCTGCTGCTGGAGCTGAGGACCCGGGCGGTGGCGCTGCTGCTGGTGCTGAGGACCCGGACGGTGGAGCTGCTGCTGGTACTGAGGACTCGGACGGTGGAGCTGCTGCTGGAGCTGAGGACCCGGGCGGTGGCGCTGCTGCTGCTGCTGAGGACCCGGGCGTTGGAGCTACTCCTGGTGCTGAGGACCCGGCCGGTGGAGCTGCTGCTGGTGCTGTGGACCCGGCCGCTGGAGTCTCCTCTGCTTCTGGAGACGCTGCACGGCCGCGACCGTACTTCGTACCGCTCCTTCAGCAGGTTCTTGGGCAGGCTCCTCCTCCTTGTCCTCCTCCCTCCGTAGAGTGTCCCCCGCCTGTCCAGCCGCAGTCACAGTTACCGCCTACCTCGCCTCTCCCTGCTCCCTCTCCTTACACTGGTCCCACAGGAGGTCTTACAGAGCGTCGTGAGCCTGAGTCTCGTCCTGCGTCGCCTGTTTGTCCTGCTCGCACTGGTAGTCGTGTCCGTCGTGAGCGTCCTCCTCCTGTCCCAGGCACTCACTACATGACTCTGCGTCCCTCTACTGCTCCTCAGCGTGTCCCTCTACCGTCTCCTCCTGCGTCCTCTTTGCCTGACGTTCCGGACCCTGAGTCTGACCGGTATCGTGCTGAGCACCCTACTGTCACGCGTCTCCTCGCTACTGTTGTCACTGACCCTACCTTTGAGTCCTCGGCTGCGTCTGCTCTGGTCGCTGAGTTGGTTGACTTTGCTGCTGCCTGTCGTCTAGACTACGCTGCTAGCCTTGTTGCTGAGTCTGAGTCTGAGTCTGTCTGTCCTCCGTCCGTCGGGGGTGAGTGTGCTCTTGGCACGGACGTCCTTGAGGACAGACAGGAGGAGTTCCAGAGTCTTGCTGCTGCTTTGCCCCGTCTCGTGTCCTTGCTAGTTGCCCCTGAGGGAGACCCGGATGCACCAGACATCCCGACCCCGCGCACTTACGCTGAGGCGATGGCGGGTCCCTACTCCTCTCAGTGGCAGACAGCCATGGACGCCGAGATGGCTTCCTGGAAGTCCACACGCACCTACGTCGACGAGGTTCCCCCTCCTGGGGCGAACATCGTCAGTGGCATGTGGATTTTCAGGGTGAAGCGGCCGCCTGGCTTCACTGGGTCGTTTCCTCCTGGTACCCAGTGGAGGCTTCAGCGGCCGGTCTACGGTCTCCGCCAGGCTCCGCGTGAGTGGCACGACACACTGAGGACTACACTTGCGGCTCTTGGGTTCGCGCCTTCTACAGCTGACCCGTCGCTGTTCTTGCGCACCGACACTTCGCTGCCGCCGTTCTACATCCTCGTGTACGTCGACGACTTGGTCTTTGCCACTGCTGACACTGCAGGACTCGCCTACGTGAAGTCGGAGCTGCAGAGGAGACACACGTGCACAGACCTGGGTGAGCTGACAAGCTATCTTGGCTTGCGGATCACCCGGGACAGAGCACGGCGCACCATCACCCTGACTCAGTCACACATGGTGCAGCAGGTTCTCCAGCGCTTCGGCTTCACGTACTCCTCGCCTCAGTCCACTCCTCTGCCTACCGGTCACTCGCTCTCAGCTCTGCCTTCGGATGAGTCCGTAGAGCCGAGTGGCCCGTATCCAGAGCTTGTGGGCTGCCTCATGTACCTGATGACCTGCACTCGACCTGACCTCGCATACCCTCTTAGCATCCTTGCACGCTATGTCGCTCCTGGCCGTCACAGGAAGGAGCACATGGATGCCGCTAAGAGGGTGTTGCGCTACTTGTGCAGTACGTCGGGCATGGGGCTTGTGCTTGGAGGGCGAGACCGAGTGGTTCTCACAGGGCACTCAGACGCTTCTTGGGCAGACGACCAGGCCACTCAGCGGTCGTCTCAGGGTTACACCTTCAGCCTTGGCTCTGGCTCAGTTTCTTGGCGCTCTACACGCTCTTCTTCTGTTCTCGGCTCCAGTTGCGAGGCTGAGATCTACGCTACAGCCATGGCTGCCCAGGAGCTACGCTGGCTGACCTACCTGCTGACCGACCTCGGAGAGCCGCCTCGTTCTCCTCCAGTACTGTACGTCGACAACAAGGCTGCCATTGCCTTGTGTGAGGAGCACAGACTGGAGCACAGAATGAAGCACATCGCCCTGCGGTACTTCCTTGCTCGTGAGCTGCAGCAGCGCGGTCAGCTTTGTATTCGCTACGTGGCCACTGAGGCCAACACTGCTGATGTGTTCACCAAGGCGCTTCAGCCTCGTGACCATCAGCGCTTCTGCACTCTACTAGGCCTTGTGCCTACTGGACCTCACTTACTTACCTCTTGACTTTGCTTGTACTGTGATCACTATATATATCTATACCTGCATGTTTACTCTTGCTAGGTTGTGATCACTGTATCTCTTGCTCTGTTATTAACCTGCATGTGAACTGGTCTTGTGACCACTAGCTTGTGCTCGGAATTTGTGTGGAATCCTTGAGATCCACCCTGAGCTTGCCTTCCTTTGCTTTGACTGGTCTCGTGACCCTGTGGTTGTCTCCCACTGCGCCTATGGGGGTGTGTCAAACATTATTTGTTTATATGATTGTAGGCTGTAGTGGGTTACACCTTAGGGGGTACACTGGATTAGGGTTTACTACTTGTATCCAACTTTGTGCTAGTACAGTCATTCCTGTCCGTTCATTCTGACAAGCTCTGCACCGACCTTGTTCACTGACAACAAGGCGTCGATTCTCCTCTGTCGAGAGCCGCGACTGGAGAGCAGAGTGAAGCACATCGACGTCAGGTACTTTCTTTTGCGAGAGTTGCAGAGGCGTGGACAGGCTCGCTTTGACTTTGTGGAGTCCGAGGCCAACACTGCAGACATCTTCACCAAGGCGCTTCCGCCTTGTGACCACCAGAGGTGTTGTGTGCAGTTAGGTCTTCTTGATACAGGTTCTTGCGTTGCATAGTCTCGAGTTCTCAGCTTGCTTGGTTTGTGCGTTTTATATATACCTCGGTGAACTCTTGAACTGGCCTTGTGGCTCTTTTGCTTGTGCTCAGAGTGTGTGGTGACATTGTGATCCACCCTGAGCTTTGTTTCTTGGACTGGTCTTGTGACCGTACACTTCCGGTTTTGCTTGACACCCCTCACTTAGACTATGGGGGTGTGTCAAATGTTGTAGTCTTAGTGATGTGTGCGCAACAACAACAGCTGCGGCCGTGCGCCACTAAGGCACGCGCACGAGCGGCAGCTGCCGCCACCGCGAAGGCAGCAACCGCCGTGGCGAGCACAGCAGCCGCCACCGCTCGTCACTACAGCCCCGTACCCGTGCCCCGCCCCTACCGCCGCACACGAGCAGACGTGCGCAAAAGCAACTTTACGCGCGCCCGCAGCTTCCTACGCACTAGTAGTCACGCGCAGTAGCAGCGACTCCACGTGCCCTCGCTACGCACTGCTGCCCGTGCTCCTTGACGAGCCCGCTCGTTTCCCACGGTACTGGACTGTTCCTACCCGCTACTAACCGCTCCTCACCGCGTTAGACTGCACTCAAACGCACACAACCTTACTCAACCGCACTCAACCGCACCCAACTGCACTCAACCGTTCTCGCCCGCACCTTGAAGCTGCAACTGCAGACGTCCATGCTGTCTCTCCCACACGCCTCCTGCCATAGGTGTTTCTTACGACGGCTGGCAGCCACAGTCTCCTCTTTGAGCGAGTTTTAAGCTTCTAGCCTAGTTGTTCCTCACGTTCCTAGGCTTCGCATTCTAGCTCCATTCGCCACCCTCTTAACCGGTTTCTAGGCTAGCCTGCACGCCACGTTTTCGTGCGGCTGTTACTAGCTCCTATCACTCTCACGCTTCTCTGGCTTGTGCGTTGGCATCCGCTAGAGTTCTGCGGCAGTAGGGCCAGCCACAGTGGCAGCAGCCACAGCACTCCCGGCAGCGTAGGCCCTAGCAGCAGTACAGCCAGATGGGCGGCTCGCCGCTGTGGTCACGACGTGAGCCCCTGCTAGTACAGGATTCTGACTGGCCCTAGCGCTGGCACTACCTGCTTGAGCCCTCACCACTCCGCGTCCCGCTGCTACCGCTGCCTTGACGATGCCTACCGTGAGCGTTTTGAGCCTGACTCGTCGCTTTCGCATTGGCCGACTCTGTCTCGACATGGTTACAATATTTTGTCTATGTCTATGTATGAAGCTTATAGTACCATGTTTGTTGATATGTCTAGTACTGCTGGATCTGTTGATTTTCGTGTGCCTGGCTTAGGACCTTTTACTAGTGTTGTTGCTTGTGCTTCTATTGTAGGAGATTGTGTAGTTACTAGCCCAGGTGTGCCTCCGGCTGATGCGTTGCCCTCCTTTACGCTGGACTCCGGTGCGTCTCAGTGCTTCTTCTACAACCACACCACTGTCACACCTCTTTTTGTTCCAATCACAGTTGCCCTCACTGATCCTACTTCTGGACCAGCAGTCGCTTGCAGTTCTACCACCCTCCCGTGCCCGACAGTCCCCTCTGGTGTCCTCACTATTCTCTACATCCCCTCATTCTCTCGGAACTTGGTGGGAGTTGGATCTCTTCAGGATCGTGGGATCACAGTCATGTTTCCTGCACATGGATGATTACAATCTGTACGGATGCTTCCACCGGAGTAGTTCTTCCCATGTTCACCAGAGACTCCCACTCGGGTCTTTTCGTTCTGCACATTGCGTCCCCCCAGGTAGCTGCATCTTGTCGAATAGCTACGCGTGGTCAGGTAGCTGCGTCTAGTCAGGTCGCTGCGTCGTGCTCCTGTTGGTCACTCTTCCACCCGACAGTCTTGTGGCACCACCGTCTTGGTCACCCATCCATCCCATGCCTCCATAGCATGTCCAGTTAGGGTCTTGTCTTCGGTCTCCCACGCCTCTTTCCGTCGCTTCCTCCTTCGCCCGCACCGCCGTGTTCTCCCTGCATTGAGGGTCGGCTGCAAGCCACCCCTCACTCCTCCTCCCTTCATCTAGCCACCAGGCCCTTCGAGACTCTCCACTTGGACGTCTGGGGCCCCGCTACTCGCCCTGGGCCAAAGGGGGATAACTTCTTTCCAGTAGTTGTTGATGACTACTCGCGCTACACCGCCGTATGCCCTCTGGCAAAGAAGTCCAACATGACTTCTATGCTTATCAGGTGGTTGTTGGCCACTGAGACCACTCGTGGCTGTCATGTCAGTTGTCTTCACTTTGACTGTGGGGGTGAGTTTCACTCCGGCATTCTTGCCGGATTCTGTAGCGAGCAGGGCATCACCCAGTCCTGGACGCTTCTAGAGTCCCCACAGCAGAATGGGGTTTCTCAGCGCCGCATGGGCTTGGTCATGGAGATCGCCCGTACCACCATGATTCACGCCTGTGTGCCCCATTTTCTGTTGCCCTATGCGGTTCGCTACGCCTCCCACCAGCTGAACCTCTGGCCTTTTGTCTCATGGCCAGGGGCTTCACCGACGAGTCTTTAGACTGGGTCCCCTTGGGTCGCATCGAAGTTTTGTGTCCGAGGCTGCTTTGCGCTTGTCCGCGACACCTTGGCAGACAAAGCTTTCGGCTCGCGCCCTTCCCTCTGTCTTCCTTGGTTTCCCAGCCGGCTCCTTTGACTACACCTTTTACCACCCGCCCCTCTACCGGTTCCTTGACTCTCGCAGCGTCCAGTTTGACGAGTCTGTATCATACTACGCCCGGTACCCCTGTCAAGGTTCCCCGGTTCCCCCCCTCCCCTTTTCCTTGGCCCCACTCCTCCTCCTGCTTCTGTTCCTCCAGTACACCCGTCCCCCCCTGGTCCTGCCCCGTCAAGTGTGTCCCACGCTACACCTCTTCCCTCGGTTGCACATCAGGTGCCGTCTCCTTCCCCACGGTCTTCTTCAGATTCACCGCCATGGCCTTCGGCACTAGCACGGCAGGTTGAAGTACACTCTGGAGGTGTTGGTGTTGGAGGCACAGGCGCTGGAGTTGCTAGTTCTAAGGGTTCTGGAGCTGAGGGTACTGGCACTGGAGGTGCTAATTTCGGGGGTGCTGGAGCTGAGGTAACTAGAGCTGGAGGAAGTGACACTGGGGGTGCGCTGTCGATGTTGGCGTTGGGGGTGCAAGTTCAGGAGGTGCTGATCCTGGGGGTGCTGGAGTCGTTGGTATTGGCACTGGAGGTGCTAGTTCTGAGGGAGCTGGAGCTGGAGGCGCTACTTCTGTGGCGCCTACTCCCCCTCCCCACCGCTACCCCACCCGTCTCCAGGAGCTTTGTCGGCTGGAGCGTGATGAATAGGAGGTATACATGTTCCCTCGTTCTCCAGGAACTTAGTGGGTGTCGCTCGCCATCAGGACTTCGGTGTGACCACAACATATCCTGGACACATGCAGTTTGCGACCTGTATAAATGCTACTTATTGGAGCACCTCTTGCATCATTCTTCCAAAACCCTACGTCAGGCCTGTTCACAGTGGACACAGCGTCCCCACATGGTCATGCATCTGGTCAGGTAGTTGTGTCATGGTCATGTCGGACATTCACCCACCTGTCCCTCTCCTCATCATTCCCCCCACTCCCTTCCTTGTCTGCACCATTGTGCACTACTTGCATTTAGAGCAAACAACGTGCATTCCCTCACTCCTCCTTGTTTGCTCCCACTACTCCACCTCTTCAGACCTTGCACATGGACGTCTGAGATCTGCCCCTATCAGCGCCTCGAGCGCTATTTTCTGGTAGTTGTGGACGACTTCTGCTACACCACATTGTTTCCTGTGCCTAGTGCTCTCCTTCTGTGGCTAGTGTCGTCCGCGCCCAGCGCGCCCTGCCTGTGCTTTGCCTGCACTATGAGCGTGGTGGCAAGTTCACCTCTGGCCACCTTTTTCCTATTCTGCCTTGCGTTGGGCATCGCCCAATCCTTTACGCTCCTGGACTTACCACAGCAGAATAGGGTAGCTGAGCGTTGCATTTTCAATGGTAGTTTGCATTCTGCTACGCCGCGCACCATTTTAACTTGTGGCCTTACGTCTATCAATTGCAGGTATTGTCGACGCTCCTCTGGACTGGGTCCCCTGGTGTTGCGCCCGAGTTTCGTGTCTTGGGCTGCCTTGCTCCTGTTCGTGACCCTCGCACGGACAAGCTCTCAGCCCGCAGTCCACCCATTGTCTTCCTTAAATGCCCTCTTGACGCCTCTAACTGGCTGTTCCCTCCTCTAACTGTTTCTTTCACTCTCGTGACGTCACCTTTGGCGAGTCTATGTGTTTCTACCCTCGCTTCCATCACCAAGGTGTCCCGATTCCCCCCTTCCCCAGTGTCTCACTCCTATTCCTCTCCCTAGTCCCTTGCACCCATGCCCACGCGCCCCGTCTGGTGTGTCATATGTCACCACCCTTCCATCGCTTGGGTTTGTGGGGGAGACTGCTGTGAGCGGCAGCTACTGCTCCTCCTTCGTCTGTCACCACCCTTGTTGTTGTTGTCAATGACTTCGCCTCCACTCACCACCTTGACTACCACTCTTGGTTGGTCTCTGCTCCTGCCTATCCTACGGCCGCAACTCTTCATCTCGGTGCCTTGGCGCTAGTTCCTGACGGTGATCCAGATGCTCTTGGCATACCGACCCCTCGCACCTATGCTGAGGCAGTCTCGAGACCCTGGCCCTCTCAGTGCATAGCAGCCATGGACGTGGAGTTGGCATCTTGGAGGTCCACATGCACCTACATTGATGCAAATCCCCCTCCTAGGGCAAACGTTGTCCATGGCATGTGGATCTTCAAATTGAAGCGGCCAAGTGGAGCGCTGCCTGTTTTCAAATTGCGTTATTTGGTAAGAGGCTTTACTCAGTAAGAGGGGGTAGACTTTATTAAGACCTTCTCCCCCACCCCGAATATGACCACTCTTTGGATTCTGCTACACATCGCAGCACAGTGCGACTACGAGCTTCAATCACTTGATTTGTTCACTTTCTTTCTCCATGACAGCCTGCACGAGCAGATCAGACTCCACCGTCCACCTGGTTTCATAGAGCCGCTCCCTCCTGGGACTCAGTGGAGCCTCCGAAGGCTAATTTACGGCGTGCGTTAGGCTTCGCATGGCACGACACGTTAATCACTCCTCTAGCTGACCTCAGCTTCTTCCCGTCCTCTACTGACCCTTCTCTCTTCATTCGCTCTAGCTCGACTCCAGTCTACATGCTCGTCTTTATTAACGACCTATTCTTTGCCACTCTAGACAAAGTCGCAATAACCTCAGTGAAGGCCCAACTACTAAGGAGAGAAACTTACATTGACTGAGTTGCGTTGCTATTTTGGCAAATTGTTAGGGAAAGAGGAGGGCGCGCCATCACTCTGACTTAGTCACACTTCATGTGTTTGTCTTTATAGCAAGGCTCTTTCTGCCCAAGATGCTACGACAGCAGACCCGGAGTTGAGCATGGTCAAAGACGTCATACGTGCATTCGCAAAGCTCATCGGGCGGAGCAGCCTGCAGTATCAAAAGTTTCACAACATTTCAATATGTTTTCTGTTCGACGAACCTGGAGGCGCAAGGAACGCACGCTGTGCGTTGGCTTTCCCGAGGTGAGGCCGTGGATGCCTTTACGAGATCTTACCAGCAGCTATCGTGCTGCTGAAGGAGTACAAGAAGGACTTGTACAAGGTAGTTATCTCGTTCAAGTTTCTCTTTCTATTCCAGCTCCTTATGGATGTGCTGTGGGAAATGAACCATCTCAACCAGCGCTTCGAGCAACGCCAGGTAAGGGGGTGTGTGCATGTTCACTGATTTTTCCGTACAGTGGTGTACCATAACGACATTGGTCTAACTTGCACTCATGTCGTTTTAGAGATTGACGTCACCCTCGTGGCGCACATCGTGCAGCAAACCCTGATGCGCCTGAAAGCCCGGTACTTTAACTCACAACCAAGTCACATTTTTGCAGCGGGAAGAAGATGCACTTGCCGGAGTTCATCAAGAACCACGCCTCGTTGGACAAACGGAAGATGCGGACAGAAGGCATAGACACTGAATGGAATCCCACGTCGTTCGTCTTCAACCAGCACGAGCGGCCACTGGATGGTCAAGACACAGATTAGGATGTTACTGTGTGCTACGAGCTCTTGCTGAAATTCATCCGGGCAGTCTACAAGGAGCTTGAGTGGCAGAGCGAGGCCTGGACTACCTGGAAGGAATGAAGCTGCTTTGCACAGCTTCGCACATTCCATATGATGTCAAGCACGTTGCGGCATTCAAACAATGGTTTTCACAATTACACAAGTTGTACCACAAGAAGCTTCCAGGTGATAAGACTTTCTATCTTCTACTCCGACGTTTATTCGTGCCACTTGTATGCATGTTCATTCGGGCATCTCTTTGGGCCATGTTAATTGGTGGACTTGTGTTTGAAGTTGTGCTGTTAGAGTCATTCCCCCCTCCTCCTCCGTATTGCTGCGATTATAGCCCTATCTTTTGCCGACCCCTAATAACAGGATTCAACTACTAATATGTTATAATCTAGAGTCCACTTAGGGGTCGCGGATGCCCATGAAACCGCCTAAGTAGAAACTGACGACATCAAATCGCCTCTGTTCAAAACGCCGTCATGATCAGCTTCGATAACATACGAGGCTGAAACTTGAATAGCAGTTAGCCTTTGGTGTCTGCTTTCCAACGGTGTATTACTTGCTTTTATCAGAGGTGTGAGAACTACGCAGTGAACGAAAACGTAAGCTCGGCTGAAAACGTGTAGTTTCATTGATGCAAGGAAGAGGTGAGTACAACATTGCCTAGGGGACTCTTAAGGGGTTGGGTCATCCTGGGAACTCAGAGAAGGTTGAGTCCTAGGGGAGAAAGGCTAGAGAAGGATGAGAAACGTCCTAGCTAGGTCAGCAAAGCCAACCACACTTGGATGTTCAGAGCTGTACTCAAGGCTACCAATAGTGAGTCAAGCCAACCATGAGTCAGCTTGTCTTCCCACTTGCACCCTCTTGCAAGCTGCTTCCAGGAAGACCACACTTCTCAAAAGGAGGGTGGTAGAGTCCCACTTGACCACCTGTACTTCTTGTCTCATTCTCTGTCCCTGCACCATTGGCATGACAACAATGAAAGGGTGGCAAGGGAAATGCTGCCAACAGTGCACCATGACTACGAAACAGTGACTTTCGACAGCTGTCACGCGCTGCTGCGATGTTGGATCGTTCTGAAACTTGATGATCACCTGCACAACGCAGCAAAATACTGCCAGACCGATTTTCAGACCAATCAGAGCTCCGTAAACGAGTCAGCAGCTGAAATGGTGAACTCGGGTGTTACCAAAAAAGAGTAACACACACTTCCGGGATGCCATAAGTCTTGAAACTTAAAATGTTGTCATGCCTTGTTAACTGCTTCAAAAATTCTGAAACTTTGAGGGTCTGATGAAGACATGTTGAAGAACCTCCCCTCAAAATTCCAGAAGCTGAGCAGGCTTGTAGGCTGAATGGGAGTGCGATGACCGTGCCACTAAAGTGTGTGGGCACAACATAATAGACTGTGGATGTTCACGTCAACAATGAACATTCGACACAACAACAAAGGCTTTTACCTGGCTTTGGCGAACATGCTTCGTGACGATGGCCGGCAGCTGTAGTTCCCTAACATCATGAACATTTGGCAAGCTGCCGCCCTGCTGCCTTTGATTACTGTCGAATATGAGTGGGGTTTCAGCAACCAGGACCTCATCAAGACATGGGGACAAGGCGGCATCTCCGATAGCAGCCTGAAGTACCCGATGTGTTATTCTTTGCTGCAGTACGATGTGGGATGAGGTGGTCGTCATTTTCCGAGGACAGAAGCTGAGACGCTCGACAAAAGGGTTTCAACGGGACGAACGGGAGTAACACTCTATTTGTTTAAGGCCTTTAGAGGCAAGTGTGCCTACTAGTAGATAGTGTTCGTATGTTGTTGCGTAAAAATGTCTAACATTTTAAAGAATGTTTGATTCATTTAAATAATACTTGTGTAAAATAAGCTTTCCATTAAGTTGCTGTTGTGAGTGTACAAAAAATATGCTCTTGCAGTTCGGGTTGGCCCTGCAACCCTGATTAGGCAGGGTTGCCCAAAGCCAATTTTGGGTCCTCGCAGGGCTAGTAGTACCGCCCTGTTGTATTCTTAGAGTCCTTGTTATACTTGTTGACTGAACTTATGGCCTCTTGCCTCAGAGTCCGGAATAGTAGTGCCACGATGGGTTGCTTGCCATCGTCTAAGAACTACCCCTTACCTAACCTAGGGGGTGTGCCAAATTACACTTAGGGTACATTTCTGCAAAAGTCATGCAGTTCATCGGTTTCCCAGCCTTGCATGCTCCCTTTTCTGACTTGTGAGTTCACAGAAATCGCAGAAATTTGATGAAGTCGAGCCTCAATTCATCCATACCTGATTCTTACACAACCAGCCTCCTTTCTTTGACAGCCCACCTTGTGGCAATCAAACGCGCTCATTCACACCTGCATATTTGTTTGCTGTTGGCGCATTGATTCAAATTGACTTTTGTTTGTGTTTACCAATTGACTACGGCTGTTGACATCTTTCACATGAGACGCCATATTCCCATTGACCTCGTTGACCCGTTGATCTCATTGACCTGTGTCCTCCCTTGCTCCCACGTGCATGCCATCGGGCGGCAGTGGGTGGAGCCAACCCGCTCACATGCTCCACACCTATCGCAACCCAAGCAGCACACCAGCATGGGGGGGCATGGAATTTAAGGTTTCTTTTTGACCTGTGTCCTCCCTTGCTCCGCACCTATGTTGACTCAGACCATCTGTTGACTGTTTTGACCTCCCTACACTCTCCCAGGTGCCAGCCATCGGGCGGCAGTGGGTGTCGTGGAAGCCGTGCCGCTCACAGCACCTAGCGCGACCAGGAGCAGCAGAGCAACACCGGGGTGCAGGAGAGGAACCAGGTGGAGCAGTAGAGCAGCCATTGGGGGCAGCAGCGCAGGGGGAGAAGGGGGAGCATGGGGAGCATGGGGAGCGGGGTCAGGAGTGTGGTGACTATGTGTCGGGCATTGCCCATGCCCGCACCTTCTGCATCCTGGAACAGGTACGGAGAAGCTTTTGCATCCTGGAACAGGTACGGAGTGGCTTTTGCATCCTGGAACAAGTACGGTGAGGCTTTTGCATCCTGGAACAGGTATGGAGAGGCTTTTGCATCCTGGAACAGGTACGGAGAGGCTTTTGCATCCTGGAACAGGTACTGAGAGGCTTTTGCATCCTGGAACAGGTACGGAGAGGCTTTTGCATCCTGGAACAGGTACGGAGAGGCTTTTGCATCCTGGAATAGGTACGGAGAGGCTTTTGCATCCTGGAACAGGTACGGAGAGGCTTTTGCATCCTGGAACAGGTACGGAGAGGCTTTTGCATCCTGGAACAGGTACGGAGAGGCTTTTGCATCCTGGAACAGGTACGGAGAGGCTTTTGCATCCTTGAACAGGTACGGAGAGGCTTTTGCATCCTCGAACAGGTACGGAGAGGCTTTTGCATCCTGGAACAGGTACGAAGAGGCTTTTGCATCCTGGGACAGGTACGGAGAGCAACATTCAGGAGTTTGCCCTGGCGACTGCTGGGCTTATCACGACCATCAGCAGTGTATACCAGTGAGAGAAAGAGAAAATGTTTGGGACGTTCGGTATTATAAGGTTGTTGGGGATGTGGATAGCAACTTGAAATCACATCAGCATGTTCAGGATGGGATCAATATCGTTCGTTACGGTTAATTTAGCACGTCGAGATATAGAAAGAATAACAACAGCAAGTGAAGAGCATCCAGGGCTCATCATGGAAAGCTTACTGGCTCTCTGTAATCATGTCTTCCCCACACTCTTCCTACACCCCTTATCCTGTCTCTGTTGCCCCACTCACTTGTTGCCAACAAGTGGGGCAGATGAGAGGAGAAGGGTTCACGAGATATGGCTCACTGAACATGCTCTTTCCTTTGCCTACTCCCTTTCAATCCAGCTGCTCGTTCCCTACCTGCGCCCCCCTGCACCTTGCTGCCCCCATCGCTGCAGGTGGAGCAGATGCGAGCAGCAGGCTCATCAAGGGCGGCTCACTCCACAATGCCCTCATGTGCAGGTCAGCCTGGGGGCGGTCAGCCTGGGGGAGGTCAGCCTGGGGGAGGTTCCATGCACGTGAGCCTTGTTGGGCCTGGTTTCATTGTTAGATGTTTGAAGCGGCTTGAGCTGGGTGAGTGCATGTCAGGTTGTGCCTTGCAGAAAAGTGCATCGAGCAATGCTATGTGCCATGCAGGTAGGTGACAGACACGGCCATGACAGTGCCACGGCGCACCCAGGACGACTCACACTGCTGGGCGCATCTCTCCCCTCTCCACATACCCCACATGCCCTTGTCTTCCTTCTCAACTCTTCTCAAGCCCACCTCGTGGTTGATGGGGCGAGCTGAACGTTCAATTCACTCAACCCCCTCGTGTGAGCACCTAATCGACAAGGCTGTATGTTATTTCTGCCCCCACATGCCCTACTCCTGACCCCACATGCCCTACCCCTGCCCCCACATGCCCTACTCCTGCTCTCTCCCTCCCTGCACCCAAACGCGAGGCTGGGTAAACCCGCCACTGCGACTCCCTCTGGAGCCGTGCCGCCACAAGCTGCTAGATCTTATCGGCGACTTGGCGCCCTGTGCTCGAGGAGGGAACGTCGGCATTCCCAATGCGCACATAGTGGCCTATAAAGTGATTGCGGGCCCTGCTCCTAAGCTGTTTAAAGAGATTTCAATGGGCAGCCCCAGTGTGCACGTAGTGGCATAGAGTGAGCACTCGGCTTTCTCTTCAACTGCCTCGTGTGGTCGCAAGGACATGTCTGCTGAGGTCTTTCGCTGTGAAGTGGGGATTGTTGGATCGTTGGACTGTTGGATCGTTGGATCGTTGGATCGTTGGACTGTTGGATCGTTGGATCGTTGGATCGTTGGATCGTTGGACTGTTGGATCGTTGGATCGTTGGATCGTTGGACTGTTGGATCGTTGGACTGTTGGATTGTTGGATCGTTGGATCGTTGGATCGTTGGATCGTTGGATCATTGGACTGTTGGATCGTTGGATTGTTGGATCGTTGGACTGTTGGATCGTTGTATCGTTGGTCTGTTGGATCGTTGGATCATTGGACTGTTGGATCGTTGGATCGTTGGACTGTTGGATCGTTGGATCGTTGGATTGCTCCGCACTGAAATTGGCAACTTATTTCTTCTCGGCGTACCTTGGGTGACTTTTGATTCGACTCAAAAGTTTCCTTGGCATTCAAACTAATCTTGCCTTCATGTCACCTCCAACCCCACAATTCGCCCTTCCGCCTTCTCCCCCCAGGCGAGCCATGCGCTTCACGTGGCCTTCGGTAAAGCGCTTATGGGTGGGCTCGAGGCCGAGGCAAAGGGGCATGGAGGGGCTGGGTTGGGAGTGGTGCAGGTAGGTGCTGCGGTGCTGTGACGGTTGCCATGCCGCCGTGGCCAAGGAATCAACATGGGAGAAGTTTTTAGGGAGCAACTTTAGATAGGTTACTATGATAATACGGCAAGCCAAGCTTGTGAAGCAGATGAAGTGTCGATGGTGGCACAAATAAAGACTGGTCCAGTGTACCCATCTGGCAATGAGCCCTGGTGCCTGAATCCTCTCAATCTGTGACACCCCCAAATTGAACACACTACTGCATGTGAATCAAAACCTGAGGAGTTGCAATGCTTGCCCTCTTGTTGTAGCCTCTATTTGTACTGAAAAATGCAGCCTCCATTATGGACTGATATTGCAAGGCTGCAATATGGTAGATATATAAAATTTCTCTGATTTCTGTACACAGTGTTACACATGCCAAGGTCATAGTAGGATTGCCAATCTAAACAATGCATTGCCACGCTAAGCAATGATCCCTATAAAGCAGATGCAAATTAGATGCAATGAACCTCTTCAAGCAACCGAGTCTTGAACTCACATCCACTCGTCGCCAGCATGCGGCAGCCAGCCTCCAGTTCACGAGGTGGATGCTGTTACGCCTCATACTCCACCCACGCCGCGCTGGGTGGATGCTGTTACGCCTCATACTCCACCCACGCCGCGCTGGGTGGATGCTGTTACGCCTCATACTCCACCCACGCCGCGCAGGGTGGATGCTGTTACGCCTCATACTCCACCCACGCCGCGCTGGGTGGATGCTGTTACGCCTCATACTCCACCCACGCCGCGCTGGGTGGATGCTGTTACGCCTCATACTCCACCCACGCCGCGCTGGGTGGATGCTGTTACGCCTCATACTCCACCCACGCCGCGCTGGGTGGATGCTGTTACGCCTCATACTCCACCCACGCCGCGCTGGGTGGATGCTGTTACGCCTCATACTCCACCCACGCCGCGCTGGGTGGATGCTGTTACGCCCCATACTCCACCCACGCCGCGCTGGGTGGATGCTGTTACGCCTCATACTCCACCCACGCCGCGCTGGGTGGATGCTGTTACGCCTCATACTCCACCCACGCCTCCTCTGCACCACCCCTCTCACCCACCGCATCACCACGTACCATCTCCAGACGCATGCTCCACTTGGCATGCACCTGCAGGTGCTGAAGGCGCAAGGAGTGCCAGCACCATCCAGCACCATCCAGAACCATCCAGCACCATCCAGCACCATCCAGCACCATCCAGCAGCTACGCCTGTGACTCTCCTGTGAAGGCACTATCGAAATACTATGCACAATCGAGAAACAGGCAAAGAAGGGTTTTCACTAACAAGCATAGGGATACATATAGCAAACCCTAGAAGGGCTGTACTCGCTATAGAGTACCCCACTGCAGGCTAGACAACCATTACATTCTGACACACCCCCATAGTCAAAGTGGGGTACAATCAACACAACAAGCAGGCAGAGCAGTAGGTTCACAAATACAAGCAAAGCTAGAGGCTATCACAGAGGGCAAGTGAGGAGGAGGAGAAACTGCGGGGGCGAGAAGATGGGAGGCGACGGCTGAAGCTGCAGACACACGGGCAACAGGAGTGCGCAGCACTGTCGCTACCAGGCTAAACCCGGACTACATGGCGATAGGCGCAGCTGGCTCGCTATGCTCCCAAGAGTGCTCACACTGTGGCTACCGGGCGCAGAGCCCCGGACTACACGGCCACAGGGGGTCGTGGCTCTCTGGACTACCAGGAGTGCTCACACTGTGGCTACCGGGCGCAGAGCCCCGGACTACACGGCCACAGGGGGTCGTGGCTCTCTGGACTTCAGGCGCTGCGGACGACAAGTCGACGGCCTCCTCTCAACTTCCCCCAGCTGTCCCACCCCCTTTTCACACACCCCCTGTTGAACCACTAGCAACGCTCACACGCCACCCCCCTCCTGACGGCTCCAACACATCCACCCCCCTGAGCGGCAGCTGCAGCAGTGGGAGACGGAGGAGGAGGAGGAGCAAGGGATGGCGCACTAACCCGTCACCCCATACCCGCCACCCCCACATCCGCCACCCCCAAACCCTAACACAGGCAGCAGCGGGGGGGGGGGGGGCGGTGCGCGGGCAGCAGCCAGGGGGAGGGCGCGGGCGCCTCGGCGGGGCAGCGGGGCAGCCGCGCGCGGCTCCCCAGGGCGCCGCGACGAAGCAGCGGGGTCGCGCGCGGCTCCCCAGGGCGTCGCGACGGGGTAGAAGGGTCGCGCGCGGCTCCCCAGGCTGTCGCGACGGGGTAGCGGGGGCCGCGCGCGGCTCCCCAGAGCGTCACGACAAGACAGCTGGGGGCAGCGCGCGGCTCCGCGAGGCAACGTGACGGGGGGGGGGGGCTCCGACGGGGGAAAACCGCCGCGCGCCTCGGGGCGCACGGTGGGAAGAAAAATCCGTCGCGCACCATGGGGCGCGCGACACGCAGAGTAGCAGCGGAAGCTAACGGGTGGGACCACCCACAGGATCGACCCAGGAGGGTCGACCTGCTCTGATAGCATGTCAAAATACTAGGCACAATCGAGAAACAGGCAAAGAAGGGTTTTCACTAACAAGCATAGGGATACATATAGCAAACCCTAGAAGGGCTGTACTCGCTATAGAGTACCCCACTGCAGGCTAGACAACCATCACATTCTGACAGACACACCCACCAAGAGAGTCAGATTTCTTGAGCCAAAGCAGCATCTCTCAGCCACCCCTCCTCGCCTCCCACCCCTCCTCGCCTGCCACCCCTCCTCGCCTACCACCCTGCTTCTCATCCTCCCTCACTATGGCCTTCCTCTGCTCCCTACATGCCTTCCTCTGCTCCCTACATGCCTTCCTCTGCTCCCTACATGCCTTCCTCTGCTCCCTACATGCCTTCCTCTGCTCCCTACATGCCTTCCTCTGCTCCCTACATGCCTTCCTCCGCTCACTACATGCCTTCCTCTGCTCCCTACATGCCTTCCATGGCTTCCTTTTTTACCTTGTCGTTAACAAAAACTCTCAATTCCTCTTCCACCACCACTCCCCCTTGCTCCTCTTCCCTCTTCACGTGCCCAGCCCCGCCCTTACCTTCACGCTCTTGACTCCCCTGCTCATCTGCGCCACGCCCACCAACCACCCCCTCCACAAGTGCGCGCACCCGCCCCCCCATATGCTGCACCTTCTCCTTCATGGCGTCCGCATGCGCTGTGATCGACCCCAGCATCTGCACCCACCAGCACGCGCACATGGGGGTCAGGGGAACCAAATTCTTAAGTTAAAAAGGGGTAAAGGGAAAGGGGAGAGACGAGCGAGCGAGGCATGGAGCGACGCAAGATGCAGGGAAGGGTGGAAGGGATGGAAAGAAGGAGGAAACTGAAGGGTGGAAGGAAGGAAGTAAGGAATAGATGGAAGGAGCGAGGTAAGAAATGACAACATATGCTCAATATGACCACTTGAGGGTGATACGGTCACCATGGCATGTGCCCACCTGCCTTGCATCGCAGCACCACCACACCTGCCTTGCATCGCAGCACCACCGCACCTGCCTTGCATCGCAGCACCACCGCACCTGCCTTGCATTGCAGCACCACCACACCTGCCTTGCATCGCAGCACCGCCGCACCTGCCTTGCATCGCAGCACCACCGCACCTGCCTTGCATCGCAGCACCACCACACCTGCCTTGCATCGCAGCACCACCGCACCTGCCTTGCATCACAGCACCACCACACCTGCCTTGCATCACAGCACCACCACACCTGCCTTGCATCGCAGCACCACCACACCTGCCTTGCATCTCAGCACCACCGCACCTCCCTCATACCTGGTTGCAATGCACTAGAGCATACAGCACCTCTGCCATGCCTGGTTAAGACACCGCATATAGCACGGCCTCCCTCCACGTCCACCCCGGCTCGTCATGCACCCTTCCCTCCAGCCGGTCCCTAACCCGCGGCACCACACCTGCGCCTCCACACACTCCTGCACCTCCTCCACCGCCCTAACCACTTCGCCCATCGCCCCCCTCACCTCCTCCTCTTGCACTTTCGACCTCGCTATTGCCTCACTTCCTTTCCCCTCCCCTTCTCTCTGCTTCTTCCCGTCCCCCCTCACCCTCTCCTCTGCCTTCCAAGGCCTCTTATTCGACGGAGTCCTCCCCCCAGCCTCCAGGCCTTGCGCCGCACGCCATCCACTGCATCCAACCGCTTCCTCACATGGCATCTCCTCCGCCTTCACCGCCTCCCCCACTGCCGTCCTTTGCACGTCCTCTCCAACCCCTGGCGCATCCTCCCCCGCCCGCTGCGCGCATCTTTCCCCCTGTGCGCAGATCCGCCCCACTGCCGCCCGCGTGCTCCACCCCATGTCCACTGCAGCCGCTCCAAGGGCGCGCAAGAACTATTCCATGGGGAGAAGGAAGGGGAAAGGGAGGAACGGAGGGGAGATGGGAGGTCCTTAGGTTGGCGGGTGTGGCGAACCATGAGGGGAGAGACAAGCGGAGAGAGGCAAGATGGGTGGGAATGATGGGTTAGGGGATGGCAGAGGCATGAATCGGAGGGAGGCAGGCAGGAGCAGGGTAGAGGAGGATGAGAGAGAGAGGGAGGCAGGGAAGGGGGATTATAAAGCAGAATTACCTGCTGATGTGGCACAATGGGAAGAGCGCCTTGAGCACACCTGCATATGTTTCGGCAAATGCGCTTCCACTCTCTCGCGATTCCGCTTCGCTGCCCCGCTTAACCGAGGCTCGTAGTACCTGTTCTCAATCCACACAGCGGCTCGCCCCATCCTCGCGGCTTCCCCCTCGATCTTCTCTACTAGCTGCGCCACCACTCTCCCTGCCTCCCTCACCGCTCCAACCTCCTCCACTTCCCTCCTTGTTCTCGCCGCGGCTGTGGAGATAACTACTACAACGGGAGCTGGACTACGGGCTAGGCACGGGTGCTCGTGTGATCTCTGCGTTCACTTGTTCCTTAGTCGTTTCCAAGTGCTCACACTACTTGCTAGTTCACAGGGAGAATTGGCAAGAGTTTCACTAGGAAAGGTTGACAACAGAAAATGGTGCAATGAAGTTGGCAAGACTAGACTACATCAGAGCTAGCATGCAAGCAAGTCTACTGCCAGCGCAGCACGGTCGACTGCGTGCCAGCACGACTTGGTCGACCGCGCTCCAGCAGTGCAGAGGCGCGGCTTGCCAGTGCTGCAAGTCGACGGCGTGCCAACATCGCAGGTTGACGGCGTGCCAACGCTGCTCCCGCAGGACAGCAGCGCACCCGCTTCGCAGGTGCTCGCAGATGATTGGCGTGTAGTGCCTCGTCACCTGCACAGCGCATACACCAAGTCAACTTTGTGCTGACGACTGATTCTGATCAGCCACGTTGACCTCGGGATACCACCACCGAGATCGTCCTCGCCAACATCGCCTGAGCGACCGTCTCATGCCTTCGCAGAGCCTCGTCACCCAGATAACCTGGTCGACCGGGCAACCACGTCGACCAGCTGCTCCTGTATGTGCCGGTCGACCTCCCAAGTCGACGGCCACCTCCAGTCGACCTCCCCAGGTCGACCACTATGTTCGGTCGACCACCAGGTCGACTTCACGCCTGGTCGACCAGCCACCAAGTCGACCAGAAGGCCTGGTCGACTTACCAGGTCGACCAGAAGGCTTGGTCGACCAACCAGGTCGACCAGAAGGCCTGGTCGACCAGCGAGGTTGACCAGAAGTTTTGTCAGCCGACCACCCAAGTCGGCTACCCCAAGTTGGCGTCACCAAGTCGACGCCCTCCGCAGGTCGACTTCCCAGGTCGACCTTCCTGACGTTGGCGCCATCCTGAAGTCGGCGCCCATGCAGTGGCACCCGTGCAGGTCGACTTCCTCGTTGACCAGCTCGCCCACTACTGCAGGTCGGCTGCACCCCTACACCCGACCACGAAGTCGGCTCCGCCCAAGCGAGGACGGGGCCAACACACAACTCCCGTTGACACTCCCCTGCCGCGTTCACGCTTGGGGCCCCATCCCACACGGCAGTACTTCTTCGGAGAAAAGCTCGTCGACGTGCACCCAACACACAGCACGTCGTCCACCGCACCAGCCATGCAAGAGGGCATGGCACCTACTGCTGCACGTCGTCGTCGCCCACGTCGGCCAGACGCACTTGGCCGATTGCAACGGAGCACCGGTTGAAGGCCGGATAGTGCAGCGCCTTCGTCAAGAAGTCGGCCGGCTGCTCAGCGGTCGGGATGTACTGCAGCAAAAACTTCCCCCGCTTCACCATGTGTTGCAGCCAGGCCTGTCGCCGCTCCATGTGCTTGAGGTTGCCCGTCAACCCCATGCCTTCGGCGACTGTGATGGCCTACCTATTGTCCACCCGGAGAATAGTCGGCTTCCCGGCATCCAGCTGCCGGAACTCTGCCAGGAGGAAGCGAAGTCGGCGTCCCTCCTTGCCGGCTTCGACGGCCGCCACGTACTCCGACTCGGTCAACGACAGCGTCGCGCACTTGATGCGCTGGCTCGACCAGGAGACCGCGGCCCCTCCGTAGACGAACACGTAGCCGCCCGTGCTCGTCCGGCTCTGCTTGTCGCCGGCATCGTCGGCGTCCACGTAGCCGACCAGCTTCAGCGACTCAGGTCCACCGCCGAACTCCAGGGCGGTGTTACGCGTGTTGGCGAGGTAGGCAAGGCAGCGGTCGACCTCGCGCCAGTGCTGGTCACTCCTCACAGTGAGGTCGCTCCCCAGCTTGCTGCAAGCGAAGGCGATGTCTGGCCTCGTCGTCGTCGCCGCGAACTGCAGCGAGCCGACCTTCTGAGCCTCCTCGTCGTCAAAGGTGAGCTCGGCGTAGGCGTCGACCGAAACCGGCGTCTTCGGGGTGTGCCTGGTCTGCTCCTGATCGAGGAAGCGCCTACGCAGCTTGTCGGCATAGCCCTGCTGGTGCAGCCACAGCTTCCTCGCCGACCTGTCACGCACGATCTCCAGCCCGAGGTACTTCTGCACCGGCGAGATCTCGCGCAGCTCGAAGGCGGCCTCCAGCAGCTCCTTCAGCTCTTTCAGCATCGCGGGGCTGCTGCTGGCGGCGAGCAGGTCATCGACGTAGACCAGCACCCAGCAGGTCACCTTGTTGTTGCCGACCTTGAAGTAGAGGGCCTCGTCGACCTGACTCTTCTTCCAGCCAGCGCCGACCAGCACGTCGTTGAGATCTTTGTACCACAGCAGCGGCGACTGCTTCAGCCCGTAGAGGCTCTTCAGCAGTTTGCACACCCGGCCGGTCCCGTCATTGAAGTAGTCCGGCTGGTACATGTACAGCACGCGGTCGAGCTTGCTCTGCAGAAAGGCGTTCTTCATGTCGAGCTGCATCAGGTTGAGGTCGAGGACGGCGACGATGCTGAGGAAAATCCGCAGCGTGACGTAGCTGCTCACCGGCGCATACGTCTCGTCGTAGTCGGCGCCATACACCTGCGTGAAGCCCTTCACGACCAGCCTCGCCTTCTCGCGCTCGACGGTGTCGTCGATGTGGTACTTCGTCGTCAACACCCACCGGTTCTTCATGATGTTGACCCCGGGTGGGCGTTCGACCAGCTCCCACGTCCCCATGCCGATGAGGCTGCGGATCTCCTCCTCCATGGTGGCCTTCACCGCCGGACCCTTCCAGCTAGCCAGCGCCTCCTTCACCGTCATCGTGGAGATATCCCAACGGTGCTCGGGGTCGGCGTGCATGTCAGGGTCGAGCTCCGGCAGGTCTTCATCCTCATCGGCGTCGTCGTACAGCAGGTCGTCGTCCTCGTCGACCACGTCATACACCGTGGTGAAGGCAGCCGGGACGAAGAAGTTAGGAGGCCTCCGAAGGCTGCCACGCCGTGGTCCAGCCTGGGCCTCTCCCACGTCACTGTCGGTGGACTCCTCGTCGCCCAACTGCTCCCCTTCATCGTCCTCGTCGTCCTGCTGCACCTCGGTCGGCGTCCCGACCGATTCCTCCCCTGCGGTCAGCTCCCCTGCCGACTGCCAGGTCGCCGACTGCTCCTTGGTCGACCTTGTTGCTGCCTGCTCCCCTGTCGGCTTCACCCAAGTCGGCTGCACCTCCTCGTCTTGCTCCTCCCTAATCCACATCGACTTCACTCCCACGTCGACTTGCTGCTCGTCGACTTGCTGCTCGTCCCGTCGGCCACCGGCGATGCTCTTGGCCGCAGGCGACGTCCCACTACTCCCCTCATCGCCGGAGGCCAACACCAGAGTCAGTCCACGCAGGTCGGCCACGAGGGGAGAAACATGGGTCGTGGGAGGAGGGGAAGGAGGATGGTCGACCTCGATGTCCCCAGCAGCGAGCTCACCGACCGCCGCGAGCAGAGGCAGCGTCGCTTGCCAGGTGTCGGTTGGCGGGGTGGCCGGTGTCCGGCCTGACACCGGCCCGTGCTCCGACTTCCACACCTCCAGCGACATGTCCTCGTAGAACACCACGTCCGACGTGGTGACCACCCGGTTGTCAGCGATGTCGAGGAGCTCCCAGCCCTTGCTTGCCTCCGACACGCCAAGGTGAGGGCCCCACTTGGCCTTCGGCTTCAGCTTCCCACCACGCTGCTGCTCGGGGACAAGGAACTGCGCCATGCAGCCCCACACGCGTGCCAGCGACAAGTCGGGCTTCTTCCCGGTGAGCAACTGGTACGGTGTCGTCCCCGGCGTCGCCGACCTCTCCAGGCAGTTGCGGACCCAGACAGCCTGCCGCAAAGCGAGGTGCCACCAGTGGTGCTGGACGCCCATGTGCAGCAGCATCGTCTGCACCGACTCCACCACCGTCCTCATCTCCTGCTCCGCCATGCCATTCTGCTGCGGAGTGTACGGGCAGGTAAGGTCGTGGAGGATCCCCTTTCCGTCCACAAGGGCGGTGAAGTCCTTCCCGAGGAACTCCCCTCCCCGGTCAGAGCGCAGCATCAACACCGACTTCGTCGTCTGCCGCTCAACCGTCACCAGCCACTGCTCGAACTCTCGCAGCACGTCGGACTTCCGGGCGACCGGCCACACCCACACGTAGCGGGTTTTGAGGTATTTCAGTAGCAGAAGGTACAGGCTGCCATCCTTGGCGGCCACCCGGAATGGCCCGCACAGGTCGATGTGCACGACGGCCAGCACATCGTCGGCGTCGGAGCCCTGGTCGGGGAAGGTGTGCCGCGCCAACTTTCCGCCGACACACGAGACACACGGTGAGTCGGTGCCCGACGTCGACTTGAGGTCCAGCCCAGTGGCGACCTCGTGCTTCGCTGAGCTCAGGATGGTGTCCATGCCGACGTGCGCCAGCCGCGCGTGCAGCCTGTTCGGCGTCGACTTCGTCGCCGAGACGATCGCCCGCAGGGCCACGGCCTCCGTCCTGGTCGACGTCGACCTCGTTGAGCAGGGACGCAGGTCGGTGCAGAGGACTCGCCCAGTGTAGGACGCCCGACCGAGGACGTCTCCCACCGCAGAGACAAGCAACATCCCGTCACCGTCCTCCTGCAGCTTCACGCCGCTCTCCTTCAGCTGGCCGGCTGAGAGCAGGTTCGCCCGTACACCCGGGACGTACAGTACGTCGGGGATGAGCACCTGCTTCCCGGCCTCCCCTTGCAGGGCGACAGTGCCGCGACCCTGGACGTCCTGCAGCGCCCCATTGAAGCCACGCACGTGCTTCATGTCGCCGCTCGGTCCCAAGTCGACAAAGGCGTCCTTCGTCCCCATCAGGTGGTGGGAGCAGCCGCTGTCGAGCAGGACCACCGCCGGATTAGCCTGCACAGCTGCCGCCACCGCCTGGAAGTCCTCGCCGGCCTCTGGCGCCAGCGAGACGGTCGGCTCCACGACGCCGACCAGGGAGCACGACGCCGACTTGTCGTCACGCCCTTTTCCGCCAGTAGAGGAGTCGGCGTCCTTCGCCGAGGTCGACGACTTGGTCGACTGCTTCTCCTTGCGCGGCTGGTTTCCTCCTCGACGAGGACGACGACTGCCAGACCTTCCACGGCCTCCCTTGGCGTCGTCGTCGTCGGAGTCACCGCGGTCGGGGCACTCAAAGGAGAGGTGGTCGGGGTCGCCGCATAGCCAGCACTCCCGACGTCGACTTCCTCCTCCTCGACCGCTGTCCTTGGTCGACTTCTTCTTGTCGACTTCCTTGGCCGGCTTCGAGCCACTGCTACCACCGCTGCCAGACTGTCCACGCTGCCCCGGTCGACCACCTTGCTTCGCCGGGGCGACGTAGTTTACCTGCGCCAAGAGCTCTTGGGACCGCTCGGCCTCCTGCATTGCCTCGTCCTGCAGGATATACGAGGTCAACGTGTCCTCGTTGAGCGTCGCCCGTGTGCTCGGCGCCATCGACAGCCGCTTCAGCAGGTTGTAGCTGCTTGGGAGTCCCTGCATGACATGGGTGACGTACGACGCCGTCGAGTACTCCGCGCCGGCCATCCTGATGGTGGCGAGAATCCGCCGAGCTCGGTTGCAGTAGTCTGTCGCCGTCTCCTGGTCGCCCATACGCAGGTGCGTCAGCTGCCCTTCCAGCTGGGCGATGAACAAGTCGTCGGTGACTTGGTAAGTCGACTCGATGAAGTGCCACGCCCGGTGGCCGGCGTCGAGGTGCTCCCTGCACGACTTCAGGGCGATTTGCACGCCCGGCGAGCAGCACCGCAAGATGACCGTGAAGGTCAGCAGCTGCACGGCGCGAAACTCCGCACGCAAGTCGGGGTCATCCGGCGTCGCCACGGTACCGCGAGCAAAGTTGATCAGCCCGGCCATCTCCAGCTGGGGCTCGATGGCTTCCTTCCAGGTAAGAATGTCGGGTCGACCAACCAGCAGGGGAGTGACCAAGATCCTATCCGGCGTGAACTTGAAGTAGCCGTAGCTCGGTGCAATCTCGCCTGTTGTCACCTGGGTCGCCGACATCGGCAGAGACCCACTTCGTCGACCTCCGACGTCACCCTGCGAGGAGCCTGCAGCCGCCGACGACCGCATCCCTCGCACCTGAATGCCGCTGACTTCATCGGCGTGAATCACACCACGCTGCCTCGACGACGTGCCTCCCGCACTGCTGCCGACTTGGTCACCACCGGCGTTGACGCCCACGTCGACGCCGCCCTCGGTGTTCACCGGTCGAGGAGATGCAGGCCGAGAAGGAGGGTGCTCCGTCGCCCACACGGAGCGGATGCCAGCCTCGACGACCGCCCAAGGCAGGTCGCCGAACTCCTTCGCCTCATGGCGTCTCCTCGCACTCTCCAGCCGTGACTCCAGGGTGTCCACCACCCCTGTGTCACCTACGGCGCCTACCATAGTGACTACTGCACAGCTGCCGGCCTACGAACAACTTAGGTAAGGTGCAATTAAGTTGACTAGACTGAAAGGTAAGTCGCGTGTTCGATCCACGCTCACCGCACCATGCAGGGATAGCATTCCAGTCCACTAACCGACTGGGCTAAAAGGGCATGTTTCCTTGGTGGCTCAGCGCACCCATACCTCCCCAGGACGACACGTGTAGCCCTTAGGGAGACCACTCCGGGCCATTCCAGTGTTCACTTCCAACACTCCCCTCACTGGGAGGGCCCACCACTAGGGCACAAGAAGTCGCCAACAGCAGGAATCAAACCCTGGTCCTCCACGCTCACCGCACCATGCGGAGATAACTGCTAAAACGGGAGCTGGACTACGGGCTAGGCACGGGTGCTCGTGTGATCTCTGCGTTCACTTGTTCCTTAGTCGTTTCCAAGTGCTCACACTACTTGCTAGTTCACAGGGAGAATTGGCAAGAGTTTCACTAGGAAAGGTTGACAACAGAAAATGGTGCAATGAAGTTGGCAATACTAGACTACATCAGAGCTAGCATGCAAGCAAGTCTACTGCCAGCGCAGCACGGTCGACCGCGTGCCAGCACGACTTGGTCGACCGCGCTCCAGCAGTGCAGAGGCGCGGCTTGCCAGTGCTGCAAGTCGACGGCGTGCCAACATCGCAGGTTGACGGCGTGCCAACGCTGCTCCCGCAGGACAGCAGCGCACCCGCTTCGCAGGTGCTCGCAGATGATTGGCGTGTAGTGCCTCGTCACCTGCACAGCGCATACAACTTCGTGCTGACGACTGATTCTGATCAGCCACGTTGACCTCGGGATACCACCACCGAGATCGTCCTCGCCAACATCGCCTGAGCGACCGTCGCGTGCCTTCGCAGAACCTCGTCACCCGGACAGCCTGGTCGACCGGGCAACCACGTCGACCAGCTGCTCCTGTATGTGCCGGTCGACCTCCCAAGTCGACGGCCACCTCTAGACGACCTCCCCAGGTCGACCACTATGTTCGGTCGACCACCAGGTCGACTTCACGCCTGGTCGACCAGCCACCAAGTCGACCAGAAGGCCTGGTCGACTTACCAGGTCGACCAACCAGGTCGACCAGAAGGCCTGGTCGACTTACCAGGTCGACCAGAAGGCTTGGTCGACCAACCAGGTCGACCAGAAGGCCTGGTCGACTTACCAGGTCGACCAGAAGGCCTGGTCGACTTACCAGGTCGACCAGAAGGCCTGGTCGACTTACCAGGTCGACCAGAAGGCTTGGTCGACCAACCAGGTCGACCAGAAGGCCTGGTCGACCAACCAGGTCGACCAAAAGTTCCGTCAGCCCACCACCCAAGTCGGCTACCCCAAGTTGGCGTCACCAAGTCGACGCCCTCCGCAGGTCGACTTCCCAGGTCGACCTTCCTGAAGTCGGCGCCATCCTGAAGTCGGCGCCCATGCAGTGGCACCCGTGCAGGTCGACTTCCTCGTTGACCAGCTCGCCCACTGCTGCAGGTCGGCTGCACCCCTACACCCGACCACGAAGTCGGCTCCGCCCAAGCGAGGACGGGGCCAACACACAACTCCCGTTGACAGCGGCAGCGTCACGCGTCACCTCCCCCAGCTGCGTCTCCTCCTCACCCGCCATCCTGCCTCGCCTCTCTCTGCCTTGTCGCCCTCACCATCTTGTCTTCCCCACCCCTTGCTCGCCTCCACCGCTGCTCCCATTGCCTCACAGGATCGCTCTCGTGGGTCAAGAATCCGACATGGAACAACAGCTAGGTTTCGAGATCCAAGAAGTTAGCTGCTGCAGAACGGAACGAGGAGTGGAAAGCCGTGACGACCCAAGAAGTTAGCTGTTGTGGAACTGAACGAGAAGCAGAAAGTCGTGACGACCCAAGAAGATAGCTGCTGCGGTGTGACAGCCTTTTGGAGCAAGCAGTGCGAGCACTACATTCCAAGATTTTTCCCTTCGAAATCCCTAACTCAAGGTTCGCGTCTACCATACCTGTTGGTAACCTCGGGTTGAGGCAACTGCCATGCACATGCATTGGCGCGGCATGCGAGGCACTGGGAACATCGCGGCCGTTGTCGCGGGGGACAAACTCGGCTCGGGGCGCGTTCGCAATCCATGGTTAACCGGAGTCGTGTCAGCATGTGGGATGGGGCATGAAGACGCCGTGACGATGTGCCACTACCGAAGTGTGCTCCGTGGGAGTACACTTTCCAATAGAAATAAATTTGTGTTTGTGTTTGCAAGGGAAGATGTCGGCCGAACCCCTTTGCGAAACCCCCTTTGCCCCTGCGGGTTTTCCTCGAAGGGATTTTCGTTTTTACGCTGTCGCGTGGCGGGGCACGCGAGGGGTGGGAGCCAGCCAACCCGCCCGCCCGAAACGAGCCTCGCCAGCTCGGAGTGACGTAAGATGGTCCCAGCTCGAGCTGTTGACCCCACGTGCTCCCCCCCGTCTGCATTAACCCCGCCTGCACCAACCCCCTTGTCCGTCGAGTAAATCCGCCTCCATCAACGGATTTTGTCTCGACTCGACGGAAAGTGGTGCAGAGAAAAGCGTGGCAGAAGCGCGCCACAGAGCAGATCGACACAGAGCACAACTGCAACTGAAATTAAAGCGTATATGTAAACAAAATAAATACATAAACTGCAATGGGCAAACTTGATAAGGAATAGGAGGCACACAAAAAAATGGGGCATTCCCTACAATTCTCATTAATACGTCTATCATCAATTCTAACCTTATTCATGCACAGATGCCAGGTAGAACACATGTCGTCAGTTTTGCTGCCCGTGCGCCGTAGAGCAAGTGAATGTGAACTTTATGAGAATGCATTCTTGCACCACCTGGGCCAGCCTTTCTTGCACGATGCGGGGACCGACTCAACCGAGTAAGAAGACGAGGGGTTAGGCGTTACTTTCACCGACCAGCTCGACACTGCTTGGTTCGCCGAGACCAGCTCGTCGAGCAGAGCACAATAAGCAGTGCCCACCGAAGGTTCTCGTCGACCACTAATGTGCACTAGCAATGCTCGTCGACGTCGTCGACTGTCTTGTCGAGCAGAGCCTGCGATAGCAATTTTGTCGTCGACCGTCCCGTCGTCGACTGGATCCCGTCCTGCACTAGTAATCTCATGCGGTTTAGAGCGCACCGATGTCAAAATAGGTCTTGCGTTGATACGCCATAAAACGACGTGCTGTCGAAGAAAGTTTGAAAACGAATGACTGCCATATGTGAATTACCGACCTTATCAGGTACCCTAAAAATCATACAATTTGGAAAGCTAGAGTTTGTTGAATATAATGTTTTGTTATGCATTTCCTACATAGAAAAATATGGTCCGTTCGACGGGATAAGAAAATGCAGCTGCCAAACTCTAGTGCAACAATAACATTGCTTGTGTTAATTGTCCACATTCACGACATGTTTAACGTATAGTAAAACTTGAGCATTGTGTGATTGTGAGTCTCGATGCTACAAAGAGAAGTGAAACGGGGTACTGGCGGTGATAGATGTGCTTGGTCGAATGATATAAATTTCTCGATCATTTTGCTCTGTCCGTCGAAATCTTTTATTTTGACCTATAAGGATAATGCGCAGTTCGACAACTTCCGCGTCAAATGCTGATGGTGACTTGCCAAAATCTAGAAACGGCTTCTGCTATCGATAATCAATTTCATCGAACAACGTCTCGGTAATTTTTTTTCCCCGGGTGTGAAATCGGAACCTTATCAAATGAAATTCCTTGTTCGACAAAAAGTAATGCAGTACTGTTTTGACAAAAATGTGAAAGTGTAAGGGCGAAGTTTTTCAATCTGCTTCGTCGAATTTTCACTTACCGCAACACGGACAACATGAAATCACGGAAACGTTTACCAAGATCCCTAAGTATTGTCGAACATCCCGGAAGCACCTCCTGTCGAACATCACATTTGAGTTTCCGTCGAAGAAAAAATATTTGAAATGTTGTCGAAGGCGATACACCTTTTTAATGCCCTGTCGAAGACATGAAATTGCAAAACTTAGTATAAACGCCCTCTCGAAGAACGAGGTGTTGACGAAAAATGTAAAACAAACCCTCTCCAACAAATGCGTTGTTCTGAAATACCCTTTCTGTAAAAAACGGTGAGGTGAAATACCTTTTTTGTCGAAAACCAGAAGTTGTGCAAAGAAGTAGCATATGTAGAGTGATTTTTACTTGCTTCATTTAACACATAACTGAGTTATAACTCTATATAAAACATTGACCGCGACCACGATTGGTCAATGTTCGTCGAGCAATGCTCGATAAATGTCCCCGACATTGAATACGACATTGAACCCGCGGGTTTACGAGGGTTTTTCGGCCTGGTCAGCTGGGAATTTCTGGGGACCCGGAGGGATTCCGAGGGTTTTTCGTTTTGCCTCAAATGCCATTTTGTGGCAGGAGGGCGGCAGAAAGCGCACGGGTGTCCAAAGTTCCGCCTGTCATCCGCATGCTGTTCCGCCTGTGTCGCTCCGCCTTTTGCTTAGTGGCCACCCCTGGGCAGCGCGAATCGCCTTGGGGTCATCTCCCGCCGACACGCACTCCAACGCCCTCTGCGTCGCGCCGTCTTGTCATCGCCGCTGCTCCCATCTGCCGCATCCGCGCCTTTCCGCCTCCCCTGGCTCAGACCCCCACAATGGGTCAGCCCATGGGTTTGGCCCCAACACACTGTTGGTAGATACCTACCCCGCCGTGCCGCAGCACGCCCACACCGCCCTGTGCCCCGCGTCCATCAGCGACGCGCGCCCTTAGCCTCTGAGTGGCATCGCTCTGCACGCCGCCCTCCATAGCAACCTGGGGGCTGCAGAGCAATCCCACCACGGCGCAGACAGAAGCAGCTCTAAACGCAGCTCTCTCTCCACTGCCCCCACCCAAGCAAGCCCCCACCCAAGGAAAAACCCCACCGAGGCAAGCCCCCACCCATGAAAGCTATACAATCATGGTTGCCTTTTGCGGAGCGTCAAAGTTCGCCCACGCACGAATTTCCTCCACTTCACCGCACCTGCCTGGTCATGCCCTGCCAAGCTTCCGCTCCTCTTCACACCCACGCCCTGCGCTCGCCACTCCGTACACAGCACTCCCTACCGTTGCCCATTTCTACGAACTTTGGCACTTCTTATCATCCTGCTTTGCTTGCATGCCTCTATCCCTAATCTTGCGCTTATCCCACCCCCACTCTCCCATCCCTCCCGTTCCAGGAACCTCCCACTTCCCCCCCCCCCTCCCGCCTCGCCCATCCTGCCCACTTGCTACCTGTTGGTGTATCGCAGTCGAGAGGTGGGGCAGTCAGACATCTCCTCCGTGCGCACACAGCTCTTCCTTCGTCTGCCGTTTTCCCCACCCCCACTCTCCCATCCCGTGCGCAGAAGGACGCACCCACTTCCCCCACCTCTGCACCCCCTTGCTACCTGTCGGTGTATCGGAGTCGAGAGGTGGGGCAATCATACATCACCTCAGTGGCCACCACCATTATCGCCACGCTGCACGCCATGCTGCTGGTGGCGCGTGTCAGACCCCAATTGGTGAGTCCATCCGTGCAGCTTACCTCTTGTCTCTCTTTTCTGCAGCTTCTCGTCCTCTGCATTCAGCGAATGCAGATGCAGATTCCTTCGTGTCCTGGTTCCTTCGTGTCCTGGTTCCTTCGTGTCCCGGTTCCTTCGTGTCCTGGTTCCTTCGTGTCCTGGTTCCTTCGTGTCCTGTTTCCTTCGTATCCTGGTTCCTTCGTGTCTTGGTTCCTTCGTGTCCTGGTTCCTTCGTTCTACTGCCCTCACACCTCATAATTCTTGCCCATCCATCCATGCCCCTCCATGAATGGGCAGCTGCTTTGCAACGGGCCCGGCACATGCCTGCCAATCTGCATCGCTGTCTTCACATTGCACGTGAGCTGTACTGCCTGCAAGAGAGCACACCACGAGTCACCCACACTATCAACCATCTGCGCTCCCCCATCCCCTCCTCCATGGACCTCATAACCGACCCTCTGCAACCACCTTATGCACCTTCACACACACACACACACACACACACACTGCAATTCACATTCCAGTGACCTCCCTCCCTTCCTGTACGCAGCGACTTTTCACGAGTGCCACGCCCCGTCCGCACATAGTTCAGAGTACCACAGCCACGCCATCTCCTCACTTGCTCACATAATTCACAGTCATGAGCTGCGTGACCAGCTGTCCGTGGTCCTCAGATCTCCACCGCTTCTCACTCCTTGCCCGTGCCAAATGTGACCCCCTCTCCTTTCCCTTTGCCTTCCTTGCATCCATCTGGCACAACATTTTGAAGTACAGATGCAGAGCCATGCTCAAA
The DNA here is from genome assembly GCA_947470075.1 of Closterium sp. Yama58-4. Taxonomy (NCBI): domain Eukaryota; kingdom Viridiplantae; phylum Streptophyta; class Zygnematophyceae; order Desmidiales; family Closteriaceae; genus Closterium; species Closterium sp. Yama58-4. Next base: position 288,396 of record CANIUD010000593.1, read on the forward strand.
ATAATTCATGTGACTCTTTAGAGCCCGATCCCACAACCCCTTGCCATTGTGGTGGCAGGTACTAGGAGTGCAGAGCAGCGGCATTGTGTTCGTTGAGAGTGTAGCAATAGTGCACCACCTGTCACTCACAGGCCTCCTGCTGCACCGCTCAAACGCCCTCTGCTCTCCCGCACCCCTCACTCCCCCACTGTCCCCAATCTGACCCCCGTCTCCTTCCTCTGCATGCCCTGCTTCTAGCCTGTGCACAGCCAGAAAACAGAGATTCAGAGGGCTGCCAAAGAGGTTGCGGCTCATGGGACTCATCGGAGCTCAATCCCACAACCCCTCATCGTCGTGTTCATGCAGGTATTGGGCGTGCAGAGTAGCAGCATCGTATTTGTGGAGAGTGTGGCGCGCGTGCACCATCTGTCACTCACAGGCCGCCTGCTGCATCGCGTGGGCATCGTGGACTGGTTCTTCGTGCAGTGGCCGCATCTCACTGCCATGTGCAAGGGCACCCACTATGTGGGCCACCTCATGTGATGCTCACTGGAAGCGAGCACAACAGCAGACTCATGTTGGAAACATAAAATTCACGCTTCTGAAGTATCGAGCATTACACCGTAAGCGAAGCAAAACTACAGCAAAGCAACAAGCGAGTCAACCTCGAGAGGTTGACACGAGACAGCAGTAAGAGGTTACACGAAGGTCAAAGGTCAGTGACCTTTGACTCGTCGGAAAGCAGCGCGACAACAAAGACACACAACTGACTCGCTATTGAGCAGTTGCCCGAGTCGTCACTGTATCGAACCGCAACAGCAGCAGTTACAATTGTAGGTACAAATAGCAGTTTGATAAACCTTTCGTATTCTCTTGTAATCAGATAAAAGCTTGTCTGTCTTTGTATTAATCAACTCATCTTGTCCTCATATACCAGCACAAGGTGGTTTAATCAAAGTTCATTAAGAACGCTTCCGCTAACTACAACACTCTGAGTCTTACTCTTTAAACGATCCTAAGGGCTTTTCTCAGCCCAACATGGTATGAGAGCAGGACGACAAGATTCAACGTCTTTCTTTAAAACTGCCTACAGCGACAAAAGACATGGCAGCATAGAAAGAACATCGCTCATCCACAGGATCCCATGGTGTGTCAGAGGTCCACTGGTGATCCCCGATTGATCCTAGGGAAGGATCACAGGCACGCCGGCCTGGGGGGTTATGGGCGCACTCACCCGCTACACAAACAAGCCCTTTTATCCCAGTGGTTAGTGGCTGGGATTCTGACATGGTATCAGAGCGAAGGTCTTAGGTTTGTATCCTGGTGTGTGCACCTCGGGCATCCCAGTGCGGGGGGGTGTCAGAGGTCCACTGGTGATCCCTGATTGATCCTAGGAAATGGTTACAAGCACGTCGGCCTGGGGGGTTATGGGCGCACTCATCCGCTACACAAACAAGCCCTTTTATCCTAGTGGTTAGTGGCTGGGATTCTGACATGGTGCTACTCCTACCCCACCTCCAGCCTCTGGACTATAGACAGAGGAAGGCACGACAACAAGACCAGCTGCTGAATCCACTAAGACACCCGCCAATCAGGCGACCGGCTTCGACCCGAGCATGATGGAGAAGTTTTTCTCCTTCATGTCGTTCTACGAGCAACTGCAACAAATGTCACATGCGCAGTCCAATAATAGCAACAACAACAATGGCGTCACTTCTATGAGTCTCGACGGCTCATCGTTCACGCGCGGAAATCAACAGCAGCCTACCTTTGCACCATATGAGCCCCAGCGCTGCTCCATCAACTTCATGCCGAATCGCCTTCAACCTGGACAAGAACCAATGTTGGGCTGAGAAAAGCCCTTAGGATCTTTTCAAGGCTAAGACCCTTGGTAGGACTATTATAATTGCGGTAGCGTTTGATGATAAACTATTGAACCACCTTGTGCTGGTGTGTGAGGGCAAGATAGATTAATTATAGCAAAGTAGTACAAAGGTTTTAAAAGATTGCAAGGAATATGAAATGATGCAACTTTAACTGTTTTACTGTTGCTGTTGCGGTTCGATATAGCAACGACTCGGGCAACTGCTCAATACCGAGTCAGTTGTTTGTCCTTATTGTCGCGCTGCCTTCTGGTGAGTCAAAGGTCGCTGACCTTTGACCTTCGCGTAACCTCCAGCTGTTACGTTTTGTCAACCTCCTCGGTTGACTCGCCGTTGCTTCGCTCTGAATTGCTTCGTTTGTAGTTTGATGTTCCGACACATCAGAAGCGTTAAATTACTTGTTTCCAACACTCCCCTTCGCTTCTGGAGTGTCGTTGCTGGTGACGTGGCCTTGTCCAGTCAGCAGCATGCAGTACTCGAACTTCTGCTTTCCGAGTTTCTTGGTCAAGTAATCTGCTGCCATCTCGGATGTGGGGCAGTAGGATAGCTCGAGTCTCCCCTTCTCGATCTCGTCCTTCACGAAGAAGTATCGTAGGGCGATGTGTTTTGTTCGATTCGCGAACCCGTTCTTGTTCGCTATGCGAATAGCCGATTAGTTGTCGCACAACACGGAGAAGCTGGGTAACAGAGCTAGCTTCGCTTCTTCCAGCAGTTCGCGAAGGGATAATCCTTTCTTGGTGGCTGAGCAGAGTGCGATGTATTCTGCTTCAGCTGAAGAGAGAGCAATTAGCTCTTGATTGCTCGACTGCCATGAGATAGGCCCGATAGGTTCGAGTCGGTAGATGTAGCCGGTGCGCGATCGCTTGTTGTCGGAATCGCCAGCGTGGTTGGCATCCACATAGCCGATTAGCTTGGGCGTCGTGGTTCTGGTTTTGTAGTAGGCTATGCCGATCATTGGAGAGCTAACGAGGGAGTGGAGTGCGTGGTAGAGTTCCGCCGTGTGTTCTGCTTCAGGCTTCTTGAGGTAGGTGGCGAGTTGGCTCGCTAAGTATGGCAAATCCGGTCGGCAGGTAACGACTGCGAAGAGCAGACATCCCAGTTTTCGCTGGTAGTCGCGTATGACGGCGGGTTTGAGCGGAACGGAGTTTTCCTTGCGAATTCCGTCGCTGTAGCGATATGGTGTGGTGATGGTAGCTGGGGTAAGTACGAAGCGCTTGGCAATTGTGTCGGCGTATTTTGCAGCGCTGAGGTAGATTGCATTTTCCCCGTCTTATATGTTGAGTCCCAGGTACTGTGTCACGATAGTTGAGACGGTGAGCGTGAGGTCCCGCTGCCGCTCCTTTTCGAACCAATTCGTGATGTCGTCGGTCGAGCTGATGTAGAGTAAGTCGTTCACGTAGATGGTGGCATGAAGCTGATGGAGCCACGTTGAGGCTCGTACGGAGCAAAGGTGGGTTGCTGCTGGTTTCCGCGCGCATAGGATGAGCCGTCAAGACTCATAGGGGTGACGCCATTGTTGTTGTCGCTGTTGTTTGATTGCGCAGGTGCTGCTTGCTGGTGCTGCTCGTAGAAGGACATGAAGGAGAAGAATTTCTCCATCATGCTTGGGTCGAAGCCTGTTGCTTGGTTCGCAGGTGTTTTAGTAGACTCAGCAGCTGGTCTTGTCACCATGCCTCCCTCTATCTATAGGCCAGAGGCTGGAGGTGGAGTAGGAGTAGTGCCGGGAGAGCCGTTAGAGGAGCTTCTCTCCTTCTGTGTTGCCATGCCTTCTATTGTGTAGGGGTATTAATGGAGTTGGATCTTGCCTTGTGCGCTCTCATACCATGTTGGGCTGAGAAAGCCCTTAGGATCTTTTCAAGGCTAAGACCTTTGGTAGGATTGTTGTAATTGCGGAAGCGTTTGATGATAAACTATTGAACCACCTTGCGCTGGTGTGTGAGGGGAAGTTAGATTGATTATAGCAAAGTAGTACAAAGCTTTTATAAGATTACAAGGAATATGAAAGGATGCAACTTTAACTGTTTTACAGTTGCGTGCGGTTCGATACAGCGACGACTCGGGCAACTGCTCAATACCGAGTCAGTTGTTTGTCCTTGCTGTCGCGCTGCCTTCTGGCGAGTCAAAGGTCGCTGACCTTTGACCTCCGCATAACCTCCAGCTGTTACGTTTCATCAACCTCCTCGGTTGACTCGCCGTTGCTTCGCTGTGAAATGCTTCGTTTGTAGTTCGATGTTCCGACACATCAGAAGCGTTAAATTACTTGTTTCCAACAACCAAAACCAATGGATGCGCTTCAGATGCAGTCACAGTTCGCACACGTGTTAAAGCTGCAAACGTCAACACTCTTCAATGGAAATGACTTTTATACCTGGTCCTTTGAGTTCGAGCTGATGATGGAAGGCGCGCAAATTCTTGGCTTCTTCGACGGGTCCCTGCCATATTTAACACACGGGACACAGTACGAGAAACAACAATACATATATCAGTCGCTAATGGCCTACACGATCCTCGTACGGAACATAACGGCGAACGAGCAGCAGAACATTCGGTCTTATCGGGGATACGGCAACTCCGCCGAGCTCGCGTACAACCACCTGAATAACATGTATCAGGCAAGAGCCGACTAATGGCACAATTGACAACAGTGGAAATGAAACCAGGCAAGAAGGGAGTGGCGTATATCAGTTGGTATCACGGACTGCGCGATAGACTCTTTCGATGCGGTGGATTGATTTCTGAGGAAGCCTTCGTCACAGTCGTCATCACTGGTCTCGGCCCTCATTGGCGCTCCACTCGAGCTATCCTCCGAGCTCACGGGAAGATCTCTGAAGCGGCGCTCTGCACCAAAATTAACGCTGAGCAGCAGCACATGGACCTGCACGAAGAGCGTCACAAGAGATGTCAGCACCCGAGTTCGCATTTCATACTCAACGGCACAACAACAGCAACAACAACAACAACAACAACGGACAAAACAAGCATCAAGTCCAACGACATGAACCACCGTTCTGCCATCTCTGCAAGACACCAGGACACCCTCGCAATCATTGCCCAAATCAGCAGCAGTCAACACCACCACGACGTCAACTTTGACCTTCAAGCAGTCAGGTGGTTTCTACACAGACGTACCCCACCAATCAAGTGCAATCTTCAACGACATCGACGACACAACCTGCACAAGGCTCAAGAAACATCGTGAGCTGTATGACAAGAACAACAGACTCATGCATCACCGATTCGCCACCACACTACTCACCAGAAGAACTGCTCCATAAAAGCACTCCTCGCCGCGAGACATTGGAGCCGAATCCGACGTATGCAGCCATCGCCCAAAGCGGGCCCTCCAGAAAAGATACTTGGTTCTTAGACAGCTGTTGTGGACAGCACATGTGCTCTTCGGGTCGTTTCGTTCAACGAGAACACCAGCTTCAACGCGAAGTCGTAATCACTGTCGCCAACAACCAGAACCTGCGCACACGACGACAAGGGATAGTTCAACTTCAGTCCTGAGAAACCAACGTTATTCTGCAAATGTCGAAGGTTTTAATAGCAAAAGGACTCGGCTACAACTTACTCAGCGTCAGTCAACTCATGACGAAAGGAATCCATCTTGAAGCAGACAGCACCACTTAGGAGTTTAAGCTGTACCACGGAAAGGGTGGACTCTACATCAGCAAGGCAGTCCTGAAGAATAATGTCTTCGTTCTTGACTTCGTTCCAGACCAAGGCACCGTCGACAACGCCATCGTCACCTTCACCTCTTGGACACACCCACCAGATCTCGACCCCGACTTCAATCCTGGAGGATTCTGGTACTCACATACTATACCTGAAGCAGAGCGAACGCGAGCGTTAGCAACAATTCGACAAACACCAGCAGAGAGAACAACGGCAGCGGCAGAAACAACAACGGCAGCAGCAGACACAACACCGGCAGCAGCAAAAACTACAACGGCAGCAGCAGAGACAACAACAACGATAGCAAAGACAACACCGATTACGACACCAATCGCTGGTCCTCCAACAGCACTAGTTCCCATCAACGACTCGCCACCGACTCCCGCACAGCAGCTAGCTCCCACCCCACGAGAAGTTCACAGAAGCGCCAACTTCACCGCGGGCTTCTACTCCAATTCCGACCTGTACAGGACATCGCACCAGCGAATCAATCTGGCATGCAAGGATGGGCCACCCGAGCAACATAACGTTAAACAACACGATCAGGGCAGGAGTACTTGACAAGGACTCACTGCTCCTAAACGACGGCAGAGAATTACGAGTTCATGGAAAATGCTTCACTTGCCCTGAGGCCGACTTACCTCATCAACCGTTCGTCTCTCACCACAACCCGAGCGCTCCAGCATACGCACCACTGGAGAAAGTCTACAGCGACATACTGTACGCCCGCGAAAGCGGACAGGGAGCGTACAACTACGTCATCACCTTCATCGACGCCGCCACCAGATACGTCTGGCACCTCAACCTTCCGAGTTGCGACATGGCCTTCAAAGCCTTTGTGGCCTGGCTCCCAGTAGCATGATGAGAATCAGGAGTGAAGCTGAAAAGCTTCCAGTCAGACGGGGGAGGGGAATATCAGTCACAGCGATTCAAGCAGTACCTGGCAGAACGAGGCATTAAGCGACTCATCTCGCTTCCCTACGCCCATCAACAGCAAGGCGTAGCAGAAAGGATGAATAGAACTCTCCAGAACACCATGCGCAAGCTGCCAATGGCATGCGACTACTTGACAGCGAATGGCCTTAGGCGATGCACCACGCTGTAATGATGCACAACTTGCTCTCGTCTTCACCGCTCCCGAACAACGCATCACCGCACCTGCTGTGGACAGGAAAATTGGGCAGCACAAAAATGTTACGATTCTTTGGCTGCATGGTACAATACCGACCCCCAACTGCAAGAGCCGGTCGATTTTCACAATGCGCATAGTGGGGACTACACCTGGGAATTGAAAAACACTACAACGCGTGGAAATTTTTTTACGTCCACACGAAGGAAATAGTGGCAGCACGTGAAGTGATTTTCTACGAGCGACTCACCCTCCAAACGTACCTGGACAATCTGGCAGCAGAACGAGACCCCACAAGAGGATTTCGTGGTGACCGAGCCTTCGCTTCGGCAGCAGACGAAGCTGACTGGGACGAGAAGAACATGGATGGAGCTTTGGAGGAAGCCGAACCTCTACCCTACTGTTCAGTCGATGTACCAATGGACGACGACAATCCTCGCGAAAGCGTCAACGCCGACCTCTACTATCATTTCGCCTACAACGGTTACGTAACACCCCAGCCAGTCAACACTGACATTTAAGAACGCAAAGGGCCCGATTTCTTACCTGGTCCAGAAGCGGGACCCGAAGCAACCTATCCTGAGGACGCAAATCTCCCTCGCTACACACAGAGCGGACTGCGGATACTGGGCCTTGTCACCGCCGTCCACAGAGCAGCACCACCTAAGGAGCCTGCCATAGTTCAGCAAGCTTTGGGGGAGAAGCAAAGGGAAAAATGGCACGAAGCCATGGACATAGGGTTAAAAGCGCTGGAAGAACGCAACACCTGGAAAATCGTCGTACTTATCGGAGTGGCACGCAACAAAACGATTCTCACGGGAAAATGGGTCTTCCGCGTGAAGACGAAAGCTGACGGTACGATCGACAAGATTAAGGCACGCTGAGTAGTACGCAGCTTCGACCAAGAGCATGGACGAGACTTCACCGAAACTTTCGCACCGGTTAGCCGACATACCTCTTACTCGCAATAGCCGCCATGAAGCGGAAGAAGCTCCGCCAAATCGACGTCGCCAACGCCTTTCTCTTTGCCCCAGTCAATGCCGAGATCTTCGTCGAGCAACCGCACGGGTCCAACACAGACCCCAAACCAAGTCTGTCAACTGCTAAAATCCTTGTACGACGTCAAGGCTGTGGCAGTAGTACCTACACGCTCGACTAATCCGCATCGGATTTCGCCAACTGCCGCATGACCAAGGCATGTATCGACTCAGCAAGGGAACCGACTACATTATGCTCATCGTCTACATGGACAATTTACTCTACATAGGCTCCACCGAAGACATCACGACCTGGTTTGAAGGGGAGTTACAGAAAGACCTCACCCTCACCGTCTCGTCTAAAGTAACCCAATATCTGGTTCTCAACATCCAAGACGGCGAGAACGCAATCCATCTCAGCGCCGCTAAATACGCCGACACCATCGCAAAGCTCTTCGGCCTGTCACCAACAATCATCTCCACGCCATACCGCTACACCGTCGGAAACAACGAAGAAAGCTCCGCTCCGCTCGGATCCGCCGGCATACGCGACTACCAGCGAAAACTGGGGTGCCTACTTTTCGTAGCCGTAACCGGCCGACCGGACCTGTCGTACTCAGCGAGCCAACTCACTACCCATCTCAAGAAACCCGAAGCAGAGCACATGGCGGATCTTGATCGCGCACTACACTACCTCGTCAGCACAACTAAGGTCGGGCTAACCTATCACAATAGTGGAACTACGATGCCTAAACTAATCGGCTACGTGGATGCAGATCACGCCAGTGACTCCAACAACAGGCGATCGCGCACCGGCTACAACTACCGATTAGAACCTATCGGACCTATCTTGTGGCAATCGAGCAAGCAGTAACTGATTGCTCTCTCCTCAGCCGAAGCAGAATACATTGCACTCTGCTCCCAAATTGCTAGAAGAAGCAAAGCTGGCCCAGTTACCCAGCTTCTTTCTTTTTTGCGACAACCAATCGTCAATCCGCATTGCAAACAAAAACGGATTCGCGAACCAAACGAAGCATATCGCCCTGCGATACTTCTTCGTGAAAGACGAGATCGAGAAGGGAAGACTCGAGCTGTCCTACTGCCCCACATCCGAGATGGCAGCAGACTATTTGACCAAGAAGCTCAGAAAACGGAAGTTCGAGTACTCCATGCTGCTGACTGGACAAGGACACATCACCAGCAACGACACTCCAGAAGCGAAGGGGAGTGTTGGAAACATATAGTTCACGCTTCTGAAGTATCGAGCATTACACCGTAAGCAAAGCAAAACTACAGCGAAGCAACAAGCGAGTCAACCTCGAGAGGTTGACACGAGACAGCAGTAAGAGATTACACGAAGGTCAAAGGTCAGCGACCTTTGACTCGTCGGAAGGCAGCGCGACAGCAAGGACACACAACTGACTCGCTATTGAGCAGTTGCCCGAGTCGTCACTGTATCGAACCGCAACAGCAGCAGTTACAATTGCAGTTACAAATAGCAGTTTGATAAACCTTTCGTATTCTCTTGTAATCATATAAAAGCTGGTATGTCTTCGTTTTAATCAACTCATCTTCTCCTCATATACCAGCACAAGGTGGTTTAATCAAAGTTCACTAAGAACGCTTCCGCTAACCACAACACTCTGTGTCTTAGTTTTTAGACGTCTGTGTCAAATGTGGTAGCCTATAGTGAGGTTTGTCTTAGGGAGTACAAAAGTTAGGGTTAGCTACTTGTACCCCAACCAACATGAATGCATCATCAATTCCTCAGTTTGACATGGTATCACCTAGGTTCGGATCAAGACGCTGATGAGACATCGCGCGCAGACGAGGAGGAGAAGGGTGCCCCATCCGGTGGTGCCACAGAACGGTGGGGTGGGCAAGCGACCGGCAGGAGCACGACGCAGCGACTGGACCAGACGTAGGAACCTGACAAGACACAGCTACCTGGGGGGACGGAGCAACCTGGTGAGACGCGGGGACTCGAACGGGGGGCGAAACAGGGACTGGTGGCAGTAGGGGCGGCTGCCGCTGCGGCTGCTGCTGCGGCTGCTGCTGCTGCTGCTGGGGCTGCTGCTGCTGCTGCTGCTGCTGCTGCTGCTGCTGCTGCTGCGGCTGCTGCTGCGCACTCGGGCCAGTGTGAAGAGTGTAGAGACCTGAGCCCGGCTCAGCAGCAAAGGTGGCCAGAGGCTGGTAAGAGTCCCCGTCAACACACACCGCAGTCTCTCCAGAAGGCTCAAACCACACACCCACGTGCTGACTCACGAGGGGTCGCACGCCCACCAAGTTCCGGGAGAACGAGGGGACGTGAAACCCAGTGAGAGACCCAGAAGGAGCAGCAGCAGCAGCAGCAGCAGCAGCCGTCTCCTCCTCCTGTCTCGGGTCTTCGGACCCTTGGTCTCCCCTCTCCCTCTCCTTCCTCCTCCCCCTCTCCTCCCGTCTCTGGTCCTCCGCTTCCTCCTCCTGACCCCTCTCCCGCTGTTTTCCCTCGTTCTCAGTCTTCGTTGTCCCCTCCTCCTTCTCAGACTTGGGCCTCTCGTCGCTCCCCTCGTGCTCGTCCCTCGTCTCCTGTTCCCTTCACTGACCTTCGTACTGCCTTACTTTGTTCTCGTCCACCTCGACCGTCTCCGTCTGTGCTTCCGTCTCCTCCTGAGTCTGCCCTCACTGCGTCGCTTCCTACTCCTGTCACTGACTACTACCGCACGTACCGTCCTGTTCTCTCTCATGTTCTCGCCTCTCTTGTTACTCACCCTCGTGCCTCTCTGTCCTCTGTCTCCGCTCTTACTGCCGCAGTCACTGACTTTGCCTCTACCCGCCGCCTTGACTTCGCCACCGGTCTTGTGGCTGCTCCTCCTTCCAGTCCTCTGGCCGTCGGGGGTGTGTCTGCCCTTGGCTGTGACGCCCTAGAGGACAGGCAGTTTGAGCTAGAGTTCCTGGCAGCCGCTTCCCCTCATCTCTGTGCCATGCTCCTCGCCCCTGAGGGTGACCCCGACGCCCTTGACATTCCGACTCCTCGCACTTACGCTGAGGCAGTGTCAGGGCCTTGGGCCTCTCAGTGGAGAGCTGCCATGGACGTAGAGATGGCCTCCTACAGATCCACAGGCACCTACGTCGATGAGGTTCCCCCCCTTGGGGCGAACGTAGTCGACGGCATGTGGATCTACAGGGTGAAGCGGCCACCGGGATCTCCCCCGGTCTTCAAGGCGCGCTACGTGGCTAGGGGCTTCAGTCAGCGCGAGGGAGTTGACTTCTTTCAGACCTTCGCGCCCACCCCGAAGATGACTACTCTTCGGGTGTTACTGCACGTAGCAGCACAGAGAGACTACGAGTTACACTCTCTCGACTTCTCCACTGCTTTCCTTCAGGGCAGCCTACACGAGGAGGTCTGGCTGCGTCGTCCCTCTGCCTTCACTGGCACCTTCCCTCCTGGGACCCAGTGGAGGCTGAGGCGACCTGTCTACGGTCTTCGCCAGGCCCCTCGTGAGTGGCACGACACTCTGCGTTCTACCCTCTCTGACCTTGGGTTCCAGCCTTCTTCTGCTGACCCGTCGCTGTTCGTTCGTCGTGGCTCCACACCTTTCTTTGTTCTGGTCTACGTTGACGACCTCGTTTTCGCCACTGCTGACAGGGTTGCTTTGGCACACGTGAAGTCCGAACTGCAGAAGAGACACACCTGCACTGACCTTGGTGAGCTGCGCCACTACCTTGGCCTGCAGATCACCAGGGACAGAGCTGCTCGCACCATTACACTTTCACAGTCACACATGGTGCAGCAGGTTCGGGCTTCAGCACTCCACAGTACAGCGCACACCTCTTGCTGTTGACCACAGACTCACTGGACCCTTTCCTGACGAGCCGTTTGAGCCTAGTGGTCCCTACGCAGAGCTTGTGGGTTGCCTCATGTACCTGATGACTTGTACTCGCCCGGACCTTGCCTTCCCTCTCAGTGTCCTGGTGCGCTTTGTTGCGCCAGGGAGACACCGCCCTGTTCACTGGACAGCAGCTGTGAGGGTGGCGAAGTACCTAGCGACGACATCAGGCGTGGGGCTAGTTCTTGGAGGGCAGCAGTCTGTCGTACTTACTGGTCACTGTGACTCTTCTTACGCTGACGACGCTGAGACTCACAGGTCTACTCAGGGGTACTGTTTCAGCCTGGGTTCTGGAGCTGTTTCCTGGCGGTCCACGCGCTCCTCTTCGGTCTCGACCTCTACAGCTGAGGCTGAGATCTATGCTGGTGCCATGGCGGCACAGGAGCTGCGTTGGTTGACCTTCTTGCTCGCCGACCTTGGTGAGCGGCCGAGCTCTGCACCGACCTTGTTCGCTGACAACAAGGCGTCGATTCTCCTTTGTCGAGAGCCGCGACTGGAGAGCAGAGTGAAGCACATTCACGTCAGGTACTTTCTTCTGCGAGAGGTGCTGTGTGCAGTTAGGCCTTGTTGACACTGGTTCTCGTCTTGCTTAGACTTGAGTGCACTGTTTACTTTGCTTGTACGCTTTCTATATATCTTTGTTATATCTTGGACTGGCCTTGTGGCCACTGGTGCTTGTGCTCAGAGAGTGTGGTGACATTGTGATCCACCCTGAGCTTTGTTTCTTGGACTGGTCTTGTGACCGTACTCTTTTGATTCTGCTAGACACCCCTCACCTAGGCTATGGGGGTGTGTCAAATGTGGTAGCCTATAGTGAGGTTTGTCTTAGGGAGTACAAAAGTTAGGGTTAGCTACTTGTACCCCAACCAACATGAATGCATCATCAATTCCTCAGTTCGACAGTCTGTAACAACTTTCACTTTTTTCGCTAAGGGCTTTTCTCAGCCCAACAACTCGTCTGTTGTTATGCTGTTAAGAAATCCATGTACCGTAGTAGTTTCAAAACCGAAATATAAAATAGTGAAGGCCGACCCAACTTGAAATGGCCGCGATAAGTTCGGCTGATACAACACTGTTCCTAACAAAACGGTTAGGCAGGTTGAACTCATCTGATTGGCTCACACCAATCTGAAAATTTTGGCTCCCGCCAAAACGATTATGCATGATCGTTTCAGCCGTCGCATTTTGGCTCGCTACACCCGCACGAACGGAGCCAGGCGATGGACCATCGCCTGGCCCAACTTCCATTCAAGATGGAACTGGGTGAATGACTACCTGATCTCTGGTCCCGAAGTCACCATCGTTTTACGTAGCATAGTAGCAAAGCTTAGAGAGCCTAAATGCTTCCCGCCTAGGCACGTAAGTATCGAACTAGCTCGCGCGCGAAATGTATTAAACATTGTTTAGTATAGTAATTACTTTTCTCTTATCGCGCAAGTGTTACCCTAACCATTCACCTGCGCTGCCGTCGCGCTTCGCCCTCCTGTCGCGCTTCATCTCCTCTCGCCTAGTCACGTAAGTATCTCTTCTCCTCCCGTCACCCTTCCCGTCGCCCTCGCTCTCTCCTCTCCCACCCAATCTCCCCTCCCTTCCCGTCGCCCTCGCTATCTCCACTCCCACCCAATCTCCCCTCCCTTCCCGTCGCCCTCGCTCTCTCCTCTCCCACCCAATTTCCCCTCCCTTCCCGTCGCCCTCGCTCTCTCCTCTCCCACGCGATCTCCCCTCCCTTCCCGTCGCCCTCGCTCTCTCCTCTCCCACCCAATTTCCCCTTCCTAGGCCGTCGCCCTCGCTCTCTCCTCTCCCACGCAATCTGCCCTCCCTTCCCGTCGCCCTCGCTCTCTCCTCTCCCATCCAATCTCCCCTCCCTTCCCGTCGCCCTCGCTCTCTCCTCTCCCACGCAATCTCCCCTCCCTTCCTGTCGCCCTCGCTCTCTCCTCTCCCACCCAATCTGTCCTCCCTTCCCGTCGCCCTCGTCGTCCTCGCGCTCGCCCCGAAATACCCTCCGGTCGCATTTCGTATTTTATCTCACATTAGGCACCTCAACCCCCTCGCGCTCTCCTCGAAACGCCCTCCCGTCGCCCTTCCGTCATCCTTCTCGTCACCATCGCGCTCTACCATTTCGCGATTTTGGTCACACATTTTTTTCCACGCGTCCTCCTTTGTGTCGCCCTATCTCTCTCGTATCTCGTCACCATGAGATTCTCTGTTGTTTTCCTCCTCGGGTTTCATATGTTGTTACTGCAGATCACAAGCCCATGTCGAAGGTGGTCCTTGTGCGTAAATTGCACATGCTGCTGTTCCAGTCGAAATTTGCATGCCATGTGTGTGGGATTTGCACGTCGCAAACTTGCGACACATTTGCCCATACAAGCGACGATTGTTGATTCGTAAAATTTAGTGAAGGACTCGACCTGCGTCGGCAAAAACATTACGGAAAAGCACTTCAACTTCCCAAAGTCAGCTAGATGTTTCAAGTGGACCCAACTAGAAGGGGGGGGTCACTATTTTAGCTGCTGGCTTTAAGTTTGTACAAACTCCCTGGTGGTTGCAAGCTCTGATGGACTTCAACATTCAAATATCGCAGCAGATCAAGCACACAAGGCATCCAAGCATCCTTCGCCTCCATGCTCCACCCCTTCCATTCCCACTGCTGCTGCTGCACAAGCCTCGCCCAATTCCCTGTTTTCAAGGAGAGCACAGTGCGACGCGGCACACCACTCGAAATGGTCTTTGTTGGTGCCAAATGGACCCCCAGTCGCATCGCCAGCCCCTCTCCAACGCCAATGCGTTGGTATACAGATGTGCCAGCCAAAGAGATGAGTAGAGGTTGCTGACCGTGTGCAGAAATGGAACGCGTTCCACAAATGTGTATCGGTATGGCCAATGGCCTCTAATCAGACGTATGTCGTTGGTGGAAGTATCAGTAGACTTGCACTGCGAGATTCTCAATTGATCCTAAGGGGGTTAGAGGCATGTTAACCTGAGAAGGTTTGGGCGCACTGACCCGCATTAGGAACAAGCATGTTTATCGCAGTGGTCTAGCGGCTGGGGATTCTAACAGATGGATGGATCACATCAATCTGCTGTTGTTGGTGAATTGCTAAGGAGATGGGACGGTTCTTTGGTTGGGAGATGAAGTTGGTACACATTGGCAGGGTTGAGATGACTCTTTGCTTAACTAAACGCCTTGATTCAAGCTTAGCTCGCTCACACACATCTGAGCTCTTCCTAGGCTTCGTCAATTTCAAAAGTGGTTATTGTACAGAACCTTCCTCCTGGCTGCGGTATGAGACTTGCAGTGCGAAGAAAGCAGCTCATGGCATGGCATGGGGTGGGATGCGCCTGCACCACCGCCCACTACGCCCCCAGCTGCTTCATGAGCTCCGCCCTGCCCACAGCCAGTGCCTCCGACAGCTTCTCCGGCTGCCTGCCCCCCGCCTGCGCGAAGTTGGGGCGCCCCCCTCCCCCTCCCCCACACACACGTGCCATGGCGCCCGCCAGCTTGCCCGCATTCACGCCCGCCTTCACCACCTGCGGGACACGAGGGAGAGGAGAAGGGGACACGCGGGAGAGGAGAAGGGGACACGCGGGAGAGGAGAAGGGGACACGCGGGTGGGGCAAGAGGAAGGGGACACATGAATGGGGAGCAGGCAACACGGAGGGGCACATGAATGGGGAGCAGGCAACACTGAGGGGCACATGGGTGGGAGCAGGCAACACGGAGGGGCACATGGGTGGGAGCAGGCAACACGGAGGGGCACATGGGTGGGAGCAGGCAACACGGAGGGTTGTGGAGAATGAATGGTGGGTGGTGCAGAGGCGAAGTGCAGGACGTGAGGGGGGGAGCAGCGTGACCGGGAGCATGAGCGCGCTGCAGGCAGCAGCCACTCACCGCGGGGCTGAGCAGAGCCACGATGGCCACCTTGCCCTCCTCGCTGCTGCCCGACGCCAGCACCACCGCACTCTCACTGCTGCCGCCCGCACTGCCCGCCGAGAGCTGTGCTGCCAGGCTCTCTGCGGCCGTCTTGAGGGCGTCCGCTGTCACCCCTGGCAGCTCTGCCACCAGCACGCTGAGAGCGGTGAGGGCGAAAGGCGGGAAGGGGAGAAAAGGGGAAGGGGATGGAGATGGGCTTGTTGCGTTTGGAGTCGACTCAAAGGTCGTCTGCTGTAACCTCCGGCAACTTAGCCACCAGCACACTGAGAGCGGTGAGGGGGAGAGAGAGGGGGAATGGGCTTGTTGCGTTGTGTGGAAGGTGGAGAGGATGTGGGAGGGGTGTGTAGGGAAGTGAGGCACGTGTAATGGGGTGAATGGTAGGCACGTGTAATGGGGTGAATGGTAGGCACGTGTAATGGGGTGAATGGTGGGCTCCAACCATTCCCTCCCATGCACGCCCCACCCATGGCATGCACGCCCCACCCATGACATGCACGCCCCACCCATGACATGCACGCCCCACCCATGACATGCACGCCCCACCCATGACATGCACGCCCCACCCATGACATGCACGCCCCACCCATGACATGCACGCCCCACCCATGACATGCACACCCCACCCATGACATGCACACCCCACCCATGACATGCACGCCCCACCCATGACATGCACACCCCACCCATGACATGCACGCCCCACCCATGACATGCACGCCCCACCCATGACATGCACGCCCCACCCATGACATGCACGCCCCACCCATGACATGCACGCCCCACCCATGACTTCCGTGCCCTCCTGCCCGCCTTCCCCCCATGCGCGCTTCCACCTACCCCATGCCCTCCCCCCCCAGCTCACCGGCACCCTATGGCCCCCACGGTCTCGGCCTGCCCCAGCAGCAGCTGGGAGCGCGCCACAGCCAGGTCGCCCCTTAGGCTCTCCGCCTCACTCCTTGCCGCCCGCAGCTCCTCCTGCAGCACCGCCACTCGCGCTGGCACCTCCTCCGCCTTCACCTGCTCGCCCAACCACACGGGCCCCCAAGCAGCGTGCGGATGGGGATGCACCAAGAGTTGGGGGGGTTGTCGGAAAGGAAGGAGGAAAGAGGGGGTGTGACGAGCAGTGGTGTGGTTAGTGGTGCCACCAGGCTCTCTGCCTCGCTCCTCACTGCCCGCATCTCCTCCTGCTGCACTGCCACTGCCTCGTACAGTAGTGCCACTGCCTCGTACAGTAGTGCCACTGCCTCGTACAGTAGTGCCAGGAGGAGGGGAGCGGAAGGAGAGAAGGCATTGTGTGTGGACTGAGAGAAATGGAAAAAGAGTGGGTGGAGAAAGAGTGGGTGGAGAAAGAGTGTGTGGGAAGGAGAATGTGCGGAAAGCATGTGTGGAAAAAGAGTGGAGGTCAGAGAGCATGCCATGGGGGAGGGAGGGCAGCGTCTTAACAACCTTTCACGGTTGAGCAGGCTGAGTAGCACAATGAGGTGTGCAGAGCGGTGCAACGAGGATTGAAGAGCGGACATGCGGGTCCGCGATGAGAAAGTGAAGAGAAAGGCGGGATGAATGCAAGCTGAGGGAGGAGGAGAGCGCACCTTGAGCGAGGAGGAGAGCGCACCTTGAGCGAGGAGGAGAGCGCACCTTAAGCGAGGAGGAGAGCGCACCTTGAGCGAGGAGGAGAGCGCACCTTGAGCGAGGAGGAGAGCGCACCTTGAGCGAGGAGGAGAGCGCACCTTGAGCGAGGAGGAGAGCGCACCTTGAGCGAGGAGGAGAGCGCACCTTGAGCGAGGAGGAGAGCGCACCTTGAGCGAGGAGGAGAGCGCACCTTGAGCGAGGAGGAAAGCGCCTTGACGACCCCGTCCCACTGGTGCAGCAGGTCCACGGCCGCCTCGCCCGCCACGGCCTCAATGCGCCTCACACCCGCTGCGATGCCGGCCTCGGAGAGCAGCTTGAAGGCGCGGATGTGCGCCGTGTTGGCGACGTGCGTGCCGCCACACAGCTCCATGCTGATGCCCGGCACGTCTATCACGCGCACCTGTTGCCGTGGGGAGACGGGAGGAAGAGGGGGGCGGCGAGGGGGATAGGTGTGTTGGAGTCGGCTCACGTGCTCACGTGCTCGCTACCACGCACAGACACCCCTCGGAGCGCCGCTTGAGGTTCGCTTGAGCCCTGTGCCCCCCTGCCCTCTCCTGCTCACCCTCTCACGTGTGTGCGTGGCGACTCCACAACACAACGCAGACGGTGTCAGCACACTCACACCATCCAACCCCATGCCCATGCTCCTCCCCACCCGCCCCCTCACAGCATACCTCGTCGCCATACTTCTCCCCAAACATGGCAATCGCCCCAGCCGCCTTGGCGTCAGCAATGGGCATGACGGCCGCGGTGACATCAGCGCCAGCGGCGATCCACTTGTTCACGCGAGCCTCCACGGCAGAGAGCTCGGAGGGCGTGAGGGCGCGCGGGAAGTGGAAGTCAAAGCGCAGGCGGTCGAACGCCACCAGACTGCCCGCCTGCGCCACGTCCGGCCCCAACTGCTCTCGCAGCGCTGCTTGCAGCAGATGCGTTGCTGTGTGGTGCGCCTGGAGAGGGAGAGGGAAAGGGTAATGGAGAGGAGGGACAGAAAGGAGCGATAAGGATGAGGCGTGTCAGGACGATTGAAGATAGCAAATGGAGGGGAAGTGCGGGCAATACAATCTCACCATCCAGCCTCAACCCTCACCTCTGCCCTCACCCCTCCCATGCCCCCTCACCTGTGCTCGCAGCCGTTGCTCCTCATCCACCACGGCCTCCACCTCATCGCCCACACACACCTCCCCCTCCTCCACCTCCCCCCGGTGCAGCCACAGCCCTCCCCCCGCCCGCTGCACATCCCTCACGTGCACCACCCCCCCCTCCCCCTCCCCCTCCGCCCCCTGCAGCACGCGCATGTGCCCCCAGTCGGCGATCTGCCCGCCCCCCTCCGCATACAAGGGAGTGCGCGCCAGCACCACGTCCACGTGCTGCCCCGCTGCTGCACGCTCCACCACCTTGCCGTCCACCACGAGCGCCAGCACGGGCGAGGAGGACGCGAGGGACGAGTACCCCACGAACTCGGTCTCGGGCACCTGCCCCGCCAGGTCCGCTGCTGCCCCGCCCACCGCCAGCTTGATGGCACTGTGCGCCGCCTGGGGGAGTGTGGGAGGGAGGGGAGGGATGTGGACAGAGCGGAGCAGCAAATTAAGTTTCAAAAGAGAGGCATACGGAGGGAGAGAGGCATACGGAGGGAGAGAGGCATACGGAGGGAGAGAGGCATACGGAGGGAGAGAGGCATACGGAGGGAGAGAGGCATACGGAGGGAGAGAGGCATACGGAGGGAGAGAGGCATACGGAGGGAGAGAGGCATACGGAGGGAGAGAGGCATACGGAGGGAGAGAGGCATACGGAGGGAGAGAGGCATACGGAGGGAGAGAGGCATACGGAGGGAGAGAGGTTGGAGGGAGGAGGGATTGAAGTGAGAAGGGCTGATACCCACTGCCCACTGCCCACTGCCTGCTTGCCTATGCTGGCGCACGAATTGTGCTGGGATTTGTCAGAATGGTGAAGGGAGGAGAGATGCAGCGAGAAAGATCAATGCCCAATGCATTCGAATCGTAGTTCCAACCTAGCTTCCCGATGGGCGCACATCATCTTGCCCAACCAATCCTCCTCCTCCCTCCACCTTCCTAGCTCAACCGTCTGAACTCCCGCTGTTGTTCCAATAACAATTTCAGTTGACAATCTCATCCTCATGTGCATACCCAACTCACCGATGAGCACAACATCTCCACCAACCTCCCAACCAACCCTCCCCCTCGTCCCACATTCCTAGCTCAGCTCTCTACTCTCCAGTTTCCGTATCCAAACCACAATTCCACTGTTCACGCTCATCCTCACACGTGTACCTGCGACTGTTTCCGCTGTGCCGCCATCTGTTGCTCAAAGCCAGCCATGTCCACGGCCACGCCCCTCTCTCTCGCCACCTCCTCTGTGATCTCCACAGGGAACCCATACGTGTCGTACAGCACAAACGCATCCCGCCCACTCAACACCGCCCCTGCTGGGCTCGCAACTCCTTCCCCATCCTCCCCTCCTGCAGCAGCACCACCATCAGCGGCGCTATGAGCGGCCTGAGAGAGCGCCTGTGAGAGAGCCTGTGAGAGCAGGGAGTCGAGCATCTTCTCGCCGCGCTCCAGCGTGGCCACAAACCGCTCCTCCTCGCGCCGCAGCTCGTCCACCACTCGCTCTGCTCGCTCCCCCACGTTGCTGTTGATGTCCCCGCTCATCGCTATCACCTGGTACAGGGGAGGGGGGAGTTGTGGGAAGCTTGGGCGTACATGGCATTAGGTGGGGCGCGCAGGGGAGGAAGTACAGGGCCCCACTGACAATGCTGCTCGTGACTGCTCCGGCCCTGTAAGCTGGCACCGGGGGGAAGGAAAGGAGACAGAGGGGTTTAGACGAGAAGCGGGAAAGGTGAAGGAGAGTATGAAGGAGAGTATGAAGGAGAGTATGAAGGAGAGTATGAAGGAGAGTATGAAGAGGTAGAGAAAAGAGGCGCAGCACAGGTACGGTACATGAAGTGGGGGGTAGTGGAAGCAGGAAGAGCCATGCATGCAGTGCAGTGGCAAAGAAACAGATGGAAGGAGTGGGAGGTTGAATGCCACACCTTTCGAGCGATGATTGGCAGGAAGGCAGAGTCGCCGCCTGCAGCAGTACTGCCATTGCCATTGTCGCTGTCGGTGGCGGTGTGAGTGGAAGTGCTGGCGTTGATCCCGAGCAGCCTGGCGGTGCGCACAAGACGGCGCACGAGGCGGCGCACGACGTAGCCGCGGCCGAGATTGGAGGGCGACACGCCGTCCGCCACGAGATGCACCACCGCCCTCGCATGGTCGCCTATCACCTGCACCGGCAACGGGGACGGGATGCCGGGAGGAGCAGCACGATAAGGCGATAACCCTGAGCCTCCTAACTTTATGCAAGCTTCAGGGTTGTGCTAGAATACCTTTACTATTCTAGTCTCACTCTTGAGAATTCTCAAAAGTGAATACCTATACTATTCTAGTCTCTTGCATAAGCTAGTTCTTTTTAGTAGAGTTAACATCCACATTTACCTTGTGTGTACGGCATTAACCCCCAATGGATGGGGTTGGGGGACTGGTGGCACCCTGAACGATATTGGTTCCCTTGGGTTGATATTGGCAGCCCCCAAGAACCCTACAATCAAACTAATAGTCTTGGCCAAGCTCCCAAGCACCCCCCACACGTGTAAGAAGCGCGCCCCACCTTGAGCATGCGCTTGGTGTCGTCATCCGCGCTGTGGTAGTCCACACCCGCCAGCTCTGCTGCGCACTGCACGATGGGGAAGATGAGGTCCGTCTCGTAGTTGCTCGGCACCTGCCGGGGCAGTGGGTATGCGGGCAAGGGGGTATGCGGGCAAGGGGGTATGTGGGCAAGGGGGTATGCGGGCAAGGGGGGATGTGGGCAAGGGGGTATGTGGGCAAGGGGGTATGTGGGCAAGGGGGTATGTGGGCAAGGGGGTATGCGGGCAAGGGGGGATGTGGGCAAGGGGGTATGCGGGCAAGGGGGTATGTGGGCAAGGGGGTATGTGGGCAAGGGGATATGTGGGCAAGGGGGTATGTGGGCAAGGGGGTATGTGGGCAAGGGGGTATGCGGGCAAGGGGGTATGCGGGCAAGGGGGTATGCGGGCAAGGGGGTATGTGGGCAAGGGGGTATGTGGGAAAGGGGGTATGTGGGCAAGGGGGTATGTGGGCAAGGGGGTATGCGGGCAAGGGGGTATGTGGGCAAGGGGGTATGCGGGCAAGGGGGTATGTGGGCAAGGGGGTATGCGGGCAAGGGGGTATGCGGGCAAGGGGGTATGTGGGCAAGGGGGTATGCGGGCAAGGGGGTATGCGGGCAAGGGGGTATGTGGGCAAGGGGGTATGTGGGCAAGGGGGTATGCGGGCAAGGGGGTATGCGGGCAAGGGGGTATGCGGGCAAGGGGGTATGCGGGCAAGGGGGTATGTGGGCAAGGGGGTATGCGGGCAAGGGGGTATGCGGGCAAGGGGGTATGCGGGCAAGGGGGTATGTGGGCAAGGGGGTATGTGGGCAAGGGGGTATGTGGGCAAGGGGGTATGCGGGCAAGGGGGTATGTGGGCATGGGGGTATGTGGGCAAGGGGGTATGTGGGCAAGGGGGTATGTGGGCAAGGGGGTATGCGGGCAAGGGGGTATGCGGGCAAGGGGGTATGCGGGCAAGGGGGTATGTGGGCATGGGGGTATGTGGGCAAGGGGGTATGTGGGCAAGGGGGTATGTGGGCAAGGGGGTATGTGGGCAAGGGGGTATGTGGGCAAGGGGGTATGCGGGCAAGGGGGTATGTGGGCATGGGGGTATGTGGGCAAGGGGGTATGTGGGCAAGGGGGTATGTGGGCATGGGGGTATGTGGGCAAGGGGGTATGTGGGCAAGGCGGTATGTGGGCATGGGGGTATGTGGGCATGGGGGCACGCCATGTGGGCATGGGGGCACGCCACGTGGGCATGGGGGCACAGGGAGTGAGACGGGTGAGGAGAGATGTGGGTGAGATGTGGGTGAATGTGGAAATGGCATCTTGGCAGGATGAGCATCTTGGCAGGATGAGCATCTTGGCAGGATGAGCAAGGTACGAACCGGACCACAGCTGGTTCAGGTCAAACCCAACTGCACTAAAGTACTCTGCTCAAACCCAACTGCACTAAAGTACTCTGCTCACTCAACCGTAATGGGGTGGGGGGATATGCTCCTCATGCGTTAGCCAGAGATACTGCCAACGTGCCACTAAGTAATTAGCCTGCTTACAACATGCGTGTCAGCACTGGTGCTTCCAGCATTCAACTCCACGCTACTTAAGTTCATGCAACCATCCTTAAGTTCACACATGCAAGCACACCAGCAGCACATGCAGTGCTATCACCAGCATAGCCACAGCAGCATAGCCAACCAACCGCATACCACCAGCAGCACACCCAGCAGCACCCGTCAGTGTGAGTCACCAGCAAGCAAGCAGCGCACGGTGCACGGCTCACGTCACCTGCTGCAGGATCTGAGCAAGGCGCTCAAGGCCGAGCCCCGTGTCGATGTTCTTGCACCGCAGCGCCTCCAACGCCCCGTCCTCACGCCGGTTGCTCTCCATGAACACGAGGTTGTAGAACTCTATGAAGCGCGAGTCGTCGCCCAGATCCTGAGGTGGACGCCCGGGGGTGACGAGGCCATGGGCACGGCGATGAGGCAGAGGGCAGGGGGCAGAGGGCAGGGGGGACAGGTGACAGGGGACAGGGGACAGGGGACAGGGGACAGGGGACAGGGGACAGGGGACAGGGGACAGGGGACAGGGGACAGGGGACAGGGGACAGGGGACAGGTGACAGGGGACAGGGGACAGGGGACAGGGGACAGGTGACAGGGGACAGGGGACAGGGGACAGGGGACAGGGGACAGGGGACAGGGGACAGGGGACAGGGGACAGGTGACAGGTGACAGGTGACAGGGGACAGGTGACAGGGGACAGGGGACAGGTGACAGGGGACAGGGACAGGGGACAGGGGACAGGGGACAGGACAGGTGACAGGTGACAGGGGACAGGGGACAGGTGACAGGGGACAGGTGACAGGGGGCAGGGGGCAGGGGGCAGGGGACAGGGGACAGGGGACAGGTGACAGGGGACAGGGGACAGGTGACAGGGGACAGGGGACAGGGGACAGGTGACAGGGGGCAGGGGGCAGGGGGCAGGGGGCAGGGGACAGGGGACAGGTGACAGGGGGCAGGGGGCAGGGGGCAGGGGACAGGGGACAGGGGACAGGGGACAGGACAGGGTATGGGAGGAGCAGAGCGGTGATGTGGCAGGCATGGGGCTGCCATCGTGCTTGCAGTGTGCAGTGCCCCCAAGCTGATGCTACACTCACGGCGCCCTGGGTGCAGTGGTCCCGCCGCCCGCACGCACACAGCACAGCCATACATGAAAGCAGCACCCCCAGCCCAGCCCAGGTACTGACAGCGCCGTGGATGCACGGCACGGCCCACACGGCCAGCGCATGTACGCATGAGCGCCGCCCCCCACTGGTATGTACAGCCAGGTACTCACCGCCCCCTCAGTGCCCCGCTCAGGGTGGAAGTCGTAGTAGAGCTCGCTGCACGGCCCACACGGCCCCGTGGGCCCGCTCGCCCAGAAGTTGTCCTCCTCGCCCAGCCGCTGTATGCGCTCCGGCGCCACTCCCACCTGGTGTTTCCGATGGGAGGATTTGTGTGGGTGCGGCAGGTTTTGATTCGACTCAAAAGGGAGCGAATGGATTTTGGAAATTCCCAGAAGTTGTGGTCGTCGGCCAGGCGGTGAATGCACTCTGCACTCACGCCCGCCCACCTGCTGTTGTTGACGAGGGGTGGGGACGGTGGGGGTGCGAGTGGGGAAACGGAACGGGTACAGACTTTTTAATTAAGTGTGTGAGCTGAGCAGAAGCTGTGGTGACAAAGCAGTGTCTGTGTGCGTGCGGTGCGCTTAGTGGCAGTCCCGTGTGGTAATGTGCGGGCGGGGAGAGTGAGACACAGCAACCCCCAGTGAAAGGCAGCGCAGGCGTACCTGTGAATTTAAGCATAGAGCAGGGCGGGGGGGAGAGCAAACAGAAGAGAGTACAAGTAACATCAGTTGCAATCCTTACTGCCTGCCCATGTGCCGCACACGGACGAGACACGGACGAGCAGCAGCAGCAGCAGCAGCAGCAGCAGCAGCAGCAGCAGCAGCAGCAGCAGCAGCAGCAGCAGCAGCAGCAGCAGCAGCAGCAGCAGCAGCAGCAGCAGCAGCAGCAGCAGCAGCAGCAGCAGCAGCAGCAGCAGCAGCAGCAGCAGGGGGGGGGAGGAAGGCGGGGGTGGGAGGCGGGGGTGGAAGGCGGGGCGGGGGTGGAAGGCGGGGCAGTAGTAGCAGCGGGGGCAGCGGGCACAGACCTGGTCCTTCCAGATGGCGTACGTCTCGTCGTCGTCGCGGAAGACGCTAACCCAGATGCGCTCCTCTGGTATGCCGAACCTGCCCTCGCACCACACAGACACGTGAGGGGGGTGCGGCAGAGCAGAGCAGAGCAGTGCGGTGCGCATGAGCAATGGATGGCGCATGAGCAATGGATGGCGCATGAGCAATGGATGGCGCATGAGCAATGGATGGCGCATGGCATGTCACATGCAGGGAGGGGTGGGGTGGTGTGGGCACTGGCCACACGGATGATGCGCCGTACAGGTGGGGTGGGTCCGCCCAAGGTGGATGCAGTGGCAAGGCAAGGCAAGGCAAGGCAAGGCAAGGCAAGGCAAGGCAAGGCAAGGCAAGGCAAGGCAAGGCAAGGCAAGGCAAGGCAAGGCAAGGCAAGGCAAGGCAGGGGCATGGCAAGGCAGGGGCATGGCAAGGCAGGGACATGGCAAGGCAGGGGCATGGCAAGGCAGGGGCATGGCAAGGCAGGGGCATGGCAAGGCAGGGGCATGGCAAGGCAGGGGCATGGCAAGGCAGGGGCATGGCAAGGCAGGGGCATGGCAAGGCAGGGGCATGGCAAGGCAGGGGCATGGCAAGGCAGGGGCATGGCAAGGCAGGGGCATGGCAAGGCAGGGGCATGGCAAGGCAGGGGCATGGCAAGGCAGGGGCATGGCAAGGCAGGGGCATGGCAAGGCAGGGGCATGGCAAGGCAGGGGCATGGCAAGGCAGGGGCATGGCAAGGCAGGGGCATGGCAAGGCAGGGGCATGGCAAGGCAGGGGCATGGCAAGGCAGGGGCATGGCAAGGCAGGGGCATGGCAAGGCAGGGGCATGGCAAGGCAGGGGCATGGCAAGGCAGGGGCATGGCAAGGCAGGGGCATGGCAAGGCAGGGGCATGGCAAGGCAGGGGCATGGCAAGGCAGGGGCATGGCAAGGCAGGGGCATGGCAAGGCAGGGGCATGGCAAGGCAGGGGCATGGCAAGGCAGGGGCATGGCAAGGCAGGGGCATGGCAAGGCAGGGGCATGGCAAGGCAGGGGCATGGCAAGGCAGGGGCATGGCAAGGCAGGGGCATGGCAAGGCAGGGGCATGGCAAGGCAGGGGCATGGCAAGGCAGGGGCATGGCAAGGCAGGGGCATGGCAAGGCAGGGGCATGGCAAGGCAGGGGCATGGCAAGGCAGGGGCATGGCAAGGCAGGGGCATGGCAAGGCAGGGGCATGGCAAGGCAGGGGCATGGCAAGGCAGGGGCATGGCAAGGCAGGGGCATGGGAGGCAAAGAGTGCCCCACCACGTGGCACGCCCACAGTGGCACATCACTGAGATTGAGTTGATGGGGGAAAGTGATGTGAGCAACACGGGCAGTCAGATCCAATGGAACTACAGAAGCAGTGCCATGCCCGTGCAGTGCCATGCCCGTGCAGTGCCATGCCCGTGCACTGCCATGCCCGTGCAAGCAATCGAGCCCAAGTACCCGCATCTCACACCTGGCGCGTGCAGTGGAATGCAGTGTGCCCCGCCCATGGCAGTGTGCCCCGCCCACTGGCAGTGTGCCCCGCCAACTGGCAGTGTGCCCCGCCCACTGGCAGTGTGCTGTGCTCCACGTGCCCCCCCTCACTCACTCCTCAGTGGCGAGCTGCCACGCCCACTGGCATGCGTCCTGCTTGAAGTAGTCGCCGAAGCTGAAATTGCCGAGCATCTCAAAGAAGGTGTGGTGGCGTGCCGTGCGCCCCACGTTCTCCACGTCATTCGTCCGCACGCACCGCTGGCTCGTTGTCGCGCGCGGCACACTGGGCGGCACCTGCGGCAGGTGAGATGGCGGGCAGGTGAGATGGCGGGCAGGTGGGGAGGTGGAAGGAGAGTTAGCAAGAGGGTGGTGCTGACAGCATGCAGTGGTGACAGCATGCAGTGGTGACAGCATGCAGTGGTGACAGCATGCAGTGGTGACAGCATGCAGTGGTGACAGCATGCAGTGGTGACAGCATGCAGTGGTGACAGCATGCAGTGGTGACAGCATGCAGTGGTGACAGCATGCAGTGGTGACAGCATGCAGTGGTGACAGCATGCAGTGGTGACAGCATGCAGTGGTGACAGCATGCAGTGGTGACAGCATGCAGTGGTGACAGCATGCAGTGGTGACAGCATGCAGTGGTGACAGCATGCAGTGGTGACAGCATGCAGTGCTGACAGCATGCAGTGGTGACAGCATGCAGTGCTGACAGCATGCAGTGGTGACAGCATGCAGTGGTGACAGCATGCAGTGGTGACAGCATGCAGTGGTGACAGCATGCAGTGGTGACAGCATGCAGTGCTGACAGCATGCAGTGGTGAGTGGGTGGGTGTGGCATAGGAGGGGTGCACTGCTGGGCACCACAGGGGTGGAGGTGGGTTTCGTGGGAGTGCTGTGCGGGGACGGGGCGATGGGGCCATGGGGGGGTAATGGGGCCATGGGGGGGTAATGGGGCCATGGTATGGTAGGGAGCGATAGGGGTATGGGAGGGGGATGGAAACATGGGAGGGGAGATGGGGGCATGGGATGGGGAGATGAGGGCATGATAGATGGTGAAGGGCAGCATGCTGGCAATGGTGTTGAGGGGAGAGTGGGGTGGGGAGAGTGGGGAGGGGAGAGGGGGGTGGGGAGAGGGGGGAGGGCAAGAGGGGGGAGGGGAGACTTGGGAGGGGAGAGGGGGCAGAGGAGACGGGGGAAGCGACCTGGGCGAGGAACACTGGCTTGAAGGGCAGCATGCCGGCAATGGTGAGTAGCACGGTGGGGTCGGCGGGCACCAGCGAGGCGGACGGCAGCACGGCATGGCCCCTCGCCGCGTAGAACTCCAGGAACCGCCGCCTCAGCTCGCTGCCCGCCACCGCCGGGTCCACCGCTGCTGGCGCTGGTGGCGCCGCTGGTGATGCTGCCGGCGCTGCTGGAGGGGATGCGGGTGCTAAAGGTGCGATGGGTGGGGGCGCAGGGAGGGCGGGAGGACGCAGCAAGTGCGGATGAAGTAGGGAGGGCGGAGGAAGCAGGGGGAAGAGGGTAGCAGGGAGGGCGGTTGAAGCAGGGGGCCCGCGGGACGCAGGGAGGGCGGGGGAAGCAGGGGGGCCGCGGGAAACAAGGAGGGATGAGTGAGTGACGGAGCTGATGGGAATGAAGATGGTGGGAATAATAGGAAGGGATGAGGGGTTGGTGGGGTGATACAGGCGGAACGGGAAGCAGGGGGTGTGGAGAGCGGAGGGAGGAGGAAGGCAGAAGGACACCAGAGCGCGAGACCAGAGCACACCAGAGCGCGAGACCAGAGCACACCAGAGCGCGAGACCAGAGCACACCAGAGCGCGAGACCAGAGCACACCAGAGCGCGAGACCAGAGCACACCAGAGCGCGAGACCAGAGCACACCAGAGCGCGAGACCAGAGCACACCAGAGCGCGAGACCAGAGCACACCAGAGCGCGAGACCAGAGCACACCAGAGCGCGAGACCAGAGCACACCAGAGCGCGAGACCACAGCACACCAGAGCGCGAGACCACAGCACACCAGAGCGCGAGACCACAGCACACCAGAGCGCGAGACCACAGAGGCAGGTTGGTGGGGAGGGCAGGTGGGGTAGGGGACGAGGTGGGCGAGGGGACGAGGTGGGGGAGGGGACGAGGTGGGCGAGGGGACGAGGTGGGGGAGGGAGGGAGGTGGTGAGAGCAACGAAAGGACGACAGACGCAGATCGGCCGACGAGAAAGGTGAGGGACGTGGGGACGACGGGTGGAATGCGCGAATGGAGGGACATGGCAGCACGTAGTACCTTCCGCGGTGGCGTGCCCGCCGCCATCGCCGCCAGCGTCAGCTGCCGCCCGCACCGACGCAGAGCGCGATAAAGCGGACCGCGACGACGCGCGCCGAGCGGTGAGAAGGGAGACGCGCGGTGCGGAGGAGAGGAGCGAGGGGGGAGGGGCGAGGGAGGGGGCGAGTCGAGATGCGTGCAGCGTCGCTGAGTGTCGTCGCGATGAGAGGCGCGAGAGGTGAGAGGGGGATGGCAGGGAGTGATGCGCGTGCGAGTGGCCTGGTGGAGGGGAGGGACGGGTGAGAGAAGCCCACAATGCGATCAACGATCTCCATCGCGCACGCGATTCATCGAAAGGGTCCTGCGATTCATCGAAAGGGTCCTGCGATTCATCGAAAGGGTCCTGCGATTCTGCCAAAAATGTGCGTGCAAGTGCGCTGCGATGAGGTCTGACCTGCGAGCACGTGGCAGCCACGTGTAGCGGGCAGCGTCCGATTGAGCAGCAAACGCCAAGACGTTGCCATGGCAATCCGCGATAAATATCGCGTCGCTTCCCAGACGAACGCTCCACTGCCAGCTCTACCGCCTTGCTAGCTCGTCTGCTACCACCTGAACTACCTAGCAGTGTCTCAGGGAACCCGATTGCTTAGGGCGCGTGTGATCAAAGTTCGAACTTCCCAAAGTTCGAACTTTTAGAAAGGTTCTACACGGTAGGATACAATTGAGCGATGTCTCTCCACGATGCAAAGCGGTTTGAGTTCGAACTTTGACAAAAATCCTTGGATCACACGCGCCCTTATTTTCTATCATTGCTCAACACGGCCACAAATTTGAATGCTAAGGGCGCGTTCGTTCTTGCCGAACCTGACTGAAAGTTCGAACTTTTGTAACGGTTCGTCACGGTAGAATACAATTAAAAACGTTTTGCCACGGTGCAAAGCGGTTTGAGTTCGAACTTTGTCAGGTTCGGCAAGAACGAACGCGCCCTAAGGGCACGTGACTTTTAGTTTGGGTTTGTTCAGCGAATTGAGCTCTAGTTGGTAACGTTTTTCGTTAGCTTCGCAATGGTCACGGGCGAAAGTACGAACTCACATGCAGCACGACACGCTCTTGACAGGCAACGCCAGCAGTTCGACTGCCGACATTCGAGCTTGCCGGACAATTTTCGCATGTGTTACACTAGCGGTGGCGGATTTGGGCATGGCTCGAACCACACGTTAGAAGCCAGCTCAAACCAGCTTCGAATGAACAGCTCAAGCCAGGGATCGAACTTGGCAAACAACATTAAAAAGTTACGCGCCTTGAAAACCAGAGGAACATCTCTGAACTGATCAACCCTATCTTGGAGTCAGGGTTTTCAGCTTAGCGGGAACAGGTATCCAGACCGGCCCGCTTTCAGGGAACATGTTCAGCTTTCTGCGCACAGTTTTCGCAAACGGTTCGGCTAGGGGGGAACAGTTATTGTTCATGTTAAGGACTCGAGCTCTCAACGAGCCACGTGTTGCATCCTACACAGCTCGCTCGCTATACATCTACAATCTCAGATTCTACACTGCGTCTGCTTGTCTTTTCTACCGAATCCATCCCACATTCGGGGTGGCTCGTCAGCCAACTGTTCCCAAACATGTAGAGTCGTTTTTTTTAACCCCTGAGAATACAGTGCACCCTTCCTGACTGAAACAAATATAACCCAATCGAGAATCGGGTGCTCATTCCCGATGTGCTGTACGTCGAGAGGTCTATGAAAGGCTTCACGCAGGACTATGGCGCCGACTACGACGAGATGTACGCGCCGGTGAGCATCTACGTCATGCTGAGGATCTTCCTCAGCATCGTCGCCGTCCTCGACCTCAACCTGATGCAGCTCGACATGAAGAACGCCTTCCTGTAGAGCAAGCTCGACCGGGTGCTGTACATGTACCAGCCGGACTACTTCAACGACGGGTCCGATTGGGTGTGCAAGCTACTGAAGAGCCTGTACAGGCTGAAGCAGTCGCCGCTGCTGTGGTACAAGGCTCTCAACGACGTGTTGGTCAGCGTTGGGTGGAAGAAGAGCCAAGTCGACGAGGCTCTGTACTTCAAGGTCGGCGACGACAAGGTGACCTGCTGGGTGCTGGTCTACGTCGACGATCTCCTAGCCGCCAGCAGCAGCATCGAGATGCTGAAGGAGCTGAAGGAGCTGCTGGAGGCCACCTTCGAGCTGCGCGAGATCTCGCCGGTGCAGAAGTACCTCGGGCTGGAGATCGTGCGCGATAGGCCAGCAAGGAAGGTGTGGCTACACCAGCAGGGCTACGCCGACAAGCTGCGTAGGCACTTCATCGACGAGGAGCAGGGTGGTCGGACCCTGAAGACGCCGGTCTCCGTCCACGCCTACGTCGAGCTTACCTTCAACGACGAGGAGGCACAGCAGCGCCAAGAGGGGGAGTACTGGCAGAAGGTCGGCTCGCTGCAGTTCGTGGTGACGATGACAAGGCCAGACATCGCCTTCGCCTGCAGCAAGCTGGGGAGCGGCCTCACGGTGAGGAGCGACCAGCACTAGCGCGAGGTCGACTGTTGCCTTGCCTACCTCGCCAACACGCGTGACACCGCCCTGGAGTTCGGCGGTGGTCCGGAGACGCTGGAGCTGGTCGGCTACGTGGACGCCGACGATGCCGGCGACAAGCAGAACCGAACGAGCACGGGCGGCTACGTGTTCGTCTTCGGAGGGGCCGCAGTCTATTGGTTGAGCCAGCGCATCAAGTGTGCGACGCTGTCGTTCTCGACCCAGTCAAAGTACGTGGCGGCCGTCGAAGCCGGCAAGGAGGGACGCCGCCTTCGCTTCCTCCTTGCAGAGTTCCGGCAGCTGGACGCCGGGAAGCCTATCGTCTATCCTCCGGGTGGACAACAAGTCAGCCATCACGGTCGCCGAGGGCATGGGGTTGACCGGCACATGGAGCGGCGACACGCCTGGCTGCAGCACATGGTGAAGCGCGGGAAGTTTTCGCTGCAGTACATCCCGACCGCTGAGCAGCCGGCTGACTTTCTGACGAAGGCGCTGCACTATCCGGCCTTCAACCGGTGCTCCGTCGCAATCCATCGACAAAGTGCGTCTGGCAGACGTGGGCGACGGCGACGATGACGTGCAGCAGTAGGTGCCATGCCCTCTTGCATGGCTGGTGCGGTGGACGGCGTGCTGTGTGTGGGGTGCACGCCGACGAGCTATTCTCTGAGCAGTGCTGTCGTGTGGGCTGAAGGCCCAAGCGTGAATGCGGCAGGGGAGTGTCAACGGGAGTTGTGTTCGGCCCCGTCCTCGCTTGGGCGGAGCCGACTTCGTGGTCGGGTGTGAGGGGTTGCAGCCGACTTGTAGCAGTGGGTGAGCTGGTTGGCGTGGCTGGTCGACTTGCACAGGGACCACTGCAAGGGGCACCGGTCTAGGAGGGCGCCGGCTTTGGGTGGTTAACCTGGCGAGGTCGACATCAGAGGCGTCGACTTGGTGACGCCGACTTGGGGCAGCCGACTTGGGCGGTCGGCCGACAGATGTGCTGGTCGACCTGGAGTTGGTCAACCGGAAATGGCGTCAACCTGGAGTTGGTCGACCAAGGGTGTAGTCGACCTGGTAAGGTCGACTAGAGCTGGTCGTCGACTTGGGAGGTCGACGGGCATGCGATGGGGCAGCTAGTTGACGTGGTTGCCCGGTCGACCAGGTTACCTGGGTGACGAGGTTCTGCGGAGGAGTGCGACGGTCGCCCAGGTGGGAGTGGCGAGACTGGCCTCGGTAGTGGTATCCCACGTGGCTGATCAGATGCAGTGGTCAGCGGGAGGTGGACTTGGTGTCTACGCTGTGCAGGTGACAAGGCACAGCACGCCAATCATCTGTGAGCACCTGCGAAGCAGGTGCGCTGCTGTCCTGCGGGAGCAACGTTGGCACGCCGTCAACCTGCGACGTTGGCACGCCGTCGACTTGCAGCATTGGCAAGCCGCGTCTTTGCCCTACTGGAGCGCGGTCGACCAAGTCGTACTGGAACGCGGTCGACCGTGCTGCGCTGGCAGTCGACCTGCTTGCATGCTAGCTCTGATGTAGTCTTGTCTTTTCAACTTGATTGTATCATTGTTGACAACCGTTTCTTAGTGAAACTATTCTCCTAGTGAACTAGCAAGTAGTGCAACCACAAGGAAACGACTAAGTGAACGAACGTGGAGATTACCTTGAAGCCACGTGCCTAGTCCGTAGCCTAGCTCCCGTTGTAGTAGTTATCTCCGCACAAAATTCCATTGAGTTATACCTTTTGAGTAAACTTGGGACTAAACTTGAGAGAATTTCGAAACTAAGGAGCTGGCACGTGACGAGTGCAATTGAGCAAGCGATCTAGAATTCCACTATCGAAGCAAAACAATTCACCGAGCGAGGGGAGGAGCAAAGATTATATAGCGAAGCTAGTGTGGTAATGACAATGCGAGAATTTGGAGGAAATGACGCACCGGGGTGCTTTCTGTTGGAATAACCAAAAGATTATTGTAGCATTCCCAAAGGTCTCTCTTAAAGGCACCACTTCATAACGAAGCGGCACCACTGTACCAGTATCACTACATGCTCATATAGAGCACTCGGCCGCTCGAGAATCACCCGAAGGTCAACAGTCAGTGAAAGTCAATGGTCGTGACTGTTGACCGACCGACAACTGTATTAGATGTTACTCGATGCACCGTGGTAACTGTCAAGAATGGCAATAGCCTGAGTTAGTGTAGCTATGCAATATAGTTGTAATAAGGGAATGTACCCCTCAGAGTACATGGCTAGCTAAAATTCTATTTAATGTTCTTACATGTATTTCTTAATCATCTTGTTCTCTTTATCGTCTTTCTTTACAAGGTCACTACTAGACTTCATTGTCTACCTACAACTTAACAACCTTATCCTATCCACTACGATCCTTCAGTTATAACAGCATTGTATGAGAGTAAGAGTGGATTATAAGGTCTGCTAAGTTCTTGTTATTTCTAGCACAAACCGTTTATAAAACACTTATTAAATCTATTACATTCCTACATCACTAAGGCTCCTGAAGGCAAATCCACTGCAGATTCTTTGGACCACCAGCAACGACTAATGCGCCATCAGCGGTGACCTCCGTCAGCGCCGCTTTCGTTAAGCAGCTAGTAGCTCTTGAGAGCCATCGAGCCATGATCATCGTCGGCTCAAGCTACGCAAGAAGAGTTGCTGGACTCCCTCTCCTTGGAGAAGACCGCCGCATTAACTCCGAGAGGTCTTTTACCTTTGACAACCGTCAAGCTTCAGCTCCTGCACATGACATTCAACAACGGACGAACTCAGAAGCCATTCCAACCATGCAAACAAAATTCGTCCTATCTTTAAAGCTGATGACTTCGACTCCATTCGACGGCAAAGACTTTTACATGTGGAGCTTCGAATTCGAGTTTCTCACAACCACGGCTCAAATCTGGATGTACTACGACGGAAGCTTACCTTCCCTTTTAGAGGGAACCATCCAGAAGAAGCATCAGTATTTCGACGGATCTCTTCTCGCGTACACCGCTATCCTTCGAAACCTCTCCCCCACTGAGCAGCTCGACATTCGCTCCTACAAAACAGAGTGCGCTCCTGTGCAACTGTATTGGGAACACCTGCGCAATTCATATGTGGCAACGGATCGAATTACCATGAGCCAACTACTCAGTCAATTGACATCTGTTAAAATGCAACAAGGGGAGAAAGCGGGTCCCTATATCAACCGGTGTCGCAATCTGCGCGACCACATCAAGAAGTGAGGCGGAACCGTCCCTGACGATATGTTCGTCTCGATGGTTCTCTCCGGCCCTGGACCCGATTGGCGACAGTGCCAGTCTTTGCTCCGCGCTCGACCAACCATTTCTGAGTCTGCCCTTTGCGCCACTCTTCTTTCCGAGCAGAAGGAGATCGATCTGTACAATAAGAAGAACAACATGCGGGATTAGTTAGTGTTCTTCACTGGACCGACTGAAGGGGAGCAGCATGGAAAGAAGGGAACATTCTGCAAGTACTGCAAGAAACCTGGCCACACTATCGATCGGTGCTACAAGCGAAAGGCTGGTCACAAAAGGCGCAACAACTCCTCTAGTCAACAGCCTTCGGCACCCTCGGCATCTCCTACTATGACATCGACCATGTCGCCGCCTTCCGTCTCGAGCACTTCGCAAACTGCTGCGCGCAACTCAACCAAGGATCAGGGTAGGGGATCTATCTTGAGCTGCATGGCACGTCGTCGCAGAGGCATCAGACACTACGACGACATTCAATATCCGCCAATCGCGCCCATCAATCCCATCACACCAAGCCCAAACAATGATCCCATACTCAGTCTTTGGACCGACAGACCAACCAACATCCCACCTGACTTCGAGCTGCCCCCAAGCACTCTGGAGTCTCCTCCCAGCCTCCCTGCCGAAAGATACATCGACCTCTCACCTTAAACCGCTGTTTTTGATCGCATCGTCACCCCGAAGATTGCTGGAATTGCGCGCCAGACTCATAAGAATGTCAACACTTGGTATCTTGATAGCTACTACGGGCAACACATAGTGAGATCGCCAACAACATTCGACTTACGACATACGGCATCGGAGAGATTTACCTTGAAGATGAAGACACCCACTTCACTATTCACATCGGAGACGTACTAGTCGTTCCCGGTCTGCAGTACAACCTGCTCTCCTCAGCCTAACTCATGAACTATGGTGTCGATACCCGCGATAACTGCGAAGACAAAACATTCGAACTGTTTTATGAAGGCACCTACTTCAGCAAGGCTGTTGACGACGACAGAGTCTTCATCTTAAACTTCTCAGCTCAGGGAACTACTGGCAACTCTGAGCGAACACTTCAGCTGAAACCGACTCCCACGAAGCCACCGACTGTTGGTGCAACCCTATGGTTTGCACTCGGCTTGTTGTCCGTATGCGTGCATGCGTGTGTGCATGGAATGGTATGAGTGCATGAAATAAATATATATTTCATGCTTATAATGAGGTGTGAATGATGGGTCATGATGTCGAGTGTGTGTGTCAAGTCAATAGCGAGTTATCGCTAGTCGCGTGTTACGCGATCATTTTGTGTGTCCCGCGCAGCTTCTATTTTGTCGTGCGCGGTTTCTATTTTGTCGCTTGTCGAACGTTCGGCGTGTCGCAGGTGTGTGCAGCAGACCCATCAAGAACTCAAGGATGAGTTTGTGATGAAGAACCCGAGCCCTGGTGTCAACATTCAAGTGATCGCGAAGCTCGCCAAAAGGGTACACCTCAAGAAATTGAAGATAGTTACATTACTTTGTGTAGTGTAACATTTCACTTGGTGTAGGCCCTAGTGAAGGGTAGTTTCGAGACCCTTCGTGGTTGGGGACAGTCTGGCACTGTTCCACATCACTGTACCTCGGCTCTTGGGGTTTGTAGGAGCTGGGAGTCATTCCCAACTCGTAACTCTTCCTAACTCTTCCTATCTTGTGTTCTAAGCATATAGTGGCTGCCATAGTGCCGTTCGTTCAAACCGATGCGGTGCCGTCAATACTTGGTGAAATCGTGCGATCTAAATTGCCTATTGTAGGTGACTTCAAAACGCTCCAGATCCAAGTTGAATCAGGTCATTTGAAGCAGTGACCAGAACGCTATGAACGTTTAAAGCCGCTGTGCCGAAATCCGACTGTGCACTCTATCTTTCGTTTTAGGCACATTGAAGCCTACTGTGAATATAACAAGTGGTATCAGAGCCCCTTGGAGCAGTTTCGACAATGGCTGGACCTGAGGAAAGGGGTGGCAGAGGTGCTGGTGGCAGTGGAGAAGCCCAAGCACAAGGCCAACCCCGTGATTCAGCCATGGCGCCCGTGCAACCAAGTGTTGGCCCATCTAGGGATGAGCCTAGAGTGTTTGGCCTTGACAAGTTCAATGGTGACAACTTTGCTGAGTGGTCCTTCAGAATGGAGAACGTGTTTGACCACTATGACCTGCTGGAGGTGATGGAAGGAACGGAGAAGCGCCCCGAGAACGACCCGGAGAAGAGCCCGTGGGTGCGGAAGAGCGCACAAGGCTATCTCCTACTTGGGCAAGCGTTGGGGAGCAGCCAAATCCGTCACATCAAGCCATTCCAGCGTGAACCAGAGAAGGGACCAAAGGCATGGGCTGCTCTCAAGGGTGTACACGCTCCTGCAACAACGGCGGTAGCTGTGGTGTTGGAACGGCAAATGGCGACACTACGAATTGAAGAAGATGAAGCGGTTGAAGAAGGGGTGCAGAAATTCTTCGACTTGTTGACGCGGCTTGAGGGAGCTGATTTGAACTACAGTGAGCTCCAGAAGAAGACCAAGTTGCTGGCCTTACTCCCAGAGTCATGGTCCTCGCTCATCATCAACCTCAACCGAGATCTGCCCCGCCTCTCGCTCGAAGATGTGAAGCGAGCAATCCTTCAAGAGGACTTCCGCCGCCGTGAGTTGGCGAGTGCGGATGGCGCTGGGGCAGCAAGTGTCGGCCGTGGATATGGCCGAGGAAGAGGCAGAGGACGAGGGGGAGGAAGGTTTGGTGGCAGCAACTTTGGCGGAGGCCGCGGGAGTGGCGGTTACGGCAGCGACGACAAGAGCTACGGACGCGGTCGCGGCCGATTCGACGGCGAATGTCACTATTGCCACAAGACCGGGCACATGTGGCGCGATTGCTTCAAAGTCTCTGAAGGATGGACCCCTGCTCAAGGCCAAGAGGGTAGAGGAGCAGGAGGAGGGAGAGGAAGAGGCCGTGGAGGCCGTGGCGGTCGCGGTGGCGGAGCTGCAAACATGAAGAGCGGAGACAACAACAAGGACCCGAGCGACGATCGGTACCCGGGTCTATTCTACTTTGTGTTAACTCAAGCACCGGCTGCACCAGAGAAGGATGAAGACTTTGAAGAGCCTGCAGCTGTGGGAAAGGTCACCCTACACCCCCTGGACTATTGGGTGATCGATAGCGGCGCTACCTATACCATGACACCTCGCGCGGACTTGCTCACCGAACTTGAACCGTCACCGGTGAAGCATGTCACATCGGCTTTGGGGCAGCGAGCAGAGGTGAAAGGCATGGGCAAGGCCATGTTCAAGGGTGCTGATGGGAAGATGGTGGGCCTCAAGAACGTGCTTTGGGTGCCCAGCCTTGCTGCAAACCTGATTTCCGTGCGGCGGTTGGCAAAGGCCGGCATGGACACGAACTCGAAGGGGGCCAAGACCTACACCGCGAGGCTTGGCGAGCGGATTCTTTGGGACCTCCATGAGGATAGGGATGTCTACAACGAGATGTGGCAGATCCCAGTGGTCCCTATGGCTAAGGAGAGGCAAGTTGCAGCAAGCGTCAGCACCAAGGGAGAAGCGGTTGGTAGCGGCGTTGGCGCGAACGGTCGCGTTAAGGAGATTGAGTCCAAGAAGTGCAACCTTGGAGGGACCAGCAAGCTCGGTGAACACGAGGAGAGCGGTGCAGCAGCCAAGAATCAGCACAAGGGTGAGGAGAACTCCGAGGCAGCAGCGGAGGAGGACTACGGAGAGAGTATGTGGGGCGCTATTGCGAGCGCGGCATTCTCCAATCCAACTTCGGCTACGGGGGAGTGTGATTGGCTCACCTTGCATCGGCGCATGGGGCATGTGGCCCTGCCTATCTTGCAGCAGCTAGTCAAGGGAGAGATGGTTGCTGGCATACGTGTGAAGGGGGAGCCCGATGAGGTGCTTGGCTGCCCGACGTGCATTCAAGCCAAGTTCACCCGGTTTCCGTTCCCTAGTTCGGAGGCAACGGCAAAGGCACCGCTTGATGAGGTGGTGATGGACGTGGTGGGCCCCCTGAAGCTTGGAGCTGCTGGAGCTGAGTATTTCCTCACCATAGTGGACGCCTATACCCGCATGACTTGGGTGTACGTGCTGGCCAAGAAGAGCGACGTGGCTGAAACGTTGAAGACGGATTGGTTCCCGATGGTGGAGCGGCAACAAGACCGTCTAGTCAAGTCAATCCGCACCGATCGAGGGGGAGAGTTCCTGAGCAAGGAGTTTGGGTTGTGGCTGAAGAAGAATGGTATTC
The DNA here is from genome assembly GCA_947470075.1 of Closterium sp. Yama58-4. NCBI lineage: Eukaryota > Viridiplantae > Streptophyta > Zygnematophyceae > Desmidiales > Closteriaceae > Closterium > Closterium sp. Yama58-4. The sequence continues at coordinate 326,644 of CANIUD010000593.1, forward strand.
GGCACTCCCTCACCATGCCATACTCCCCTGCAATGAACGGCATCGCCGAGCGAGCGAACCGCACAATCACGGAGGCGGCACGCGGGTTGCTAATTGAAGCCGGGCTACCCGACTATTTCTGGCCTGATGCGGTGCGGAGCGCGTGTGTGGCCAAGAACAGAGCCTTGACTCATGTGGGAGCAGATAAATGGGTGCCCTATGTGGAGTGGATTGGAAGGAAGCCAAAGGTGGATATGCTTCGGGTGTTTGGGTGCATGTGCATGGCGCTCGTGCCTAAGCATCTTCGGCACAACAAGCTTGGTGCCAAGGCGATATGGGCTGTGCATTTGGGCATGGCTCAAAACAGCAAGGGGTGGCTTCTTTGGGACCCATTCACCAAGAAGTTCATGGTGAGCAGGGACTGCAAGTTCATGGAGAACTTCATGTACAAGGATTGGAAGGCGGAGAATGAGGCAAAGATAGGCGTGCGGTTTGGGGAGGTGAAGAGTTCCGGCTTGGAGCATGTGGAGCTGCCTTTGGAGCTGAGCAGCGGCAGCACCACCACAAGGCAATCTTCCCTTGTGAATGGGGGAGAGGAGGCCAAGGATGCAGAGGAAGAAGAGGAGGAGGTGCAGCAAGTGAGCGAGCGTGCACCGACACTTCCTTCCCGCACTACGAGCGCTCCACGGAACCGAGCTACACCGCAGCAACGCCAAGGCCTTCAAGTCCCTGCAGCTGAGGAGGAAGGAAGGGGGAAGAGGAGAGTTCAACCCCCTAATAGGCTGACCTATGATGCACCGGGAAAGCAGGGCAAGTCAGCCCTGGCCGGAGCGGCAATGATGGTCGGAGACGACGAGGAGAGTGACTACGAGGAAAGTGCGTTCGTGTTCTTCTCTCCGGTGGAGATGCCGGGAGAACCAGCAACTCTCAAGGAGGCCTTGGAGAGTAGTGATGCTGAGGAGTGGAAGAAGGCAATGGAGAGTGAGCTGAAGAGCATTGAGGAGAATGACACGTTTGAATTGGTGGAGCTACCGGAGGGGCGTAAGGCGATAACGTCCAAGTGGCTCTTCAAGATCAAGTCGGACGCCGACGGCAAGATCGAGCGCTACAAGTCTAGGCTTGTAGCCAAGGGGTACAAGCAGGAGGAGAAGGTGGACTTCAAGGAGCTGTTTGCCCCTGTGGTAAAGCCGACGACGCTGCGAACCCTATTCGCGGGAGCCGCCATCAAAGGATGGGTGGTGAAGCAGATGGACATCGTAACGGCATTCCGGCATCCTTGAGGAGGAGATTTTTATGGCGCAGCCAGAGGGGTTTGATGATGGTAGTGGCAGAGTGTGGAAGCTGAAGAAGGCCCTCTATGGGCTGAAGCAGGCCCCTAGGCAATGGTACATGAAGCTGCGCGAAGTGTTGGAGGAGATCGGCTTCACTCCCTCAACGGCCGATCACTCCTTGTTCATGCTTGGCGAGGGGGAGCAGAGGAGCTTCATGGTGGTTTATGTGGATGACATTCTCATCTTCTCACCCTCCTCTGACCTTGTGAAGGAGGTGATGCTGAAGCTGCAAGACAAGTTCAAGTGCAAGTCCCTTGGTGACGTGAACTTCTACCTTGGGCTCCACATCGAACGAGACGTGGAGAAGCGGTGCATGCGAGTGCACCAACGGAAGTACCTGGAGGCGTTGGCTGCCAACTTTGGGCAGAGTGAAGGTCATGTGGCTACACCCTTTCCCTCTGGGTTCAAGTGTGTGAAGGGACCAGAGGAGGAGAGCGTTGGTGAAGAGGAGAGGCGCCGTTTTCACTCGTTGGTGGGCAGCCTCATGTATGCGGCGGTAAACACTCGGCCGGACGTGGCCTTTGCTACCGGGCAGCTGGCTAGGGTTGTGCAATGCCCTAATGAGGAGCAGGTAGCAGCTGGAATGAGGGTGGCCAAGTACCTTGGCCAAACACCGACCGTTGGGCTGCAATACTCGGCGGCGGCGCAAAGGCGCCAAAAAGGCTCGGATGGTGTTGAACCCGGGCGATTGTTCCTCACCGCCTACTCGGATGCTTCATATGCATCAGAACCAGAGGACATGACAAGTGTTGGAGGGTTCATTTGCTGTGTTGGTGGAGGCCCAACTGCTTGGGAAAGCAAGAAGCAGGTGGACCAAGCATTGAGCTCGGTGGAGTCCGAGTACATGGCACTCTTCCGTGCCGTACGGGAGATTGTGTGGCAGCGGCGTTTGTTGGCTGAATTGGGGGAGGAGCAGCAGGGACCTACCCCACTCTACTGTGACAGCCAGGGTGCCATTGCTCTTGCCAAGAACCCTGTGTTGCATGGCCTCACGAAGCACATGAGGGTGAAGTGGCATTGGACGAGGAGCATGCGTTGCGCTACGTGAAGACCACGGGGCAGCCGGCTGACATGATGACTAAGAGGCTGGTGGAGCAGCAGCATTGGAAGTGTTGCAAGCTGGCTGGGATGGCTCTGAACTGAGAGAGCAACATAACCTAAGGCCAACAATCCGAGGGGGAGTTTGTTGGTGCAACCCTACGGTTTGCACTCGGCTTGTTGTCCGTATGCGTGCATGCATGTGTGCATGGAATGGTATGAGGGCATGAAATAATATATATTTCATGCTTATAATAGTGTGTGAATGATGGGTCATGATGTCGAGTGTGTGTGTCAAGTCAATAGCGAGTTATCGCTAGTCGCGTGTTACGCGGTCATTTTGTGTGTCCCGCGCAGTTTCTATTTTGTCGTGCGCGGTTTCTATTTTGTCGCTTGTCGAACGTTCGGCGTGTCGCAGGTGTGTGCAGCAGACCCATCAAGAACTCAAGGATGAGTTTGTGATGAAGAACCCGAGCCCTAGTTCATTGCGGATTCTGGATCGTGACATCGCTCTCCCCGGCTGACGCACACGTGTGCAAAAAGTACAAGCGAGAGCAGGGAGCAAATGCCCTCGCCAACAGCGTCAAGGTTATGAATCGGCAATGGGGCAATCTTGTTCGTGGCGCACCGTTAATTTCGGCGAAGGTCTTGCAGCAGCTTCTCACGTCCCACAGCAAGTACCAGAGCAGTTACAACCAGGCGTGGCAGCTGCGTGAGGCAATCCAGAAGGAGATGTACGGGACTGGCAGAAGTCGTTCAGGTTGCTTCTGATATTGGCTGAAAGGTTCCAGGAGATAGACCCGGACAGAAACTTCGTGATTTAGACTGTCGACGGCTGTTTCAACCGAATGTATATACAGCCGTTCACTTCTTGCAGGGTGCTTGGAATTTGCCGCCCTGTTGTTGCACTGGACGGAACCTTCCTCATCAGTGCACAGCTCGCAACCCTTCTGATTACCGTGGTGCTAGACGACAATGAAAAGATCTTAATGCTAGCGTGGGCTTTGGTCAAAGGAGAGAACAAGGATTCGTAGACCTGGTTTCTGCAACACTTTTTGAAGAGCTCCCCGGAGTGGCTGCATCGTAACGACGCATCCATCAACAGCGATCGCGACAAGGGTTTGATTCCGGCTGCACGAGATGTTCTCTTGCCTGGCATACCCTAATACTTCTGTGCATGGCATCTTCACCAGAATGTTGTCAATTTTGGAGAAGCAGCTGCTCTGTTCTTTGGCGTCTTGTGAAGTGCAAGCTTGACGACAAATGGGATGCTCTGGTGGCTGCATGTCGGCGTGAATTTGCACGAATGGCGGACTATCTCCTCGGCATTGAGAAGCTGATCCCGGGGCCGTCACCTGCAGGTGCTGAAGCGCGCCAAGAAGCAGCCGAGAATAGTTGCCAGGGTCGTGAAGTAGCACGTGCTGCCATGGGTTGCGCCACCACTTCACGTGCGCATGGGCGTGGTGCGGGAGACGCGAGCGGGGCGGGAGCCACGCCGACCGAACCAGGGGCTGCACCGACTCAAAGCACTCTGCCCCTATGGCTCAGCCGACCGAGTCCCCTGCCACCAACTCGCCGCTAGTTCGTCCCTCAGGATTGACTCCTCCACCTGCATATCCTTTCGAGTATGCACACATCCTTAGATGTGTAAGGAAATGTTAGATCCCAAGCTCCATCCGAACGAACCTGCCACGTGCAACAGGATTGAACAGAAGCCCGGGCCAGGGTGGAGAAGAGCACGGTGGGGGAAACACCTACCAAGCATTGGTCCTGGTCACTCTCAATCACTCGTGGCCAAATGTCGGCAGTGCCAACCCCCAGGTAAACCCAGAGGCCGATGCTGAAGGGGACGATGAGGAGGAGGCAGATGCAAAGGACACCGATGCAGAGGAAGCGGATGAACCAACCACAGCAGAGGCTGATCAGGAAGATGATGACGCGGACATGGATGCAAACACGTGAGAGGCCGGTGTCGCGGAAGGAGACCACACCACACAGGTTCGCACTGGGTTTAGGCAGAACAAGTGTGGTACACGGAAGAAGCTGGGCATCAACCTCGTCCATTGGACTCGCCTTAAGGCCCCAACTCGACGCTTCGGGAGCTTCACAAGCAACGCAGCTGAGCAGGTCAATAGCTCCATCGTTCCCATTCGACGCTTGCCGGTAACCCCGCTGCTAAGGGTTCTCATGGGCTGGTATCGTGATAAATATTTTGAGCGTAAGATGGCGGCGCAGGAAAGAACTGATCTATTGTCAGAGGTAGCAGAGGAGCAGATGGTGCACAAGGAGACACGGGGGGAGGGGTACGTGCTGAAGGGTGGGGACCATCGAGATCAGGTGTCAAAACTTATGTATATGTATGTAGCCTGCAGTGAGCCCATATAGGGTACTACCTTTTTAGGGTTAGGTACTTGTACTCTGATGCCTTGCTAGTGAAGACATTTCCTCCTCGTTAGATTCCGACATCAGGGACACCGAATATCCCAAGGAGTGGAGGTCATTCAACGTCAACTAGGCTGCGAAAACATGTGATTGCTCATACTGGGACCAGTACCAGTTTCCGTGCTCCCATGCTGTGACCTTTGTTGTGAAGCGAAAGCTAGACCCCTGCACTCTCGTCTCTGACTTCTATATCACGAAAAACTGGACAAAGACCTACTCTTCAACGATGCGGGGGTCTTGTGTGGATCGCATTATCCTTCAGAACAGGCTAGCCCCGGTAGGCGTGTGCAATGCTCTGCCCTTTCGCCGCACCGCTGCCGGTCGCCCACCGAGCTATGCTCGTGTAGAGAAGGTCGTGCATACTTACAAGTGCAGCATGTGCAAGATGCATGGTCACAACAAGAACCACTGCATTTGCAAATATGGTGGCAGTGCGTATCCGCACACGAGGAGGAACCGTAAGCGCCCAAAGGCGCGAAAGCCCTATCGGGAGAGGCTGCACCACTTGAACAATGTGTGGGGTTTACCTAGCTAGAGTAGTTTCTTGATGAGTTGGAGTAGTCACTGTAGTAGGCATTCTCTGAACACTTTGGCTAGGGAAAAAGTTTTAGGGTTGATATACTGGATTTAAAGGTTCAAGTTTGGATCGGCATGATTGACATAAACAATAAAGGCCAGGAGAGAGTAGAATAATGAGCACGTCAGCTAAACGTGAAAACCCCTTGAAGGTTGGCATGGACCACCACGTCAATGTAGGGCAAAATGCCATTATATAGCAAGTTGAGCAAAATGAGCCCGTGATGAGATTTTCAAATACCGTCATGTGCCTCCCACATGCTTCCAGGCCAAAATAATCTTCGAATACCAATGCGGACGTTTGTATGAATAAAGTTGAATTGGTATGAACGTTATTTGGCACAATCGTTGCTTATGTAACACCAAATATGTACCACCCGCGACAGATACATGTGTGTGTGTGTGTGTTTTTTTTTTTTTTGGGTTGCGAAGCAACCTATTGCAATTGACCTAAAGCAAAAAAAATTTTAAGGGAATTTTAATTAGTTGCAAAAAATAAAAAAACATTGTAAAATAACTGGAAAATGGTTGTTTAGGGTACCAAAAAACTTGACAATCTTTTCATAATGATCATTCCGTACTTGTTTAGCTTTCTGGTCATTTGCTGGTCATTGCTACGGTACTCTGCACATCGTTCTTTTGTAACGCGCATGATTTAGAAAGGTGAGAAATTGTGGAGAACTGCAATGACCGACCAAACGATAATTGCATTTCTCATATTCATCAAATGAATTGATGAATATTTGAAATTTTAAATTTATACTACCGCTTCCCCCGCCTAGCGTGTCGGGGAAGTCAGCAATATAAACGTTGAATTCAACAGCTACTGTAACAAAGCAATACAATCTGCATACCTAAAAAAAAATCTAAACCGATCAAGTCCAGCTGAAAATGGCTTCACTGTCATAGTGGTGGACCACTCAACCTTTTGTGACGATGATCGGCAAGATATTTTTTTGGAAAATGCAGACATGCATTACGATTGCAACGAGAAGAAGCATAATACAAACAGAAATGAAACAAATCAAACAATTACTCATAATAAGGAACTAAAAAAAATGCACTGTAAGTGGTACGACACTCCCTTCGTTCAAATACATCCTGCCTACAAGCAAGTATCTGTGATAACAAAAAAGAAGCATCGAATACAAGAAGAAAGATGTGATATTAAGAATTGAAGCTTAAAAGAGAATGAAGAGAATGAAAGGGAGAGGACGAGAGAGAGAGAGGACGTGAGAGAGAGCAAGAGGGAGTGAGAACGAGAGGAAGAGAGAGAGAACCAGAGATCGAAAACGAGAGAACCAGAGGAAGAGAGAGAGAACGAGAGATTGAAAACGAGAGAGCGAGAACCAGAGAGAGAGAGAACGAACGAGAGAGAACGAGAGAGAGAGAACGAGAGAGAGAGAAAGAGAGAGAGAGAGAGAGAGAGAGAGAGAGAGAGAGAGAGAGAGAGAGAGAGAGAGAGAGAGAGAGAGAGAGAGAGAGAGAGATGAGAGAGAGAGAGTGAGAGAGAGTGAGAGAGAGGCCTGAAAAATTTCGCTCAATCGAGAGAGCGAGAGAGAGAGAGAGAGGGTTAGCCTCTGCCCTCTGCCCTTAGCCTCTGCCCTCGTCCTCTTAGGTACTTAAGTAGCTGCTAGTGCCTCCTTGGCTCATTATTCATTTGTGGGCCTGAAAAATTTCGCTCGCGTCGGCCGCCGAAGGCGGCCGACGCTCGACGGCGCGGCCTTCGGCCGCGCGCGCGAGGACGGCAAGAGACGGCACACTGAGCGGTTTAGAAAATAAGGCATTACAAGCATGGCAGCACCTACTACTGTCTAGCCAAGCAACATGGAAACGGAGCTAGAAGAGCCCGCGTCTACATGCGGTGAGCTCCAAGGGCGTGAAGAACGCCCGTCAGAGTCCGCCAAAGCTCCCGGACCACAAGCGTGCTTGCGCCGATCGCGGCGGCTCCAGAGCCTGCACGCAAATGGCGCCGCAGGCCGCGGACAGCTTCGTCAAGCGGCCCGGCCGCCGCAACGCCTCCCTCAGCGGGCGCAGCCAGCACGGGCGCCAGCAGCAATGCAAGCTGGTCGGCTGCGTCCAGGCATGTCTCGCGATGACGGTCGAGGAACGTCTCAGGGGGGGCCGCAGGGAGAGATGAATGAGCAAGAACTTGTATCAGGAGCAGAGCGTGGAAGCTCTCCGCGAGGCGGAAGAGCTAGGCGAGTGTCGCCTCTGCAACACGAGCCTGTGGGGGCTGAAGCGCCTGAGCGAGAAACTGAAATGGCTCCTCGACGGCAAGAGGGGCCGAACCACCCGCCCTCATCGCTACGCCTCCCGCAGCCACAAATTCAACTCCCGCCACGGGCGGGACGGGCGGCAGATGCAGACTGGACCCAGGAACAGGAGTGTGCGCAGCACTTGGGTGAGGCGACGAGGCCGTGACTTGAGTATGGACCGGTGCTGCAGGGAGTGGAATCTCGGGAGGCGCCGCCTGGCGACGAGCAGGACAGCCGGCGGCAACGTGCGAGCTGCCTTGAGTCTGAGCGGCCCTCTCTTCACGCATCGCAGTCGTTACCGCACGTTGCAGATCCGCCATTCTCACGGGCGGATCGTACGCCCCTCCGCCACCGCGACCGCTTGGACCCCACCAGCCTCCGCGACCGCCACGGTTCGCATGCCACTGACCCGACTGCTGATAGCGCCGGGGAGAATTGCGCCGGCGCCGGGAGGACTCCCGATCCTGATGAGGTGCTGGAGAATGGGGGCGAGATTGACGGCGGACCGGCGTGGGAGGGCGAGACTGCGGCGCCTGTAGTGCCTGCTGCGCCACCGACGGCGCAACAAGGGCAGTCGGGCCCACAGCAGGAGGCACAGCCAGCGGTGCCGGGCCGCCAGTGGTGGCGGACACCGCCTGCGGGGACGAGGCAGGTGCAGAAGCCGGCGGCTCGAGGCCGACGACAGGTGGCCCAACGGGAGCGGGAACCGGGAGTTCACAGCCGGACCCAGTCGAGGCGGCAAGGGGAGACAGGGGAACAATCTGCGCATCTGGGACAGGCGGATCAGCAGCAGCAGGGGCAGCAGACCGAGCGGGAGCGGGCGCGGACAAGCCAGCCGCAGCTGCCACAAGGGGAGCCACGGGTTCGGGGCGATGAGGCTTTTCAGCAGATGTTGTCGAGGGCCTCGGAGCCGGAGGCACTGGGGGCTTCGTCGCCGTGGTCGCCGTTCCGGCCTCAGACTGAGGCTTGGCGACCACTGCCGACCAGGCGGCAACGCGCTCTGGCGACGGCTCGGGAGCTCCAGCAATCACCATCGCGAGTTCGGGAAGCACGAGAGGAGAGGAGGCAGGTGGCTAGCGGAATAGGCGGAGGGCCGGAAAACGGGTACCAAGCGGCGGGACGACGGGCTTTAATGGCTCTGGCAGCTGCTAATGAGGTTGGGGAGAGATCCGACCCCACCTATATAGAGGAAGTGGAGCCAGAGAGTGAAAATGACGAAGGGGACGAAGCAGTGGCAACAAGAGTAGGGACCACGGGGCGAAGACCTGGTGCAGCCAATCTGCCCACAGCGGGATCGAGGGACCGTGCAGGGCCATTGGATGCCGATCGAACGGACGGGAATCCAACCCACCAGCAATCCACGAGATCGAGCCGCGCCCGCAGACATCGGACCGCGCCCCCCCAGCCAGTGTCAGGAACAACCCCACAGCAGCCCCGTTATTATTCGCCAGAGGAGCTGGCAGGGATGAGTGACAAGTTCGCTGACATCGCGAACTGGGACATTTCCGCCCTCTGCGACAGTCGCCAACCATCACTGTCAAGAAGATTACCGCCACACTTGTGCCAGCTATTTTCGCTGGCACTCCTGACACCGCTACACCACCTCTCGCGAAACCCTGACTCCGAAGCGGGTTGGCGACTGCTTCTTTTCCTCCCGCGTTTGACCCTTCGCCAGGCTTCGCCGAGGCAACCAAATTGGCCACAAATCAAGGCCCGTCTTCGAGCTTTCCAGCGTGGCGAATGGTCGCTGCTCTATCAGGACGCGGTAAAGGCGGTCAACGCCCCACCGCCCCCTCGCCATCGGCCAGATGTCACGGGTGTACTAAGCCGAGCCGAGGGTCTGGCAAAACGTGGCAGTCTGCGCCGAGCTGTGTTGGCGCTCGAGTCAACCCCGGTCTGTATACCAAGTCCAGAAATCCTGGACGAGCTTCGCAGGAAGCACCCCCCCGCAGGGGACGAGCCACTGACCTGGCCAGCGGGTGACACCCGGCCCCTGGGCATTTCCCACGCGGATTTTGCGAAGCTGCTCGGGCGATGCGAGAACGGTGTCGGTGCCGGACCTTCGGGCACGACATTTGAACATTTACGCGACGCGGCAGTTACCAATGCATCTGTCAGCACCCATCTGCACGCCGTGGTTAACACAATTTTGGGAGGAAATCTCCCAGCCCCGGTGGCGGACCTGCTTACGGCATCTCGACTCATAGCCTTGGCCAAACCGGGAGGAGGGGCTCGACCAATCGCAATCGGCGAATGCCTGACGCGACTGGCCGCCAAGGCGGCGCTATCGGTCATGGGGGAAGCTGCACGTGATTACTTCTTACCCCTACAGTACGGGGTGGCAGTGCCGGGTGGGGCGGAAGCGATAATTCATGCCGCCCGAACGTACGTGGACGGCCACCCGAATAGCCTGGTCCTACAGGCTGACATCGCGAATGCCTTCAACAGCATTTCGCGACAAGCTATCGCTGCTGCGTTACAGGAACCCAGCCTCTCGCCACTACTCCCGTTGGTTCGGCTGACCTACGGTAACCCGTCGCAACTGCACCTGGATTCAAATTTTGCAAGCAAACCCCTGCGTAGTGAACGGGGAGTTCGCCAGGGCGATCCACTTGGCCCTCTCCTTTTCGCGGCCGGGATTCACCCCACGCTACGCGACACTGCCGAGGCACACCCTGATGTGCTTTGTTTGGCATATGCTGATGACGTGACATTCGTGGGGGAGCCATGTGCTACTGTAGCTGCTTTCAACCACTTCACTTCGAAGCTGGAATTGCTGGGCCTGAAACACAATCCGAATAAGTGCTCTGCGTGGAGTGCAATCACGTGTGATTCAACTGAGCTGCCGCCCGGGGTCCCGCTCTGCCTTGACGGCGTTAAACTGCTTGGCAGTTTTATTGGGACAGCAGACGGGGCATCCACGTTCCTGACTGGGCAACTGGGAGAGATGGCGCAACCATTGCCACTCATCGAGAAGGCGGACCCGCAAGTCGCTTCGCTGCTGCTCTCGCGCTGTATCTCCCGGCGCGTGGCATACCTTACTCGGACGACCCCACTCAATCTCGTCTCCCGGGACACGTGGACGCAGTGGGGCCGTGGCCTCCTGACGACTCTGCTCACTTCGTGCAACATCCGGCCTCCCGCGGGTGGATCCGAACAGTCGCGCGTGTGGGCCCAAGCGTCCCTTCCGCCTTCTCTTGGGGGGGTGGGGATTACTGACCCTCTCGTCGAGGGTGTTTACGGTTTCGTTGCTAGCTTCACGCAGGCGGCGCTGTTCTTCTCGACGCTCCCTCTGGCCCCGGACTCTGCCCTGTCACGTGCGCGCAGCCATATGCTCTTGCCGAGGGATGAGAGCACGCCACTCCACTCCTGGCTTGCTGAGTGCGAGACCGCCCTGCCTTCCGACGCACGAGAGCTGCTGGAACGAGAGCGACTGGAACGGACGGACGTGAAGCTGCAGCACGCCCTCGCTCTCCAAATCCACGGCAGTCGCTACGCGGTGCAGGTTCAGGAGACAAGGAAGATGCCGCTGAACCCGCTGGCGGGCCATACGCAGCGGATGTTTTCTCTGACGGGATACGGTACGGGGGACTGGTTGACGGCGATACCAATAGCCCCGACCCGGCGCATTGGTCCAGTCCACTTTGCCAACGCCGTCAGATTCCGGCTTGGCTTGCCCTTCTCCACTCCCAAAAACTGTGACTGCGCGGACCACACAGCAATCACTGACCCCCGCCTCCCAAACCACCTCCTACGCTGCGGCACTGGCAAGCACCGCATCAACACTCACAATGAGCTCCGCGACGCATGCATCAGCATGGCTCAGGATGCGGGTTTCATAGTCCACAGTGAGTCGGCGGCTCACTGCCCCATCGAGGAGCAGACAGCCGACTTCACCATGACTGACAGGAGCAGTGGGGCGGTTTGGGTGTGTGACGTCACTGTGACGGACCCTATTAGCACGCGGGACCCGGAGGCGCAGAAAGGAAGGGGATGGGCGGCTCGAGAGCAGGCAGACAAAAAGATCCAGCGCTATGCGAAGAGACCAGAGACGGTTGGGTTCTTTCCGTTGGCGGTAGAGACCTATGGCTGCCCTTGTGCAGAGGTCCCCGTCTTCCTGAAACTCCTGGCAGACACGGCGGCTCGGCGCCACTTCAACGCCGATTCTAACTCCTATTATGCCGCTAAGTTCCTGCATCAGTTCAGGCAGCGGTGGTCGGTTGCACTCCAGAGGGCCCAGTCGGTGGGATTGCTCATTAAGCTTGGTGAGGCGGCAGCAGCTGAGAACCCCCCGGTGGGGGGGATTGGGCACAAGCTGCACCTAGGGGATTGCTTTGCTGTTTTGGAGCCACTAGTAGAGCTGTAGATGAGTTAGTATGTGACAGGCATGCTTTATGAACTTGTATGTGTGTACCTTTCGGCCATATCAATATACGGACCATTAGAGAGAGTGCGTTCGCTAAGGACGGAGTGCGTCTTCTAGGTAGTTACGTTGGGACGGAGGCTGGTGGCGCGGGGTTTTTATCGGGCCAGCTGGGAGAAATGGCGAGGCCGCTGCCGCTGTTAGAACGAGCAGACCCCCAGGTGGCCGCGCTGCTGCTCACGCGATGTATCTCTAGGCGTGTCGCGTACCTGATTAGGACGACTCCCCTCCACCTGCTCCCCCGCGCCACGTGGAGCCAGTGGGGCAGGGACCTACTCATCACCTTACTCACCTCGTGTGACATCCGCGCGCCAACATGCAGTGCCGAGCAAAAACGGGTCTGGGAGCAGGCGTCATTGCCGACGTCCCTGGGCGGCATAGGCATTACGGACCCGCTCATCGAATGCATATACGGTTTCACCGCGAGTTTTACCCAGGCGGCGCTTTTCCTCTCCTCTCTGGCGCTAGAACCAGAAAGTGCCTTGACGATGGCCAGGAACCACATGCTGGCCCCTAGGGATGACAGCACCCCCCTACACTCGTGGCTCACGGAGTGCGAAGCAGCCCTGCCTCTAGACGCGCGAGAGATCCTTGAGAAGGAACGGCTGGAGCGTTCTGATGTTAGGCTACAGCACGTGCTCGGCTTGAAAGTCCACGGGAGCAGATACGCTCTACAAGTCCAGGCAACTCGGGAGATGCAGCTGAACCCTCTCACTGGCCACACGCAGCGTATGTTCTCACTGACAGGGTACGCCACTGGGGACTGGCTGACTGCGATCCCAATCGAGGCCACCAGACGGATAGGCCCCGTGCATTTCACAAACGCCGTACGGTTTCGGCTGGGTCTCCCCTTTTCAACGCCCAAGAACTGTGACTGCGCAGATCAGGTAGCCATCACAGATCCCCGCCTCCCGAACCATCTCCTCCGCTGCGGCACCGGCAAACATCGCATTAACACACACAACGAGCTGCGCGACGCGTGCATTAGCATGGCGCAGCACGCCGGTTTCATAGTTCACAGCGAGTCCGCCGTTCACTGCCCCATCGAGGAACAAACGGCGGACTTCACCATGACCGACAGAAGGAGCGGGGCGGTTTATGTGTGTGACGTGACGATCACGGACCCTATTAGCACGAGGGACCCCAAGGCAGAGAAGGGCAGGGGTTGGGCGGCTCGGGAACAGGCGGATAAGAAAATAAAGCACTATGCCAACCGGCCAGAGACGGTGGGATTCTTCCCACTTGCGGTGGACACCTATGGCTGCCCGTGCGCGGAAGTCCCGATTTTTCTGAAGCTCCTCGCAGATACAGCGGCTCGGCGGCACTTCAACGCCGACTCTAAATCCTTTTATGCCGCCAAGTTTCTGCACTTATTCCGGCAGCGTTGGTCCGTGGCCCTCCAGAGGGCCCAATCGGTGGGTCTCCTCCTCAAGCTAGGCGAGGCGGCGGCGGCAGAGAACCCGCCTGTAGGAGGAATTGGGCATGAACTTCACCCAGGGGATTGCTTTGCGGTGGTTGAGCCGTACCTTGAGCTCTAGAGTCAGTAGTTGGTAGGATGTGCTGTGTTGCAAGCTCCGTCCGGTTATTCTATGAACCTGCATGCATGTACCTTGACCCTCTATCAATACAAGGACCATTAGAGAGAGAGAGAGAGAGAGAGAGAGAGAGAGAGAGAGAGAGAGAGAGAGAGAGAGAGAGAGGAGAGAGAGAGAGAGAGAGAGAGAGAGAGAGAGAGAGCACCTAGGCCTCTTCCCTTAGCCTCTCAGCCCTTGTTCCCTAGTATAAAGGCTCTAGCAGCTAGCCTAGTTCTTCATTGTTCGGTTATTCATTCTCCTAACCGAGCGGGAGAGAGAGGAGAGAGAGAGAGAGAGAGAGGCACCTAGGCCTCTTCCCTTAGCCTCTCAGCCCTTGTTCCCTAGTATAAAGGCTCTAGCAGCTAGCCTAGTTCTTCATTGTTCGGTTATTCATTCTCCTAACCGAGCGGCTCGCGCCGGCCGCCGAAGGTGGCCGCCGCTTGACAGCGCGGCCTTCGGCCGCGCGTGAGGGGACGGCAAGGAAACACACATACAAGCGACTATAAGGCAACGACATACAAGCAATGGCAGCAACAATATCAGCCTAAGCAACAATGGCATCTACGGGGCATGTGGAGCCCGGATCTACATCCGGTGAGCTCCAAGGGCATGGAGGATGCCCGTCAACGTCCGCCATAGCTCGCGGACCACCAGCGTACTTGCGCCGATCGCCGCGGCTCCAGACCCAGCGCGCAAATGACGCCTTAATCCCCGGACAGCCTCGTCAAGCTGTCCCACAGCCGCTGCGCCACCCTCCGCGGGCGCAGCCAACGCGGGCGCCAGCAGCTGCGCGAGCTGGTCCGCCGCGTCCAGACAGGTCTCTCGCGGCCTGTCCAGAAACGAATCAGCAGGGATCGCAGGGAGCGAGGATTGCGCAAGCACCTGGATCAGCAGCAGTGCGTGTAGGCTCTCCACAAGTCGGTGCAGCTGGCCGAGCGTCGCCTCGGGAACGCGTGTCTGCGGCGGCTGAAGTGCCACCGCCAAGAAGGGAAGCGGCTCATCAGCAGCACGATAAGGAGGATGCTGCGCCCCCGACGCCCCACCAGCGGCCACAAACTCTACTCCCGCCACAGGCGGAACGGGGGGAAGGCGGAGACGAGACCTAGGAGCAGCGGCCGATGCAGCGGGAGCAAGAGGCGATGGGGCAAGGACAGGAGGAGGAGGTGCGGCAGATGGCGGAAGGTCCATTGGAGGCGCAGCCTGTCGATGTGCCACGTGTGCTGGCGTGGCCCAGAGCGAACTGCTCTGTCTTTGCGCCGCCCTCTCCTCGCGCACAGCCCTCGACACCTCCCTCTGAAGATCCGCCATCGTCACGGGCGGACGGTATGCCCCGCCACCACCACGACCACGGGAACCCCTCCAGCCCCCATTGCCCCCGGGGTGAGCGGGCCACTTGGCATGCTGCTGGTAGCGCCGGGGAGAGTTGCGCCGGCGCCGCGATGACTCACGCTCCTGCTGGGGTGCAGGAGAATGCGGGCGGGATTGGCGGCGGTCTGGCGACTGGGGGCGTGACGGCTGCGCCAGAGGGACCGTCAGCATCACAGGAGGTGCAGCCGGGTCCAGGACCAGCGGCGCAACCATCGGGGCCGGGCCGCCAGTGGTGGCGGACGCCGCCTTCGGCGACGAAGCAGACGCTGGCGCAGCCACGACGGGGACAGAAGCGGCCAGTGCAACAAGCGCGGCAGGGACAGATACAAGGGGAGCAGCACCCACCCCAGCAGATGCAGGCACCGTCGTCGCAGCAAAGGGATCGAGAGGAACAGGAGCAGCAGCATGAGCGTGAGGAGCAGCAGCGGGGGCCGACGGCGCGGGCAGAGGCGACGGCGGAGTCAGGCCTGTCACAGGGCGCGGGTCAGGAGACGGAGAGGCCCTAGCGTCAGAGGGCGCTGGCTTCGACACGGGCGGGAGTGGTGGCTTCAACGCAGCAGCTGCCGAGGCAGACGCAGGCGGGGATTTTCCGCTCACCGCTGACACAGCGGCAGCGGGCGTTGGCGACGGCCACGGCTCGCCAGCAATCACCATTGCGAGGCGGGAGAAGACAAAGGGCGGGACGCCGTGAAGGACAGGGAATTGAGGGCGGACCAGAGAACGTGTTCCAAGCAGCTGGGCGACGGGCTTTAACCACAATTAATGAAAATGACGAGTGTGACGACCCGTCTTATATAGGAAATGCACAGGCATCGAGCAGAAGTAGCGAGGGAGAAGAGGAAGATGAGATGAGAGAGCAGATGGGGAGACGGGCCAGAGTGACGCAAGGAGGAGCAGATGTGAATTCGGGCAGCAGAGAGCCACAGGATGGGGATCGGACGGCCACCATCCCAACCCTGACGACCACCCGCACCCCGAACCGCGCGAGAGGAAACCGAACCGCGAGGAGTCAAGCAAATGCGGCTCGACAGTCCGAAATCCCGCGCTACTACTCGCCAGAAGAGCTGGCCGGGAAGGCGGAATTATTCGCTCAGGTGGCGAGCTGGGACATCGCACCACTCTGCGACAGTCGCCAGCCGACATTGTTACGACGGCTACCGCCAAATTTGTGCGAGATTTTCTCGCTGGCAGTACAGACACCCCTCCTGCACCTCTCGCGAAGGCCGGATTCAGTCGCAGGTTGGCGGTTACTCCTTTTTCTGCCACGTCTGACGCTGAGACAAGGCTCGTCAAGGCGACCGGATTGGTCAAAAATCAAGGCCCGTCTCCGCGCATTCCAGCGAGGCGAATGGCAGACCCTGTACCAGGAAGCGGCGGAAGCAGTACACGTACTATCCCCGCCACGTCACCAACCTGACACCCTCGGCATCATCAGCAGAGCAAAAGGCCTTGCGAAGAAAGGAAGCCTCCGCCGTGCCGTGTTGGCGCTCGAGTCAAACCAAGTCTTCACGGCGAGCCCAGAGATTCTGGTGGAACTTCGAACCAAACACCCACCTGCCAGACCAGACCCGCTGACCTGGCCACAAACCGCCGAACCTGCGTTTCTCGAAATTCTGCACGCGGATTTTACGAAGCTGCTTAGCCGATGTGAGAACGGCGTGGGGCCCGGACCGAGCGGAATGGTGTTCGAACACCTTCGCGATGCAGCAGTGACAAACGCATCCGTCACCACCCATCTGCACGCCTTGGTAAACACAATTTTACGGGGAAACCTGCCATCCCCCGTGGCACAACTGCTCACATCCTCGAGGCTGATTGCCCTGGCCAAGTCGGTTGGGGGAGCCCGGCCGATTGCGATTGGTGAATGTCTGATGCGGTTGGCAGCAAAGGCAGCCTTGTCAGCACTGGGTGAAGCAGCGCGTACCTTTTTCCTACCGCTTCAGTTCGGGGTAGCCGTGCCAGGGGGGGCGGAAGCAATCATCCACAGCGCACGTGCATACACCGACGCACACCCCAACTGCCTAATCATGCAGACCGACATCTCCAATGCATTCAACAGCATAAGTCGACAAGCCATTATTAACGCACTACAGTACCCATCCCTCACCCCCCTACTCCCACTGCTCAAACTCACCTACGGCAATCCATCATCACTATTCTTGGATAACGGCTTCAACAGCCAGCCACTGACAAGCGAACGTGGGGTGCGGCAAGGGGACCCCTTGGGCCCGCTTTTGTTCGCGGCTGGAATTCATCCAGCCCTGAAAGCGACAGCAGCAGCATACCCTGGCGTACTGTGCTTAGCGTACGCCGACGACGAGAGCTTCATCGGAGACCCGCATGATGCTGTAGGAGCGTTTACCCACTTCACCGACCAACTGGAGGAAATAGGACTGCGCCACAATCCTGCCAAATGCGCTGCGTGGAGCAAGCAGCCGATAGAATCAGCAGTACAACTGCCACCCGGGGTACCGTTTAGTGAAGACAGCGTGAGACTCTTAGGCAGCTTCCTAGGAACATCATCCGCCGCTGCCGCCTTCCTCTCCGCGCAGCTAGCGTCCATGTCCAAGCCGCTACCATTACTCGAACGGATGGACCCACAGGTGACAGCCCTCCTCCTAATACGATGCATTTCACGCAGAGCAGCATATCTCACACGAACCACCCCACTGCACCTCCTAGATCATGACACATGGTCACAATGGGGTCAGGACTTGCTGGTTACCCTTCTCAGGACGTGCGGCATACGTCCGCCAACGGATAGCGCTGAACATAGCCGTGTCTTGGAGCAATCATCACTACCACCGTCCCTGGGCGGCATTGGACTAGCAGACCCAACGGTAGAGGGCGCCTGCGGCTTCCTGGCCAGCTTTACGAAGGCCGCCCTCCTCCTGAGCCAACTGCCACTGGAGCCGGGTGGGGCCTTGGGAGCCACACGAGACCATATGCTGCTGCCATTACGGACAAAACCGTCACACGGATGTGCGGTCGGCTTCGCTCGACCTTTGCGTGGTGGAGCTCATGGTGCCCTTGCAGCCTTGTTCTATCCATAATCGCCAACGGTTACTGGCTTCCATGGAGCCACGGCCCACCGCAGGCCTTCCGGGAGCGTAACCACGCCGGGGCATACGCGCATGCTACGTTCACACGTACTGCCATCCAAGAACTCACAGAGGCAGGAGCTGCAGTCGAGACGGCCGCAAGCAAGCTCACGTGCATAAGCCCACTCAACGTGGTCAAGGAGAGAGAAAAATGCAGGCTCATCCTGGACTTGAGGAAAGTCAATGCGAACCTTATCGTCCCAAAATTCAAGTACGAAGGACTTAGCCGCGTGGCAGACGTGGCACGCGCGGGGGACTGGATGTTCTCAATTGACCTCAAATCCGGGTACCACCATATCTGATGGAAAGCGCGCGAATCTGGAGAGCGTAACAAGAGATTAAGTCTGCCGACTTCGGCGAACCATTGCGTGCAGCTCACGTAACCTAAAAATATGAGCAGGTACGCGTTGGAAAGGTCTTAATCTCTACGTTCCGGAATGATAAAGCACACCTTCAACCAAGATCTAGGCCGATCGCTATTGCGATTTATGTGCGACGGGGTATCCTGGCGGAATTACTTGGAAGCCATGGATTAGATCTAGGAATGGCTTAAGCAAGAGTTCAGATCTGAAAAGTGACGAGTTTGTCAAACCCTACCATCCCAACCCTCGCCCTACAACAATCCCCAACAACCCAAAATGCCAAACTAGCAACACCAAAGGTGTTGTAGTGAATAGCAAAGGTTTGTTGGTGCTTGTTGGGTGCGAGATCAATTCCAGCCCGCAACAAGTCTAACCACCACATTTTGCCCAAACCCTTAGCCCACAACCAGCTAGAGAAAAATACCACAACCACCTACACAATCAACAATATCGACATCCATCCCTCGTGCTGGAAGTTCCTCGGCCACTTACTCTTTTCGTTCATTGCCATTCGGTCTTGCGACAGCCCCATTCGTCTTCACGCAACTCATCAAGCAGCTAGCCCGTCGTTAGCGGGAACAAGGCATTCGAGTAGTACCATACGTGGACGACATCTTATTCCTTTGCCAGTCAAAAGCCCACGCGCAGGCCACGTGCCACTTGCCACCGTGTAATACTTGACCTTAAAGCAGCGGGTTTGGTGATAAACGCGAAAAAATCGCAGCTGTCACCATCGCAACACCTCCGATTCTTGGGTGTGGAGCTGGACACGGTTACCGGCCGATTCTCCATCGGTCCCGAACGACGGGCCTCACTACATGCAACAATTTTGAACCTGTTGGGCGCAAGCAAGGCATGCCGACCCGTCCCAGTCCGCCAGGTGGCCAGAATCACAGGCATGCTCGCGTCAATGGGCGTCACGCTAGGCGCAACAGCTCGTGCATTCAGCTGTCAAACATTATATATGTTGGGTTTGTTAGGCTACAGTGGGTTAGCCTATATGGGGTACACAATTCTAGGGTTTGCTATTTGTACTGATTTCTCTGTTAGTTCAATCATTCCAGTCTCTTCTTCTGACATGGTTTCAGAGCAGGTCCTTCGTTAGGACCGTTCTTAGGGCCCACCACTGAATACCTACCTACCTATCTACTGTCGGAGTGCTGCGTTAGCGCCTCCCCCTCTCAGCGCCCTCGTGTACGGCCCCTTAAGGCTTCGTTGACCCCGCGCGCCGCCCCTTAGTGACCCGCGCGTCGCTCCTTAGAGGCCCCGTCGACCCGCCCGCGGCTCGCTTAGTGGCCCCGTTTAGCCCCGTCGACCCGCGCGCGCCCCGCTTACGGCCCCGTTTGGCCCCGTCGACCCGCCTGCGCCTCGCTTAGAGGCCCCGTTTGGCCCCGTCGACCTACGCGCGCCCCGCTTACGGCCCCGTTTGGCCCCGTCGACCCGCACGCGCCCCGCTTACGGCCCCGCTTGACCCGTCGACCCCGCGCGCGCCCCGCTTAGAGGCCCCGTTTGGCCCCGTCGACCCGCGCGCGCCCCGCTTACGGCCCCGCTTGACCCGTCGACCCCGCGCGCGCCCCGCTTAGAGGCCCCGTCGACCCTATCCGCCGCCCCAAAGCGGCTCCGTCGACCCTACCCGCCGCCCCTACCCGCACCGCACGCGACAGCCGCGGCCCCGCCAGCAACAGGCCGCCCGAACCGAGCCGCCCAGTCCGAGCCGAGCCGAGCAGCCAGAACCGAGCCGCGCCGCCCGCACTGAGCAACTTCTCTGGACCGAGCCGCCCTACCTCCGTCGCGCTGCCCACTGCGTTTAGGACTCACTTCCTGCTACTGCTACGGCTACTCCTACTGCTACTATGGCTACTATGGCTACCCCGCCTGTACTAGCTTTCGATGCTGAGGGCCGCCCAGTGAAGTTTGATACTTGGCTTGATGACCTGCACCTCTTCCTACAGCTCACTGCCAAGGAGGATATCTCACTGTATGACCACGCCCTCGGCCATGCTCCTGCCCCTGCTACTGATGCTGACAGCACTACCCGCTCACAGTGGCAGACTCGTGACGCCCACGCTCGCTTTGCCATCCGCAACTCCCTGCCGTTAGATGAGCGCGAGCACTTTGGCCAGTGCAAGACTGCTAGGGACCTCTACACCGCTGTAGTTGCCCGTTACTCCTCACCCGCTTCTGCTACGCTAGGCCGCCTCACTCTTCCCTACCTGTTCCCCGACCTAGCCTCCTTTCACACTGTCGCAGACCTCATCACCCACCTTAAGACTAGTGAGGCCCGCTTTCGCGCTGCTATGCCTGCCGAGTTTCTCACTAGCAACCCCCCCCCGCTCTGGATCACTCTCTACCACATCGTCACCCGCCTCCCTGACTCTCTGCGCGCAGTCAGGGACCACTTCCTCTCTCGCTCCCCCACTGAGCTCACTGTTGCCCTCCTCGAGAAGGAACTGCTTGCAGCTGAGGCGAGCATCGTCGCTGTAGGCACCTCTCGTGGCGACCCCCGCACCCCGTTCTTCGAGGGGTGTTCCCCTTCCCCCCTCCTCCCCTCTGTCGCCTCTGCTGCTGCTGTCGACCTCCTTGGTGCTGAGAAGGTCGGGACCGCGTCTGCTTCGAGCGGGCGCCGCAGGGGCAGAGGGGGCAGGGGCGGGGGTGGCGGCGGAGGAGGTGGGGGTGGAGGCGGTGGGAGTGGAGGCGCGGCTGAGGAGGCTAGTGGCGGTAGTGGGGGAGGCGACAGCAGCGGCGGGAGTGGTGGCAGGGGCGGAGGCGACAGCGGAGGCGGAGGTGGTCGTGGTGGCGGCAGGGGTGGAGGTGGCCGGGGCGGAGGCGGAGGGGTTGGTGGTCGTGGGGGCACTGGCGGAGGGCAGAGTCAGCAGCCCGCCCCGACACTTCAGGCCGCCCGTGAGTGGTATGCGCAGCGTAGCGTTACCTGCACGTACGTCATTCGCACAGGTGACCGCCGCGGCCAGCAGTGTGGGAGGCCGCACCCCACGCAGCGCTGCTTCGCCCGCCTTACCGACGCGTGGCGCACCCAGTTTCCTACTGCCGCTGAGCTGCCGCGCTGGCCTGAGCTGGAAAAGAGGGGCGTTGATATTTGGGCTTTAGACTTTGATGCTATTCTCACTGCCATGTATGCGATGTCTATTAGTGGAGAGGGTGCTCAGTACTTGCGTGTTCCGCCCGACCCGGGTATTCAGGCCAGTCCAGCTGCCGCTCTAGGTGCTAGTGCGTCCGCTCCCGCAGGTCCTGGTGAGGCTGCTGCCCTAGGTGCTAGTGCGTCTGTGCCCCCTGGTACTGAGTCGACTGCAGCACTGCACACCTTCACACTGGACTCAGGTGCTTCTCGCTCTTTCTTTCGTGACCGCACTGTCCTTGAGCCCCTCGCTCGGCCAGTTGCTGTCTCCCTTGCTGACCCCTCTGGGGGTCCGGTCATTGCAACCTCCTCCACTGTCCTTCCTTGTCCGGCCGTCCCGTCCGGCACGCTGTCAGGTCTCTACCTCCCCTCGTTCTCTACGAACTTGGTGGCAGGTAGTGCGCTCCAGGACGGGGGTGTTCACCAGTTCACCCCTGCCTACGAGCGCGTGACACACTGCACGTGTGCTCGGATGGGTCGCCACCTGGCTACCTTCACTCGGGAGCCGGGGTCGGACCTTTACACACTGACCACTGTGTCCCCTCAGGTAGCTGCGTCTGCGTCTGCGTCAGGTCAGCTGTCCGCCCCCTGCTCGTGTCGCTCTCTGGCACATGAGACTGTCCTTTGGCACCACCGCCTTGGTCACCCGTCTGTGCAGCGCCTTTGGGCCATGCACCAGCGGGACCTTGTTGCTGGTCTTCCCAGGGTGCTCCCTCCCCTTCCCGACTCGCCTGCTCCTCCCTGTATTCCCTGTGTCGAGGGACGGCAGCGCGCCGCTCCTCACTCCTCCTCCTTTCCCCCGACGACTGCCCCCTTGCAGACGCTCCACATGGACGTGTGGGGCCCAGCCCGCGTCCGTGGTCAGGGTCAGGAGAGGTACTTCCTGATTGTTGTTGACGACTTCTCGCGCTACACCACGGTCTTCCCCTTGCGCGCCAAGGGTGACGTCCCTGAGGTCTTGATCCCTTGGATCCGCAGATCTCGTCTCCAGCTCCGTGAGCGTTTCCGCTCCGACTTCCCTGTCCTGCGTCTGCACTCTGACAGAGGTGGGGAGTTCTCCTCTGGCCTATTGGAGGCCTTCTGTCAGCAGGAGGGCATTGAGCAGTCGTACACGCTTCCGGCCTCTCCACAGCAGAATGGGGTTGCTGAGCGCCGCATTGGTCTGGTCATGGAGGTCGCTCGTACCTCCTTGAGCCATGCGGCTGCCCCCCATTTTCTGTGGCCGTTTGCAGTCCGATACGCTGCGCATCAGCTCAACCTCTGGCCCCGTGTCTCCTTGCCCGAGACTTCTCCGACACTGCGTTGGACGGGAGAGGCTGGCGATGCGTCGCGTTTTCGGGTCTGGGGATCCCGAGCTTTTGTCCGCGACACGTCCGCGGACAAGCTCTCCCGTCGCGCTGTCCCCTGCGTCTTCCTTGGCTTTGTCCCGGACGCCCCTGGCTGGCAGTTCTACCACCCCACCTCGCGGCGTGTCCTGGCCTCTCAGGACGTCACTTTTGACGAGTCCGTCCCCTACTACCGCCTCTTCCCCTACCGCACTGCCCCGCTCCCCCCCCCGCCTCTCTTCCTTGCTCCAGGTGCTGAGGTACCAGACCCCCTCCCCCCTCAGGGTGCCGCTCCCTCAGGTGTGTCCCAGGTAGACCCGGGTGAGCCTGTCGAGGTAGCTGTTGACTCTCGTCCTGCTCGGGGTGCTGAGCCTGGGGGTGCTGCGTCTGGGGGTGCTGAGCCTGGGGGTGCTGAGTCTGGGGGTGCTGAGCCTGGAGGTGCTGCGCCTGGGGGTGCTGGGTCTGGGGGTGCTGCGTCTGGGGGTGCTGAGCCTGAGCGTGCTACACCTGGAGGAGCCCTCTCCTCCCAGCAGCTGCAGGAGAGGTACCTCGAGTACTGCCGCCTCCGGAGAGGTGCTGCTGGAGCTCGTCCCGGTACTTCCCCTCCTCCCCAGGAGCTCCCCCCCATTCAGCAGATCCGCGAGTGGTACACACGGCGCTGCAGTCTTCGGAGTGGTGCTCCTGGTGCTGCGGACCCTGGGGGTGGCGCTGCTGCTGGTGCTGAGGACCCGGACGTTGGAGCTGCTGCTGGTGCTGCGGACCCGCCTGGTGGAGCTACTGCTGGTGCTGAGGACCCGGACGTTGGAGCTGCTGCTGGAGCTGAGGACCCGGGCGGTGGCGCTGCTGCTGGTACTGAGGACTCGGACGGTGGAGCTGCTGCTGAGGACCCGGGCGTTGGAGCTACTCCTGGTGCTGAGGACCCGGCCGGTGGAGCTGCTGCTGGTGCTGAGGACCCGGCCGCTGGAGTCTCCTCTGCTTCTGGAGACGCTGCACGGCCGCGACCGTACTTCGTACCGCTCCTTCAGCAGGTTCTTGGGCAGGCTCCTCCTCCTTGTCCTCCTCCCTCCGTAGAGTGTCCTCTGCCTGTCCAGTCGCAGTCACAGTTACCACCTACCTCGCCTCTCCCTGCTCCCTCTCCTTACACTGGTCCCACAGGAGGTCTTACAGAGCGTCGTGAGCCTGAGTCTCGTCCTGCGTCGCCTGTTCGTCCTGCTCGCACTGGTAGTCGTGTCCGTCGTGAGCGTCCTCCTCCTGTCCCAGGCACTCACTACATGACTCTGCGTCCCTCTACTGCTCCTCAGCGTGTCCCTCTACCGTCTCCTCCCGCGTCTTCTTTGCCTCACGTTCCGGACCCTGAGTCTGACCGGTACCGTGCTGAGCACCCTACTGTCACGCGTCTCCTCGCTACTGTTGTCACTGACCCTACCTTTGAGTCCTCTGCTGCGTCTGCTCTGGTTGCTGAGTTGGTTGACTTTGCTGCTGCCTGTCGTCTAGACTACGCTGCTAGCCTTGTTGCTGAGTCTGAGTCTGTCTGTCCTCCGTCCGTCGGGGGTGAGTGTGCTCTTGGCACGGACGTCCTTGAGGACAGACAGGAGGAGTTCCAGTGTCTTGCTGCTGCTTTGCCCCGTCTCGTGTCCTTGCTAGCTGCCCCTGAGGGAGACCCGGATGCACCAGACATCCCGACCCCACGCACTTACGCTGAGGCGATGGCGGGTCCCTACTCCTCTCAGTGGCAGACGGCCATGGACGCCGAGATGGCTTCCTGGAAGTCCACACGCACCTACGTCGACGAGGTTCCCCCTCCTGGGGCGAACATCGTCAGTGGCATGTGGATTTTCAGGGTGAAGCGGCCGCCGGGTTCTCCGCCTGTCTTCAAGGCGCGTTACGTGGCTCGAGGCTTCAGTCAGCGAGAGGGAGTTGACTTCTTTCAGACCTTCTCCCCCACCCCGAAGATGACCACTCTTCGGGTGCTGCTGCACATAGCCGCTCAGCGCGACTACGAGCTTCACTCACTTGACTTCAGCACTGCTTTCTTGCAGGGCAGCCTGCACGAGGAGATCTGGCTGCGCCGCCCACCTGGCTTCACTGGGTCGTTTCCTCCTGGTACCCAGTGGAGGCTTCAGCGACCGGTCTACGGTCTCCGCCAGGCTCCGCGTGAGTGGCACGACACACTGAGGACTACACTTGCGGCTCTTGGGTTCGCGCCTTCTACAGCTGACCCGTCGCTGTTCCTGCGCACCGACACTTCGCTGCCGCCGTTCTACATCCTCGTGTACGTCGACGACTTGGTCTTTGCCACTGCTGACACTGCAGGACTCGCCTACGTGAAGTCGGAGCTGCAGAGGAGACACACGTGCACAGACCTGGGTGAGCTGACAAGCTATCTTGGCTTGCGGATCACCCGGGACAGAGCACGGCGCACCATCACCTTGACTCAGTCACACATGGTGCAGCAGGTTCTCCAGCGCTTTGGCTTCACGTACTCCTCGCCTCAGTCCACTCCTCTGCCTGCCGGTCACTCGCTCTCAGCTCTGCCTTCGGATGAGTCCGTAGAGCCGAGTGGCCCGTATCCAGAGCTTGTGGGCTGCCTCATGTACCTGATGACCTGCACTCGACCTGACCTTGCATACCCTCTTAGCATCCTTGCACGCTATGTCGCTCCTGGCCGTCACAGGAAGGAGCACATGGATGCCGCTAAGAGGGTGTTGCGCTACTTGTGCAGTACGTCGGGCATGGGGCTTGTGCTTGGAGGGCGAGACCGAGTTGTGCTCACAGGGCACTCAGACGCTTCTTGGGCAGACGACCAGGCCACTCAGCGGTCGTCTCAGGGTTACACCTTCAGCCTTGGCTCTGGCTCAGTTTCTTGGCGCTCTACACGCTCTTCTTCTGTTCTCGGCTCCAGTTGCGAGGCTGAGATCTACGCTACAGCCATGGCTGCCCAGGAGCTACGCTGGCTGACCTACCTGCTGACCGACCTCGGAGAGCGGCCTCGTTCTCCTCCAGTACTGTACGTCGACAACAAGGCTGCCATTGCCTTGTGTGAGGAGCACAGACTGGAGCACAGAACGAAGCACATCGCCCTGCGGTACTTCCTTGCTCGTGAGCTGCAGCAGCGCGGTCAGCTTTGTATTCGCTACGTGGCCACTGAGGCCAACACTGCTGATGTGTTCACCAAGGCGCTTCAGCCTCGTGACCATCAGCGCTTCTGCACTCTACTAGGCCTTGTGCCTACTGGACCTCACTTACTTACCTCTTGACTTTGCTTGTACTGTGATCACTATATATATCTATACCTGCATGTTTACTCTTGCTAGGTTGTGATCACTGTATCTCTGACTCTGTTATAAACCTGCATGTGAACTGGTCTTGTGACCACTAGCTTGTGCTCGGAATTTGTGTGGAATCCTCGAGATCCACCCTGAGCTTGTTGTTGCCTTGCTTTGCCTTGACTGGTCTTGTGACCCCTAGGTCTCCCCCACTTTGCCTATGGGGGTGTGTCAAACATTATATATGTTGGGTTTGTTAGGCTACAGTGGGTTAGCCTATATGGGGTACACAATTCTAGGGTTTGCTATTTGTACTGATTTCTCTGTTAGTTCAATCATTCCAGTCTCTTCTTCTGACATCAGCCACGCCATGTTGCAAGTGATCAATGATGCACCTTCATGGAAAAGCAGCGTGATCATCCCCCCATCCGCAGCTGAGGAGCTCAACTTCTGGCTCAAAGAGTTCGATCAGTTCAACGGTGCACCGTTTCACGTTCGAAACAACTACGATGCTGTAATCCATGTGGATGCCAGCAGTCACAGTTGGGGCGCCACTTTGACCACATTCCCTGGCGGCCTTGAAGAAGCCAGCGCAAGCATGCCAGAGCTGTTGCGAGCAACGTCCAGCACACGGAGGGAGATTGAAGGAGTGCTTTGGGCACTCCAAACATACTCCAGCAAGATCATGCACAAACATGTACTTGTGCGGGTGGACAATCAAGGTGTCTTCTTCATCCTTCGCAAAGGTGGCTCGCGCAGCCCCGACCTTACCACGGCCTGCCAAGCCATCATTCGGATATGCATGGAGCTCGGCCCCCGTCTAATCATCAAATGGATCTCACGCGAGCTAAACGTACACGCTGACGAGCTCTCAAAAGCAGTCGATCATGACGACTACTCGTTGAAGACGCCGTGGTTCCGCATCTTAGAACGTCGCTGAGGTCCCCGTTCCATCGACCTCTTTGCAAACTCCCGCAACTCTCAGCTGCCACGCTTCTGCACAAAGATTCCCCACCCACAGGCCACCGCAGTCGATGCATTCTCACTCGCATGGACATCAGAAAACGGCTTTGCTTTCCCCCCGCCCCATCTAGTACCAGGCGTCCTCCACCATGCACAGCGCACTCATGCGTCGTTCACACTGATCATCCCACACTGGCCGGGTGCAAACTGGTGGCCACTCCTATAACCCTCCCCACGCAACTGGGCACCCCACATCTACGCGCATATTCCCTTGACACACGGCAGCCAATGCCTGACAGCCGGAACACATTCCGCTGCTTTTTCAGGCACTGGATTACCACACAGCCCAATTCTCGCACTTCGGGTGGTATTCGACTAATTGAGAGTGTACGCGATTTGTGTTCAGATTTGCTCCCAAAGTTACACGACCAACTGATCAACATGCTTACGCAATCGCGAGCCAATTCGACGATCCGTACATACGAACCGTACTGGACCAAGTTTCGGGCCTTCTGCACAAAGGTGGATCTTCCCTTTCTCCCCACATCCGACATGACCCTCGCGCTATACTTAGTGTATACAATCCAACGCAAAGCGAACCTGTCTGTAGTGCAACTCACGTGCTCAGCAGTCAGCTTTGCCCATCGCATGACTGGAAGAAAATGCCCGATCGTTGGACCATTTACCACCGACTTTGCGAAACGACACTGCCCTCGCCCAAGTCGTTTGAAGGAGCCCGTATCGATCCAGCAAGTTCGGGACATGTCCGCGAACTACTTGCAGTCGGCCAATCCTGCTGAATTTCAGAAGGGGTTGATCCCCATCCTCATGTACTCCGGATTTCTGCGATACTCCGACCTGGTTGCTATCCAATGGCAAGATATCCAATTCGATGACAAAGTCATGTGGATCCTCATTCTACACTCAAAGACGGATCAGGCTGGTCGTGGAACTTGGATTCCCATCGCAGCGACGACGGACCCTTGGTTCCCCGTGCGTTGCACCCAACGCTTCATCCAACTCGCAGGCTATGGCCCGCACTCAGAGGGGTCGCTGATTCGTGTTTTTGGCCAGGCTTCAACCAACGAGGGCCATTCCAAGCCACCCTCGTACACAACGATCCGGAACTGGTGTAAAGAAGCATTCGCAAAAGTAGCTCTTGGGGAGCAGCAGCTCGGCACGCACTCCTTCCGAAAGGGCGCGGCAACCGTAGCAGCCAACATCCGCGTGCCGGACAGAATTTTCAAAAGGTTGGGCAGGTGGCAAAGCGACACAGCCAAAAAGATGTACGTCACGCCATACGTCGAACATCTCATCAAGGCATCTCGCGACCTACAGGACCCGACACACGCATTGCCCTCGGAACAACATGCGGAGGCACTCGTACGCAACCGGAAGCCACCACTGCCCATGTCTCAGAGGCCCCAGTTGCAATGAGAACGATGCCAAATTATAAGGACAAGAAAGCAAGCTTTCTCAATATTATAATTTTTAAACACATTGATGTTTTTCAAAATTGTGTATTGTGAAAGCGAAGCACGCAAAACGCCCTTCTCCAACTACAAAAACCGTGGGTTGGAGTTCATTCCCTCCACCCACGTTTCTCGTTTTCCAACGGCTCAATCAACATCCCCACCACCCACCTCGAACCAACTTTCAGACCACGGCTGCTTAGACGGACGACTCCATAGCTAGTAGTATTTGCATGTACTAGCATGTGTTTAAGAATGATGAATATGTTGTAATAAGCCAGTTGCAATGAGAACGATGCCCAGTTGCAATGAGAACGATGCCAAATTATAAGGACAAGAAAGCAAGCTTTCTCAATTTAGAGGGTTTACACCGACTTGCGGTGACGTCACTCATAACCCTTGTGACCAGGCTTGCCACACTCGAAGCAACTCGGAACATTGCTTGGTCCACCCTTGTTGACCTTCTTGGCCTTGTGCTCAGCCTGCTGTCTCTGGTGGAAGGGCCTCTTATGGTTCCCACCCTTCCAAGGGGTTGCCTGCTGCCTTCCGCTTGGACCCGCAGGACTAGTCGACGGCCTTGAGGCTTGCTGCGGCTGAGCAATAGTTTTCGCATAAGCACGGAAGTGCTTCTCAGTGGTCCACACCACGCGCTTAACATGATCGTATGACCTCCATGACTCCCCAGCCCCATCCGCCACGTGCATTCTCTGGAGGTGTTTAGGCAGGCCCTTGAAGAGAAGATGGATTTTCTCACCTTTGCTCATACATTTCGCTAGTTTCTGGAGCACCTTGATCTCTTCAAACTCCACGGCGTACTGTTGAATTATGCGAGATCTGATTTGCAGTCTGAATTACTGAGTTGGACTTAGGTTGGACGTTTCTGATTGGTTGTAATTCCAACCAGCGGCGGAAGTTCCGTCGACTCACTTTGTGTGAGTATGTTCTAATTGGTTGTACAAGGGTTGAGTCTGAACTTACATGGGTTGTGTTCAAACCTATCACGTAAGTTCTGTCAAAATTGTGTAGCAAAGTTCCGATTGGTTGTTTTTCCAGTCATGCCCAAATTCCTCGCTTCCAATTAATTCTCAACCAATCATTTTTCTCCCCATATCCCCCTCACAACTGGTTTGACATATCGAGACCAGGGGGTTGGGTAGAGATGTTTAGCATCAGTAGTGCGTCACTGCACGCCCTCCCCCCCCCCCCCCCCCCCGCGTGGGCCCTGTTTAGCCGCGATTCAAGGCCCTCGCGGGCCCCGTTTAGCGACGTTTAATAGGCCTCTGCGGGCCCCATTTAGTCACGCTCAGGAAGGCCCCCACGAGCCTATTCAATCGTTCTCCCAGCCAGCCTCTGCCTTAGCCAGCCCGCCTGCCTCAAACCCCAAGAACGCGCAGCCTGCGCACGCCACGCTCCGCCTGCTATCAGCACGCAGCAGTGCACGGCTGCATTACGCGCGCCCAACAGAAGCGCTAGCGTGAGCTGCACTAGCTGGAACTTGTCACTAGCAGCAGCAACTAGCCACCAGCAGCAGACTCCAGCTGCCCACAGCCTCTTCCTGCCGCCCACAGCCTCTCCCAGCCGCCCACAACCCCTGCTAGCCGCCCACCACTGCCTAATTCCGCACATTTTTTGCCTAGTGCTGCCCATAGCCGCCCACAGTACCACGAGTGCCCATTGTCTCGTGCATGCCTCTTGCCTTTTGCATCCCTAACGGCGACGGGTAGCCGCAGTCACATTTCCTTGCATAATTTCGGTTTTATGCCCCGACTGTTGTTCCTGGCTCCAGCCGTGCCTTGCTCCAGCCGTGCCTTGCTCCCGCCATGCCTTACTCCAGCCGCTCCTAGCTCCAGCCACTCCTTGCTCCAGCCATGCTTAGCTGCAGGCGTGCCTAGCTCCAGCCGTGCCTTGCTCAAGCCGTGCCTTGCTCCAGCCGTGCCTTGCTCCAGCCGTGCATTGTTCCAACCGTGCCTAGTTCCAGCCGTGCTTAGCTCCAACCATGCCTAGCTCCAGCCGTGCCTTGCTCCAGTTGTGCCATGCACCAGCCGTGCCTTGCTCCAGCTGTGTCTTCCTCTAGTCGTGCCTTGCTCCAGGCGCCCCTAGCCCCAACCGTGCTTAGCTCGAGCGGTGCCTTGCTCTAGCCGAGTCTACGCCCTACGTAGCCTGCCTGCCGCTCCTACGCCTAGCTAGCCTTTACCATGGCGTCCACTAGAGTTCTCCAGCATCAGGGGCAGCAGCAGCGGCAGTTTCAGCAGTGGCGCCCTCAGCAGCAGTGGTGGCCTCAGCAGCAGTGGGGGCCTTGTGGCCCAAGTAGCGCTGGCTGCAATAGCTTCCCAGCCAGCTGAAGGGCTCGTCGCGGTGGCCGCGACGTCGGCCCCTGCCAGTACCGGATCCTGACTGATCCTGGTGCTGGCACTACCTGCTGGCGTCCGGACCACTCCACATAGCACTGCTACAATCGCTTCGACGACCTCTACCATGAGCGTTTTGGGCCTGACTCAAAACCACCGATCTTGCCCGGTCTGTCTCGTAGTAGTACCCTGTGTTTGATATGTTTACGGATGCTGCATATTCTGTCACGTATGGATCTCTTGGCTTGCGTGTACCTAGCTTAGGACCTTCGCCTGTTGCTAGTGTACGTACTTGTGCTTTTAGCGTAAGTGCTTGTGCAATCACTAGTCTAGTCGTGACGTCTGCTGTCACGTCGCTCTCCCTCACGCGGGGCTCACGCGCGTCTCAGTGCTTCTTCCGCGACCACACCACTCTCACACCTCTTTCCGCTCCAGTCCCAATTGCCCTGGCTGATCCTACTTTATGACCAGCAGTCTCGCAGCTCGACCACTCTCCCATGCCCGGCTTTCAATTGTG
This sequence comes from Closterium sp. Yama58-4, assembly GCA_947470075.1. Lineage (NCBI taxonomy): Eukaryota > Viridiplantae > Streptophyta > Zygnematophyceae > Desmidiales > Closteriaceae > Closterium > Closterium sp. Yama58-4. The sequence continues at coordinate 358,120 of CANIUD010000593.1, forward strand.
GTTTCCTCACTGGTCTCTACATCCCCTCGTTCTCTCGGAACTTGGTGGGTGTTGGATACCTTCAGGACCGTGGGATCACAGTCACTTTTCCTGCGCACAGGAGGATGGCGATCTGTACGGATGCTTCCACCCAAAAACTTTTTGCCACGTTCACGAGGAAGCCCCACTCACATCTCTTCGTTCTGCACACCGTATCCCCCCAGGTAGCAGAGTCCGGCCAGATTACTGCATCCTCTCAGGTTGCTGTGTCCAACCAGGTTGCTGTGTCTGGTCAGGTTTCTGTGTCCGGTCTGGTTGTTGCGTCTTGCTCTTGTTGTTCACGTTCCCACCCGACAGTCTTGTGGCACGGCCGTCTAGGTCACCCGTCCCTCCCATGCCTCCGTAGCATGGCCAGCCGCGTCTTGTCTCAGGTCTCCCACGGGTCTTTGAGTCGCTTCCTGCGGGACTTCTCCACTGCGTTCCTTCAGGGGACCAGCACGAGCAGATCTGGCTGCGTCCTTGCCTGGCTTCACTGGCACTTTCCCCTCCTGGGACTGAGTGGGAGCTGCGTCAACTGGATGGCCTGCGCAAGGCTCCCCGCGAGTGGCACGACACGCTACGTATGACTCTTACAGCGCTTGACTTCTTTCCGTCGTCTGCCGACCGGTCGCTGTTCGTCCGCTGCGGAACGACCCCGTTCTTTTTTCTGGTCTACGTTGACGACCTGGTCTTTGCCACTCCCGTCCGACGTGCACTGGCCTCCGTAAAGGAGGAACTGCAAAGGATGCACAATTGCACTGACTTTGGTGAGCTGCAGCATTACCTTGGCCTGCAATCCACCATTGACAGGGCAGCTTGCACCATTACGCTGACACAGTCGCATATTGTCGAGTAGATCCTCATGCGTTTCGCTTCCCATTCTCCAAGGTAAAGCTAACCCCTCTTGCTGTGGATCATGGGCTCACGGCTCCACCTTCGGACGAGTCATTTGAGTCCAGCGGTCCATATCCTGAGTTGGTGGGTTGTCTCATGTACCTGATGACCTGTACTCGCCCAGACCGCGCGCTTTGTTCTGCCTGGGAGACACCGACCTTCCCACTGGTACGCTAATAAGAGGGTGGCAAAGTATGCGGCGAGTATATCAGGCATGTGACTTGTCCTTGGAGGGAAGCAGCCAGTTACACTCACAGCTTTCTCGGACTCGTCGTGGGCCGACGACGCTGAGTCGCTGCGGTCTACACAGGGTTTCTGCTTCAGCCTTGGGACCGAAGCTGTTTCGTAGATGTCGACTTGGGCGTCATCCGTCTCCAGTTCCAGGTGTGAGGCAGAGGTGTACGCTGCGGCCATGGCCGTTTAGGAGCTTCCCTGACTGTCTTTCCTCTTCACCGACCTTGGTGAGAGACCTCGTTCTCCCCCGGCCTTGTTGGCTGACAATAGGTCTTCTATTCTGTTGTGCGAGGAGCTGCGACTGGTTGGGAAGGCGAAGCATATCCAGCTTCGTTACTTATCCAGCTTCGTTACTTCCTTCTGCGCGAGTTCGTGGCCAGGCACCTATGAGCCGTGTGGTCTCTGATTCAAAAACATGCAGATATCTTCACCAAGGCGTTGCCGCCTTGTGACCACCAGCGTTTTTGTACCCAGCTGGGCCTTGTATCTATAGGCTCTTGCTTGCGTCGAGATGCTTTGTCTTGTATTCTTGCATCTCACTATCTTTTCTATATCTTTGCTTGTGGACTGGCCTTGTGGCCCTTTACTTCCGTAGAGATGCTTGCCTTGCTTGTCTTGCATGTTTTGCATATCCTATGTTTGCTATATATGTGCATGTGGACTGGTCTTGTAGCCCCTTGCTTGTTCTCAGACTGTGTGGCGATCTTAAGATTCACCCCGAGAGTTGCTTTTTTCTTGTGAACTGGTCTTGGGACCGTTGCCTGTTCTTGGTGACTGGTCCTCTGACCCTTGCTCTCGGACTGTGTGGTGACTTTGTGATCCACCCTGAGATATATGTTGCTTTCCACATGATTGCCGTCACCTAGACTCTGGGGGTGTGTCAAACTATACTTGTTGTAGTTTGTTAGTCTAGTTTACGTGTTATAGTGAGTTATGCAGTAGAGGGTGCAACCCCCTTTACGATTTGCTATATGTTTCCTTGTACTGCTTCTTTCTAGTCATTCATTCCACCGTTCCTATCTTGACACTACTTCCGATGTCGCTGACTTTGTTGCCACGAGCCGCCTTGACTATGCCACGCGTGTGGTTGCTGCTCCACCTCCCCGTCCTCTGTTCGTCGGGATGAGTTTGCCCTTGTCTGTGACGTCTTAGAGGACAGGCAGTTTGAGCTGGAGTTCTTGGCAGACGCTTCCCCCTCTCTCTTCGCCATGCTGCTTTCTCCTGAGGGAGTCCCTGGCGCCCTTGATATACTAACTCCTTGCACGTACTGTGAGGCAGTGTCAGGGGAGTAGGCCTCTTAATGGAAAGCGGCCATGGATTCAGAGATAGCGTCTTGGAGATCCACAGGCACTTACGTCGACGCAGTTCCCCCTCCCAGGGCGAACGTAGTCGATGGCATGTGGCTCTTCAAGGTGAAGCGGCCGCCTGGATCACCGCCTATGTTAAAGGCGTGCTACGTGGCCAGGGGCTTCAGTCAGCGTGAGGGAGTCGACTTCTTCCAGACCTTCGCCCCGACCCCGAAGATGACTACTCTTCGGGTGTTACTTTACATAGCAGCACAGCGAGACTACGAGCTGCACTCCCTTGACTTCCCCACTGCGTTTCTCCAGGGCCGCCTACACGAGGAGATCTGGCTGCGCCGTCCTCCTGGCTTCATTGACATTTTCCCACCTGGGACCTAGTGGAGCCTGAGGCGACCGGTCTACGGTCTCCGCCAGGCGCCTTGTGAGTGGCACAACCTTTTTCGCTCCATGCTTTGTGACCTTGGGTTTCGTCCCTCTTCTGCTGAACCGTCGCTATTTTTTGTGCTGGTCCCACTCCTTTCTTTATACTTGTCTATGTCGACGACTTGGTCTTTGCTACTGCAGACAGGGCAGCTCCGGCTGAGGAGAAGTCCGAACCGCTGAAGAGACACACGTGCACTAACCTCGGTGAACAGCAGCGCTACCTTGGCCTGCGTATCACCAGGGACAGAGTCGCTCTCACCATCACTCTGACTCAGTCACACATGGTGCAGCAGGTCCTTTAGCGGTTCGGGTTTCAGTTCTCCACCACACAGCCCACTCCTCTTGCCGTTGACTACAGACTCACATACCCTTTTCCCGATAAGCCCTTGGAGTCTAGTGGTCCCTACGCAATGCTTCTGAGCTGCCTCATTTACCTGATGACTGGTACTTGGCCGGACCTCGCATTTCCTCTTAGCATCCTCCCTCACGTTGTTTCAACTAGGAGACACCATCCTGTTCATTGGACGGTTGTTGTGAGGGTGGTGAAGTATCTGGTGACTACAACAAGCAAAGGGCTTGTGCTTGGAGGAACTCAGCCAGTTGTGCTGACCAGACACTGCGACTCTTCCTATATCGACGACGTGGAAACTCAACGCTTGACTCAGGGGTACTGTTTCAGCTTGGGTGCTGAAGCTGTATCATGGTAGTCTATTTGGTCGTCGTCGTCTGTGGGTACCTCTAGTGCTGAGGCTGAGATCTACGCCGGTGCCATGGCTGCGTAGGAGATTCGGTGGTTGACTTTCTTACTCACCGACCTTGGTGAGCGGCCTCGTTCTGCACCGACCTTGTACGCTGACAACAAGACTATGATTCTCTCGTGTCTAGAGCCTCGACTGGAGAGCAGAGTGAAGCACATTGACGTCAGGTATTTTCTCCTGAGAGAGTTTCAGCGATTTGGTCGGGCACACTTGGGCTTTGTGGCCTCAATGGCCAACACTGCAAACATCTTCACCAAGGCACTTCCGCCTTGTGACCACCACTGTTTCTGTCTGCAGTTAGGCCTTGTTGAGACTGGCAGGCCCTCGGCTGCTGTAGTGTTGCCTCTTGTTGCTTGTATTTGCATTTATTTAAACTTGAAAACTCTTGAACTGGCCTTGTGGCCACTTGATTGATTGTGCTTGGACTGTGTGGTGACATTGTGATCAACCTTAAGCCTGCTATGCTACTTCTCTTGACTAGTCTTGTGAACATTTGCTTGTCTTGGTCATTTTGATGCCCCTCACTTAGGCTATGGGGGTCTGTCAAAGTTATGTTATATAGTTATTTAGCCTGTAGTGAGTTGAATACTCGGGGGTACATAATTTCAGTTGACACTTCCTTGTACCACTCCCCTTTGACCTAATTCATTATTTTGCTATACTCTGAGAGATTCCGCGATATACATGCACTCGTGTAGTGGAGGGGCGTCTTGGTGAGGGGGGTAGTGTATGTATTTTTTCAGGATTACTTACTGCGAACCTCAACATCACGTACATGACCAACCGTTTCTTCGCCTGTTACTGCTAAAAGGTAATTCGCTGCCTTCGTGCCAGGGCCTATTTTATCAGTGTAATTTACCCTTCTATACTGATTACAAGGGTGAAATTTAGGGTGACACTGATGTGTTTGGGTAATGTTTTGGCGGATTAGTATTTCCCTGATATCTATGTGTAACTGTGTATGCCACACTGATGCACTTGGGTATTTTTTCCCTTAGCAAAGTTTTCCCTGAAGAGTGTACAGAAGCCCCCCCCGCCCCCCCCTTTCAAGGGAAGAGAGGTGATAGAAGAGGATGGTGGGAGGTGAGGTCAGCAGGGAAAGGGAAGAGATGGCGAAGGGAGAAGGTAAGGTGATGGCATGGGGGGATGATATGGGATGGACGGGGGAATGAGATAACAATTGTTGATTGTATGAATGGCACTGGCTGGGTGAGAAGAGAGGATATAGGAGGTGATGACAATGGGAGATGAATGATAATGGCTAAGGGGGATGAGAGGATATGGCAAAAGGGGATGAAAGGTGATGACAATAGGTGATGGGGGTTGATTGTTAATGACTGAGTTAGTGATTGTTGATTGTTAACTCCCCCCTCTGACCTCACCACCCTTCCCCCTCTCACAGCACATCCTTACCCCCTCTCATCGCACCTACCGTCCCCACTCTGGCCTCAACTCCCTTTCCCCTTCCTCGTCTCTCTTCCACATCTCACATCAACTCCATTCCCCCTCCCCAAGCACGTATATTCCCGATCCCCCCTCACCTCCCTTTCCCTTCTCACCTCGCCTTCCCCCCCCCCCCCCCCCCCCCCCCCCTCACCTAAACTCCGAAGGACAGTAAGCACCCCTGTCCCCCCTCTGACATCACTTCTGACCTAACCTTACCTCCCCCCCTGACCTCACCTCCCGTCCCCCCCCAGAAGCACTTATCTACCTCCTATCATGTCACCACATTTCCCCCAGCCAGCACCTCCCTTCCCGCCTCTGTTCCCCGTCACCGCCCTTCCCCTCTCTGACACCACCTATTTCCTCCCAGCCAGCACATCCCTTCCTCCTCTCTCAGCACTTCCCTTCCCCCTCACTAGGCACCTCTCTTCCCCCTCTCACATCGTTGCATTCCCCCCAGCCAGCACCTCCTTTCCCCCCTCCGACACCGCCTACCTCCTCGCCACCAGCACTTCCCTCCGGCATCTCTCAACACTACCCTTCCCCCTCGCCCAGCACCTCCCTTCCCCCTATCACAGCACCTCCCTTCCCCCTATCACAGCACCTACCTTCCCCCTATCACAGCACCTCCCTTCCCCCTATCATAGCACCTCCCTTCCCCCTATCACAGCACCTCCCTTCCCCCTATCATAGCACCTCCCTTCCCCCTATCATAGCACCTCCCTTCCCCCTATCACAGCACCTCCCTTCCCCCTATCATAGCACCTCCCTTCCCCCTCTGTCCTCACCTCCCTTATCCCTCTCAGAGCACCTCCCTTCCCACCCCCTCTCTAAGCACCTCTCTTTTCCATCTCACACCGTTGCATTGCCCCAGCCTGCACCTCCATTCCTGCCTCCGTTCCCCGTCACCGCCCTTCCCCCCCTCCGACACTGCATATTTCCTCCAAGCCAGCACCTCCCTTCTCCCTCTCTCAGAACACCTCCCTTCCCCCTCTCTCAGCACACCTCCCTTCCCCCTCTCACAGCATCTGACCCTCTGATCTCATCCCATACCCTCCTCCCTAAGCACCTCTGATCCCCCTCTCACATCACCTCTTTCCCCCTGCCAGCATCTCCATCCCCCCTCACTAAGCACCACCCTTCCCGCCTCCCTTACCCCTCTCACAGCACTTCCTCACCCTTCCAAGGGTTCCCTCCTATCCGCCCCGGCCCGGGTACTGTTAGAGTTGAGTTTTGATGGGTTCTATGAGGATGCGTCGGTTGTACTGTCATATCTTGGACATACTACTATCATTTTCCCCCTTTGTATGTAAAATAACGTATTCCCTAACCTCCCTTCCCCCACTCCGCGCACCTCAACTCCCTTCCCCCTCCCCAAGCACTTATCTTGCCCCTCTGACCGCACCCCCCTTCCCACTCTTACATCACCTCCCAAACCCCTGCCAGCACCTTCTTTCCCCTCTCCACGCACCTCCATTCCCCCCTCTGACCTCACCTTCCTTACCCTCTCCCCTCACCTACATTCCCCATATAACCTCACCTCCCTTCCCCCTCTCACAGCACCTCTTGCCCCCCTCCCAGCACTTTCTCTCCCCTCTCCCAGCACCTCCCTTCCCCCCTCTGACCTCACCTTCATTTCCCCCTCCACTCACCTACCATCCCCCCTCTGACCTTACCTCCCTTTCCCCTTCCCTCACCTAAATTCCACCACTCACCTCACCTCTCTTCCCCCTTCCAAAGCACTAATCTTCCCCCTATGACCTCACCTCCCTTCCCCCTCTCACCTCACCTCCCTCCCCCCTCCATAAGCACGTATCTTCCCCCTCCCTGCTCACCTACCTCCCCCTTCTAACAGCACCTCCCTTCCCCCACTCATCTCACCTCCCAACCACCTCTGACTTCACCTCCCTTTCCACTCCCTAAGCACCTATCTTCCCCATCTCACAACACCTATTTCCCCCCTGCTAGCACCTCCCTCCCCCCTGTCTAAGAACTTCTCTTCCTCCTCCGAACTCACTTTCCTTTCCCCCTCCCCTCACCCACCTTCACCGTCTGACCTCTCCTCCCTGCCCCCTCCCTAAGCACCTCTTTTTCCCCTCTCACATCACATCCGTTCTCAACATATTCCCTCCCCCTCTGACCACACCTCCCTCCCCCCTCCCACAACACCTGTAATGCCCAAGCCCCTTATAGTAGAGTTTACAATGGTTATATAGATCCCAAGTACAAAGGGTAAACTATATCTATGCCTATAAGAAGGCCTTGGTTGTTGTAGGAGAGTCTTCTTGAAGCTCTTGATAAGAAACACTTGGAACAGTTGTGTAGGGAGTCGTGTGAGAGAGCTCAATGACTTAGGCAAAATAATCCCATTTCCAATTGATTAGTTGGAGTGGGAGGTGAAGAATAAGCTTGCTAGCTCAAACCCCCTCAATACACCCCTTTGGGAACTCTCCCAACCATGGTTTCCATAGTGGGAGGGTCCCTGGGCTTGGAGCCTATGTGGCAGATTAGTTGGGTTGGCAAAACCCAACCTAGAACCATTTGTATGGTTGTGTTTTAGATAGAGTAGATTGCAACACTGAATTGGCAGTTTCTGATTGGTTGAAAATCCATTCTCTCAACATTCAACTTTGATGGTTTAGAATTTTCCAATCCTATTGGTCAAAGTTTGGAAATCCCAACCCAACCTTTCTCTCCCAACCCAACCTTCAATCACTCGTAGCCCAATTTCTATCGAGAACCATCTCGACGAATGCCTTAGAGTGTTAGGTCGTTAGTGAGTTAGGTGAGAAATAGGTCGATGCGTTACACTCCTCCCCCCCCCCCCAGGTGGCAACGTCCCCGTTGCCCTAGGGTGCTTCTTAGGACAAGCGCTTCGAGCCCGGCGCACCACATTACGACCAGGGTCAACCCCGTCCACTGGTTGTGGGCTTGCTCGTAGAGCCAGGTCTTCCATATACGCTTGAACTGCCGACTCGATCAAGTGTTCTTCAGGCTTCCAAGAGTTGTGTTCCAACCCATAGCCTTTCCACTGAACTAGGAACTCTCTAACAGTTTTGCAGCCGCGTTGTCGATCACGGTGCGTTAGCACACGCTCGACTTCATAAAAGAGTTCCTTCTCAAGAACGATGGTTGGTGGTGGTAAGTACTTGTCTTCTACAACGTACTTATTCAACTTGAGCCTATAAGCGACCTCATAAACATGCGCAATCACCTCGAAGGGCCCAATCCAACGAGGGAAGAGCTTTCGTGCTCCCGGAATCTTGAGACGAATATTCTTCGTACTCAATAACACTTCGTCGCCAATTGCAAAGACGACTTCTCGGCGTGTCATGTCGGCATAGGACTTTTGCCTCTGTTGGGCAAGCTGCAACCAATGACGAGGGGACTTCAACACCACTTGCCGCTTTCGGCTGGGATTTTGAGGTTCTTAATCCCATGCGTCGCAGGGGTTGTGGGGTGCCGACCACAGTTCAGGAGTCAAGGACAAAGGGTTTCTCATGCGTGCTTTCATGCACAGAATTGTTCACAGCAAATTCCACGACTGGCAACAATTTATCCCAATCGTCCTGAGTTGGGCTTATGAAAGAACGAAGCATTTGCTCAAGGGTGCGGTTGGTCTGCTCTGTCTGTCCATCCGTTTGGGGGTGGAAAGAAGACGACATCTTGAGTTTCGTTCCCAGTGTCTTAATGACCTCTTGCCAGAACCGACTTGTGTAGCGCGGGTCTCGGTCAGACACCATCACACGAGGCAAACCGTGTAAGCAGAATACGTGCGTCACAAACAACTTTGCCGTATCCTCCGCAGACACGTCAGTCGTCGTGGGCACGAAGTGCACCATTTTGGTCAATCGGTCAACAAACACTAGTATCGTTGTATGACCATCTCGTGTCTTGGGGAGATTGGTGATAAAATCCATCGATACACTCTCCCAAGGTTCGTGGGGAATCTCGAGTGATTGAAGCAAACCACCAGGTTTTTGTGTGCTCGGCTTGTTTCGTGCACACGTGTCACAGCGAGTTACAAACTGCTGGACCTCAATGCCCCATCCCGGCCATCAGTATACATCACTTAGAGCCCACCGGGTTTTCTTGACACCCAGGTGTCCTCCATACTTCGTGGCGTGCACCTCTGCTAGGATATAATTCCGCAGGTTTCCAACATGTGGAACTACAATTTCTTTCTTGTACCACCAGAGCTCATGCTCCCACAAAAGATCCTTTGTATTCTGTGGGTTCTGAAATCAGGAATCAATAATATACCCTGCGTGGATGCGTTTTAGAAAACCACCAAAGGTGATCTCACTCACTCGAGCAACTGCGAGGATGTTGAAACAAGCAGCGAATACTACTTTATGTTCACTATCATCAATCCTCGTTGCTGCACCAATTGGAAGTCTGCTCAGAGGATCAGCCATGTTCGTCGAGCCCGCTCGATATCGAATATCGTAGGTGAACCCAGTAAGGAGTTCAATCCATCAAGCTTGACGGTGGGTGAGTGTGGTTTGTGTGGCAAAATATGTGTTCGGGCAGTAGTCGGTTGTGACCACAAAGTCGACACCTTCCAAATAGCATCGCCATGTTCGTAGCGCATGCACAACCAACAACAATTCATGTTCGGAAGTTGTATAGCGCTGCTAAGCCGGGGAAAGCTTTCTACTCTCAAATGCCACAGGGCGTCCTTCTTGCAAAAGAACTGCTCCAATCCCTACTGTCGAGGCATCAGATACCACCTCATAGGGCTTAGACGGGTCTGGAGCATTGGAGCATTGGAGCATTGGTCAGCATGGTTTTAACCTCCTCAAATGCCTTCTGGCATTGATCGGTCCACTGCCAAGCATCACCCTTGCGAATGAGGGCAGTCAGAGGAGCGACTACGGAGGAATAATTCTCCAAGAAGTGGCAAAAGTAATTCGCAAGTCCCAGAAATGATCTGACCTGTCCCACATCCTGTAGAACGGGCCACTATTGGACTGCCGCCACTTTCTTTGGATCACCTTTAGGCCATCGTTGCCTACCAAGTGACCAAGGTATTCCAACTCGCGCTTGTAGAAGTGACACTTCCACAACCGAGCAAAGAATGTATGATCCCGCAGTTTTCCTAACACCCATTTTAGATGTTGCGTGAGTTCTTCTGTCTTCGAGTATACGAAGATATCATCCAAATATACAAGGACAAACTGGCCAATTGCCTCCCGAAACATATCATTCATTGCTCGTTGAAATGACGCGGGAATATTTGTCAAGCCAAAACTTAACACACACCATTGAAAATGCCCTAACGGCGTTCGAAAAGCCGTTTTTGGAACATCTTCGTTGGTGATGCGCAACCGATGATACCCTTGAGCTAAGTCCAGCGCGCTGAACCACTGAGCTCCTTGGAGCCGATCGAAGAAATCCTCTATGCGTGATAGAGTGTATCTGTTCTGCACCGTAAACTTGAACTTGTTCAAGGCACGATAATCTACGCAAATGCGTAATCCTCCGCCCTTCTTGTTAACGAACAAAATCGGTGCTCCGTAAGGGGATGCACTGGGTTCAATCCATCCTTTTCTGATGTAATCCTCGATCTGTTGTTTTGCCTCCTCGTACTCGGCTGGACTGAGGCGATATAGAGGTCGAATGGGTGGAACTTTTCCTGGTTCAACAGGGATGGTGTGGCCCACTTCGCGGTCAAGTGGAAGTCCATCAGGGATGGCTTCAAAAACTTGTTTGAATTCCTCCGCCAGTATTTGCATTTGAGGAGGAAAATCCTCAACTGCTGGCTCCGAGGTATCGACATTTTCAAGCTGTACCACGAATAGTGTATCAGCTGATTTGACACAATGCCCAAACTGGTTGGCCAACACACACAACGCGCTGGGACGTTCCGGCGTCTGTGTTTCAGTGAGCAAAGTATTATTGACTTGCCACTGGATTGTCTTTTCTGGTCTTGTTGAACGAGACAGTGTTGTATTGGAAGTCCAATTTGACTTCGTTGGCTCGTAACCAATGCATGCCAAGGATGAGGTCGACACCAGAAAAAAGCGGCGGGACGTACACGCGAACTGTTTCGCTATAGTCTTGTACATTCACGTCGATATGTGTCTGTCCTTTACTTGGAATGACACGATCGTCACCCATGCAAATGGGACAAGTCAGTCCTACAACGAGGACGTTGCGTGTCGTAACCCAGGGTTCGTCAACAAGGGAAACTGACGCGCCCGTATCGACAAGAATCCTTGCTTCGTCCCCATTCATGCGTCCACATAACAGTAAATTCCGTTGGAATCTTGGACGAATGGGACAAGCGACAACTAGTTTAGGGGGTCGGTAGTACACCGTAAATTTGTTGTGAGCGCGTCCAAACGTTTGGGAGTTGGTCCACCAGACATGGTGCCCTTTGCCCCATGTTGCCAGGATATGCCACTCGTGAAATCGGCGGAATAACTCTCCTTTCACAATTCGAGTCACCAATCCTACCAATGTGAGCGGGTGCTCTTGGACACAATGGTCCACAATATCCATGATTGCTGGCAACTCTTTGAACAAGCAAGAGATTATTGAGAATTTATCTCTTAAGGATTCAATTGAAATTTTTGCTACTGGGTATGATCGAGCTTTAAAAGCAGATTTTTCATTAATAGAAGAGGCATACAAACAAGCAATTTTGCATGATGCAAGCTTCTCAAGCTTTAGCAAATCCTTATCACGAAGAACATAAGCCTCATCTACTCGATCTCGCTTACCAACTAGGTACCCACCCCCTAGTTGGGCTTCCGAAAATCATTCGAACCCGAAGGGCTCGAACCATCCGGCTTCTTACCCTGGTTGGGCTTGCCGGAGTTCTTGACGGACTTCCTCCAACGGCACTGATAGGCCTTGTGGCCGAGCTTGCCACAGATGTGGCAGCCCGCCGGAGGCTTATCAGCATCGTAGGGATCCTTGGCATGCCCTTCATGGGGCCTCTTGGACTGAGTCCCAGAAAATTCCTCCTTCTGCTGATAGGGCCTCTTCCAAGAGCCATAGCTCATGGGCGCCTGGGTCCTTCAATGTCAGCAGCAGCACCAGCAGCATTATCTCCTTCATTGCCAGCAACCGGCACCTCCTTGGTAGCATCCATCTCTTGACCAGAAGCCATGAAACAGGTTAAGGAGAACGAGATCTCGACAGATCTTATAATAATCTTTAAGAAATTTGATTACTCTTTTAAAATAATCCAATACAGAATATCTTAATATGGACTTGTTTGCAAGTTCTCTCTATCACCTCAATGATAGACCAAGATATACTTAAAAGAGTAATCCTCAACAAGTCCTTATAGATCTGAAGATATACTCTTCTACCCACGAGGTAGATCAAGAGTTTTTCACCAAAGGTCGGTAAGAGAAATTAATCTCTTCAAATTTCTTCTTAATGTTGATGAAAAAAAAAAAAAAAAGTAGTTGCAGATCTTGCAAGCTCCAATGGTGTGTTGAAGAGATTGAAGCTTGAAAGTTGTAGATACTGAAGATGCTCTTGTAGATCTTAAAGAAACAATTGTAGATCTTGAAATTTCTTCAAACTTTTCACAGCTCCTTGGATGAACTCCTAGATCCACAATCTAGGATCCTCTTAAAAAAACCACAAGACCAATGGCCACACAAGACCAAGGAAGAACCTTGCTCTAGATACCAATGTAATGACAAGCCCCTTGTAATAGAGTTTACAATGGTTATATAGATCCCAAGTACGAAGGGTAAGCTCTATCTATGCTTATAAGAAGGCCTTGGGTTGTTGTAGGAGAGTCTTCTTGAAGCTCTTGATAAGAAACACTTGATAATCCCATTTCCAATTGATTAGTTGGAGTGGGAGGTGAAGAATGAGCTTGCTAGCTCAAACCCCCTCAATACACCCCTTTGGGAACTCTCCCAACCATGGCTTCCATGGTGGGAGGGTTCCTAGGCTTGGAGCCTATGTGGCAATTAGTTGGGTTGGCAAAATCCAACCTAGAACCATTTGTATGATTGTGTTTTAGATAGAGTAGATTGTTACACTGAATTGGCAGTTTCTGATTGGTTGGAATTCCAACCTTCAACATTCCACTTTGATGGGTTGGAATTTCCCGACCCCATTGGTCGAGGTTTGGAAATCCCAACCCAACCTTTCTCTCCCAACCCAACCTTCAATCACTCGTAGCCCACTTTCTATCGAGAACCACGAAATAGGTCGATGCGTTACAACACCTCCTCTCACCCTTTCATGGCAGCTCCATTCCCCCGTCTGACCTCACATCCCTCCCCCCTTCCCTCTCATTCTGCCATGTTCCACCATTTTGCCTCTCATTCCACCATTTACCACCATTTCGCCTCCCATTCCACCAATTAACACCATTCCGCCTCCCCGCCGACTTCCACCATTCCGCCCACCATTTCGCCTCTCTTTTCGCCATCTACCGCCATTCCGCCACTAATTCCGCCATGTACTGCCATTCCGCCACTAATTCCGCCATCTACCGCCATTCCGCAACTAATCTCGCCATCAACCGCCATTCCGCCACTAATCCCACCATCTATCGCCAATCCTCCACTAATCCCGTCATCTACCGCCATTCTGCCACTAATTCCGCCATCTACCGTCATTCTGCCACTAATTCCGCAATCTACCGCCATTCCTCCATGCTTGTCCTTATGGAATTATCCCGCAAATTTGTCGAGCTCACCTACTAAAGGCAGGGTATGTGTGCGAGGCAACCCGGATACTGGCAGCTCCGCGACGAGAGTGGATAACAAGAAGTGGCATTGCTGCCTTTCTAGATTGTGACGTGTTTGTGCTGGAGAATCATGATGCAAAATGTAGGTGAAGTGATGGGGAGCGCGACTCAAGGGAGTGGGTTGTCTAATTGCATTATGGGGTTCTTGGTGATCGACCTATGAGGACTTCTTTGTAATAGCTGTACTCTAGGACACGCGATAGTAAAGCGTAAAACATTTGAACGAGTGCAGGAACTACGCGCGTTGTGAGGGCATGTCCAGCGCGTACGTTTACAGCTACCTCGTGCTACAGTTACCACTTTTCTGATTTGTAACCACATTTTTACAACTTTTTTGGACACGAACACCTATGATACGTAAAACCAGTAACAGCCCACACATGCGCCGAATCATTAACATGACGCGAAACGCACGTAACAATCATCAGAATCAGCCGTACACTCGTCCACGTCGCTACAGTGACGGTTTAGCGAAGTCGAGGCCGATTTTCGTGAGAATCTGGGGTTCTCGCGAAACTGAATCTTGCGAATATTTATGGGAATCGAATTGCCACCCTTCTGGTTACAGAGTGGTGCTGTCCCCACTATTGCGCAACATGATGTTCGGCTTGTGCTGAGAGGTGGATTGTGTCTCCCCGCACATTTTTGGACGCGAAACCAAAATGGTACACCTGGCGCTACAGTGTTTTGCGAATAATTCCAAATACGTTAAAATTAAGTAAAAATCCCGAAGTGTACGCGCTGGACACGCCTTGAAAATGGTAGAGTTGGTCTCATATTTCCAACTCCTGTAAAATGCTTGGTCAGCACATGGGAGAGTGCGACACTTTGGCCCAATTTGGCAAGCATAATGGCCATTATCACCATTATGGGCATTTTAACGGGCCCCCAAAAAATGGCCCCAAGAAACAGACGTGAAAACAGACTGTAGCTGCAGTGAAACTTCGGAAAAATGGGCCCGAGTGTTCGGTTGGCATTAAATGGGCCACGATTAATGGCATCAACCGGAAATGACACTTCGCAGAAGCCCGTATGCACCTGCGCTGATGGAGCGCAGAATCACTGTACTGGCAGCCCAGGCAGCCCTGCAAACCAGCTGGAAACGTCTAAAAAAATCGTGAGCGTTCGATGTGTTAGTGACGGTGTGTTGGTGAAGTGTGATTTTCCAGCGGGCACGAAGACGGGTGAGAAAGTATGGGAAATATTTTTTTCAGGGCAAGATGTGATTGCCCCGAATCAATGATACCCCGCATGGTGCGGGACCTCGAGGCCGCATGGTGCGGCGGATGAGAAAATGGACAGTTTGCCTGAGAATTAGGGTTCGAGAAAGGTTCCTCTGGTGGAAAATGCGAGCGCTAAAAGGGGTGTTCAACTGGCATTCCATTATTGTCTGGTTCGGCGATGATCCGCTTATATCAAGCCTACATAACCTTTCACGCGCTTATCAAAGAAGGTTCCAGGGTGGTCGGTTTACTGTAGCCCATACGGGGAAACCATTTTTCCAATGCCTGCCAAACTGGGCCTCTGTTGTCGCACCCTGTGGTCTCGTCGCGCTGGTGTGCCTCCCAACCTGGCTTGTCAAAGTTCCTGGGGCCAACACTTTGAGTCTTGAGCTGCTCAAAGTTTGGCCCTTATTTTCGCGAAGGTGACCAATTTTTAGCCCTTAACGATCAGGGGCGCAGATCAAATTCAAAACTTGAAATCCGGGCTTCCTTAAGAAATGTACGTGAGCCCTGATGTCCCAAAGGCGAATGTCCAACTATTACTTAGCAGCGGGAAGGAGCATACTAACTCATCTGTACACCTAGAGCAGGAGGGGGGGGAGGGCTGGGGCAGGGGAGGAGGGGCCTCGTAGGGCTAAACATCGGCAGCAAAGAAGTCGTTTAAATTCTTGTGTACAATCGTAAATCACTTCCAAGGACATTCGTTCTCATGTAGTACCAATAGTGTGGACTGATGGGCTGAGTTCCATTCTCCACGAAAGGGTGTCAGTGTCGCGAGTCCAGTGTGAGTACTGGGAACTGTGAGGGAGTGTTGGACTTCGAAATATTTTGCAACTACAGCCATAACATCAACACTATAGAAATTTCATTCATGCCTAAGTAGAGGGGATAATGAGAGCGGGAGGAGAAGAGTGGCTACTTACTCTTCTCGTAGGGCTACTTGTACTTCTCATCCGGGAAATTAGGAAAAGGCCCCAGACCAGCCCTTAACGGATCCGGGTTGATACCCCAATTTCTCAAAATCAGCCCGTAAGAAAAACGGGCTCCCCTCAAAACCAGCCCTTTGAAACGCAGAAGCTGGCTGGGAGTTAGCCCGGAATGTTCAGGGCATTAAGGGCAAATTCACTTGAATCGACAGCCCTGCTCCCAACCTGGTTTGGCGAAACCATAGCCTGGGCCGCACCACGTGGGTTGTACTGAACATTTGGTTTGCGGGGCCTCCCCACAACCAACCACCCTTCCCAAAGCTAAATTTTGCTTGGGGGTGTTATGCGACAAAACAGGTTGTTACCAAATCCCAAGCGTTTAAAGCAGATGTATACATTTGGCAGGGCCAGTGCCAAATGTTTATAAATCGTACATGGTGGTTACCGAATCACAAGCCTATCGAACCTCTCTCTCGAGAAACAAGCAGCCCCCAACTCCTCCCAGCTCAAAAGTTTATGGATGTTCAAAAGTATACTGATTCATTTCCCCCTGCAACAGCTCACTCCTGTGGCGTTCTTGGCGTTCACTACTAGAATAATCTTACCTACACCATTGAAGTGCGTCTCTTAGGCTTAGGTCATACACCGGAGCCAGCATCGCCGAATACGCATTCATTCGTTTGGTCGCCGCAGCGTCGCCTCGCGGCTTCGCCACACTTTTAGTCGATATCTCGTTGCCTCCCCACGCAGCTTAGAGTCGACCTCCGCAAATTGCCTCCGCATCGAGCCAACAGTGGCGACCTCGTCCAACCGCAACTTGCTGCCTCGTAGGCTCGCCTCAACGCTCGCGGCGTCGCCGTGCCGCAAATCCCCGCTCGCGGCGTCGCTGCGCCGCTAATTCCTGCTCGCGGCGTCGCCGCGCCGCAAATCCCCGCTCGCGATGTCGCCTCGCCGCAAATCTGGTCGCGGCGTCGCCTCACCACAAATCCGGTCACAGCGTCGCCTCGCCGCAAATCCGGTCGCGTCGTCGCCTCGCTGTGAATCTCATCGTCGTGTCGCCTCAATGCAAATCCGCTCTCGACGTCGCCTCGCCGTGACACGCTGCGTCCTCACGCCACCGCGATTGCGCTGGCCGCGCCACACGCTGCGGGCCCTCGTGCTCCTCCCAATATCCCCTTTCCACAGCCCGCTTCCTTTACCGCCTCCCAATCTCCCCTTACCGCCTCTCATTCTCCCCTTCTAACATCTCGTTATCCCCTTACCGCCTCCCTGCATCCCCATGTCCCAAAATCTCCCCATCCAACACCATTCCACCACATCCCTACCCGCATCTTCCCTTCCCTCCCTTCCCTGCCTTCACTTCCTTACCTTCCTTTTTCTCCCTTCTATGTTTTCCCTGCCTTCCATGCTTTCCCTCCCTTCCCTCCCTTCCCTCGCTTCCCTGCCTTCCCTGCCTTTCCTCCCTTTCATCCCTTCCCTCCCAACCCGTTCTCCCCTTCCCGCATCCCGCCTCCCCATCTCGCATTCCCGCCTTCCCATTCCCCTTCCCGCCTCCCCATCTCCCATTCCCGCCTTCCCATTTCCCTTCCCCCTCCCCATTTTCCCTTCCTGCCTTCCCCTTCTCCTTCCTTCCTCCCCATTTTCCCTTCCCTGCCTTCCCTGCCTTTCCTCCTTTCATCCCTTCCCTCCCATTCCGTTCTCCCCTTCCCGCATTTCCATCTTCCCTTCCTGCCTTCCCACTCCCCCATCAGAAAAATTGCAATCCGCCCAAAACTGGGCGATGGGGACTTAGGCGATTTTAGGGTTCAAACACTACCACGTAAATGGTCGTTTACTGCTTGGGATAAGGTACTGCTTTGAGATTGGCCGCTTATTGGCGCGAATGGCACGAAGTGGGTAGGAATCCGCGGATCCGTGGGACCTCGGTAAACGGGAGGAAGGGGGGAGTTGAGGGTGTGGTGTTTCAGGCGATTATTGGCCACTTCGGCCAGTTTACAGGGTGGGAGCATTTCGACCTGATACGCAGTGCGATTCCAGGGTAGGGAGGCGGGGGAAAACGGCAGTTTATGCCAGAGTGCGCCCGCCACTCCTGAAGAACACTTCCGCATCTGGTTCGACCCGTCAACAACGCGTTTGCATGTATTCGTTAACAACTACGAACTACCAAAAACATACAGTGGTGTGTTTGGTCTACCACTTTTGTTTTTTTTTTTTTTTGTATATGTATCATCTTTGTCCAAGTGTTGTAAACAAATATCATTTAGTGTTGTAACACACTTACCACTTTTAAAATTAATGTAAAATTACTCTTCTCGTGATTACGAGAATTACCATGTGCAATGATCAGGTTTAGAAAAATGGTCTAATTACGGAACATGTCACAGGTTCATCGTCTCGTTGATTCTTTTAAGCGCAGTTTCTTCACACATTCAGGTGGTTCAATCAATGACCTTGCTATAAGAAATGGTCGGAGCTCATTCGCACAATCACGCAACAAGTAACGCTTGTTCGTGCGTTCGATAGTTTTAATCTGTGCAAGGATAGGCCAATGCGCAACATGGCACCGTTCCATCGTCTGGTTGTTTTGTTTAGCGTCATTTCTTCTACATTCAGATAGTTGAATAGGTTACCAACTGTTTTGAGCTCACTCTCACAACTACGCAGCACGTGACGCTTGTTTGTGCGTTTGCTCAATGGCATGAAACTGTGCAAGGATAGGCCAATTCGTATCATGTCAGCGTTTCATTGTATGCTTGAATTTTTTAGCACCATATTTTCACACATTCATGTACTTGAATCAGTTACCTTGCTATAGGAACTAGTTTGACCTCTTTCACTGATCTGTGCAGCACGTGACGCTTGTTTGTCTGTTCGATGGCCTGAAACTGTGCATGGATAGGACAGTACGCAACATGTCACCTTTTTATCATATGGCTGTGTTTTTAAGCACCATTTATTTACATATTCAGGTATTTAAATCAATTACCTCGCTGTAGGAACTTCTTTGACCTCATTCGCACAACTACGCAGCACGTGACGCTTGTTTGTGCGTTTGATGGACTGAAACTATGCAAGGATAGGTTAGTATGCAACATGTCACCGTTTCATCGTCTAGTTGTAGCAACATTTCTTCACATATTCAGGTAGTTTATTCAATTCCCTTGCCATAGGAAATTTTTTGAGCTCATTCGCACAAATACGCAGCACGTGACGCTTGTTTGTGCGTTTGAGGGACTGGAACTGTGCAAGGATAGGCGAGTGCGCAACATGTCACCGTTTCATCGACTAGTTGTTTTTTTTTAGCACCATTTCTTCACAAATTTAGGTAGTTCAATCAATTAACTTGCCATAGGAACTTGTTTGACCTCATTCGCACAACTGCGCAGCACGTGACGCTTGTTTGTGCGTTTGATGGACAGAAACTGTGCAAGGATAGGCCAGTACGCAACATGTCACCGTTTCATCGTCTAGTTGTTTTTTTTTTAGCACCATTTCTTCACACATTCAGGTATTTCAATCTATTATCTTGAGATAAAAAACTATTTATACCTCATCCATAGCACGTGACGCTTGTTTGTGCGTTCGATGGCCTGAAACTGTGCGAGGATTTGCCAGTACGCAACATATCACCGTTTCATCATCTAGTTGTTTTTTTTAGTGCTATTTCTTCACATATCCAGGTAAAGCAATCAATTATCTTGCCATAGGAACTTGTTTGACCTCATTCGCACAACTATGCAGCACGTGACGCTTGTTTGTGCGTTCGATGGCCCGAAACTGTGCGAGATTAGGCCAGTACGCAACATGCCACCGTTTCATCATTTGATTGTTTTTCTTAGCACCATTTCTTCACACATTCAGGTATTTCAATCAATTATCTTGAGATAGAAACTGGTTTGACCTCATTCACAGAACTACGCAGCACGTGACGCTTGTTTGTGCGTTCAGTGGCCTGAAACTGTGTGAGGATAGGCCGGTACGCAACATGTCACCGTTTCATTGTTTGATTGTTTTTCTTAGCACCATTTCTTCACACATTCAGGTATTTCAATCAGTTATTTTGAGATAGAAACTGGTTTGACCTCATTCGCACAACTACGCAGCACGTGACGCTTGTTTGTGTGTTCGATGGCCTGAAACTGTGCGAGGATAGGCCAGTACGCAACATATCACCGTTTCATCGTTTGGTTGTTTTTTTTAAGCACCACTTCTTCGCATTTTGTCAATTACCTCTCCATAGGAACTATTCTGAGCTCGTTCGCACAATGACGCAGCACGTGACGCTTGTTTGTACTTTCGATGGCATGAAACTGTGCAAGGATAGGCTAGTACGCAACATGTCACCATTTCATCGTTTGGTTGTTTTCTTTAACAATATTTCACACATTCAGGTAGTTCAACCAATTACCTTGCCACAGAAATTGTTTTGAGCTCATTCGCACAACTACGCAGCACACGACAACAAAATGTTTGGATATGCTGTTCATATGATATTCTCACATCATGTCTGGTTTACTTGCTTTGTCGCTGCTTCTGCAAAAGTGTCTCGCCGTGTCATGTCAACAGTCACTTTCGTTGGCCCCCGAGGCTCGACGACATTCGCCAACTTCACTCATTTGTAATTCATTGTAACTTTTGCTGTAATTATGATATTATTCATATTCACTACAAACAAGCTCTTTTAAGGGTTCCAATGCATTACTCATCCTTAGACCATATCAAGCCCATATTGATACTTGATTTATTCTTACAGGTAGTTGAGAAAAAATTGGTATTTAAGAAACAAGAGCGAACACAACTCAAGTGAAATACACATGTTGTCGTTCTATTAACGGTTTTAACCCTAAACCCTTGATTATTTTCTTCGTTTTTATAATCACCTGAGGTTATTTAATTGTAGTAGCTTCACCATTTTTTTGTTGTAAATCCAAAACCCCCTTGTCATAGAGTTGCACTGGAACATGCAATGCAGGTAATTAAAGAGACATATAAAAAAATGAAGTAAACAAGCACGCTAACATCTAGATATTCGTATACCGCAATTAAGAGGGGAGTGGGTGGGGGAGCAGCACGACGCGATGGGGAATTGCGTGGCTGGGCAAAGCTTTGCTCAGCCACGTCAGTCGAGCAAAGCTTTGCTCAGCCACGCCAGTCGCGCAAAGCTTTGCTCAGCTGTCGCTTTTGCTTGTTGTGCCCTCGCTAGACGGCGAAGGCTTTCAAGACTGTTTTTTGTTTTTTTTGCCTGAATTCTCATTTCCGCCATCTTGAGCAACAAAGTGCACGTTCGACTGATGTTTACGCTGCAAATTTAAAAAACTGTATGATGTTCACAACATCGCTGAGGGGAAAACTCATGTGACGGGCACAATGAACAGTGTATCTCGGTGTTGAGATATGCTGTTCAGTTCACGTTTTATGCTAATGATACATTGATGCCGAAACGACCAATCGGAATCAGCTGCTTCCAAACCAGCCTAAAAACGCAAACCAATCATCGAGCACCCTAGTGCCAATAAACGCAAACATAGCAACAAAGCTTGCATTCACCAATCAGTTTATGCAACGTGCTCTGTCCTATCACCACATCAACGCCAACGAAGCAGAAGCGTGACTTCATCGCTTGGGCTTGGCTTCCCCCCCCTACTTTGCCCCCCTCTCTCAACCCATCCTGAACTCATGTAAAGCATGTAGGGCAGCTAGTAATCCACTCGTGTTTCTCTGTTTCTAGTTTCTCACGCCATGTTTCTCAGACTTAAGCGACTCCTTTTCTCTTTGATCTGTCGGCATGTCGAAACTGCTGCGTAACTGTGAGCTCTTCTAATCTCCTCACCTTTCTGCTAGTTTTTTCTTTTATGGCCGTGACTTCGACTGCTTGTTTGTCGTTTCACTCTCTGATTCGCTGTGACTCGTCGAGTACATGTGTTTCTGTTTCTGGTTTTTTCTTGTTTTCCTCGAAGTAACATTGATCCACCTCGTCACGTTAGATTATCTCGCTGACTTCCTGTTTTCGTCAAGCAACCTCGCTGTTTGTAATGCCCTCACCTCTGAAGGGTAATTTCTTGGTCTGCACGTAAATATATCCCCGTTTTCCGCACTTTGTTTGTATTTTTTTTTCCGACATACATTTTCTCCGAACTAACATTCTGCCTCTTGAAACGCAGGTTTAATTGCGTTGCTGGCTTATACTAATGGTGAGAGGAAGGTCTTATAACGGGCTTGGCAATGGCTTCACATCAACATTTTCAGCTTAGTATTCCAGCATATGCAAAGGTACTGTGAGTTATTGGACAGGAATGCGTATGCGTTGTTTTGGGAAACGATAAAGCATTGGATGTAGTTGTAATTATCTTGCTTTGGTGTACATTTGAAAGAGATTGTGTAAACTTGCAGAATTTGTGAAAGCATAAAACTGTTGTTAGAATTACAAATATGCTTGTACAAGGAAATTATGTTTTGCAATGTAAGACCAGCACGGGTGAATCTAAGGCACATTATATTTGATTCATTTTCTGGTAAATATGTTTATTTTGGAATCCCAACTTTCAAATGTAGACAAAAGCAAAATATATATTTTCTCTCAAAAAGCAGGTGTACATTCGCAGTGTGGTAACAAAGCAACCAGGTGCATCTGCGAAGTTAATACGTAACAATAACCAGGGGCATCTGCGAAAATTACTGGGCCACTCTGTGATTACTCGTGAGCTTGCCGTAAACTGCCAGGCACGACAGTTTCTCAAGGCAGTTGGGCAAATGCCGGGAGCTTGGGAATTGGCCGAACTCCAAGTACTCCAGAAACTACCATGTTCCGTGTCTGCAAGAAACTGGCTAGTTTAGCAGTATTCGGCAGATTCTGGCTGGAAACCTGACGGCACTGTAGCAAAAAAGCGGTCGTAAACTGTGGTGCACGCGGTGCTCGGAAAAGGGGAAATTTGGCCAATACACCACTCCATTTACGGGGCGCATGGAAACCCACCGATTTTGGCAGACAACTCCCGCAGATTCACCCAAAAACTGCCAGAATTTTTCCGCACATTTTTTTATGCCCTCCCGCCTCCCCATCTTCCCTCCCTTTCTTCGTTCCCTCCCTTCCCCCCCTTCTCTCCATTTCCCCCTTCTCTCCCTTCCCGCCCTTCTCTCCCTTCCCTACCTTCTCTCCCTTCCCTCCCTTCCCTCTCTTCCCTCCCTTCCCTCGTTTCCCTTGTCTCCCTGCCCTGCCTTCTCTTCCTTCCCTCCCTTCCCCCCTTCCCTTCGTTCCCTCCTTTCTCTCCCTTCACTCCCTTCCCTCCCTTCTCTCCCTTCTCTCCCTTCTCTCCCTTCTCTCCCTTCTCTCCCTTCCCTCTCTTCTCTCCCTTCTCTCCCCTCCCTCCCTTCCCTCCCTTCTCCCCCTTCCTTCCCTTCCCTCCCTTCTCTCCCTTCCCTCCCTTCCCTCCCGCCTCCCCATCTTCTCAACCCCTCTTCCCTTCCCCTCCCTGCATCCCCATCTTCCCGCCCTGCATACCTCTCTCCCCTTCCTGCTTCCCCATATCCACTGCATATTTCCCCATCTCCCCTCCCTGCATCCCCATCTCCCCGCCCTGCATCCCCATCTCCCCTCCCTGCATCCCCATCTCCCCTCCTTGCATCCCCATCTCCCCTCCGTGCATCCCCATCTCCCCTCCCTGCATCCCCATCTCCCCTCCTTGCATCCCCATCTCCCCTCCCTGCATCCCATCTCCCCTCCCTACATCCCCATCTCCCCTCCCTGCATCCCCATCTCCCCTCCCTGCATCCCCATCTCCCCTCCCTGCATCCCCATATCCCCTCCCTGCATCCCCATCTCCCCTCCCTGCATCCCCATCTCCCCTCCCTGCATCCTCATCTCCCCTCCCTGCATCCTCATCTCCCCTCCCTGCATCCCCATATCCCCTCCCTGCATCGTTCCTAAACCCTTCCCTGCTTCTCCTCACTTCTCCCCCGCCCCCTCCTGCCTCCCTTCATTTCCCCCCCCCTGCTTCCCCTCATTTCCCCTCCTCGCTGTGCCCTCCGCAGGCCTCCCTGCTATACTATTCCCTCTTGTTACCTTCCCTGCCGTCCTCCCAACACTGGAAGCGATCTGAATGTGGTCTATAAGCAGGCTAATATTTGTTGCCAAATGCATAGAGAAAGGGTCTATAGTACGGTATTGCTCCTCTTGGCATTTGCCTACAGTTAAAAGTTATATGAGAACATGTTTCGTTCTACCCGTATGTGATGTGAAACTTGTCCATGCATCTTGGAAAGATAAATTGCATTGCTAAATCGTGGTGGTACATAGTGGGCTTCATGACGCATCTCTAGCAAAAACTCACTACCATACTTGCATTACAACGCATACGAGACAAAACAAAAGTGGTGACAAACATTTACTAGTTACGCCTCTACTTGTAACTGCTACCCTCTGTTTCAACACAACCAATTAGCAGAGTAGGCAAAACCGATTGTGTAAGGCCCAACGGGAAGGTGCTGTGAGGCAGAAGGGGAGAAGCAACAAAGGAATTCAAGCACGTGATGGCACTACATGCACAGGAACTAGAGGATAGACGGTAACGAGTGAGTGAGGGGGGAGAGGAGGGCATGCAAGGGAAGGGAAGGGAGAAGGGATGGGAAAGGGAAGGGTGGGGCATGGAAGGGAAGGGCAGCGGGGAGGGCAGGGAAGGGAGGTCAGGGAAGGGAAAGCAGGAAAGAAGGGGATGAATTGGGTGGACTAGCGTCGTGTAATAACGCAGGCGGCAACCCCGACCAGGCCACGAACTCGTCGGGGTGTAACGCACTGCTTCACCCGCACTCGCAACAGCGCAGTGGTGCTGGCCACCAGGGCCACGATACAGGAGGGGAGGCGCCGGAATTGTTTTGGGCACTAAAGTCACTCCTAAAATACTGCCAAATGTATACTGCTGATGTAACACTTGGTTGGAACGAAAAAATATAATATAATGGTAGTCCCACGAAAGTGTTGGGTGATTTAGGGTGTTGTACAGGGAGGCCGGGGACTAGGATTCAGTGTACATGTTTGATAGAAGGCTGATGTTATGAGTTGTCAAACTGAGTTGCGCGGGAAACGAATAATGAAGCTGTGACTCAATGAATTTAGCATACAACGAAAAGGCACACTATTATATAGCGAGACAACCTAGCTAGGCAAGAACCTCAGGAACACGAGGTTGGGTGCAGGTTGGGCAAGGGAAAACCGAAAGCAATGCGAGGTTGCTTCGGCAGCACGCAAAAGTGGCCAAACGTGCACTTCCAAAATGGTTTTTCTTTACACTACCCCCCCTTAAGAAAGGTGGTCGATGTCCGCGACACACTTCCGGGCGAGGTAGTGCGCAGTAGCGAAGGCGCTGCAAGCAAGGCGGATGGCACCCAGGTGTCGTCCTCGATGGCGCGGTCGGTCCAACGAATCAGGAAGTCCACGTGACGTCCCGCTGCGTCAAGTCGTACGCGATGTGCCAAAATTTTCGACGGGTCAAGCGTTGGTTTCGAGACAGGGCGAGCTGTCGAGGCTGCATTTTGGTGGGC
This sequence comes from Closterium sp. Yama58-4, assembly GCA_947470075.1. Lineage (NCBI taxonomy): Eukaryota > Viridiplantae > Streptophyta > Zygnematophyceae > Desmidiales > Closteriaceae > Closterium > Closterium sp. Yama58-4. The sequence continues at coordinate 383,608 of CANIUD010000593.1, forward strand.
AATGTCCGTCGTGACCAAAACAAAGGGCTTAAGGAGGCTGACGTGGAAGGCATCGTGTATACGCCAGTCGTCGGGTAGCAGAAGTTTCACCGTGACGGGTGTGATCATTTTCACAATGCGAAACGGTCTGCAGAAGCGTGGGCAAAGCTTTGAAGAGCCGGGCAGGCGGAGGTTCTTGGTATCGAGAAGCACAAATTGCCTTGTTGCCATGGTGATTTCCCGGCGTAGCAAGTCCGAGCATTTTCGAGAAGTTGCGTTAGCTTTACAAATAGCTTCGACAGCCTTCTCGCGGATGGCTTGAACTTCCGTCACAAAGTGTTGCAAACGTGGTACCGGGTTCTCAAGTGTAGTCGCTGTGGGTACCACCGGATCCATATCGTAATTGAGGAAGAACAGGGAATGGTTGGTCATGCTAGACGGGGCATTGTTGTACGCGAATTCCAGCACGGGGAGTGAATTTTCCCATCGAGCAGGGTCGGGGCAGTTCGTGCGGATGAGCTGCTCCATCGTCTAATTGGCTCGCTCGGTCTGGCCGACAGTTTGCGGGTGGTAGGGCGACGAGAATTGTAGCCGAGTGCCGTACTGCGCCCACGTCTCTTTCTAGAACTTTGATGTAAACTTCGGGTCCTTGTCGCTAATGATCGCGGACGGAATCCCTTGTAAGCGAACGACGGTTGAGATGAAGAGGAGCGCAATTTCTTTGGCTGTGATTGTTGTACGACACGGTGCAAAGTGCGCCATTTTCGTGAGGCAATCGACTACGACGAACACTTCGTCGTTGCCTGACGCGCCAGCTGGCAGCCCCATGACAAAGTCCATTATCACCTGTTGCCAAGGTCGTTCGGGTGGCTCGAGGGGTTGCAGCAGGCCGGCCGGGCGTTGACATGTCGATTTCATTGCCTGGCACACTCTGCATGAAGACACGTAATGCTGCACGTCAGAGTTAGAACCGGGCCAATTGTACGGACGGTGCAGAATTTTGTGCGTCTTGACAACTCCAAAATTTCCGGAGAGGTTCGAATCATGGACCTCCATGATGAGCAATTCCCGGAGCAGGTGATAAGCGGGTACCCAAACTCGGTCGGTCTATGCTTTTAGGTAATAGTCGCCTTTCTGCGTCGTCGCCTGCAGATGATTGCTGTCGTAAAAAACGGGTCCGTCTTGTAGCTGTGGGTTAATAGCCCCGAAAGGAGTGGGTTCGAATGGGTGATCACTACTGCAGTGGATTGTACAGTCGGTCGGGTTATGGCGTCGGCGATGTTATTCGCGCCTTTCTTGTAGGTGATCCTGTAGTGAAAGTGTGACTCCATGTAGTCGAGCCACCGGATTTGTCGCGGGTTGAGGTTGGGTTGCGCGCAGAGGTACTGTAGGGATTTATGATTGGTGCGAACAGTGACATCGGCACCAATCAGGCAGCATCGCCACAGTTTAAACGCATGAATAATGGCGAGCATCTCCTTGTCGTGAATCGGGTAGTTGCGCTCGGCTGCCTGCAATTTATGTGACTCGTAGGCGATCGGTTGTAAGCCGTTGCCGAAATCTTGAAGCGGCACAGCACCGATGGCGAAATCCGAAGCGTTCGTGACGACTTCGAACGGTCGAGATGGGTCGGCCATGCGAAGAACTGGAGGGGACACCAGCAACTGCTTCAGCTCCTAAAAAGCCGCCTCAGCTTCCTCCCCCCATACGAAATTACTGTCCTTATGAAGCAGGTTGGTCAGCGGGCCGGTTATCCCCGCCATATTCGGGATAAACCGTTGGACTTAATTCACAAACCCCAAAAAACTCTGAAGTTCCGTCACATTAGTCGGGCCCTTCCACTCCTAAATGGTCTGGATTTTCTTCGGGTCGATTTTGAAGCCGTCGCGTGTGATGGTGTGCCCCAAAAACTCCAACTCCTACTAAACCCCCCCCCCTTAGACCCTTTGGTGATGAGCAGGTTGTCCTGTAGCCGTTTAAACACGACGTCGAGGTCGCGAAAATGCTGCTCGCGTGTCCTGCTAAAAACCAAAATATCATCCAAGTAGACGATAAGAGCACTTGTCGAGAAGGTTGCGAAACACCCTGTAAGGCCGAAAGGCATCACGGTGAACTCGTAACTGCTGTAGTGGGTTCGAAAGGCGGCCTTGTAATAGTCGTCAGCGACAACCCTAATCTGGTGGTAACCACCGCGTAGGTCAATCTTCGAAAAGTAGCGAGCACCGCGAAGTTGATCGAGGAGGTCGTCGGTGCGTGGGATGGGGTGATTAGATTTGATGGTAACCCGGTTGAGTGCGCGATAGTCGATGCACATGCGAATGTCGCCATCCTTCTTCGGTGCGAACAGGATCGGCGCGGCGAAGGGCGATGTACTGGGTCTGATGAAGCCCTTCTCCAACAGTGACTCAAGTTAACTTCAAAGCTCCGCAAGTTCTGGCTGAGTCAGCCGCCATTGTGTACGAACAGTCGGTTGGGCGCCAGGCTCCAGCTGTATTTTGTGGTCCTCAGGTCTCTTGGGTGTCAGTCCAGGTGGCAGATCGTTGGGGAAGATGTCCGGGTACTGTCGAATCAGCTCCGCTAAGTCAAGTGGTACAGCTGCGTATAGCTTCTCGATGTTTGTTCCGTCATTGTCGGCTACCAACTCGCGCAAGCATACGGCGAACAGCTGCGCGCCTCGGTTGAAGTGGCGAGCAATAGTGATGGCTTTGACGCACGGGGCTTGGATGTAGTCAGGTGTCCATGCATGAAGTTTTATTAGCCCCTCGTGCTTGCTGATGCTGCACGATCTTGTTGTTCAGTCGATGACGGGGTTATACTTTTGCAGCCAATCACGTCCCAGCAGTACGTCGCAGCCGTCTAGCGTCGTCGCGAGAAACTTCATGCTGAAGCCGAAATTGTCGCTGCATTTGATCTGCACCATTCGTGTTTCTTTCAGAATCGCCTGAGGCGTCCCATCCACAAGGCGAGCGTCGATTTCGGGAAGACACCTGTCAAGTTGCAGCTTGCATTTTTTTGCTGTCGCCAAGTTGAAGAGGCTATGGCTGGCCCCTCCATCGACAAATATTTTCAAATTATTGTTTAACACTTTACCAGCGACCAGCACAGGGTGATCCACATGATTATCCCCGTTATTCGGCCGAGTGCGATCGATTGCATGAATCGGAACCACGACTCCATGGGGATGGTGGGGTTTCGGGCGACGGAGAACAATCAGTAAAGGGCCCGCTAATTACTGACTCTTCCCATTTCCCTGCTCCTTCCTACCGTCATCCTTCGCCGACGTTTTCTCGAGGCAGTCGCTCATGTAATGACCCGTCTTCCCACACCGGTAGCACGGTCCCTAAAGAGGGCGGCCGGGTGTTTTAACTACGTTGATTGTGGCCTGTTGGGCCTGGCCACGAAAACGGTTTCGGTTTCCGTCCCTGGAAGCTATTCTTGTGTACTGCATCAATGCATCCGTGGATTCTGGCAACCGTATTGCTTCTAGGAACGATGTCGGGCGGTTTCTACGCACCTCGTACTGTATCTCACACTTGATGCCACTGACGTACTTATCTAACCGCTTCGCTTCCGACATGTCGTCCACTTGGTCAGCGAGGGCCATGAATAATGCTGTGTATTCTTGGATAGATGCGAAGTGCGATCAGGCACGCAGCTTCATGCGGGCTTGCTTCGAGGCGGATACGTGCTCAAAATGATCCCGTAAGGCTGCACCCCACTCCTTCCGCGTGCAAATCGTGGTCACTCCGAAGATTGGTGCTGCCACTTGATTAGCCGATGTTGAGGTCCCGTCTGCGGAGATAACTACTACAACGGGAGCTAGGCTACGGGCTAGGCACGGGTGCTCGTGTGATCTCTGCGTTCACTTGTTCCTTAGTTGTTTCCAAGTGCTCACACTACTTGCTAGTTCACAGGGAGAATTGGCAAGAGTTTCACTAGGAAAGGTTGACAACAATGGTACAATGAAGTTGGCAAGACTAGACTACATCAGAGCTAGCATGCAAGCAAGTCTACTGCCAGCGCAGCACGGTCGACCGCGTGCCAGCACGACTTGGTCGACCGCGCTCCAGCAGTGCAGAGTCGCGGCTTGCCAACGCTGCAAGTCGACGGCGTGCCAACGTCGCAGGTTGATGGTGTGCCAACGTTGCTTCCGCAGGACAGCAGCGCACCCGCTTCGCAGGTGCTCGCAGATGATTGGTGTGCAGTGCCTCGTCACCTGCACAGCACACACACCAAGTCAACCTAGCGCTGACAACTACATCTGATCAGCCACATCGACCTCGGGATACCACCACCGAGGTCGGACTCGCCAACTTCGCCTGGGCGACCGTCGCACTCCTCCGCAGAACCTCGTCACCCAGATAACCTGGTCGACCGGGCAACCACGTCGACCAGCTGCTCCTGTATGTGCCGGTCGACCTCCCAAGTCGACGGCCACCTCCAGTCGACCTCCCCAGGTCGACCACTATGTTCGGTCGACCACCAGGTCGACTTCACGCCTGGTCGACCAACCACCAAGTCGACCAGAAGGCCTGGTCGAATACCAGGTCGACCAGAAGGCTTGGTCGACCAACCAGGTCGACCAGAAGGCCTGGTCGACCAACCAGGTCGACCAGAAGGCCTGGTCGACTTACCAGGTCGACCAGAAGTTCTGTCAGCCGACCACCCAAGTCGGCTACCCCAAGTTGGCGTCACCAAGTCGACGCCCATGCAGTGGCACCCGTGCAGGTCGACTTCCTCGTCGACCAGCTCGCCCACTGCTGCAGGTCGGCTGCACCCCTACACCCGACCACGAAGTCGGCTCCGCCCAAGCGAGGACGGGGCCAACACACAACTCCCGTTGACACTCCCCTACCGCGTTCACGCTTGGGCCCCCAACCCACACGGCAGTACTTCTTTGGAGAAAAGCTCGTCGACGTGCACCCAACACACAGCACGTCGTCCACCGCACCAGCCATGCAAGAGGGCATGGCACCTACTGCTACACGTCGTCGTCGCCCACGTCGGCCAGGCGCACTTGGCCGATTGCAACGGAGCACCGGTTGAAGGCCGGATAGTGCAGCGCCTTCGTCAAGAAGTCGGCCGGCTGCTCAGCGGTTGGGATGTACTGCAACGCAAACTTCCCCCGCTTCACCATGTGCTGCAGCCAGGCCTGTCGCCGCTCCATGTGCTTGAGGTTGCCTGTCAACCCCGTGCCTTCGGCGACTGTGATGGCCGACTTGTTGTCCACCCTAAGGACAGTCGGCTTCCCGGCGTCTAGCTGCCGGAACTCTGCCAGGAGGAAGCGAAGTCGACGTCCCTCCTTGCCGGCTTCGACGGCCGCCACGTACTCCGACTCGGTCGACGACAGCGTCGCGCACTTGATGCGCTGGCTCGACCAGGAGACCGTGGCCTCTCCGTAGACGAACACGTAGCCGCCCGTGCTCGTCCGGCTCTGCTTGTCGCCGGCATCGTCGGCGTCCACGTAGCCGACCAGCTTCAGCGACTCAGGTCCACCGCCGAACTCCAGGGCGGTGTCACGCGTGTTGGCGAGGTAGGCGAGGCAGCGGTCGACCTCGCGCCAGTGCTGGTCGCTCCTCACCGTGAGTCCGCTCCCCAGCTTGCTGCAGGCGAAGGCGATGTCCGGCCTCGTCGTCGTCGCCGCGAACTGCAGCGAGCCGACCTTCTGCCGGTACTCCTCCTCCTAGCGCTCCTGCGCCTCCTTGTCGTCGAAGGTGAGCTCGGCGTAGGCGTCGACCGAAACGGGCGTCTTGGGGGTGCGCCCGGTCTGCTCCTGGTCGAGGAAGCGCCTACGCAGCTTGTCGGCGTAGCCCTGCTGGTGCAGCCATAGCTTCCTCACCGACCTATCGCGCACGATCTCCAACCCAAGGTACTTTCGCACTGGCGAAATCTCACGCAGCTCGAAGGCGACCTCCAGCAGCTCCTTCAGCTAATTCAGCATCGCGGTGCTGCTGCTGGCGGCGAGCAAGTCGTCGACGTAGACCAGCACCCAGCAGGTCACCTCGTCGACGCCGACCTTGAAGTAGAGAGCCTCGTCGACCTGGCTCTTCTTCCAGCCAGCGCCGACCAGCACGTCGTTGAGAGCCTTGTACCACAGCAGCGGCGACTGCTTCAGCCCGTAGAGGCTCTTCAGCAGCTTGCACACCCGGCCGGTCCCGTCATTGAAGTAGTCCGGCTGGTACATGTACAGCACGCGGTCGAGCTTGCTCTGCAGGAAGGCATTCTTCATGTCGAGCTGCATCAGGTTGAGGTCGAAGACGGCGACGATGCTGAGGAAAATCCGCAGCGTGACGTAGCTGCTCACCGGCGCGTACGTCTCGTCGTAGTCGGCGCCATACACCTGCGTGAAGCCCTTCACGACCAGCCTCGCCTTCTCACGCTCGACGGTGTCGTCGATGTGGTACTTCGTCATCAGCACCCACCGGTTCTTCATGATGTTGACCCCGGGTGGGCGTTCGACCAGCTCCCACGTCCCCATGCCGATGAGGCTGCGGATCTCCTCCTCCATGGCGGCCTTCACCGCCGGACCCTTCCAGCTAGCCAGCGCCTCCTTCACCGTCATCGTGGAGATATCCCAACGGTGCTCGGGGTCGGCGTGCATGTCGGGGTCGAGCTCCAGCAGGTCTTCATCCTCATCGGCGTCGTCTTATAGCGGGTCGTCGTCCTCGTCGACCACGTCATACACCGTGGTGAAGGCAGCCGGGACGAAGAAGTCGGGAGGCCTCCGAAGGCGGCCTGTACGCCGTGGTCCAGCCTGGGCCTCTCCCACGTCCCTGTCGATGGACTCCTCGTCGCCCAACTGCTCCCCTTCATCGTCCTCGTCGTCCTGCTGCACCTCGGTCGGCGTCCCGACCGATTCCTCCCCTGCGGTCAGCTCCCCTGCCGACTGCCAGGTCGCCGACTGCTCCTTGGTCGGCTTCACCTCCTCGACCTGCTCCTCCCTTATCCACGTCGACTTCACTCCCACGTCGACTTGCTGCCCGTCACGTCGGCCACCGGCGATGCTCTTGGCCGCAGGCGACGTCCCACTACTCCCCTCATCGCCGGAGGCCGACACCGGAGTCAGTCCACGCAGGTCGGCCACGAGGGGAGAAACATGGGTCGTGGGAGGAGGGGAAGGAGGATGGTCGACCTCGATGTCCCCAGCAGCAAGCTCACCGACCTCCGCGAGCAGAGGCAGCGTCGCCTGCGAGGTGTCGGTTGGCGGGGTGGTCGGTGTCCGTCCTGACACCGGCCCGTGCTCCGACTTCCACACCTCCAGCGACATGTCCTCGTAGAACACCACGTCCGACGTGGTGACCACCCGGTTGTCGGCGATGTCGAGGAGCTCCCAGCCCTTGCTCGCCTCCGACACGCCAAGGTGAAGGCCCCACTTGGCCTTCGGCTTCAGCTTCCCACCACGCTGCTGCTCGGGGACGAGGAACTGCGCCATGCAGCCCCACACACGTGCCAGCGACAAGTCGGGCTTCTTCCCGGTGAGCAACTGGTACGGTGTCGTCCCCGGCGTCGCCGACCTCTCCAGGCAGTTGCGGACCCAGACAGCCTGCCGCAAAGCGAGGTGCCACCAGTGGTGCTGGACGCCCATGTGCAGCAGCATCGTCCGCACCAACTCCACCACCGTCCTCATCTCCTGCTCCGCCATGCCGTTCTGCTGCGGAGTATACGGGCAGGTAAGGTCGTGGAGGATCCCCTTTCCGTCCACAAGTGTGGTAAAGTCCTTCCCGAGGAACTCCCCTCCCCGGTCAGAGCGCAGCATCAACACCGACTTCTTGGTCTGTCGCTCCGCCATCACCAGCCACTGCTCGAACTCCCGCAGCACGTCGGACTTCTTGGCGACCGGCCGCACCCACACGTAGCGGGTCTTGCGGTCCTTCAGCAGCAGGAAGTACAGGCTGCCGTCCTTGGCAGCCACGCGGAATGGCCCGCACAGGTCGATGTGCACGACGGCCAGCACGTCGTCGGCGTCGGAGCCCTTGTCGGGGAAGGTGTGCCGCGCCAGCTTCCCGCCGACACACGAAACACACAGTGAGTCGGTGCCCGACGTCGACTTGAGGTCCAGCCCAGTGGCGACCTCGTGCTTCGCTGAGCTCAGGATGGTGTCCATGCCGACGTGCGCCAGCCGCGCGTGCAGCCTGTTCGGCGTCGACTTCGTCGCCGAGACGATCGCCCGCAGGGCCACGGCCTCCGTCCTGGTCGACGTCGACCTCGTTGAGCAGGGACGCAGGTCGGTGCAGAGGATACGCCCGGTGTAGGACGCCCGACCGAGGACGTCTCCCGCCGCCGAGACGAGCAACATCCCGTCGCCATCCTCCTGCAGCTTCACGCCGCTCTCCTTCAGCTGGCCGGCTGAGAGCAGGTTCGCCCGTACACCCGGGACGTACAGTACGTCGGGGATGAGCACCTGCTTCCCGGCCTCCCCTTGCAAGGCGACAGTGCCGCGACCCTGGACGTCCTGCAGCGCCCCATTGAAGCCACGCACGTACTTCACGTCGCCGCTCGGTCCCAAGTCGACAAAGGCGTCCTTCGTCCCCATCAGGTGGTGGGAGCAGCCGCTGTCGAGCAGGACCACCGCCGGATTAGCCTGCACAGCTGCCGCCACCGCCTGGAAGTCCTCGCCGGCCTCCGGCGCCAGCGAGACGGTCGGCTCCACGACGCCGACCAGGGAGCACGACGCCGACTTGTCATTACGCCCTTTTTCGCCAGCAGAGGAATCGGCGTCCTTCGCCGAGGTCGACGACTTGGTCGACTGCTTCTCCTTGCGCGGCTGGTTTCCTCCTGGACGAGGACGACGACTGCCAGACCTTCCACGGCCTCCCTTGGCGTCGTCGTCGTCGGAGTCACCGCGGTCGGGGCACTCGAAGGAGAGGTGGTCGGGGTCGCCACACAGCCAGCACTCCCGACGTCGACTTCCTCCTCCTCGACCGCTGTCCTTGGTCGACTTCTTCTTGTCGACTTCCTTGGCCGGCTTCGAGCCACTGCTACCACCGCTGCCAGACTGTCCACGCTGCCCCGGTCGACCACCTTGCTTCGCCGGGGCGACGTAGTTTACCTGCGCCAAGAGCTCTTGGGACCGCTCGGCCTCTTGCATCGCCTCGTCCTGCAGGATGTACGAGGTCAACGTGTCCTCGTTGAGCGTCGCCCGCGTGCTCGGCGCCATCGACAGCCGCTTCAGCAGGTTGTAGCTGCTCGGGAGTCCCTGCATGACATGGGTGACGTACGACGCCGTCGAGTACTCTGCGCCGGCCATCCTGATGGTGGCGAGAATCCGCCGAGCTCGGTTGCAGTAGTCTGTCGCCGTCTCCTGGTCGCCCATACGCAAGTGCGTCAGCTGCCCTTCAAGCTGGGCGATGAACAAGTCGTCGGTGACTTGGTAAGTCGACTCGATGAAGTGCCACGCCCGGTGGCCGGCGTCGAGGTGCTCCCTGCATGACTTCAGGGCGATTTGCACGCCCGGCGAGCAGCACCGCGATATGACCGTGAAGGTCAGCAGCTGCACGGCGCGAAACTCCGCACGCAAGTCGGGGTCATCCGGCGTCGCCACGGTACCGCGAGCAAAGTTGATCAGCCCGGCCATCTCCAGCTGGGGCTCGATGGCTTCCTTCCAGGTAAGGATGTCGGGTCGACCAACCAGCAGGGGAGTGACCAAGATCCTATCCGGCGTGAACTTGAAGTAGCCGTAGCTCGGTGCAATCCCGCCTGCTGTCACCTGGGTCGCCGACATCGGCAGAGACCCACTTCGTCGACCTCCGACATCACCCTGCGAGGAGCCTGCAGCCGCCGACGACCGCATCCCTCGCACCTGAACGCCGCCGACTTCATCAGCGTGAATCACACCACGCTGCCTCGACGACATGCCTCCCGCACTGCTGCCGACTTGGTCACCACCGGCGTTGACGCCCACGTCGACGCCGCCCTCAGTGTTCACCGGTCGAGGAGATGCAGGCCGAGAAGGAGGGTGCTCCGTCGCCCACACGGAGCGGATGCCAGCCTCGACGACCGCCCAGGGGAGGTCGCCGAACTCCTTCGCCTCATGGCGTCTCCTCGCGTCCTCCAGCCGTGCCTCCAGGGTGTCCACCACCCCCGTGTCACCTACGGCGCCTACCATAGTGACTACTGCACAGCTGCCGGCCTACGAACAACTTAGGTAAGGTGCAACTAAGTCGACTAGACTGACGCGTGCCGTCCACGCTCACCGCACCATGCTAACTACTACAACGGGAGCTAGGATACTGGCTAGGCACGGGTGCTCGTGTGATCTCTGCGTTCGTTCGTTCCTTAGTTGTTTCCAAGTGCTCACACTACTTGCTAGTTCACAGGGAGAATTGGCAAGAGTTTCACTAGGAAAGGTTGACAACAATGGTACAATGAAGTTGGCAAGACTAGACTACATCAGAGCTAGCATGCAAGCAAGTCTACTGCCAGCGCAGCACGGTCGACCGCGTGCCAGCACGACTTGGTCGACCGCGCTCCAGCAGTGCAGAGTCGCGGCTTGCCAACGCTGCAAGTCGACGGCGTGCCAACGTCGCAGGTTGATGGTGTGCCAACGTTGCTCCCGCAGGACAGCAGCGCACCAGCTTCGCAGGTGCTCGCAGATGATTGGCGTGCTGTGCCTCGTCACCTGCACAGCGCACACACCAAGTCAACCTGGCGCTGACAACTGCATCTGATCAGCCACGTCGACCTCGGGATACCACCACCGAGGATCAGGGCAACATCGGACTCGCCAACTTCGCCAGGGCGACCGTCGCACTCCTCCGCAGAACCTCGTCACCCAGGTAACCTGGTCGACCGGGCAACCACATCGACCAGCTGCTCCTGTATGTGCCGGTCGACCTCCCAAGTCGACGGCCACCTCCAGTCGACCTCACCAGGTCGACCACTATGTTCGGTCGACCACCAGGTCGACTTCACGCCTGGTCGACCAACCACCAAGTCGACCAGAAGGCCTGGTCGACGTACCAGGTCGACCAGAAGGCCTGGTCGACCTACCATGTCGACCAGAAGGCCTGGTCGACTTACCAGGTCGACCAGAAGGCTTGGTCGACCAACCAGGTCGACCAGAAGGCCTGGTCGACCAACCAGGTCGACCAGAAGGCCTGGTCGACTTACCAGGTCGACCAGAAGTTCTGTCAGCCGACCACCCAAGTCGGCTACCCCAAGTTGGCGTCACCAAGTCGACGCCCATGCAGTGGCACCCGTGCAGGTCGACTTCCTCGTCGACCAGCTCGCCCACTGCTGCAGGTCGGTGTCAGAGGTCCACTGGGGATCCCCGATGATCCTAGGGAAGGGTTACAGGCACGTCGGCCTGGGGGGTTATGGGCGCACTCACCCGCTATATAAACAAGCCCTTTTATCCCAGTGGTTAGTGACTGGGATTCTGACATGGTATCAGAGCGAAGGTCTCGGGTTCGATTCCCGGTGTGTGCACTTCGGGCATCCCAGTGCGGGGGGGGTGTCAGAGGTCCACTGGGGATCCCCGATGATCCTAGGGAAGGGTTACAGGCACGTCGGCCTGGGGGGTTATGGGCGCACTCACCCGCTATATAAACAAGCCCTTTTATCCTAGTGGTTAGTGACTGGGATTCTGACAGTCGGCTGCACCCCTACACTCGACCACGAAGTCGGCTCCGCCCAAGCGAGAACGGAGCCAACACATAACTCCCGTTGACACCGTCTGCCGCATGTGTCACACCTGCCGGTGTCCCCGTGTCCGAGGTCTGACGCCACCACTCAAGCGCTGTGCCTCGAAGAAGGGAAACCGCGTAATTAATACGCGTGGCATCGTCGTTGATGTTCGTTGCAGTGAAGAAGACTTCAACGCCGAAAAGCCACCCCTTCACTGCAATAGTCTTGTCCGTAGGGTTGAACGCGCTTTACCTCGCATCTGGCATAGCTCGGCATTTTCTAGTCGTAACGTTGTCACTTCTGCCGAGAGTGTCTGCACTGTTGCTTGCAGCTCTGCCATTTGCACTAGCATCTTGTTCAATGTCTCCTGATCCACGTATCACATGCTTTGTCTGGTGGGTAGAGGGGTATCCGAGGCCTTCAAGCGAGTGAAAAGCAAAAACTATCGGAGGCGGGCAGGTTAGAATTAACGAACCTTGCAGCCAACCATTTTGCATTCCACTGTACCAGCCACACCCGTGCCACCAAACTACCCTCGAAAAGCGGGGTGAACTAGGAAAGTAGCTCTGATACCAGGTGTTATGAGTTGTCAAACAGAGTTGCGCGGAAAATGAATAACGAAGCTGTGACTCAATGAATTTACCATGCAACGAAAAGGCACACGATTATATAGCGAGACAACCTAGCTAGGCGGGAACCTCGGGAACACGAGGTTGGGTGCAGGTTGGGCAATAGAAAACCGAAAGCGATGTGAGGTTGCTTCGGCAGCAAGCAAAGTGGCCGAACGTGCACTTCCGAAAGTTGGGGTTGTACGCGGTTGAGTAAACCCCAGTAAGGAAAAGGGTTTGTTCTTACAGTTGAAAAGTCTGCGTTACCTAAGTTAAGTCTAGAGAATCAGTGTCACTAAAATCAAATTTCTGGTAAATTAGTATAGGTAAAAAAAAATAGGCTGAAAAATAAGAAATTTTAGGGGAAAAACTTGATATCTTAGGGTCTTATTGCAACCCACTTGTATTTTGCTCTGCTTGGTTCGTTATTTTATACATATACGGTATATGAACCATTGAACTGGCCTTGCGGCCGTTCCTCTCAAAGTCTGACTAGTCGCCACCCTGAGTTGCTTGTCTTGCCTTGTTGCTTGTTTTGACTGGTCTTTTGACCATTTGTTCTCTTGCTCATTTTCTTGCCCCTCCTTTTTGTCAAATATTATAGCCTGTAGTGGGTTGGGCTATATGGGGTACAACTAGTTAGGGTTAGGTTATGTACCCCAATTCTGTCAATGCAACACATTCCGCTGTAGTTCTCATTCTGACATGGTATCAGCAGTAGGTTAGCGCTCCTAGCCCTAGGCCCGCCCGTCCCTACCATTAGGGTTACCACTGCGCCCCGCCAGCCCGCCAGCGCCCTACCCCACGCCCCAGCCGGCGCGCCCCTCCCCTCCCCGCCCTTAGCCAGCGCGCACGCCAGCCAGCCAGCGCGCCAGCCAGCCAGCGCGCCAGCCAGCCAGCGCGCCTGCCAACCAGCGCGCTAGCCCGCCAGCCAACCAGCGCGCCAGCGCGCCGGCCAGCCTGCGCGCCAGCCCGCTTGCACGCCAGCCCGCCAGCGCGCCCGCCAGCAGGCACACCAGCGAGCCCGCCAGCTCGCCTGCCAGCGCGCCCGCCACTCGTTTTCCCCCCACTTCTGTCTGTGAGGGGGAATGGAGTGAATGGAAATCCCCCCTCACTTCATTTCCCCTCACTTCCATCCCCCCTCACTCTCTTCCCCCTCACTTCATTTCCCCTCACTTGTATTTCCCCTCACTCAATTTCCCCTCACTTCCATCCCCCCTCACTTGTATTCCCCCTCACTCAATTTCCCCTCACTTCCATCCCTCCTCATCCCTGTCCCCCTCACTTTGTTTCCCCTCACTTCCATTCCCCCTCACTCCCTTCCCCCTCACTACATTTCCCCTCACTTATATTTCCCCTCACTCGTTTTCCCCCCACTTCTGTGAGTGAGGGGGAATGGAGTGAGAGGAAATCCCCCCTCACTTCTATTCCCCCTCACGCAATTTTCCCTCACTCCCATCCCTGTCCCCCTCACTTTGTTTCCCCTCACTTTCATTCCTCCTCACTCCCTTCCCCCTCACTACATTTCCCCTCACTTATATTTCCCCTCACTCGTTTTCCCCCCACTTCTGTGAGTGAGGGGGAATGGAGTGAGAGGAAATCCCCCCTCACTTCATTTCCCCTCACTTCCATCCCCCCTCAAACTCTTCCCCCTCACTTCATTTCCCTTCACTTCGAGCTCGCCAGCGCGCCCGCCAGCGAGCCCGCCAGCGCGCCCGCCAGCACGCACGCCAGCGCGCCCGCTAGCGCGCCCGCCAGCGCCCCGCGCTAGCGGGCCCCGCCGGCGCGCACGCCAGCGCGCCGCGCCCGCCAGAGCGCGCCCTGCCTAGCCGCCCGCCAGCGCGCCGCGCCCGCGCGCCACGCCAGCCAGCGCGCCCCGCCAGCGCGCGCCCCGCCAGCGCGCGCCCCGCCGCCCCGCGCCCAGCCAGAACGCGCCCCGCCTGCGCGCACCCGCCTCGCACTCACCTCCCTCTCCTCCTCCTCTCGCGGCTGGCGGCCGCTATCACTTGTTCTCGCCCCTCATGGCGACGTCTCGCGTGCTCCGTTTCGACCCTGAGGGGCGCGCGATCGACTTTAGTACCTGGCTGACGCAGGCCCAGCGCCACCTTAGGAGCCAGCGCCAGGATGGCGTGCACCTGTTTGCGCATGCGTCCGGTGCTCTGCCCGCCCCGCCGCAGCCTACACCGCTGCCCACTACCCCACCGCCTACTTCCGAGCAGGAGGCTGAGTACCAGCGCCGGTTCCTCGCTCGTGACGTGTGGGAGTCTCGTGACGCTGCTGCCTGCCTCGCCCTGACCGACCTTCTCCCGCCGACTGAGGCCGTCCACTTCACTCAGGTCGAGTCTGCTGCAGCCCTTTACACTGCTATTGTTGCTCGCTACTCCACTCCCTCCTCTGCCTCCCTCAGCCGCCTTCTCGTCCCCTTTATCTACCCTGACCTCGCCTCCTTTGAGACTGTCGCTGACCTCGCTACCCACCTGCGCTCCCTTGAAGCTCGCTTCAAGGCCGCTTGCACTGAGGAACAGCTTGCCCTTGCACCCCCCCCCATGTGGCTCACTATTCACTGGTTAGTCACTCGCCTCCCTGACCGTCTAGCCACAGCCCGCGACGCGCTTCTCCTGAAGCACCCCACTGAGCTTACTATCGATCTTCTTGAGACCGCTCTCTCGAAGATCGAGAGTAACCTCCTCGCTGTTGCCTCCGCCTCTTCCGCGCCTCCTCCTCGTCTCTTTGAGGGGTGTGCGGTACCACAGCTTCCCACCTTCACTGCCTCGCTTGCCACTGCCGCGTCTTCTGCCTCTGAGGAGACGGCGGCCGTTTCTGTCTCTGGCGGACAGAAACGTGGCAAGTCCGGCAAGAAGGGAGGGAAGGGCGGCGGGGGTTCTGGGGGTGTTGCGGGTGGCGGCGGTGGCAGTGGTACTAGTGGCGGGGGTGGCGGCGGGGGTGACTCGGGACCTGACGGCTCTCCTCTAGACGGTGGTGAGGGGTTTCCGCAGCAGCAGCAGCAGACTCCTCCGCAGCTGCCACCGCCTGGACAGCAGCAGCGGCAGGGACAGCAGCAGCAGCGCCAGGGCCAGCAGCAGCGTCCGCCTCAGCAGCAGCCCCAGCAGTGGGGCACTCAGCAGCAGTGGGGCACTCAGCAGCAGTGGGGTCCTTCGCAGCAGTGGGGCCCCCCGCAGCAGTGGAGACCTACGGGCCCCCCGAGCACTGGGCGCAGTGGTGCCCCTTCTAGTCGGGGACCCCGCTCGGCCGGCCGCGACGTTGGTCCCTGTGAGTACTGGATCCTGACGGGTCCGCGCAGGGGCACGTACTGCGGCCGCCCTGACCACTCTGCTGCACGCTGCTTCAGCCGTCTCGACGACCTGTACGTCCTGCACCACGGCCCCTCCGCTCCCCCGCCACCGCGCTGGGGACCACTCCTTGCTCGTGGTGTTGCGGTGTTTGATATGTCTATGGATGATGCTAGGTCTTATGCGATGTATGCTGATGTTGACTATAGTGCTGCTGGATCTGTTTACTTGCCTGTACCTAGCGTAGGATCTTTGCCTGTTGCTAGAGTAGGTGCTGGTGTAGGATCCTGTCTAGCTACTAGTACAGGTGCTATCGGCGGACGCGTCGCTCTCCTTCACACTGGACTCCGGAGCGACGCAGTGCTTCTTCCGCGACAGCACGACTCTTACTCCACTCTCGGCGCCGGTTCCTGTAGCACTGGCTGATCCCTCTTCGGGACCGGTCATTGCGACTCACGCCACTACCCTCCCGTGCCCAGCTGCCCCTTCCGGTTCTCTGACCGGCCTCCACGTTCCTACTTTCTCTAGGAACCTGGTTGGTGTGGCTCCTCTGGCGAGACAGCACGTCGGGGTCTGGTTTGAGCCTTCTGGTGACACTGCAGTCTGTGTGGACGGTGACACGTACGCCCCTCTGGCCACTTTTCGTCAGGAGTCGGGCTCTGGTCTGTACACCCTCCACACCGACACCCGTCCGGTTCCCCCGTCCCACCAGGTAGCCAGGTCCAGTCAGGTAGCTGTGCCAGGTCTAGTGGCTGCGTCGTGCTCGTGTCGGTCGCTGTCCCACCCTGTCCTCCTCTGGCACCACCGCCTTGGTCACCCGTCCCTCTCTCGTCTCCGCGCTATGTCCAGTCAGCGTCTTGTCTTAGGCCTCCCCCGCGACCTCCCGCCGCTCCCGCCGTCCCCCGCTCCTCCGTGCGGTCCTTGTGTCCAGGGTCGGCTGCGCGCCACTCCTCACTCCTCCTCCCTTCGTCCAGCCTCCGAGCCCTTTGAGACACTCCACTTAGACGTCTGGGGCCCCGCTTCCCGGCTTGGCCCTGAGCGAGAGAGCTTCTTTCTAGTGGTCGTTGACGACTACTCTCGGTACACCACCGTGTTCCCTTTGGCGAAGAAGTCCGACGTGACTTCTACGCTGATCCGGTGGCTGCTCGCCACCGAGAGTACTCGTCGTCGTCGTGTCAGTTGTCTCCACTCCGACCGTGGGGGTGAGTTTCGCTCCGGCGTTCTCGCCAGATTCTGTGCTGAGCAGGGCATCACCCAGTCCTGGACTCTTCCAGACTCTCCACAGCAGAATGGGGTTGCTGAGCGCCAGCTAGGCCTGGTCATGGAGATTGCCCGCACCTCCATGATCCACGCCCGCGCGCCCCATTTTCTGTGGCCCTACGCGGCTCGGTACGCCGCTCACCAGCTGAACCTCTGGCCTCGCGTCTCTCGGCCAGGGGCTTCACCGACCAGTCTTTGGACAGGGTCCCCTGGTGTTGCGTCGAGGTTTAGTGTCTGGGGCTGCTTGGCGCTTGTCCGCGACACCTCTGCGGACAAGCTCTCACCTCGCGGCGTCCCCTGTGTCTTCCTTGGTTTCCCTGAGGCCTCCTCTGACTTCACCTTTTACCACCCTCCCTCCCACCGGTTCTTTGACTCTCGTGACGTCCGTTTCGACGAGTCTGTCCCCTACTACGTCCGGTACCCCTGTCGAGGTCTCCCGGTTCCCCCCCCCCCCTCCCTGGCTCCACCTCCTCCTCCTCCCACCCCTGCTCCTCCGGTACCCCCCCCTGGTCCTGCTCCGTTTGGTGTGTCCCACGCTACTCCCCCCCCCTCGGTACCCCCCCAAGTCTCACCTCCTTCCCCACAGTCGTCCTCACAGCCTCCGCAGCAGCCGTCAGCGCTTCCTTTACCGGCCACTGCGGACTCTGAGGGTGTTGGTGCTCGGGGTGAGGGCTCTGGCGGTGCTCGCTCTGGGGGTGCTGGCGTTGGAGCTGTTCGTGCACCTACAGGAGCCGCCCGTTCTGGGGGTGTTGGCGTTGGCGCTGAGCGTGCACCTGCCGCGGCTGCCCGTTCCGAGGGTGCTGGAGCTGGTGGTGGTGCTGGAGCTGGTGGTGTTTCTGGAGCTGGAGAGTCTGAGGCTGGTGCTGGTGCCACTGGAGGCACCCCGACTGGGGGTGCGGGTCCACCTCCTACAGGTGCTAGTCGTGCTGCCGCAGGGGGTACACGCTCTGGGGGTTCTCAGCCGGGTGCTGTCGAGGGCGGAGCCGGTTCTTCTTCTTCGTCTCCTGACACCACTCCTCCTCCTCACCCCTACCTGACTCGACACCAGACCCGTCTTCGTCTTGAGCGTGAGGAGCAGCAGCGTTTGGAGCGTGAGAGGTTGGAGGTTCAGCAGCGGGTGGAGCGTGAGAGGCTGGAGTTGCAGCGGGAGCAGCAGCAGCAGCAGCAGCAGCAGCAGCAGCAGCAGCAGCAGCAGCCGACGCAGCAGCCGGAGCAGCCTCCGGCCTCTGTTACTGGCCTTCGGGCCCTTGGTCTCCCCTCCTCCTCTCCTCCTGTGTTCGGTCCGACGTTTCCTCCTCCGGACTCAGCTCCGGCTGTGTTCCCTCGTTCTCAGTCTCCTCCGTCTCCCGCTCCGTCTCCCACTCCTCTCTCCCACACTTGGGCCTCTCGTCCTCCTCGTGCTCGTCCCTCGTCACCTGTCCGTGACCTTCGTACCGTGTTGTTTCGTCCTAGTCCTCCTCGTTCTCCTCCGTCTGTTCTTCCTCGTCCTCCTGAGTCGTCCCTCACTGCCTCCCTGTCCACTCCGGTCACTGACTACTACCGCACGTACCGCCCCACTCTCTCTCGTGTTCTCGCCTCTCTTGTTACAGACCCTCGTGCCTCTCCTTCCTCCGTCGCGGTCCTCACTGCCGCTGTCACAGACTTTACTGCTACGCGTCGCCTTGACTACGCCACTCGCGTTGTGGCGGCTCCTCCTGTCCGTCCTCTGTCCGCCGGGGGTGAGTCTGCCCTTGGCTGTGCCGTCCTAGAGGATAGACAGTTTGAGCTAGAGTTCCTGGCAGCCGCTTCGCCTCATCTCTGTGCCATGCTGCTCGCTCCTGAGGGAGACCCCGACGCTCCTGACATAGGGTTACTGTTTCAGCCTGGGCTCTGGAGCTGTTTCGTGGAGGTCTACTCGGTCCTCCTCTGTTGCGACTTCTACCGCAGAGGCCGAGATCTACGCTGGAGCCCTCGCTGCACAGGAGCTACGCTGGTTGACCTTCTTGCTCACTGACCTTGGTGAGCGGCCGAGCTCTGCACCGACCTTGTTTGCTGACAACAAGGCGATGATTCTCCTGTGTCGTGAGCCTCGACTGGAGAGCAGAGTGAAGCACATCGACGTCAGGTACTTCCTCCTTCGAGAGTTGCAGAGACGCGGGCAGGCTCGTCTGGAGTTTGTGGCCTCCGAGGCCAACACTGCAGACATCTTCACCAAGGCCCTCCAGCCTTGTGACCACCGCCGGTTTTGTCTGCAGTTAGGCCTCGTTGAGACTGGGTCTAGTTGACTGCTGTAGGGTGCTCTTTGTCTGTTGCTTGCTTGTACCTTATATATATTTGTTTGCACACTTTTGGACTGGCCTTGTGGCCCTTTGCTTGTGCTCAGATTAGGTGGTGACGTTGTGATCCACCCTGAGCTTTCTTTCTCTTGCTTTTGACTGGTCTTGTGACCGTAGGTTGCTTGTTGTTGATTGGCCTTCCCCACTTAGGCTATGGGGGTGTGTCAAATATTATAGCCTGTAGTGGGTTGGGCTATATGGGGTACAACTAGTTAGGGTTAGGTTATGTACCCCAATTCTGTCAATGCAACACATTCCGCTGTAGTTCTCATTCTGACACTTTTGTCTATTAGAGTGTGTCAAATGGTATACTTGCCATAGGCTATGGTGAGGTACTCTCTAGAGGGCACAACCTCTGAAATCCAACCCAACCCTTTGCCTAGTCATTTATTCCGCTAAGTGCTATTCTGTTGAGACATGAGCATGGTGGAGGAATTGAGGGCAAGGAAAACGTGCAGGGAAGAACTGAATTGTGAGGGGGGGGAGGGTATGCGGATGCTGAGGGTAAGATTCACAGGAAAATGGAGGGCAACGGCAAATGGGCGAAACAAGCTGTGAGATTAAGGAGAAGCAATGAGCAATGTGCAGTTGTTACTGGAGGGCAAGCAAGGAGAGCGCAGTAGGACTTTGAACGGAGCCCAATGGGAGGACAGCACGGCTCTTGATGAAAGGCAAGGTGAGGGCAAGGCAGAGCTTGAAAAAGGAGAAGACGGTTTTCAGATGGGAAACATTGGGGACGTCCCTGGAGGGGAACGAAGGGTAGAAGGGAGGGGACATATGGCAAAGTCAGGGGGCAAGAGGCGAAACAAAGGGCAAGAGGGGTGGGGATCTGAGGCCAAGGAGACACGTGAGCAGAGGGAAGGGAAATACGTGAGCTGAGGCCAGGGACACACGTGAGCTGAGGTAAGGGAAACACCTGAGCTGAGGTAAGGGAAATACTTGAGCTGAGGTAGGGGAAACACGTGAGCTGAGGTAAGGGAAATAGGTAAGCTGAGGTAAGAGAAACGTGTGAGCTGAGGTAAAGGAAATACGTGAGCTGAAGTAAGGGAAATACGTGAGCTGAGGTAAGGGAAATTCCTGAGCTGAGGTAAGGGAAACACCTGAGCTGAGGTAGGGGAAATACGTGAGCTGAGGTAAGGGAAATACGTGAGCTCAGGTAAGGGAAATACGTGAGCTAAGGGAAATACGTGAGCTGAGGAAAGGGAAATACGTGAGCTGAGGAAAGGGAAATACGTGAGCTGGGGTAAGGGAAATACTTTAGCTGAGGTAAGGGAAATATATGAGCTGAGGTAAGGGGAACACGTGAGCTGAGGCCAGAAAAACACGTGAGCTCAGGTAAGGGAAATACGTGAGCTGAGGAAAGGGAAATACGTGAGCTTATATAAGGGAAATACGTGAGCTAGGTAAGGGAAATACGTGAGCTGAGGTAAGGGAAATACGTGAGCTGAGGTAAGGGAAATACATGAGCTCAGGTAAGGGAAATACGTGAGCTAAGGCCAGGGAAATACGTGAGCTGAGGTAAGGGAAACATGTCAGCTAAGGTAAGGGAAATACGTGAGCTAAGGCCAAAGAGACACGTTAGGTGAGGTAAGGGAAATGCGTGAACTGAGGTAAGGGAAATACGTGAGCTAGGTGTAGGAAATACGTGAGACGAGGTAAGGGAAATACGTGAGCTGAGGTAAGGGAAATACGTGAGCTAGGTAGAGGAAATACGTGAGACGAGGTAAGGGAAATACGTGAGCTGAGGTAAGGGAAATACGTGAGCTAAGGTAAGGGAAATACGTGAGCTGAGGCCAGGGAATAACGTGAGCTGAGGTAAGGGAAATAAGTGAGCTGAGGTAATGGAAATATGTGAGCTAAGGCAAGGGAAATACGTGAGCTAGGTAAGAGACATACGTGAGCTGAGGTAAGGGAGATACGTGAGCTGAAGTAAAGGAAATACGTGAGCTGAGGTAAGGGAAATACGTAAGCTGAGGTAAGGGAAACATCTGAGCTGAGGTAAGGGAAATACGTGAGCTGAGGTAAGGGAAATACGTGAGCTCAGGTAAGGGAAATACGTGAGCTGAGGTAGGGGAAATACGTGAGCTCAGATAAGGGAAATACGTGAGCTGAGGTAAGGAAAATACGTGAGCTGAGGTAAGGGAAATACGTGAGCTGAGGTAAGGGAAATACGTGAGCTGAGGTAAGGAAAATACGTAAGCTGAGGCCAGGGAAACACGTGAGCTGAGGTAAGGGAAACACGTCAGCTAAGGTAAGGGAAATACGAGAACTGAGGTAAGGGAAATACGTGAGCTGAGGAAAGGGAAATACGTGAGCTCAGGTAAGGGAAATACGTGAGCTAAGGTAAGGGAAATACGTAAGGTGAGGTAAGGGAAATACGAGAGCTTATATAAGGGAAATTCGTGAGCTAGGTAAGGAATATACGTGAGCTGAGGTAAGGGAAATACATGAGCTGAGGTAAGGGAAATACGTGAGCTGAGGTAAGGGAAACATGTAAGCTGAGGCCAGGGCTAACACGTGAGCTCAGGTAAGGGAAATACGTGAGCTGAGGCCAGGGAAATACGTGAGCTGAGGAAAGGGAAACACGTGAGCTGAGGTAAGGGAAATACGTGAGCTGAGGTAAGGGAAATACGTGAGCTGAGGTAAGGGAAATACGTGAGCTGAGGTCAGGGAACACGTGAGCTCAGGTAAGGGAAATACGTGAGCTGAGGTAAGGGAAGTACTTGAGATGAGGTAAGGGAAACACTTCAGTTAAGGTAAGGGAAATACGTGAGCTGAGGCCAGTGAAACACGTGAGCTGAGATAAGGGAAACACCTGAGCTGAGGTAAGGGAAATACGTGAGCTGAGGTAAGGGAAATACGTGAGCTCAGGTAAGGGAAATACGTGAGCTGAGGTAAGGGAAATACGTGAGCTAGGGAAGGGAAATACGTTAGCTGAGGTAAGGGAAATACGTGAGTTGAGGTAAGGGAAATACGTGAGCTGAGGTAAGGGAAATACGTGAGCTCAGGTAAGGGAAATGCCTGAGCAGAGGTAAGGGAAATACATGAGCTGAGGTAAAGGAAAAACGTGAGCTGAGGTAAGGGAAATATGTGAACTGAGGTAAGGGAAACACGTGAGCTGAAGTAAGGGAAATACGTGAACTTGGTTCAAGTTGTTTTGAGACTTACCAAAACAACTCTGTTATCACGTGAATGAGGTTAGGGAGGGAGGAAACAGGGGGACAGAATTGAGGGGCAAGGGGAAGGTGATCGCAGGCAACAGAAATGAATTGAGCTAGGGAGGGAATAGTCAGGAGAGAAATTAAATGATAACATCTCATTTGCAGCATGATCTGCTTATCTATCAAACACACACAAAAAAACGTTTGCACAAGCGAGAAACAAGCAAGCAAGAAGTAAACCTTTTTCCAAGCAATCTCACACTCCAATAACAACCACTCCAGCACGAAGCAACTCTTTCCGAGCCCTGTCAGAGACCTTACTTGCCTCCACCTTCAAATACCGCAGCCTTGGCACTTTATCCAGCAGCGTGCCAATGCCATCTGCAGTGAGTCCACCGCACCCCACCACAGTCAATCGAGTCAGCACCTCCAGTTTACTCCTTGCTATCACCATGTTTGAGAAGCCATCACTGCCTTCCACCTGCAGATCCTCCAGCATACTATATGCACGGAGCAGCATCACAAGTTACCCCTTCCCCAGCCCAGAGCAGCTCACGAGAGCCAATTTCTTGTGCCTTCCAAACAGAGCGGCTCGTGTGAGACATTCAAAGGACTATGGCTCGCTGCTTAGGCTTGACACAGGACAGGGGGAGGACAACGAGCAAGGGAGGGGCGGTGTGGCTCGGGGTGAGGGGTACATGAGGGGTGAGGCAGAGGGGAGGGGAGAGGGCAGCCAGGAAGGGTCATGAGTGGAGACGAACTGAATGAACCCGAGGGTGAGGGCCTCCAGTAGAGGGCACAACACTTCCACAGGCGTTGCCAGTGTGCTCCCATGTAGGGGCGGGCTTCACAGCTGCTCGTCGTTCGCAGCCCTTCCTACTACACTCGCGTCCTCTCCCAACGAACCTGCTCCTGTTGTAGCTACCCCAGCTGCTGTCCTAGCTCCTTCTGCCGCTGCCCCAGCCCCTACTGCTGTGGCCAGCCCGGGTGCCACTGCTCCTGCCGCAGGTGCTGCTGTTGCCCCATTCAGTAATGGAGGAGCACCAGGAGGGACCCCGGCAGCGATAGCCTCCATGTGCGCCACCAGCTGCTGTGTGAGCGCATGCAACAGCGCCCGCGCCTCTCCTCGCGACACCGCCACAATCGCCGGCCATATACCCGTCTGCTCCCCCAGCAGCGTCTCACTCAGCTTTGCCAGATCAGCCGACATATCATTCTCAGGTATAAACCCCACCAGCTCTTCCACCCCCCTCCCTCCTCCTCCTCCCTCCTCGCTGCCCCCCTCCCGATCATTCTCCCGGTGCTTCTCCTCCCGTTCTTCATCCAGCGCTGCAGTGAACTGCCCTGCAGTCTCGGCAGAATCACAGGCCTCTAACAACGCCTCCTCGCGTGCAATCCTGGCATTCACCTCATCCACTGACAGGCGCACGCAGATGCACAGCGATATGGCCGCAGGCACCTCAATAACCACATGCCGGATGGTCGAAAGTGCAAACTCCCCACGTGTGTTCCGAGCCCGCGTGATCTCTGACAAGACTTTTTCCCAAGCTTCCTCTAAGCGGTCTTCATTTGGGCAGTCCAGTCGTCGAATACAGCCACCGTGCTGCTGCTGCTGCTGCACGCAGGTCCAGGTACCTTGGGCCCCTATGGCCAATGATTCCCGTTTCACCTCTTACCAGCGTGGCAACTGCTGGGGGGGCTGCTGCGTCTTGGGCTATCATTGCTTCGTCATCGTCTGCTGTTGATGCTGCTCCTCCCTCCCCACTCTCCACAACAATCTTCCTTCCCGTCTCTCCTCTCCAGCGTCCCCTCCCACCATTCCGCTGCCGCCTCCCCTCGCTTCCACGTGCACCAGCAGGGCCACAAGGCTCTCCAAAGAAGGCTGCTGCAGCGCCTCATTGGGAAATACACTCTCCCTTGCCTCCCCCCTTCCTTTCAGCGTGAGAAGCTTCAGACTGCTGCAGCGTGCAAGCATGCCCGAGATGAAAAATGGCAACCCGGATAGATTGAGGGTGTGGAGGTGGGAAGAGGACGAGAGGAACAAGTTCCGGGGGTCTTGGGAGATGAAGAGAAAGTAGGTGGTGGAGTGGAGGGAGAGGGAGGAAAGAGCCGGGTTGGGTTTCAACCAGTGCTGAGAGAGCATAACTGGAGACCAAGGGACAGTCGTGGATGTTGAGCTGGGTGAGCGTATGGAGCGAGCGAGAGAGGGCGTGCAACTCGCATGGATCGATGGTGCAGGAGTGGAAGGCGAGAGCGGCGAGGCGAGTGAAGGACGCGAGGGGTGCGAGGGCGGCTTCAATGCAAGCAGAGTGGATGGTGAGGGAGGCGGGGGGGCGGTGGAGAGGGGAGGAGGGGGAGGCGAGGAAGTAGAGGGCATAGGTGTTGGGGTTCCAGAGGGTGAGAGAGGTGAGGGAGGAGCAGCGGGCAATGAAGCAGTAAGGCGAGGGCTCGTAGAGGAGCATGAGTGAGCTCAGTGCAGGGAAGGCGTCTACTGGGGGGGGCGGAGTTTCGTTGAACTCGTTGGAACTCTAGTAGAGTGGGGAGTCGAGCTCGAGTGATGCTATGCGGCTGATGCGAGGGGGAGAGGAAGCGCGAGAGGTGGCGGGAAGGGGGAACGAAAGAGAGGGAGGGGGGGGGAAGGGGGGAGGTTTGAGAAGAGTGGATTGAAGGGACGGTGCGCTGTTGTGGATGCAGAGGGAGGTGGCTGAAGATGAGTGGTGCATGAATCAAGTGGCTATGGGAAGCAACTTGCCCTAGGAGAAGGCACATATGCTCCATAAGTGTCTAGTTTGTTAACACGGTTGAGGGCGTTTGCAAGTGACAATGTGAAATGGTGAAGGGAGGTGCACTATTCAACAGGATCTAAGATGTGGGTAAGTCGGGCAGGAGGGTGAGACGAAGAGAAATTGGCGAGGCGTGGAAAGCGAGGGGTGAGGAAGGGGGAAGGGAATGGGAGAGAGGGCCACAGGGGAGAGAGCGGGGTCTGAGTACGGACGCGTGAGCGGCGAAAGGCAGACAGGAAAACGAGGCGCACACGGTGTTTTTGAGAATTCTGATAAGCACTGTGCAAAATTAATGGATATATATGTGAACCCTATTAACAAGAATAGAGTGAGCCGCAAGATTCCGTGCCATGGTGAAGGAGAGAGAACCAAAGAGTTACTAAAAACAAAACGATGAAGCAGACCATACGCGGTTTGCGGAGGGAAATTAGGGCGTGTGTGATTTCAGGGTTTATGAGAAGTTTATGTTTTTTACTCGATTTAAGCATTTGAACACAAGCTGAACATGACTTGATTTTGAGCTATGGCAATGTTCGAACCGCGTGTGACATTGCTTGTAGATTCACAATCACACACGAAAGTGCGAATTTGCAAGTTCGATATTTCAGGGGGTGAACCGAGCCGCTTTTAGGGTGCGTAGGTTACCTGGTTTTCATCTTTCGACAGCGCGACACGTCAACGAATCGCAGCTCAATGATTCGCGAGCTTCGCTGAGTCCTCGTACGTGCCTGACACCACACACGTTCGGTTCATTGTGCTAAACAAAGTTTGTGCATTTTTCTGCATTCTGTTCACTTTTGTAGGTTCACACTTTGTATATTTGGTAGTAGAGTCAACATTGGCGAATTGTTTTGCGAACATTGGCAAATCTGGTTACCACCAAAAGTTTGACCCTAAACTTCTCCTAAACCCTGAAATCACACACGCCCTTACCTACTATGTAAAGGGGTCGCAGTTGGTCGCAGCTGTTAGAGATTGAACGATAGGGTGGGAGCAAAGTAATAGTAGTAGGGGCGCCGTCGTGGCAAGGCAACCAAACCACACTTGCCGACGCGACTCCTGCTGCTATCCACCTCCGGAACCTCCGCCTCCACCCGCTGCACCACCAAACGCAGCTGTACGGGTAGGGGAACCCGAGCCTCCACCTCGACTGCCACCCCCACCCCCTCCACCACCCCCACTGCCTCCACCACCCCCGCCACCTCCACCGCCGCCGCCACCTCCTCCACCCCCACCACCACCACCACCACCACCACCCTCGCCACCACCCCCACCACCGCCACCCCCACCACCCCCACCGCCCCACCTCTAGCATACCCACCCTTGCCGCCACGGTGCCTCCCACTAGGCGCAGACATAACACCGACCTCTTTAGCACGAAGGAAGTCAACAGCAGCAGCAGAGGGAACAGAGGGAGCAAGTAGAAAGGGGGAGCACTCCTCAAAGAAGGAGTGGAAGGTAGTGCCACGGGAGGTAGCGACAGCATGGGCACTGGTCTCAGCCTCTAGGAGACGGGTCTCAAACGAGGCAAGGGTGAGCTTAGTGGGGTCTAGGGAGAGGAAGCGGTCTTTAACGACGCGAAGAGAGTCAGGGAGGCGGGTCGTGAGGAAGTAGAGAGTGATGTACATCAGGGGCGGGTCCTCAGCCAGAAATTCTGGCTTGAGAGCAGAGCAGTAGCGAGTGTCAACAGAGCACAGGTGGGTCATAAGACCAGCAACGGTGGGGAAGTCGGACAATTCAAGAAAGAGATACGGCAGCATGAGACAGCCTAGGTTAGCAGAAGAGGGGGAAGAGTAGCGCTTGACTACATCGTCATACGGCATTTTGGACGCCTTCAGCTGGCAAAAATGGGGCCTTTGGTCTAGCGGGAGGTGGTTGCGGACAGCAAGCTGGGTGATAGCATCGCTCGAGAGCCACTGTGAGCGAGCTACAACGGTCAGCCATCTCAGCTGGAACAGGAAGGGACCCCGACGTATGCTCATACAGTAAGGCGTCGTCCCTAGTAACGCTCTGCATATACAGGTGGAGGTCCTCGAGCCAGGACTCAAACTCGATCAGGCGGGCCTCCGCGGCAAAAGTAAGCACTGTAGCATTCGCCATAGCAGGCAACAATAGCAAGTGGTTGGAGCGGTAGTAGCGACGGCGGCGGCAAGGGCGGCAGTAGCAGCTGTAGCAGTAGCAGCGGCCGGCGGTCGGGACGGCGGCAGCGGCTAAGATGGCAGTAGCTGCAGCGGTAGCAGGGGCGGCAGCTGCGGCCGTAGCAGCAGCACCGACTGACGACAGGGGCGGCGGCAGCCGCTACAGAAGCACCAGCTGTGGCGGAAGCAAGGGCGGCACTAGCGGCTGGAGCGGCAACAGCAGCAGCGGTGGTAAGGGCGGCAACAATGGTTGTAGTTGTAGCAGCGGCGATGGCAGTAGGGGCGGCAGCAGTAGGGTGCAGCACGCTGGGCAGTGGGGCAGTGGGGCGCGGGTCGCGCGGAGCCGTGAGGCAGCGGGGGTCGCGGGGCGTGTGTCACGTGGGGCAGCGGGGGGCTTGGCGCGCGGGGCAATGGGGCGCAGGTCGCGCGTGGCTGCGGGGTAGCGGGGCAGGGCAGCGGGTCGCGAGGGGCTGCGAGGTAGCGGAAGAGCGGGGGTCACAGGGTGCGGGTCGCGTGGGGCTGCGGGGCAGCGGGGCAGGGCGTTGTTAGCGCGCTGAGCAGCACGGCGCGCAGGACAGGGGCGCGCGCGGGGCAGCGGGGCAGTGGGGCAGCACGATTGGGGCAGTGGGGCAACTACGCGCGGGGCAACGGGGTAGTGCGCGTGGGGCACTGTGGGTCAACGCACTTATCGAGCACTTACCTAGCATGTACAGCAGTAGGTTCAGACGCCAGATCTAACCTAGCGTGTGATACCATGTTAAAGCCGAGTCTAGAATGGCAAGGTTTCATAAATACTGAACTTGAAAATGTGTTGCGCGAAGTTTAGCGAAAGGAAAATTCGCCAGAGGCAGGTGGCGACGGCGGAATGCTCCACAGTGTATCGCAAACTTAGCTTCATCTTCAGGAAACTTGAACCAACAGTAACGACAACACCAAACCCAACCACTCTCATGCAGCTCACAACTCAGACTTTCGCCAAGTCCACAAGCACAATCTTGGAGCAGGCTGAGAAAAGCGTGCGTAAGAAGCAGATACCGGTAGTTATAACATCAGTAAGTATCCAGACCTAAAATAGATAGGTATAACATGTAAGATTATATACGTTTGAGCGGAATCGAGAAGAATCCGATGACCGAGGGAGGGAATGTGGCGCGAATGCAAGTGTTAAGCACGGTTATAATATGCGGCAGGACCCCAGAAATTAGATGTCGACCTCGCTTTCCCCGTCCGTCCACCTCGAATCCACCGTCCGGCGCCCTCGCTTCCCCTTTCCGCCGCCCTAGCTTCCCCCTCCCGTCGCCCTCACTTCCCCCTTCCGTCGCCCTCACTTCCCTCTCCCATCGCCCTCGCTTCCCCCTTCCGTCGCCCTCGCTTCCCCCTCCCGTCGCTCTCGCCTCCCCCTCCCGTCTCTCTCGCTTCCCTTTTCCGCCGCCCTAGCTTCCCCCGCCCATCGTACTCGCTTCCCCGTCCCATCGCCCTCGCTTCCCCCTCGCCCTCGCTTCCCCCTCGCCCTCGCTTCCCCCTTCCGTCGCCCTAGCTTCCCCCTCCCATCGCCCTCACTTCCCCCTCGCCCTCGCTTCCCCCTCCCATCGCACTCGCTTCCCCCTCCCGTCGCCCTCGCTTCCCCCTCCCGTCCGTCCTGCTATTTCCTCTGCTCACCAATCCCCCACCCCCCAGTCGCTGGTTCACTTGCGCCATCTGTCAGGGTGGGGCAACAGCATCACCAACGCCTCTTCCTCTCACCTCCTCGCCTTCCTCCGTTCCCCCTCTCCCCCCCAATCCCCCACCCACTCTTCCTCCAGTCGCTGATTCACTTGCGCCATCTGTCAGGGTGGGGCAACAGCATCACTCGGAACCTCTCCCCTCCTCCTCATCCTCTCCCTCCGCCTCCTCTCCTTCCTCCTCTCACTCCTCCTCCTCCTCTTCCTCCTTCCCCCTCACTCATCTCGTTCTCTCTGGTGCTTCAATCGCTCCTCCCTCCTCTCTCTTCCTCCCTCCTCCGCACCAACCTCCACCGCACTCTACTCCCCCTTCACGCCCTCACAACCCGCCCTGCGTGCTGAAGCGGTTACACGCAGCAGTATCCCTCACACACTTGACCTCCCTACTGTTACACACTCGCCCATTCCCTTCCCCACAGGGTATGTGAGCTGCCCACCACCCTCCACCGCACTCCACTCCTCCTCTACGCCCCCACACCCCCTCCCTGCGGTCTACAGCGGCGACAAGCAGCGGTCTCACACCCCTTGATCTCTCCGGCTCACTCTTTCCCCTGCTCATTCTCTTCCCCCCTGCTCACTCTGTTTTCCCTATTCATTCTCTTCCCCCCTGCTCACTCTGTTTCCCCTATTCATTCTCTTCCCCCCTGCTCACTCTGTTTTCCCTATTCATTCTCTTCCCCCCTGCTCACTCTGTTTCCCCTATTCATTTTCTCCCCCCCTACTCGCTTAGTTTCTTCCTGTTCACTCTATTTCCCGCTGCTCAGTCTGTTCCCCTTTTCACTGACACCCATTTCCAGCCGCGCAGGGTACAGGTCTCAGCACCATGGCCCAGGGTTTATTGCATGCAGTGTAGCAGCCAAGGGTGGCCAAAAAACAGTATATATCCTAGCTGTCATCTTGATATCGATCGTCAGTTGCCAAGTACTTTGTGGTGTAGCAAAGATTGTGTATTATAACAAAGCATCCAACATCAATATCCGGCATGGCCAGGAATCATAGTAGTACACATCACCACAACCAGATGCATAGCAGACCTGTATACAAACACAAACTAGAAAATAAGATGTGACATGGCTGAGCACCAGGGAAGGAAAAGGGGGAAAGGATAACGCAAGGTCCCTCAACTTATCCTTATACGGTAGTTGAATAGGATCAAAAGAAGGGATGAAAAGAGGAAGGGTGGAATAGAGGGGAGGAACTTATGAAGGGAGGAACGGCAGAGGAGAAGAACAGGACAGCACTCACCAGCACTGCACCCACCAACACTGCTTTCCCCAGCACTGCAGGGTGTGTGAGTGAGCAGGGTGTGTGAGTGAGAAGGCTGCTGCTGCCGCCCACAGAGGGTCTTAGGGCATGGGGTATGAGTCATGAGGACCCTGAGCAAGGGGAATGGGGAAGAGGGCAAAAGGATGAACGTGAGAAGGGGAATGGAAGGGCAGACCAGGTGGGAAAGGATGGGCGATGTAAGAGAAGGGGAGGGACATGGGCGTAAGGGAGGGAGAAACAAGGGGGAAAACGCAAGGAAGGACATGGGGGAAAGGTAGGGAAGGACAAGTGGGGAAACGGAGGGAAGGACAAGTGGGGAAACGGAGGGAATGACAAGGGGGGGAAACGGGATAAGGGAGAGATGAAAAGGGGGAAATGGGGAAAGGGAGAGATAAAAAGGGGGGAAACGGAGGGAAGGACATGGGGGAAAGGAGGAGATGGGTTGAGAGGGAAAGGAGGAGAATGGCTGAGAGGGGCTGAGAGGGAAAGGAGGAGAGGGGCTGAGGAAGGAGGGGAGAGAACGGCTGAGAGGAAAAGGAGGGGATGGGCTTCGAGGGATTGGACGAGAGAGGCAGAGAGGGGGATGCATGGAGAGGTGACCACCCCAGATGCCACGTGGCACCTGGGGGCAGCAGGGACGGGTATGAGAGAGGGACGGGTGTGAGGGAGGGACGGGTGTGAGAGAGGGACGGGTGTGAGAGAGGGACGGGTGTGAGAGAGGGACAGGTGTGAGAGAGGGACAGGTGTGAGAGAGGGACGGGTGTGAGAGAGGGACGGGTATGAGAGAGGGACGGGATTGAGTGAGGGAGGGAGAGAGCACGATGGCATCGTTCTTGCGTGAGGAGGGTGAGAATTCGGGACGACAGTGACTGCGGAACGGGAGGGAGTACCGCGCGCTACGAGGTGAGCGCGGGACGAGAGTGCGTGAGTGACGGGACGCATTGAGGGACGGGAGTTCGTGAGAGGCCGGAGTGAGTAGGCGACGGAATTGTGAGGACGGAATTGTGAGCGACATCAGTGTGAGGGCGGGAGTGTGAGCGTCGGGAGTGTGAGCGACGGGAGTGTGAGTGACGGGAGTCTGAGCGACGAGAGTGTGGGCGACGGGATTGAGTGTGCGGAACGGGAGTGAATGTCGCATGTAAGTGTGTGGGCGACAGGGCCGATGCAAGGCGATTGCCTTGCGCCCAGGACAGACGCGACGAGGACAGACGCGACGAGGGCGACGGGAGGAGGGGGAGCGACGAGCGACGAGAGGGACGAAAGTGACTGGAGGAGCGGGAGCGATTAGAACGATGGACGCGACGATAGGTGCTGCTAAAGAGATGGTTCCCGCGAGAAATTTGCGCATACCGCAAGCGAGAGGAGGCATTGGGAGTGTCGTGAGGGACGGGAGTAACCTATACCATGCAACGAGGGAAGTTAGTAGGTTTGTCCTGGGAAAGGTGGGTACTAGTTATCAGCTGCTGGCAATACTGTGCACTTCGGAGCTAGATAATACGAGTCTAGAACGGTAGCTTCATGTTTCAAGTTTTCAGAAGTATGAACAGTAGTGATGGTTTTGTCTGTTCTGGCGAGGGTCGTCAGTGGTTTTGCTGTTGTGTTTTTGGCCAATCACTTTCATGCGCTTCAAACCCCTTCTGAGTGGATCGCGAGAGAACACCACAACAAGGCGGGTTACCATGTTCTAAGGCGAAATCATGTTCAAGAATCTTGAACTTGAACCCTTGCCATTCTAGACTCGGGCTTTAAGAAGGTAAAATAGCAAGAATGAGAATGAACTAGGAAAGGTGGGATACAAATGTGAAACCCTAGAAATGCATCCCCTCCAAGAGTAGCCCCATTATAGCCTATCACCACATATGAACATATTGTTTGACAAGTATTTGCCCTGTTGGACCTTGAATTCTAGGGCCAGGTTCTCCAAGAAACCTGAATTTGATGGGTTTCCGAAAACTGGCCGTGATCCGCTTTGACCCTTCAAGCAACTTATCCTGTCCACTAAGATCCTTCAGTTATATCAACATGGTATGAGAGCAACTGTGGATTATCAACTTTCTCTCCTTATAATGTATGGTACAAACTCCGCGCCAAACACACGACAATGCTGCGGACAACGCAATCACTCTAGAAGGAGCAAAGAAACATAAGCTGAAAAGAAGTCTGAGACACTAGCGGAAGTGGCATGCATCTTACGATCCTACATACAAAAGAGATTATACTAAGTGGAAGGAGTTTAAAACGATTTACTCGTAAAATTTTCATGGGATTTCGAGATGCACGGCGAGCCTAGAGGGCTGGGCCCCACACGTCCATGTGGAGCGTCTGCAAGGGAGCAGTCGTCGGGGGAAAGGAGGAGGAGTGAGGAGCGGCGCGCTGCCGCCCCTCGACACAGGGAATGCAGTCAGGAGCAGGGGAGTCGGGAAGGGGAGGGAGCACCCTGGGAAGACCAGCAACAAGGTCCCGTTTGTGCATGGCCCGAAGGCGCTGCACAGACGGGTGACCAAGGCGGTGGTGCCAGAGGACAGTCTCATGCGCCAAAGAGCGACACGAGCAGGGGGCGGACAGCTGACCTGACGCAGACGCAGACGCAGCTACCTGAGGGGACTCAGTGGTCAGTGTGTACAGGTCCGACCCCGGCTCTCGAGTGAAAGTAGCCAGGTGGCGGCCCGTCCGAGCACACGTGCAGTGTGTCACACGCTCGTAGGCAGGGGTGAACTGGTGAACACCCCCGTCCTGCAGCGCACAACCTGCCACCAAGTTCGTAGAGAACGAGGGGAGGTAGAGACCTGAGAGCGTGCCGGACGGAACCGCTGGACACGGAAGTGTAGTGGAGGAGGTCGCAATAACCGGACCCCCAGAGGGGTCAGCAAGAGAGACAGCAACCGGCCGAGCTAGTGGCTCAAGGACAGTGCGGTCACGAAAGAAAGAGCGAGAAGCACCTGAGTCCAGTGTGAAGGTGTGCAGTGCTGCAGTCGACTCAGTACCAGGGGGCACAGACGCACAAGCACCTAGAGCAGCAGCTGCAGCAGGACCTGTGGGAGCAGACACACTAGCACCTAGAGCAGCAGCTGGGCTGGCCTGAATGCCCGGGTCGGGCGGAACACGCAAGTACTGGGCACCCTCTCCACTAATAGACATCGCATACATAGCAGTGAGAATAGCATCAAAGTCTAAAGCCCAGATATCAACACCCTTCTTTTCCAGCTCAGGCCAGCGGGGGAGCTCAGTAGACCCAGGAAACTGGATGCGCCACGCGTCAGTCAGGCGCTGGAAGCAGCGCTGCGTGGGGTGCGACCTCCCACATGGCTGGCCAGTGCGGTCACCAGTGCGGATGACGTACGTGCAAGTGTACCCACGCTGCGCGTACCACTCACGGGCGGCCTGGAGGGTCGGGGCGTGCTGCTGACTCTGGCCACCTCCAGCGTCTCCACGGCCACCACCGCCACCGCCACCGCCACCGCCCCGGCCACCTCCACCCCTGCCACGGCCACGACCGCCACCGCCGCCGCTGCCACCTCCGCCTCTGCCACCACCCCCGCCGCCGCCGCTGTCACCACCCCCACTGCCGCCACTAGCCTCTCCAGACCCACCGCCACCTCCACTGTCTCCACCCCCGCCTCCCCCGCCTGCACCCCCACCCTTGCCCCCCCTGCTCTTGCGGCGCCCGTTCGAAGCAGACGCAGCCCCGACCTTCTCAGCACCAAGGAGGTCGACAGCAGCAGCAGTGGCAACAGAGGGGAGAAGGGGGGAAGGGGAACACCCCTCGAAGAAGGGGGTGCGGGGCTCGCCACGAGAGGCACCTACGGCGACGATGCTCGCCTCAGCTGCAAGTAGGTCCTTCTCGAGGAGGGCAATGGTGAGCTCAGTAGGGGAGCGAGCTAGAAAGGAGTCCCTGACTGTGCGCAGAGAGTCAGGGAGGCGGGTGACAATGTGGTAGAGGGTGAGCCAGAGCGGGGGGGGGTTGCTAGCAAGGAACTCGGAAGGCATGGCAGCGCGAAAACGGGCCTCACTAGTCTTGAGGTGGGTGATGAGATCAGCTACAGTGTGAAAGGAGGCCAGGTCGGGGAACAGGTAGGGCAGGGAGAGGCGGCCTAGGGTGGCAGACGCAGGCGAGGAGTAGCGAGCAACTACGGCTGTGTACAGTTCCTTAGCAGTCTTGCACTGGCCGAAGTGCTCGCGCTCATCTAGCGGCAGGGAGTTGCGGATAGCAAAGCGAGCGTGTGCGTCGCGGGTCTGCCACTGGGAGCGCAGTGTGCTAGCAGCAGAGGAGTCAGGGGCAGTAGCATGGCCTAGGGCGTGGTCGTACAGTGAAATGTCTTCCTTGGCAGTGAGCTGTAGGAAAAGGTGCAGATCATCGAGCCAGGTGTCAAATTTCACTGGGCGGCCCTCAGCGTCGAAGGCTAGAACAGGAGCAGTAGCCATGGTAGTAGGAGGAGGAAGAGTAAGTAATAAGCGTGGCAGTGACAGTAGCAGTAGGGCAAGGCAGGGCCGGGGCAGTCGAGACAGCGGCGGCAGATGCTGCAGGTTCGGCTACGGCTGCTGCTGCTGGGTCGGCGGCGGCTGCTGCTGCAGAGGCAGCGGCGGCTGATTCTGCTGTAGCTGCTGCGGCCGCTGCTGTAGATTGCGGCGGCTGCTGCTGCCGTAGATGCGGCGGCGGCCGCTGCTGTAGATAATGCGGCAGCTGCTGCTGCTGTAGATGCAGCGGCGGCTGCTGCAGAAGGCGCGGCGGCTGCTGCTGCTGTAGATGCAGCGGCGGCTGCTGCAGAAGATGCGGCGGCTGCTGCTGCTGTGGATGCAGCGGCGGCTGCTGCAGAAGATGCGGCGGCTGCTGCTGCTGTGGATGCAGCGGCGGCTGCTGCAGAAGATGCGGCGGCTGCTGCTGCTGTAGCTGCAGCGGCGGCTGTTGCAGTAGATGCGGCGGCTGCAGCTGCTGTAGATGCAGCGGCGGCCGCGGCAAGGGAGGCGGCGACGGCTGCTGCAGCAGTTGCGACGGCCGCGACTGCAGTCTCTGCCGCGGCTGTTGCTGCAGGCCCGACCGCGGCGACGAAGGCGCGGGGGGGTCGAGCGCAGCACGGAGCAGCGCGACGGGCCGCGCTCGAAGAAAAAGAGCCGCGCGCACCGGCGGCTAGCTAGGCGCGCGCGAAAAACGGCCGCGCGCGGGCTGCTGGCTTGTCGCGCGCACGAAATAGGCCGCGCGCGGGCGGCTAGCAGATCGCGCGCGGTAAAAAAAAAAAAAAAAGTATAGCGCACTAGGGGCGCAATAGGAGGCGCACTAGGGGCGCAATAGGAGGCGCACTAGGGGCGCTTGATAGGTATGTAGGTAGTTAGGTGGGCCCTTAAAAAAAAAAACGGTCCTAGGGAAGGACCTGCTCTGAAACCATGTCAAGATTACGAGACTGGAATGATTGAACTAACAGAGAAATCAGTACAAATAGCTAACCCTAGAATTGTGTACCCCATACAGGCTAACCCACTGTAGCCTAACAAACCAGACATATATAATGTTGGACACGTAGATCATCACGGTCATCTCCTCATATAAAGTCGAAACTGTGCACGTTCGGCTGGGTAAGTCGTAGGTTGGCTGCAGGTCCTCAAGCCACCATCGGTGGCACTTATTGGGAGGCCCAATGCGCTCACAGATTCCTATCGTGAGGTCGATGTTGTGAAGCGTCACACATGCGCCGCCGAATGTTTCCCGTACGTATCGAGCATGACAATCTATCCGCACATCGAGGATGCGTTGGCGACCATTGACTGGCTCGGTTATCATTCTCTGACGGTTTCGTTGTGTGTTCCACTTGTTTTGCAGTGATGCATGGCATGCTCGGGACTAGCGTGACATGGGACGCAAGTGTAGCTGTGAAGTATGTTGCATCGAACACAACCATGTAGTCTCCAATGTCACCCGCTTCTACTCTCCTGGAGAACACACGTGCATCATTCACGCTGCCAGGCCACCCAGCTAGGTAGTCAAAGATAATCCCGTTGCAATAGCAAGTTAGGTGTAGGATGATGTTGTAAAACTCTTTCCTATTTTCAAAGACGCCCCCCCCTCTCATACCTAACGTTTCTGCCCATCTTGGCCAATTGCTCTGGTTCTGGCCAGGCGATCCACAGTGGGGCCAATTCCTCCTTGAGTGAGGCCCTGATGAGGCGTTGGGCATGTTGTAGCACCACGCCAATTTCAAGCTCAGCTTCCAGAATATGGCGTCGGTGCCGAGATGGACCAACAACATGACGTGCGTCTCCACTGAGATAACACGTTTCTCTCCAGCCAATGGGACAAACGACCACAAGGCCAGTCCAAGAGTACAAGCAAAACAAAGAACAGCAACCTAACAGGTGAGGGCCTGTCGGAACCGATGATGATCACGAGTTTGGCGAAGATAACGGTAGTGCTGTCCTTCGTGGCCAGAAAAGCCAAGCGTGCCTCGGAGCTGCGAATATGCTTCACTCTGCTCTCTATTCTAGGCTCCTGTCACAAGAAAATCATGGCCTTTTTGTCAGCGAAGAAGACCACAGAAAAGCTAGGCCGCTCACCTAGGTCAGTGACATTACAAAAACCTTATGCCAAGTTTGGATGAATTTTGATTTCGATTGACTTCGCGTAACAAAATTCAGAGTCAATTTGGACCGACGGCTTGAATCATTTGATAGGAGCTCCGCGACACATCGCGCGACAAGGTTTGGCTCGGGTCAAGTTCCAATTTGGCACGCGAGCTTTTCCGGATAACATTCAGGCGAAATCTGTTTTGTTGCAAATTGGAAACCAAACTATTCAAAACTGAATTCTGGTTTTGTGGTTGTTCTATTTTGAGCTTTTCAAAATAACATTTTTTTTAGTGTTTACAACAACCATTATTCAAAATTCCAGCAACAAGCAGGTTTAGCACCAGGTCATATCCTACAATGCCCCGCCCTGCAAGCACCCGGTGGGCAAGAACGACCTCTCCAAGGTCGCCATCGTCGATGAGGAACTTTTTTGGGAAGATGAACGCATCTGAACCGGATCCTGGTGGATCCTCCGTTCCTCGACTGCAGAGTGGATCATCTGTTTGACCTTTTCGCACCACTCCAAGTAGTCTGGCCTGTTTTGTTCTGGCTGGCTACTAATTCGCTTGTGACGCTTATCCTACAGAAGGGGCCACTCGATCTGCAGTGTGGTGTAGGGTTGGGTGGATGGTTTATGAGGAGGTGGGGGGGGGGGGGGGGGGGGGGGGGGTGGGGGGGGGGGGGGGGGGGGGGGGGGGGGGGGGGGGTCGCAAACGAAACTTCGGCAACTTAGACTCCTGCAGCACTCATGAAGTCAACACCCCTGGCGTGGGTTGGAAAGGGGGTACAGAGAAAACAAGTGGGGGAATGAAAGTGAGGTTGTGCCAAATCGCACGGTGATATGTAGGTGCTAATTGGCATTTGGTGGGGCATATGGTGTTTTCGGGTTTCACATACCATCTCTATACTCGACTAGGAGTTCCTTGTCATTGAACCACCTCGTTGGGCGTTGCTCACTAGGCAGCCTATCTACAAGATGGCTGAAATCAGCATGGCCCATGCAGGTATATGCTGCTGGCCTGAGGGTGGAGTTGATTGTTGACCTTGTCGATGACATCTGGTGCTTGAAGACTCCCATGGTTGACTTGTCATTGTGCAACTACAACAGCTTCTTGACTCGAGCCCTTCTGCAGACAAGCAGAACAAGAACACTTCCTTTGGTGCAGGATAATACTAAACTTTTTCCGGTGGGTTCAGAAACATGAGCTGAGACGTTACTAAGTAGGATTTGTTCTTCGCAGGGGTGTAGGGTATACGATAAGACAAGGGAGATAGAATCACCTGTTATGATTGTGGCTGCTGGTGCTCAGGATGGTGGTTAGCAACATTGCTTGAACTTGCCACGTCACCCCCCACCCACCTTACACGCCTCGAACCATCATGCGCCGCTCCCGTGTACCCTACATTTCCCTCGTCATCCCCACCCCTCACCTTGGGTGCCACGTCACACCCTCCTGCATCCGCCACGTCATCCACAACTGGGCCCCATTGCCACGTCACACCCCCATACCCCAAGCCACGTCACCCCCACCCACCTTACACGCCTTGTCACAGGTGCTCGTCAACGCCCGTATGCCCTCCAAGCCGCCACGTCATTCCCAACCCTCACCTTCGCCACGTTACACCCCACTGCATCCGCTACGTCATCCACAACCTAGCCCAATTGCCATATCACACACCCCTACCACAAGCCACGTCACCCTCACCCACCTTACACGCCTCGTCGTGTCTTACGCTTGCGCTCGAGTACCCTCCAAAACGCCACGTCATCCCCAATCCTCACCTTGGGTGCCACGTCACACCCCCCTGCATCCGCCACGTCATCCACAGCCCGGCCCCATTGCCACGTCACACCCCATACCCCAAGCTACGTCACCCCGACCCACCTTACACGCCTTGTCCCAGGTGCTCGTCAGCGCTTGTGTGCCCTCCAAGCCGCCACGTCATCCCCAACCCTCACCTTTCGCCACGTCACTCCCCACTGCATCCGCCACGTCATCCACAACCCGGCCCCATTGCCACGTCACACCCTCCTACCTCAAGCCACGTCTCCCCAAACCTGCCCCATTTGGCCCGCCACATACCGGGAATGAGTTGGTCTCCAGCAACACTCGCACTTGTGCCTTGTCCACGACACTCATCGGCGGGGGGGGTACCACTTATAGGCACCACTGCGTCCCCCCTGGCATAACTAGCAGGTCCTCCACGACGCAGGCCGAGCTGAGCAATCATGGCGTACATCTCAGCCCAGAGCACCTGGAACTCCTCCCGTGTTACAAACTGCTCCTGCTCCGCACTTTCACCTAGGGCAACCATGGGATTGGGGCCAGGGTGTGAAGAATCCCCCCTCTGGCCAAGGGGATCCATGTCTTCCGCAGCAGTCCCCCATCAGCATGTCCCCTCTGGCCAAGTGCCCTCACTCTATCACGCTGGCAGGAAAAGGGCAGTTCAGGCAAGGGATTGGCAGAAGTGCTTGGCTGATGCCCGTGCGAAGGATCGGCCAGGGGGGAGACCACCCTGCCCCGGATAGGAGATGCGTGGAGCTGCCGATATGGGTACGAGGGTGAGGGGAGTGGTGAGTGCGCGACGTGGCCTTGCATTGGGGATTTAGGGTTGCCAGGTGCTATAGCAGCGACTTTAGACGGGCTGCTGTAAGGCGTGAAGAACCGCCGGGCTCCTGTGGATAGCGGTAACGCTCGGTCTTTCGGCCCCCTTCGTTAGCTGCATCCGTTGCACGCTAACCGCTGGCCCAATGCCTGTAACACGAGGGGCTGAGAGTTATAGGGAGCGTGAGCACATAGTTGGAGTCGATTACGTCCAATACAGGGGCACGCATGCATGCAAATGAACAGCAATTTGAATCTATCACGGGTTTAGCAGGGTGATGTGTTGGAAATAGTGGCCTTACCCTGCTTTTCAGATTCGTCGACCTTGCCTTTCCCTGCAGGGGCAAAACGAGGGATGTGTGGTGTTAAAAGGGACGGTTTAGCACAGACTGGGACAGGCAATGTGTATGGGCCTCAGCGCTTACCTCGCTATTGGCCCTTCGGTCTAGCTGCCTGCGCGTGCTCGTTGCCACCTTTCCGCATGGTGCTTTCGCGGCCTCTGCGACGTTTACCGGCAGCTTCCTTGTTGGCCGAACCCACTGCAACCTTTGGCGTGGCCACCCTTTCCTTCTCCAACCCGTTTTGCGCCCTGGCTCCCCTGCTTCTTAGGACCCCCTTCAGTTTCGACCTTCACTTTACGCGCCTTCGATTTGCCAGCAGCTTCGCCACACAGTGCGTCAACTGCCTCGTGTTTTCGGGAATGACGAGTGCGGCCCCCCACCTGCCGTGTACCACTCCCCCCTCTTCCTCTCGCTCCTTGGCCTTTCATTGCCGCATCCTCCTCCTCTTCCTCTTCCGCCCCTTCCTCCTCCTCCTCCTCTGCATCCTCCTCCTCCTCCTCCTCCTCCTCCTCCTCCTCCTCCTCCTCCTCCTCCTCCTCCTCCTCCTCCTCCTCGTCCTCGTCCTCCTCCTCCTCCTCCTCCCCCCCCCGCCATCCTCTTCTTCCTCCTGTTCATCCTCGTCGTCCCCCTCTCATCCTCCTCGTCCTCCTCATCCTCATCCTCGTCGTCCCCCTCCTCGTCCTCATCGTCGTCGTCGTCCTCCTCCTCCTCCTCCTCCTCCTCCTCCTCCTCCTCCTCCTCCTCCTCCTCCTCCTCCTCCTCCTCCTCCTCCTCTCCTCCTCCTGCTCCTCCTCCTGGTCCTCCTCCCCCTCCTCCTCCTCCTCTTTGTCCTCCTCATAATCATACTCGTCGTTTTCCTCCTGCTCCACACACGCGTCCTCCTCCTCAGCATCCCGTCCTCATCCTCCTCTTCCGCCTCATCCTCTTCCTCATCATCCGCGCCCTGACTCGTCCCCCTCATACCACTCATCCTCCTCCTCGGAATCATCAGGGTCTTCTTCGTGGTTTCCCGACCTCTTCCCCCTCGCTGCTTGCTTGCTTCCTTTCGCCAGCATTTTTACGTGCTCCGGGTCGACTCTGCTTGCCAATGCATGACCCGTCGCCTTGCCACTTGCTTCCCTGGCGCCTCGCGCTGTCCCAAATTCACGCTCCCCATCGTTGTCCTTCTCGACCAGGGCCGCAGAAATTTCGACCACGGTTGGTTGGGGCAGCGCCAGATGGTGCTGCGATGCTCCCTCCTCGGACTCCTAGATAGCGACATGCTCGTCGCGGGTAGCGTCGCCGTGGTTTCCCCCTGTCGCCGAGCCCTCTCTCTCTGCCGACGGGACTGCAGGACTCACGCTCCCTGGCTCCCGACCTTCCTTGGCGCCGATGGTGTCGTAGTCAGTACGTCTGGGATCGCTTCCACCAGAGGCTTTCACAGCTTTTTTCACAGTAGTAACCCCTTTGCGTGGCGTTGGTTGCTTCTTCTTGTCTTCCGCCTTCTTCCCGGACTTCTCCTGTCCAAGTGCGACCTTTTTCCCCGCCACTTTTGTTTTTGTTGACTGCCACAAGCGGCGGACGCTTTAGTAGCTTTAGATCCGCCACCACCATCCCGATTGGTTTGATGAGACTGCCTGCTTGTTGCGCGTCGTCTGGCCTGTGCATCCTCTACCTTTTGTCGGGTAGCACGCGTGATGCTTGTAGTACGAAAGCTGTTTTTTACGTGCGCCACGTTTGAGCAGGTTTACTAAGCGTACCGCACTGGAATGTAACTAAGGCAGACTCGACGATCTAATCCATCAACTTGCGTCGAAAATCCCTGCTTCAACAGTAACTGAAATAGTAGTCACTAAGCACAGAGCTAAGGCCCACTACTTAGTCGACTGGTGAGTCACGGGTGATCCGGAAACACCATTGACAACGAACGAG
Organism: Closterium sp. Yama58-4; assembly: GCA_947470075.1. NCBI lineage: Eukaryota > Viridiplantae > Streptophyta > Zygnematophyceae > Desmidiales > Closteriaceae > Closterium > Closterium sp. Yama58-4. The sequence continues at coordinate 425,167 of CANIUD010000593.1, forward strand.
CAACGTCAAAGTTGTGGGCCAGAGGGTGCCGAAAGCTGGTGGGTGGGGCACGAGGGTGGTTGGGGTGGCTTGCGAGTCGAGAGAGATGATTGTTATCGGATCAAGCCAGATCGGACAGTGTACCGATCACAGCCACATCGATAACAAATGTACCGCTTTGGCTAGTGCGTTTGCCACAAAAGGAGTCGTTTGAGATAAGTCGGCCAACCAGTATTGCCAACGCATCAAGAGTGCGGGGACATCCCCCAGCGGTGTCTGCACCACTACCGCGAATGTACCCTCAAACCTGTAAAGTACAGTGCTGATGCGAGATGAACATGTTTGCACATACAAGCAAAATATGCTTCAAAACAAGATCAAATACAAACTTCAATTAATGCATAGTTCATGTAATCGTATAGGGTTGTGGTAAGGGTTTGGATTGGGCTCGAGAATAGTGACTTTGTACTAAGCACACGTTGAATGCCACAGCGGTGAACGGACGTTCGACGATATCTAAGCACGAAAATCACTAGTCCTTAAGGGGGAAACGGTTGAGATAAGTTACTGTATCGGGCCCAAATCGTGCATGGACCTTTCAACAAGGTGCATTAAGGCAGTGGTATGCACCGGGCTATCGCACGAGCAGCGGTCAGTTATCGACAACCGTATCCACAGACGGACGTTGCAGCGACCAGGTGTTTGGTTTGCAAGACATGGTGAAACCGTTGTTGTATGGTATTGGATTAGGCTCAAGAATTGCGTGGACCTTCAACAAGGTGCACACGGGCAGTGGTATGAAGCACAGGGCTATCGCACAAGCGGCGATAGGTTATCGACAACTGTGTCTCCAGAGACGGACGTTGCAGCGGCCAGGTGTTTGGTGTGCAAGACATGGTGAAACCATTGTTGTATGGTATTGGATTGGGCTCAAGTCTTGCGTGGACCTTCAACAAGGTGCACAAGGGCAGTGGTATGAAGCACAGGGCTATCGCACAAGCGGCGATAGGTTATCGACAACTGTGTTGCAGCGGCCAGGTGTTTGGTGTGCAAGACATGGTGAAACCGTTGTTGTATGGTATTGGATTGGGCTCAAGTCTTGCGTGGACCTTCAACAAGGCGCACAAGGGCAGTGGTATGAAGCACAGGGCTATCGCACAAGCGGCGATAGGTTATCGACAACTGTGTTGCAGCGGCCAAGTGTTTGGTGTGCAAGACATGGTGAAACCGTTGTTGTATGGTATTGGATTGGGCTCAAGTCTTGCGTGGACCTTCAACAAGGCGCACAAGGGCAGTGGTATGAAGCACAGGGCTATCGCACAAGCGGCGATAGGTTATCGACAACTGTGTTGCAGCGGCCAGGTGTTTGGTGTGCAAGACATGGTGAAACCGTTGTTGTATGGTATTGGATTGGGCTCAAGTCTTGCGTGGACCTTCAACAAGGTGCACAAGGGCAGTGGTATGAAGCACAGGGCTATTGCACAAGCGGCGATAGGTTATCGACAACCGTATCTCCACAGGTGGACGATGCAGCGACCAGGTGTTTGGCTTGCAAGACATGGTGACACCGTTGTTGTATGGTACAAGATTGGGCTCAAATGTTGCGTGGACCTCTAACAAGTTGCTTAAAGTCAGTGGTATGAAGAACAGTGTTGGTAGGGTGCTTGGCAAGGTGCAGTACACAAAAGTGTAAGGGTGAGAATATTATAAACGTAAGATGTTAGTGTACATTGTATTTTTGCACTTGGGTATGCGCAACATTGGTCGCCCTGTTTGTTGCTGGTTTTTTGTCACCTATAACGAAAACTCGTAGGAATCACAATTGCGCTCAGATCTGTTCCCTCTCTTCATTGTCCGGTTGACTACCACGCACGATTCAAAAACTCAAGTTTTAGAGTTACAAGGCACGATCGTGCGCCATCATGCTTGCTACGCTGCAGGCTATATTGCAGTATAGGCGGCCACTTTCACGTCGTGTCCACTGCAACGAGAGCAACGCACGTGTAGGAAGCGCGCACTGTCGTGCTGTACGTGGTCCATATCATGAGACTTCACGGCCGCAAGACTCGAACTACCTAGCCACTAGAAAACACTGGCGCCACGTCCAAGTGCCAGGCGTGCATATCTCCAAGTCGCCTGTTGACGACCGCCCTTGACATTGGCCCTCCAGCAGCTTGTGCATTCTTCTAATGCGCTGTTTATGAAGCCTCATGCTTCAATCTCACTACTAGCGTCATACACCATTCCTCAAAGTGTAGAGAGATTGTATCTAGATGGGCTAATTGTCAGGCGTTGTCTACGAGTTCTGCAAACAATGGTTCCCCAACGCGCAGGTTTATGGCGGCCATGACTTACGGAGGACCCCTTGTCAAGGCCTATCCGCCGTGGCAAGGCCCTCACAATCTGCGCCCATCTGCTGGCCTTCACGTACTGCCTTTCGTTCACGATATACTCTCTGAAGCACTACCCGCCGATCCCGCTTTGTCTACACCGTCAAACGCTTCCAACAATATCAGTGGAGGAGCTCCTCCTCGCGTGCCTGAAGCAGACGAAGATGATACACCCTCCGCTGTGTACGAAGGTGTTCCCGAAGATGATCATCAACCGCCACCAGATACACCTGCATCCGATGCGACTGAACATCCGGAGGTTCAGTCTCACGGGAGTCAAGCCGCGTTGTCAACCATTGTCAGCGGACAGCATGATGCCACCCCCCTTAATCCGCTGGGTCAGAAGCTGCTGCATTTCATTCGACGTCTGAACGGTGGAATGGGATGGCGGAGGTCGACATCAATGGCCTGATTTAGCTCATGGTAGAGCCCGGCCTCGCGCCTCTCGTGATCAGGAGCTGGAGCGGTTCGAGATGGAGCACTTGGCAGGCCTCAATCGCGGATGGTCATTGACGACTTTCGAGGTCGAGGATCATCCACCACAGCGACTGCTTTTCCAGAACTCGGCTCAGGTAAGCCGACGCTTTAGAGTCGTATATGAAACACTGTTGCTCGTCCCCGGTGGTGATTGTTTCGTGCTATGCTCCTTATGTTTGTATGACATTGGACTCACCTTCCAAGCCACTAACCACGCCCCTGTTCTTGCATGCTTTGGCTACCACATACCAGGCATTTGTTAAGCATCCCAACAACGCGCCCGACTTCAAGCTCAAGGCGCGTGTAGACGAGGACCCTGACACAGGCGAGCGTCGCTATTCCATGCCAGAAACAGGAACGTGGTGGAATGATGCTCCTTTGCCCCTTTGCCCGCCATAACATGATCCGTGCTCATGCCGATTTCGCTTCGCTCTAGTGTCCGGAGCATCTGGAGTGTGTCATGTTTGTCGCACATGCTATGAAACTGGTTTAATCCGCCTGGCTATAGCATTGCCTTGGTGGTGTTTGACCTCCTGGTCCTGCCTTGCAACCCGTAATTGTTAATGGTTTGTGGTTGTTTATGATGCGTGTATATGATATCAAAAACAGTAGCGAGAAAATTGAAACAGGAAAGAGGGGGTTGCACTAGCAGCAGATAGGATACATATAGCAAACCCTAATTTGGGCTGTACTCACTATAGAGTACCCCACTGCAGACTAGACAATTATAACATTCTGACACACCCCCATAGGCAAAGTGGGGTATGATCAGCACAGAAAACAGTCGCATAAGAAGTTCACAAGCACAAGCAGAGCTAGAGGCTGTCACAGGGGGCATGTGAGGAGGAGGATGGACTGTGAGAGGAGAGAAGATTGGAGGCGACGGCTGAAGCTGCTGGAGCAACTGGCACACTGGCTACCGGAGCAAGGGCACAACCTTCCCGGACTACTGGAGTAACTGGCTCCGCGGCTACGACGAGCGGCTGGAGCAACGGACCCACGGGCAACTGGCGCAACGGGCTCGCTGGCTACCGGAGCAAGGACACGACCTTCCCGGACTACTGGCGCTGCTGGCTCCACAACGGCTACCTCCGTTCGACCCTCCCCCACTGTCGCAGACCCCCTTACACACACCCCCCTATGCACCTCTAGCGCCACTCCCACGGCACCCCCCTAGCGCCATTCCCTTGGCTCCCACACATCCACCCCCCTCAGCAGCAGCTGTAGTAGTGGGAGACGGAGGAGGAGAAGGAGTAGGGGACGGCTCACACACCCGTCACCCCCATACCCGCCACCCCCATACCCCCAACGCAGGAGGCGGGCGTGCGGCGCGGGGCAGAGACGCAGGCAGCAGTTGGGGCGGCGCGCGGGGCGGCGCACGGGTCCTTGGGGCACTGCGTCAGACGACGGGCAGGGCAGCGCGCGGGCCCCCAGGACGCCACGATGGGCGACGGGAGGGGGCGACGCGCGGGCCCCCAGGGGCGCCGTGACGGGTGACGGGAGGGGAAGCGGCGCGCGGGCCCCCGGGGTACTCACCATAGAGTACCCCACTGCAGACTAGACAATTATAACATTCTGACATATGATGCTTCACCGTGTCTTGCGTTGCCATTTTTTCGTGCATTGTAGGAACACTTCGGATGGTCCGAAGTCGTGGGGGGAATCATCCCATATATAGATGTGACCCTGAGCAACAACGGCCGGAAGAAGGCGTGGCCACTCATGATGACGCTTGGCAACATCCTACAGGCCAAGAGATGGGGGAAAGCCGGGCACACGCTACTTGCCCTCCTTCCGATCCCCCATGCTGCAATGTCTGCCGTGGAGAAGATGATGCTCTTCCAGCAATGCGTCATCACTGTGCTGCAGCCACTTCTCGATGGCATGGAAAGGTTTGTACTCGGTTTGCAATTTGCCATTTCGTCACCCAATCACCTGCAGAGTACGCAAAGTGTCTCATCACATAGCATTCCCCTTTTCCCCTCTTCGTTCATGCACAAAGCCGTCGTCACGCATTTCTGTTGCCACTCTCTCTATTCCTGCAGCGGGTTCCGTCTCAGGGACCCTTCCGGTGATTGGCAGACCGTGCGGCCCCTGTTGTACGCCTGGGAGTGTGACTACCCCGAGAGTGGCAAGATCACTTGTACACTCTCGCATGGATCTCGTATGCCGTGCAGCATCTGCTATGCTGCAAAGGTGAGCAAACATGCCTACTGCGCGCCTTCAAATCCATAGTCGTTTGAATATTACCCTAAACCTTGAACCCATAAACTCACCACCTTTACCTTTTTATCCCATCTCACACCCCCGTGCTACAGCACGCGTGAACAGCAGCAATGGATCGTGAATGAGGCGGTTGGGTTGACATCAAGCCAATACAACCCATGCAAGACCTACTCGACCTACTCGGTTGAGGTGAGCGACCTATTTCCCGGGCTACTGTGCAGTCTACGCACTCCGTGTTGCTCAGTAATGGGGGAGATGTGCTCTGCCCCATTGAACTCACCCCACATGTTATTTACCAGGTCTCTCAAGTACATTTCTCCTCCATTACCCACCACATCCCCATTTCCAGTGTGTGCTCTGGAAGTGGGATATCCCAGGGACTGCGTGGGGCAATCCCTACCTCGTTGTCATGCCTGACATCATGCACCAGGCGGACTTGGGCATCATGGGCCACATTGTGGCTATCGTGCGCAAGATGAAGAAGCAGCGCGTGAAGCAGATGGACAGGTCAGTGATTTGGGGGTTTAGATTCGCTGCTCTTTTTCACATATACTCCAAGCATAACTCTCCTCCTCATACTGACACGTTTTTGGATTTGTGCCGCCGTTGAACTGATGTGTATTGGCAGGCGTTAGTCACTCATTCGCGACCGCACGCGCCTGAATCACATGCGCCTGCCGGAAAGCGCCTACTTCGAGACCAGAGCATGTGTCATGGCCTATGACCACAGGACCGTCATGCAGGTATGAAAGCCCTTGTATGTTATCATCTTGTGCGATAGGGTGCACCATGAAGAAACAGCATGCCGAATCCATATTACAACACACCCCCAGCTAGATATCTCATCCTCCATTCTCTTATTCTCATCAAGACCGCACCCAAACCTGTGTGCTCATCTTGTCATGCATCTCCCAACTACTCATACCCACCGCTCACCCTCCTTTCTTTGCACTGTTTTAATTTGCAGGCCATGGTGTTTGTTTTTGCTGGTCTGCTTCGCCAGCCCTAGATGGATGCCGTTCGTGCCTATCTTGGCTGGTACCTCTTGTGTTCCCAGCCAATGGTGCACACCGAGCGGTCCCTGCGGGATCTCAAGAAAAAGACCTCCTGGTACTAGTAGCATGCATGTAAATCTCTGTGCATTGCATGAATGCCTCGCTACGGCACCTAAGCTGTTGCAGTAACCTATCTTGGGAGGATGTTGCTGATAAACCATGATAGTAAAATAACTTAAGTAGGCTGTAGTATGTTGTTGTAGACTCTAATGTGCTTGCACGTGCTATCATCTCCCACTCCCATCAGGCTGGTTGAGCAGTTGCAGGCTGCTTATCCAAAGCAGCCATCCTCCTGGTGCCTTGTGAAAACCCATCTCATGTCGCACTATATTGACTCCATTCGCCGGGTGGGTCATGTGACTGAATTCAGCACCAACATGTTCGAGCATTTGCACGGACCGTTGGTAAAGAGGATCTACCGTCGTTCCAACAAGCGCAATGTAGATGGGCAAATTATGAAGTTCCATGCTAGGCGCATTCCGGATGTTGTGCCGGTGGACGATCCTGCTGGCCGGGACACTACCATGCGGCAGGTAAACCGATTTAATGATTGAATTGCAAGGATATGCATGCATAATGTAATAAACTCACTACTGTTAGCTGGCAGGCCATTGAGACTGGCACACGGACTCTTATCGAAGAGTCATACTTCCTCCCTATGGAGTTTCTAGAAGAACCCACCTCCACCAACTGGTTTGCAAGGAAGTGGGCCAAGCAACACCTCGGTGCCCAAGCTGCCCTCAAGGATGCGCTAGTACGTTATGCCGGATGCGTCCCCAAGATCATAGTAAGTACTTGACTGATCATACAATCAATCATCATTTGCCCCTAAACCAACTGATTACTAACCGCCATTGTTATGCAGGCCCATGCATTGCTGGCCATCCCAGCGGCAGACGATGACAGCTTCTCAATGGTTTCTCACTTTGTTCAGGCGACGCCTGACTATTTTGAGCGGCCGTGTTACTCGGATGTTGCAGTTGAGGGTGTAAGGTATGGTCCGAGAGAGGAGTGGTATGCAATGTTACTTCTGCTGTTCCATACAAAAATATGTGGAGAGAAGGAGGAGCTGGCTTACATTAGATTTTGGAATGCAAGCGGAGAGGATGCTGCAACTGGATGCCTTCGCCTCAAGTGGACGACCGGAGTGTATGCGTACTCCGTGATTCCGATCAAAGCGGCTTCAAACGTTCATAGCGTTCTGACCACAACTCCAAATGACCTGATTCAAATTTGATCTGGAGCGCCTTGACTTCATCTACAACAAGCAATTTTAATCGCACGATTTGATCAAGTATTGATGACGCAACATAAGTTTGAACGAACGGCACTATGGCAGCCACTATAGTCGTAGAACACAAATTAGGAAGAGTTACAAGTTGGGAATGACTCCCAGCTCCTACAAACCCCAACAGCAGAGTACATTAATGTGGAACAGTACCACACTGTCGCCAACCACAAAGAGTCTCGAAACTACCCTTCACAAGGGCCCACACCAAGTGAAATGTTACACTACACAAAGTAATGTAACCATTCTCACTATCTTGAAGTGTACCATTTTTGCGGGCTTCGAGATCACTTGAATCTTGAAACCAAGGCTCTGGTTCTTCACCATAAACTCATCTTTGAGTTCTTGATGGGTCTGCTCCACACACCTGCGACACGCCGAACGTTCAACACACGACAAAATAGAAACCGCACACGAGACACGCGACAAAATAGAAACCGCGCACGGGACACAAACGACCACGTGACACGCAATTAGCGATAACTCGCTATTGAGTTTTCACACACATTCAACATCAAGACTCATCATTCACACACTATTATAAGCATGAAATATATATTATTTCATGCCCTCATACCATTCCATGCACACACGCATGCACGCACACGGACAACAAGCCGAGTGCAAACCGTAGGGTTGCACCAACAAGCTTATCCTTGGATTGTTGGCCTGAGGATCTCCTCATCACTTTAGAGCCATCCCAGCCAGCTTGCAACACTTCCAATGCTGCTGCTCCACCAGCCTCTTGGTCATCATGTCAGCTGGCTGCCCCCTTGTCTTCATGTAGCGCAACTCAACTTCAGCCGCGGCCACCATGCTCCTCGTCCAATGCCATTTCACCCTCATATGCTTGGTGAAGCCGTGCAGTATAGGGTTCTTAGCAAGTTCAATGGCACCCTGGCTGTCATAATAGAGGGGGGTAGGTCCTTGCTGCTCCTCCCCCAATTCAGCCAACAAACGCTGCTGCCACACAATCTCCCGTACGGCACGAAAGAGTGCCATGTACTCGGACTCCACCGTGCTCAATGCTTGGTCCACTTGCTTCTTGCTCTCCCAAGTAGTTGGGCCTCCACCAACACAGCATATGAAGCCTCCCACACTTGTCATGTCCTTTTCTTCCGATGCATACGAGGCATCGGAGAAGGCTATGAGGAACAAACGCCCGGGTTTAACACCATCCGAATATTGCAGCCCAACGGTTGCTGTTTGGCCAAGATACTTGGCCACCCTCATTCCAACCGCTACCTGCTTCTCATTAGCGCACTGCACAACCCTAGCGAGCTGCCCGGTAGTAATGGCGACGTCCAGTTGGGTGTTGACCACCGCATACATGAGGCTGCCCACCAAGGAGTGAAACTGGTGCCTCTCCTCTCTACCAACACTCTCCTCCTCTGCTCCCTTCACACACTTGAACCCAGAAGAGAATGGAGTAGCCACATGGCCTTCACTCTGCCAAAAGTTGGCAGCCAAGGCCTCCAGGTACTTTCGTTGATGCACTCGCATGTACCGCTTCTCCACATCGCGTTCGATATGAAGCCCGAGGTAGAGGTTGACGTCACCAAGGGCCTTGCACTTGAATTTATCTTGAAGTTTCAGCATCAACTCCTTCACAAGGTCAGAGGAGGGTGAGAAGATGAGGATTTCATCCACATAGACCACCATGAAGCTCCTCTGCTCCCCCTCGCCAAGCATGAACAAGGAGTGATCGGCCGTTGAGGGAGTGAAGCCGATCTCCTTCAATACTTTGCGCAGCTTCAAGTACCATTGCCTAGGGGCATGCTTCAGCCCGTAAAGGGCCCTTTTCAGTTTCAAAACTCTGCCACAACCATCATCAAACCCCTCTGGCTGCGCCATGAAAATCTCTTCTTCGAGAATGATGTTAAGGAACGCGGTTGTCACGTCCATCTGCTTCATCACCCATCCTTTGATGGCAGCCCCCGCGAGTGGGGTTCGCAGCGTCATTGGCTTCACCACAGGTGCAAACAACTCCTTGTAGTCCACCTCCTCCTTCGCAGCAGTAACCTGCCGACCAGACCTATCGTACTCAACGAGTCAACTCGCTACCGATCTCAAGAAGCCCGAAGCAGAGCACATGGCGGAACTCGACCGCGCACTGCACTACCTCGTCAGCACAAGAGCGGAACCATGATGACTAAACTAATCGGCTATGTGGATGCTGATCACGCTGGCGACTACGACAACAGGCGATCGCGCACCGGCTACATCTACCGACTGGAACCTATCGGACCTATTTTGTAGCAGTCGAGCAAGCAGGAAGTGATTGCTCTCTCCTCAGCTGAAGCAGAATACATCGCACTCTGCTCAGCCACCAAGGAAGGACTCTACCTTTGCGAATTGCTGGAAAAAAAACAAATCTGGCCCAGTTACCCAACTTCTCCCTAATCTGCGACAACCAATCGTCAATCCGTATTGCAAACAAAAATGGATTCGCGAACCGAACGAAGCATATCGCCCTGCGATACTTCTTCGTGAAAGACAAGATCGAGAAGGGAAGACTCGAACTGTCCTATTGCCGCACATCCGAGATGGCAGCAGATTACTTGACCAAGAAGCTCGGAAAACAGAAGTTTGAGTACTGCATGCTGCTGACTGGACAAGGATACGTCACAAGCAACGACTCTCCAGAAGCAAAGGGGAGTGTTGGACAACATATAGTTCACGCTTCTGAAGTATCGAGCATTACGCTGTAAGCGAGGCGAACTACAACGAAGCAAACAAGTGAGTCAACCTCGAGAGGTTGACATAAGACAACACGAGAGGTAAAGCCAGGGTCGAAGATCAGCGACCTTCGACTCGCCAAAAGACAGCGCGACAGCAAGGACACACAACTGACTCGCTATTGAGCAGTTGCCCGAGTCGTCGCTGTATCGAACCGCAACAGCAGCAGTTACAATTGCAGTTACAAATAGCAGTTAATTAAACTTTTCATATTCTCTTTGCAATCATATAAATACCTGTATCCCTTTGTTAATCAACTCATCTTGTCCTCACATACCAGCACAAGGTGGTTCAACCAAAGTTCACTAAGAACATTTCCGCTAACTACAACATTCGGAGTCTTAGTCTTTAAACGATCCTAAGGGCTTTTCTCAGCCCAACAGGAACATGTCAGTAGACCTGCATAATGAGATCTCCGAGTGATCCTAGGGGGGTTACAGGCATGTTAGCCTCGGGGGTCTGGGCGCACGGACCCGCATTTGGAACAAGCCCTTTTATTTTAGTGGTCTAGTGACGGGGAATTTGACATGGTATCAGAGCGGTCTTGGTTTCAAATCCTGGTGTATGCACGTGCAGGCCGTTGCTGCTGTGCTGAGTCAGAGACCTGACTATGAGATCCCTGAATGATCCTAAGTGGGTTACAGGCATGTTAACCTGGGGGGGTTTGGTCGCACGGACCCACATTTGGAACAAGCCCATTTATCCAAGTGATTTAGTGATTGGGACTTTGACAGAATAAACACGTATACAGTATGATGTGTGACGCGAAGTAAGGAAATGCTCTATCATTACACTAACACAAACCAACATTATTTCATAAAATATATGATAATAAGGATCTCAATAAGTTTTGTATAGGAGGTGACGAGCTCTTTTAGTGTACCCCCCCGTCCCCATTGGGACTGTCGACGTCGATTCTTGTTGGAAATTTGTCGACAGTTTAGGGAACAACTGGATTGCAACCATGATCGACACTCTAGTCTACGACTGCCACCTTTCTTATTATAAACATGTATGCAACATGTGACAAACATTATGCATGTTGTAGCTTTGTAGGCAACAGTGGGTTTAGCCTTAGAGGGTACAGAACTCTAGGGTTTCATATTTGTACTCTCATTCCTGTTAGTCATTCATCATTCTTGTTCTAAGTTTCACATGGTGTAGAGCAGGTTCCCTCGTGGGAACTGTTCCTAGGGCCCACCGTACCATTTTTTTTTTCCTGCCCGGAGCGCGCTCGGCCCCTGCCCGAGTCGTGCCCCCCCCCCTTTTCCTTCGCTTCTCTTAGCGGCCCCGTCGCGCCGCCCTTTAGGCCCCGACGCCGCCTCTGCTGGCCCCGCGGCCCTACCCTCGCGACCCCGCGGCCCCACCCTCGCGTCGCCCTACGCGGCGTCTTTACAGCCGCCCGCGACCCCGACGGCGCCCGTCGCGACCCCGTCACCCTTCGCGCCGCCCGCGACCTCGTCGCCGCGGCCGCCCGTGACCCTACCGCTGCAGCCGCCCGCGACCCTGGCGTCGCAGCCGCCCGCGACCCTGTCGCCGCAGCCGCCCGTGACTCTGCCGTCGCCGCCGCCCGCGACCCTGCTGTCGCAGCCGCCCGCGACCCTGCCGTCGCCGTCACTCGCGACCCTGCAGTCGCAGCCGCCTGCGACCTCGTCGCCGCGACCGCCTGCCCTCCCGTCGCCGCAGCCGCGAGCGACCCCTGTAGTCGCAGCCGCCCTCGACCCCCCCGTCGCCCCACCCGTGCGACCCCACCGCCGCCATTTGCGGCCCCTCCGCCATACCTTCGCGGCCCCGCCGAGCAGCCGAGCCGCCGAGACGCCGCCGCCGCCGAGCCGCCGAGACGCCGAGCCGCCGAGCCGTCGTTGCCGCCGAATTGCCGAGCCGCCGAGCCGTCACTGCCGCCGTGCTGCCGAGCCGCCGAGACGCCGCTGCCGCCGAGCTGCCGAGCCGCTGAGCCGCCGAGCCGCCGTTCCTGCCATCCCGGCCCTCTTCCTGCCGGCGCCTCGGTCCTTCTCGCCTGCCCGGTAAGAGCAGCGCCTCCACCACTGCTCTGCCCTAGCCTGCTGCTCTCCCTGCTAGTCTACTGCTGTCATGGCTTCCCCCAGTGTCCTCACCTTTGACGCTGAGGGTCGGGCCATTGACTTTGACGTCTGAGTAGATGACCTGCAGCTTTTCCTACTGAGCGACAGAGCAGACGGCCTCTCCCTTTTTGACCTCACCTCTGGTGCCTCTCCTGCCCCTGCTGCTGATGCTGACCCCACTGTTCGCTCCCAGTGGGCCACACGCGATGCTGCTGCCCGCCTTGCTGTGCGCCGCCACTTGCCGACCGCTGAGCGTGCGCACTTTAGCCAGTACAAGAGTGCTAAGACCTTGTACGACGCTGTAGTTGCACGCTACTCTTCCCCTGCCACTGCTGCGCTTAGCCGCCTCATCCTACCGTACCTCTTTCCTGACCTCGCCGCTTTTCCCACTGTCGCTGACCTCATTACGCACCTTCGCACTAGTGACACTCGCTACCGTGCTGCGCTTCCTGCTGAGTTCTGCGCCAAGAACCCCCCCCCATGTACATCACCCTCTACTACATAGTCACCCGGCTCCCTGACACCCTTCGCCCGGTTAGGGACCACTTCCTCTCTGTTTGCCCCACCACCCTCACCGTTGACCTCCTCGAGGAGCGCCTGCTCGCGGCAGAGAAGAGCATAGTCGCAGTAGGTGCCTCTCGTGGTGACCCTCGTACCCCTGTCTTTGAGGGGTGCTCCCCCTCTCCCCTCTTGCCCTCTGTTGCCTCTGCTGCTGCGGCCGACCTCGTTGGTCTTGAGTCGGTCGCTGCGGCGTCTGCCCCTAGTGGGAGACGCCGCCCTGGCAAGGGCAAGGGGGGCAAGGGTGCTGGAGGAGCTGGCGGGGGCGGTGGAGGCGGAGGTGGAGGTGGTGGAGGGGGTGGGGGTGGCGGTGGGGGTGGTGGCGGGGGTGGGGGCGTCGGTGGCGGGACTGGAGGTGGAGGTGGAGGCGGCGGTGGTGGTGGGAGCGGAGGTGGCGGAGGTGGCGGTAGTGGAGGAGGTGTCGGCGGAGGCGGCGGAGCTGGTCGGGGTGGCGCTGCGCAGAGGGGTGGCTCCGGTGGTGGTGCGCGCCAGCAGCAGCAGCGTACCCGTGAGACCCCTTCCCCCCAGCAGCTTCGTGAGTGGTACGTTGCTCGTCAGCGGGGCGGGGGTGCTGGCCCCTGCACCTACGTTCTCCGTACCGGCGACCGGGCGGGTGAGCAGTGTGGGGGCGCGCACCCCACCCAGCGCTGCTTCGGCCGTCTGACAGACGCGTGGCGCCACCAGTTCCCCGACGCTACTGAGATCCCTCGCTGGGGCGAGCTGTCTAGGGCGGGTGTTGCAATCTATGATCTTGATTTTGATGCTATTCTTGCTGCCATGTATGCTGTGACTATTAGTGATGAGGGTGACTGTTACCGGTGTTTCCCGCCTGACCCAAGCATAGAGGCTGCTGCGCTAGGTACTTGTGAGGCTGCTGCTCTAGGTGCCAGTGCGTCTGCTGCCACAGGTGCCGGTGAGTTTGCGCTCTCAGGTGCTGCGTCGTCCCCTGACACCCACACCTTCACCCTTGACTCCGGTGCTTCCCGCTCCTTCTTTCGGGACTGCACCACTCTCACACCGCTCAGTCGGCCTGTTGCGGTCTCCCTGGCGGACCCCTCTGGGGGTCCTGTCCTTGCTCACTACTCCATTGTCCTACCGTGTCCGGCGGTCCCATCTGGCTCCCTGTCGGGTCTCTACCTCCCCTCGTTCTCTACGAACTTGGTGGCGGGTGCTGACCTCCAGGATGCAGGAGTTGACCAGTTCACCCCTGCGCGTCAGCGGGTGACCCACTGCACTTGTGCGGACACGGGCCGACACTTGGCCACGTTTGCTCGTCGGCCAGGGTCGAGCCTGTACACACTGACTACTGAGTCTCCTCCAGTCACTGAATCTGCTCAGGTAGCCGCGTCGGGTCAGGTGTTTGCTGCGGCGTCCAGGTCTGGTCCTGAGTCTGCCCCCTGCTCGTGTCGTCTCCTGTCCCACCGGACTCTCCTCTGGCACCACCGTCTTGGTCACCCCTCCCTGCCTCGCCTTCGAGGCATGGCTTCCCGTCTTCTTGTTTCTGGTCTCCCCCGGTCCCTCCCTCCCCTTCCTCCGAGACCTGCCCCCACCTGCGTTCCCTGCGTCGAGGGGCGGCAGCGCGCTGCTCCTCACTCCTCCGAGTTTCCTCCGACAGAGGCTCCGCTGCAGACGCTTCACATGGACGTGTGGGGCCCAGCCCGCGTCCGTGGGCAGGGTCAGGAGCGCTACTTCCTGCTGGTGGTTGACGACTACTCGCGTTACACCGCAGTCTTCCCCTTGCGCAGCAAGGGTGACGTCACTGAGGTGTTGATCGCCTGGATCCGCGCGGCTCGTCTCCAGCTCCAGGAGAGTTTCGGCTCCGACTTTCCTGTTCGGCGTCTGCACTCCGACCGAGGCGGAGAGTTCTCCTCTGACCTTCTGCGGACCTTCTGTCGTGCACGAGGCATCCGCCAGACCTTCACGCTTCCGGACTCTCCGCAGCAGAATGGGATCGCTGAGCGCCGCATCGGCATGGTCATGGACGTCGCTCGTACGTCCATGATCCATGCGGCTGCTCCCCATTTTCTGTGGCCGTTTGCGGTTCGGTACGCGGCGCATCAGCTCAACCTTCACCCCCGGGTCTCCATGCCGGAGACCTCCCCTGCCTTGCTGTGGACGGGGAAGGTTGGTGATGCGTCGCGTTTCCGGGTCTGGGGATCTAGGGCGTTTGTCCGCGACTTGTTTGCGGACAAGCTGTCCTCTCGTGCTGTTCCCTGCGTCTTCTTTGGCTTTCCCCCTGACGCGCCAGGCTGGCAGTTCTACCACCCCACCTCGCGCCGTGTCTTCGCGTCCCAGGACGTCACCTTTGACGAGTCGGTTCCCTACTACCGTCTCTTCCCCTACCGCACTGCGTCCCTCCCTCCCCCGCCGCTCTTCCTTACACCAGGTCCCCCTCCGGTAGACCCCCTCCCCCCTCAGGGTCCTGCTCCCTCAGGTGTGTCCCAGGTAGATGCAGTTGAGCCAGTCGAGGTAGCTGCTGATTCTGGTGTTGCTCGTGGTGCTGAGCCTGGGGGTGCTGGGTCTGGGGGTGCTGAGCCTGGGGGTGCTGGGCCTGGGGGTGCTGCGACTAGGGGTGCTGAGCCTGGGGGTGCTGGGCCTGGGGGTGCTGAGCCTGGGGGTGCTGCGCCTGGGGGTGCTGAGCCTGGGGGTACTGAGTCTCGGAGTGCGGAGCCTGAGGGTGCTGGACCTGCTCGTCCGGTGTCTGGTGGTGCTGAGCCTGACAGTTCTTCGGGTGCTTCGTCCCGGCGGGAGCTGCCCTCTCCACAGGAGCTGCGTGAGTGGTTCGCCCGGCGCTGGCGACGTGCTACTGGAGCTGGTGGTGCTGCAGGAGCTGGAGGTTCTACTGCTGCTGAGAGTGTTGGTGCCGAGGGTCCCAGAGGTGCTCGTACCGAGTGTACTGGAGCTGCTGGCCCTACGAGTGCTCCTCCTTCTGGAGCTGGTGGTGCTGCTGGTGCTGCTGACGTTGGTGCTGCTGGTGCTCCTGGAGCTGGAGCTGCTGCGTCTTCGGGTGGTCCGGCTGGAGCTGGAGCTACTGGGGGTGTTGGCGCTGGGGGTGCTCCTGGCGCTGGTGCTGCTGAGGGTGCTGGAGTTGGAGCTGCTGGAGCTGAGGGTCCTCCTGGTGCTGGTGCTCCCGCTGGAGGTGCTGGTGCTGTTCCTGCTGGCGCTGGTGGAGCTACGCGGCCGCGGCCGTACTTCGTTCCGCTCCTTCAGCAGGTTCTTGGTCTTCCGTCCTCTCTTGGTCCTGCTCCTGCCTTAGAGTGTCCGCCTCCTGTCCAGTCTGAGTCACAGTTACAGCCACCTTCCCCACTTCCTTCTCCTTCTCCCTACACTGGTCCTACTGGAGGTCTTGCTGTGCGTCGTGAGCCTACGTCTCGCCCTGCGTCGCCTGTCCGTGCTGCTCGCACTAGTGGTCGTGGTTCGCGCCAGCGTCCTCCCCCGTCCCCGGCACGCACCGGATGTCTCTGCGTCCTTCCACTGCTCCGCTGCGTGCCCCTTTGCCTTCTCCTCCAACGTCCTCTCTTCCTGAGCTTCCTGACCCAGAGTCGGACTCCCTTCGTGCTGCGCGTCCTACTGTCACGCGTCTCCTTGCTACTATCGTCACTGACCCTTCCTTTGAGTCTACTGCTGCGTCTGCCCTAGTTGCTGAGCTTGTCGACTTCGCTGCTCGCTGTCGCCTAGACTACGCTACCAGTCTTGTCGCTGAGTCTGGGCCTGTCTGTCCTCCGTTCGTCGGGGGTGAGTGTGCTCTTGGCACGGACGTCCTTGAGGACAGGCAGGAGGAGTTCCAGTGCTTGGCTGCTGCTTCACCTCATCTCTTGTCCATGCTGCTTGCCCCTGAGGCGACCCAGATGCACTTGACATCCCGACTCCGCGCTCTTACGCGGAGGCGATAGAGGGTCCCTACTCCTCTCAGTGGCAGGCAGCCATGGACGCAGAGATGGCTTCCTGGAAGTCCACAGGCACCTACGTTGACGAGGTTCCCCCGCCTGGGGCGAACATCGTCGGTGGCATGTGGATTTTCAGGGTGAAGCGACCGCCGGGTTCTCCGCCTGTCTTCAAGGCGCGTTACGTGGCTCGTGGCTTCAGTCAGCGGCAGGGAGTTGACTACTTTCAGACCTTCTCTCCCACCCCGAAGATGACCACTCTTCGGGTACTGCTGCACATAGCCGCTTACCGAGACTACGAGCTGCACTCTCTTGACTTCATCACTGCTTTCTTGCAGGGCAGCCTGCACGAGGAGATCTGGCTGCGCCGCCCACCTGGCTTCACTGGGACTTTTCCTCCTGGCACCCAGTGGAGCCTCCGGCGGCCAGTCTACGGTCTCCGCCAGGCGCCGTGTGAGTGGCACGACACACTGAGGACGACAGTTGCGGCTCTTGGGTTTGCACCTTCTACTGCCGACCCGTCACTGTTTCTGCGCACCAACACTTCTTTGCCGCCGTTCTACATCCTCGTGTACGTCGACGACTTGGTCTTTGCTACAGCTGACACTGCTGGACTTGCCTACGTGAAGTCCGAGCTGCAGAAGAGACACACGTGCACAGACCTGGGTGAACTGCGCAGCTACCTTGGCTTGCAGATCACCCGGGACAGAGCACAGCGCACCATTACCCTGACTCAGTCACACATGGTGCAGCAGGTCCTTCAACGCTTCGGCTTCACGTACTCCTCGCCTCAGGCCACTCCTCTGCCTACACGCCACTCGCTCTCAGCTCTGCCTTCGGATGAGTCCGTAGAGTCGAGTGGCCCGTACGCAGAGCTTGTCGGCTGCCTCATGTACCTGATGACCTGCACTCGACCTGACCTTGCATACCCTCTTAGCATTCTTGCACGCTATGTTGCTCCTGGGAGACACAGACCAGAGCACATGGCTGCAGCGAAGAGGGTGTTGCGCTACTTGTGCAGTACGTCGGGCATGGGGCTTGTGCTTGGAGGGCAGAGTCCAGTGGTCCTCACTGGTCACGCAGACGCTTCTTGGGCAGACGACCAGGCTACGCAGCGGTCGTCATAGGGTTACACCTTCAGCCTTGGTTCTGGCTCAGTTTCGTGGCGGTCTACCCGCTCGTCTTCTGTTCTCGGCTCGAGCTGTGAGGCTGAGATCTACGCAGGGGCCATGGCTGCACAGGAGCTACGCTGGCTCACCTACCTGCTGACTGACCTGGGAGAGCCGCCTCGTTCTCCTCCAGTGCTGTACGTAGACAACAAGGCCATGCTGGCCTTGTGTCGGGAGCACAGACTGGAGCACAGAACGAAGCACATCGCTCTCCGCTACTTCCTTGCTCGTGAGCTGCAGCAGCGTGGTCAGCTGCGCCTTGCTTACGTGGCCTCTGAGGCCAACACTGCTGATATCTTCACCAAGGCACTCGCGCCTTGTGATCATCAGCGCTTCTGTACTCTGTTAGGTCTTGTGCCTACCTTGCCTCACTTGCTCACTTCTTGACCTTTCTTGTACTGTTACATATATATATGCCTGCTCGTGCTTGTTTAGTGTTATATATATGTCATCTTGCATGTGAACTGGCCTTGTGGCCTTTAACTTGTGCTCAGACTGTGTGGTGACGTTGTGATCCACCCTGAGCTTGCCTTGCCTTGCTTTGCTTGACTGGTCTTGTGACCTCTTGTGC
Organism: Closterium sp. Yama58-4; assembly: GCA_947470075.1. Taxonomy (NCBI): domain Eukaryota; kingdom Viridiplantae; phylum Streptophyta; class Zygnematophyceae; order Desmidiales; family Closteriaceae; genus Closterium; species Closterium sp. Yama58-4. Next base: position 443,584 of record CANIUD010000593.1, read on the forward strand.
TCCCCCACTTTTCCTATGGGGGTGTGTCAAACATTATGCATGTTGTAGCTTTGTAGGCTACAGTGGGTTTAGCCTTAGAGGGTACAGAACTCTAGGGTTTCATATTTGTACTCTCAATCCTGTTAGTCATTCATCATTCTTGTTCTAAGTTTCACAATATGCAGTTAGATATATGGACGAACAAGAGCAAAGAGTGGGGGTGATAGAGGAGGATTATTGTATGATGGAACGGGATGGCACCCGAAAATGCGAAAGCACAATCCTACTAAAATTGTCTAACACCCTATATAGCTTCTACACCAGCATATCTACCAGGTAGCACACATCCGCCCATGGAGCGTCCCACTGTAACATACTGCTCAATATCCTCCCGCTCCACCCAAACAACGTCTGTGCCTCTCATAATTGGCTTTCTCTGTAAAAGCATTACGCACACCCGGGCTCACTCCAAGCCACCCCAATAGCCCTAAGTGATTGGAGCAAACACGTCAAAAATCTCTTTCTTGTTTCCCCCCCCCCCCCCCCCCCCTCTCCCCCCCCCCCCCCCCCCCCCCCCCCCCCCCCCCCCCCCCCCCCCCCCCCCCCCCCCCCCCCCCCCCCCCCCCCTTTTTTTTCAATACCACCTGCAGCTCTACGTTGGCCATTGCTTAAGCCCTACCCAAAGCTCCCTCCCAGGCAACCGAATGTTTTTTGTGACGAGGGTAGTGAACTGCACTTTCCTATCCTGCTGCAAGGGGGATTTGTAATCCGTTGCCTTCCACCTTTATCCCTCCTTAGTGAAAAAACCCACATTTTGACCAATTTGCCCGTACTGTTGCGCAGGCAGAGAGATGGGGTCAACATTGCTGACCTCAAGCGCATGCGCCTCCCCCTCCTTCGATCTCCAAACCACCATGTCCACTTCTTCCCAAGAAGCAATGTATCGTTCCCCACAGTCACAACCCCACCCGCCCTTTAGCTATCCTATCCACCACGAACTTAACCTTAATCGCGTCATGGACTCGTAAAGGTGCGTACTGATGCTTGCAGCGGAGGATATGATGGGTATCAGATTGATCAGCAAAATCAACATTAGAATTAGACTTGCCAGCAACCATCAACTACTGGATGGGGACACACTTACAATTCTGATCAATTACACTCATCTTTCAGTTCTTACCATGTAGCACAAACATGACAGTTTGGCTGCTGCAATGTCTAAAACCCGCGGGCCAAGAAGTTCAACCTTAGGAAGGTTGGTTGGGGCGAGCAACGCAATTGGCCAAGATTTTGGGTTTCAAGGCCAAACTCAACCAAAGTAAGGAAGGTTGAACCAATCTAGGCCTTCTTGGCCCTGCGGTTTTATGGATGAAGCAAATGAGCATTTTGATGTGGGTATTTCCAATGTAAGCTAAGGTTGTAGCAGGTGGAGGAGCAGCTGGAGGAGGAGGAGGAGCAGGAGGAGCACGAGAAGCGGCAGTGGTAGCGGCAGGAGCATGTGCAGCAAGAACAACAACACGAGTAGTAGCAGCACTAGGAGCAACAATAGCTACAGCATCAGAAGACCGGGAGAAGCCGCAGCCATCGCAGCAGCAACAGAACGAGCAGGAGCAGGAAGAGCGACAGGAGAAGCAGCAGGAGCGGCCGTAGGAGTGGAAGCAGCACGAGCATCAGCAACAGCAGTAGCAACGGTTGCAGAAGCATCTAGAGAAGCAGCAACAGCACCACCAATATAGGGTGGGGGCAAAGTTGGGAGTGGCGGTGGTGGTGGTTGAAAGGGAAGCAACATCAGCTGCGATCGAGGAAGTTGGTAAGGTAGTGGGAGAGATAAGAAAGTTTAGGGGAGATTGTTAGAGAAGGAAATTATTGAAAAAGGCATACATGAAAGGAATAGAAGGATGGAAGAAAAAGAGTTGGTGTGGAATAAGTGGTGGAAGGGACCAACCACCATTGGTCTGTTGGAAGGACCAACCACATCCATAGAGTGTGGGACAAATTACCCCACGTGTTTGTAGATTGGGCTCCACCACAATTTGGTAGATTGGCAACCCCATTAGAAGTGTATACCCCCAACGTGGTACATTCCCAACTCAATAGCACACCACACTTGGTGTGCAGCCAAAATATTAGCATACTAAAATGTGTATCATTATAATACAACCCCTTAGCATGCTATCAGTAGGAGAGGACAACCATTGAATCAAGGAACACCAGAGGGACGATGAGGGGTGATTCCAAAGAGGCAGAGGAGAGCAAAGTGCGCGGCGCGGGGAAGCTCCTTGATGAAGATATCAAAAAAATTTGCATCGGCCACAATCTTGCGGACGGCCAAATGACCCTGCAGAACAAGCTCGTTTATGAAGAAGTACCAAAGCTCAATGTGCTAGGGCTGGGTGTGGAAGATTGGGTCCTTGGCGAGGTGATTCTGTTAGCGTTTTTGCACCAGAGCATAGGGCAGTGCTGAAGAGAGCCAAGCTCAATCAGAAGGTAGCACAGCCAGCGAGACTCTTGGGTGGCCATGGTGCCAACGTGGAGCTCAGCCTCGCAGGAAGGCAGGGTAATGGAAGACGAACGCGTGGAGCGCTAACTGATAAGGCCATTGCCCAGCTTGAAGCTGTAACCTTGAGAGGAGTGGCGGTTAGGTTGTGAGTCTGCCAAGGAAGAGTCATTGAAGTCGGTAAGGAGGGGTGGAAGAGGAACTACCAAGGGTTTCTTTGTACTATCAGATGCAGTGCTGAACCCTCTTAGTTCCCTTCCAGTGCTCGTTGGTGTGGCGAGTGGTGCTAGCAAAGTCAGTAATCATGCTGTTGGGGTAGGTGCATATCATGGCGTACATCAGCAACCCAACAAGCAACATAGATGTGAGAGGGGGAGGAGGTGTGGGAGGGCGGGGCGAGCTGATGGCCAAACGGAAGAGGTGTAGCCACCGTGTTGGCCGAAGCCATATTAAATCTCTTCAAGACCTGGTAAATGTAGAAGGACTGGGAGAGGGTGATGGAGCGAGCATTTTGGTCACGCATAATGACCATCCTCAAGTAGTGCTTGGGGTCGCTAAGGTCCTTGCACTTGAGATGCTCCTGTGGCGGCCGCTCATCTGTGCCATGTCAGCTGCATCGTTTCACAAGAAGGATTAGGTCGTATCCCATGCTATTGTCAATCTGTGTTGGTGTCAACTAGAAATGCTGGAGGAAGATTCATCCTGGTGTCATCTAAACCGACCAATGAAATTGTGGGAAGTGGCCCAATGTGCCCAAAATTGACACCAGGCTGGAGCCGCGTGTGGACGCGACTCCACCTCGTGTCAAGCCCATTTGTCGTCTGACACCAACCGCAGATTGACACTAGCCTGTAATACGGCCTTATAGTATGAACAAACACCAGCATGAAGAAGCGACAAGAAGAGGAACTGATAAACAAGCGGGTGTCAGAGTGAGAAACAGTGAAACCATGAGAATGCAGGGTGGCTACCAGCTTGGCATGCCACTCCTTTGGCGCCTGCTTCAAACCATATACCAGGTGACGCACTTGCCAAACTGTGTCGGCAGGAAAAGCAGCATGAAAGCCAGGAGGCTGCTTCAGGAAGATGCGCTCATGCAGCTTGGCTTGTAGGAAGGCGTCGATGACGTCCATGGAGCAAAGATCAAGAACGTTGCGAAGGGTGGGAAGGTTGGCAGTGGGAGAGAATGTGTCATAGTAATCCACGATCGTGATATTTGTAAAGCCCCTGACGCAGTACCGGGCAGTCCCATTTGGGTTCCTCACAGGTCAGCACATCCCGGTGTTCTCCAAGAACTTGGTTTGTGTCAGTTGTCTTCAAGACCTTCGTGTCACCACCACAAGAGAGTTTGGCATGCAAATGAATCATTGAAGGATCCTTTGAGAATGCGCTAAAGTGACTCCCAATAGTGTTCTGCATGCACCTCAGCTGAAATCACGTTTGAGAATTCTCAAAAAGTGATTTCGACAAAGTGACTCGCGAATGTATCTGGACACTACTACAAGGGCACCCCTTGCCACGTTCCACCAAAAGCCAGTGTCGGCCTGTTCTCGTTGTGCATAGAGTTCCCCAAGCTTTTGGAGTGGGGTCAGGCAGCTGCATCGTGCTCGTGTCGGCCACTTACCCACCCATCGCTTCTGTCGTCCTTCACACGCCTCCGTCATATGGTTCAACACAGTCTCGTCTCATATCTCTCAGTGTCAATCGCCCCGCTCCCTCCCTCGTCTGCGCCGCCGTGCACTCTCTCCATCGAGGGCGGGTAGCGCGCCGCCTCTCACTCCTCTTTTCTCCATACAACTACTCCCCTTCAGACATTGCACATGGACGTTTGGGGCCCAGGCCCTAGTCCTTGGTCGTTGTCAGAAGTGCTAATTCTGGTCGTTGTGGATGACTAATCCCGCTACACCATAGTGTTTGCCTTGTAGCAGAAGTCCGATGTGCCTGACGGTCTCATGGCATGGCTAGTACCTGTCTGCGGTCAGCACAACCGTCAAGTGCTCTGTCTGCACTCTAACTGTGGGTGCGAGTTCGCCTCCGTTCGCTTCAGCAGTTCCTCTCAAATTGAGCGCATCACCCAGAACTTCATGCTACTTAACTTGCCACAATAGATTGAGGTCGCTGACCGATGCAATGGCTTGGTCATGGAGTTTGCTCACACCTCCATTTGCCACGCCAGTGCACCCCATTTTCTATAACCTTTTGTAGTCCACTACACCACGTACCAGCTTAACCTGTAGCCCCGTGTCTCACGTCCGCAGGTTATGCCGACCCGCCTCTTGACTAGGTCCCCTAGTGTGGTGGCTGAGTTTTGCATCTAGGGTTGCGTTGCTCACATCCTTGCCCCTGGCGCGGACCTGCTCTCAGCCGCACTATCCCCTGTTTCTTCCTTGGTTCCCCCCTCGACGCTCATGGCACTGTTTTACTACCCTTGGCCTCGCCAATTCTTTAGCTCTCATAATGTCACTTTGACGAGTCCGTCTGTTTCTACACTCGCCACACTCATCGAAGTTCCCCAGTTCCCTCCCCCCCTTTGTTCCTCACTTCCATCCCCCCCGCTCCTCCCACTCCTCTGGTAGCTCCTACCTCACTATGCCATGCCCCGTCTGGTGTGTCACATCGTCCCCGACCTCGTCCTCACATTCACCGCATCAGCCTTTGTTGCAGCTGCAATAGAAGTCTCCGTCGCGGCCAGTCACTGTTGTCTTAGGGGTTGCAGGAGGTGCAGATGCTGAGGGTGCGGACCCCGAAGTGGGCTGGTCCTCAAGTGTTGATACTGGAGGTATCGGCTCTAGGGGTGCTGCCACTGGTGGTGCTAGTTTTTGAGGTGGTGCATGTCGAAGAGAAAGGCCCCGCCCTTGCTTTTGCATAGCCAATCTCCCTGTCGATGAGAAGGCCTTGACAAAGTGGCCGTCCAATAGGGTTTCACTTGTTGACGTAGGCAATGGTCAAGCATGCACTCCTTTACGGGATTCAGTCGCTCACAGAAGTTGCTGGTCGACAGCAATGGTCATCAACGAGCCCGGCGGCAAGCAATTGCCGATGAGTCCGTCGAGAAAAACTGTTTGATACGCTTTGCCTTAGCGAACGCTGCTCGACAGAGCAGCGTTAAATTGGTCGACCGAAGCTGCTCGACTGAGAAACTCTACGTGTGCATGACATTCGCACATGAGGTCTTGGTGAAGTCGACCTACACAATGACATCACGTGTTCGACAATGGATATTTGGCGAAACCATCGAGACGTGTTCTACCTGGCACCTACGCAATGTGCAACCGTCAGATGTGCACCTACTGCGCGGGTAATGCACATGTGCACATATGTTCACCTGCGACTATAGTGCTGGCAGATCGCTTACGGTGCAGCGCTGGCAGGCCAGCCTGCTGCAGCGTTGGCATGTCGTACTTTTGCTACACTAGCAGGTTGCCTTGCCAAATTCAGATATATAGTAGCACTATACAGTGGCTACAATTCCCAATTTGAATTGCATGAATAGGTAAATTATTTCTCGAGTTAGGAATTTCGACGCACTGGGGTAGCTCAAACTTAACTCAATCACATATTCTCCCAACAACCACAAAATGAATTAGATTAGCAAGAACCAGGCGAGAGAGGATGAGGAGGACGAGAGGAAAGGTCCCCAAGGAGTCCCCAAATAGGCGCACTAAACCCCATAAGCGCACCAAATTCCCTCCATAAAGCAACCCACTTTTACTTTTGTCACTTTTCCAACCCATGTCATCCACCTCACCCAACTTGGCCACACTTGCCAACCTGGTTTGGCTTCTCCAAAACATTTGGCAACTACTACAGTGAAAGTGACGAATTTCTCAACCCGTAATGGTCCCTACTCCTTATAGAGTCAACCCCGCAACTTCCCATAGTCGCCGCAACCAAATATAAAAGTCATACGATTTTCAAACGTTCGTAACTTTCTCGTTCGTACCCCGATTGTAGCCATCCTTGGTTCGTCAGAAAGCTCATGAGCAGAGAAATTGTTTCCAATATTCACTTAAGCAAAAGAACTTTTACATAAACTCAGAAAATCCTAACCACGCCGAACACAAAGTATTTCATGCATGCACACCACGCATGCAAGATATCAGAATATGATGGGAGGCAGACAGACGTGAATGCACATGGTAGCATCACACAACAATCTCTTGCTCTGGCTGCCAACCATCATACCACATGCCATAGCTTAAGCATGCATCCTCAATGCACTCTCATCCCAACAAGCTTCATGCCCTTCCATTGTTCTTCCAACACTCATCTCCACAAACAATCATCTCCTTCCAACATCCCACTTCCAACTTCTCCGCTTTGTTCAAATCTACAGCACCCCTCTGCAACATCTCTCTCACAACACTATGCTCCAAAACCTCTCAATCCAGCCCCATAGTAGTAGGCTATCTCATCCTCATCACACTGTTCAGTCACACTCCCAATTGGCACCACACACCGCGTGCCACGACTTGCATAGGTTAGCCTTTGTCCAGGACAGTCTGCATGAGGAGATCTGGTTGCACTGCCACCATGGTTTCACTGGCTCTTCTCCTTGAGGGACCCAGTGGAGCCTTTGTCAGCCAACCTATGGTCTGTGTCAGGCTCCTCGTGAGTGGAACAAGACGTTACGCAACACCCTTTCTGCTCTTGGTTTCCTTCCATCTTCTGCCAACCCTTCCTTGTTGAATCGTTATAATTCGTCTCCTTTCTACATTCTGGTCTATGTCGTCAACTTGGTCCTCGCTATACTTGATAGCAATACACTGACCTTAGTGAAGGCCGAGCTCTTCCACTGACCTTTGTGAGCTGCGCCATTAACTTGGCCCGCAGATTACCAGGGACAGAGCAGCTCGCACCATCACGCTGGCTACGTCACACATGGTACAGCACATCATCCAACGGTTTCGCTTTCAGTTCTGCTCTGCACAGCCTACCCCTCTTGCAGTTGAATATTGAGTTGGGGCTCCTTTCCCCGACGATACTCTTGAGCTGAAGGGTGTAAACACAAGTACGAGTATGGATACAATTATTGTAAACGAATAGTTGCCGAATACACAGACAAATTTGTATATTCCCCAATACTTGGCCATATACAAGTACGAATACGGTTCAAATTCTCAAATAGTTGTCAAATATGGTTTCAAATACGACTTTAAGGGCTTAGGGTTGTGTGTTGTGGCCAGAATTTTGTTGACAATCTATTTCTTATATCTTCGTATAATCTTAATTGCTTAGAATATTTTCTCTTTGATATTGTTATGTTAGGTTTTGGAATATTCATCATAAAGCTTTGAGGATTGTTGCTAATATTGTTGTTTTTGTAGAATTTGCTGGGCCTACTGTTGAGTATTACGTAATCTGCGGAAGTGATTAAACTGGAACTACAAACTTATACTGAGTAGCATTAACTCCTCTTGGGCCCCCCTGAGTGTGACAGGTAGTCTCATCCAAACCAAGGGCATTAAATTTACAATGGAGTTCGTGAGCTTTGCGTAGCTTGTAGAGTGAGAGAGTTGGTCGAGCATTGTTTCAGCAGCATCACGTAGGGTCCCTACTATTGTCAAAACGTAGTAGTAGGATTCAAGCTTGAAAGTCATGAAAACATTGTTGTATGCTCCAAGCAAACACAAGCACACATATATAAGTCATAGAATGCAAAGGAAAATCACAAGGTAGTTGATTAATTGTCGTCCATGTCTTCGCCTTGCTGTCTTAAAAAGAGGTTGTCAAACTGCTCTTGAACTTTGCTCGATTTGCCTCATTAGAATAACTGTCTTCAAGCTGCATTACCGCCTAATTTCTCTACTGACTCTCTGCATTAACATTCATAATTTCTCGTGTAGATTCATGAACGCTCGTGTGGGATTCCCATTTTCAGTTACAAAAGGGACTTCACCGTTTTGTACCTTTGGTGAAATGGTGGCGCAAAGTAGTGCGACTTTCTGGCTAATCTTCCTGCACGTGAAGTCATCGCAAAATCCGCTAGTAAACCGCAATCTCGAGTGCCCCACATGCCACTCATCACGACCAAGACATTTCTCATTCGTGCATGATAAAACGATCGCGTCAGCGATCGTGTGCTGTCCTGCGCTGGATGGGGCGATCATTCGCTCGATCCTGTTGCGATCGTACGCACTGCGCACGCTCGTGACCCACGCGCGGGCCCTGTAGGGCCACACGCGGATGTCACAACCCCACGCGCGGGTCCTGACTTAGCGCAAAAATGGTCAAAGGGCCCAAATAGAAAACTCGAGCCCCACCCCCCAACACACTTGAAACTCACTACGAGCGCTAATGGAAAACATGAGTCGTCATGAAGCCCGTAGCCTTCATGAACGCTCATGTTTGTTCATGAAAATTCATGAAATTACACGAGCCGTCATGAACGCCCATGACTCCTCATGAGCCCACAAGAAAAATACATGAAACGAAACGCAAAAACAAATGCGTACAGAACTCACAAAAAATGCATGACATAATGCAGGCGGCTGGTTGACATGCAAAAATAGTATTTTGCACCCAAGAAAACCACCCTCAAGCAGTTGCCTGTTTGCACTTCCTTGCGTGAGCCTAGTTATGGCTCATGCCACACAGCTTGGCACAACGCCACTGGGGTTCCTCAGCCAGCCACTTCGTGAGAAAATCTGTTGGCTGCTGCTGAGTCTTCACATAGAGGGGCTGAAGGGTTCCCCTTTGCACTTCCTCGCGCAGCCAGTACGATTTAATCCTCGTGTGCTTGTTGAGCCCATGCAGCAGTGAATTCTTGGACATATCAATGGCACTTGAGCTGTCACACAACAATAGGGTAGGTTCTTTCTGCTCATGCCTTATCTCCTCTAGCAACTTCCTCATCCAAACCAGCTCCTTGGCCGCATGGTACATTGCAATGTACTCAGATTCAACAGATGAATCCGTCACTTCCACCTGTTTCGTAGACCTCCAGCTCACAGGCCCACTACCGATCACACACACATATCCTCCCACTGAGGACATATCTTCTTATTGCTAGGCCCATGATGCATCAGCAAAACATGTAAGGAACAGCTCCCATTCTCCAGGATGCTCTCCCTTCTTTTTGGAAACCTCAGCCCCCTTTGACTAGCAGCAGTATCAGATACTAAGTGATCGATCAGCTACATCCACCTGCTTCTTGGTGGGGTTTTGCACCACCCTAGCCAGCTGCACCACATCAAAAGAGACATCAGGCCTGGTAAGCATTGCTGCATAGATCAAGCTCCCCACCACGTACTGAAAACGAGCTTGCTCCCGCCAATCCATCTTTTCAATCTCTCCCACCTTTATGAGTTTGAACTCGGATGGAAGTGGTGTGGCAACCTTCCTTCCGACCTCTTTCTCTTTCTTGCTCCCCATGCCTTGTTGTACTTCTCTTGATGGAGCTTCACGCATCCGTCAATGGTGTCTCTTTTAACGTTCATGCCGTGGTCTTCACGTGTGTTCTTCACGCGTTCTTCGTAGTGGTTGGGGGTTTGCTTTCCGTGTTTTTCTTTCCATGCTTGGGTCGAAGCCGGCCGCTTGATTTGCGGGCGTCTCAGTGGATTCAGCTGCTGGTCTTGATGCCGTACCTTCCTCTGTCTGTAGTCCAGAGGCTGAGAGTGGGGTAGGAGTAGCACCATGGGATCCAGTAGATGAGCGATGCTCCTCCACTGTCCTTCCTTGTCCGGCGGTCCCGTCCGGCACGCTGTCAGGTCTCTACCTCCCCTCGTTCTCTACGAACTTGGTGGCCGGTAGTGCGCTCCAGGACGGGGGTGTTCACCAGTTCACCCCCGCCTACGAGCGCGTGACACACTGCACGTGTGCTCGGACGGGTCGCCACCTGGCTACCTTCACTCGGGAGCCGGGGTCGGACCTTTACACACTGACCACTGAGTCCCCCTCAGGTAGCTGCGTCCGCGTCTGCGTCTGCGTCAGGTCAGCTGTCCGCCCCCTGCTCGTGTCGCTCTCTGGCGCATGAGACTGTCCTTTGGCATCACCGCCTTGGTCACCCGTCTGTGCAGCGCCTTCGGGCCATGCACAAACGGGACCTTGTTGCTGGTCTTCCCAGGGTACTCCCTCCCTTTCCAGACTCGCCTGCTCCTCCCTGTATTCCCTGTGTCGAGGGGCGGCAGCGCGCCGCTCCTCACTCCTCCTCCTTTCCCCCGACGACTGCTCCTTTGCAGACGCTCCACTTGGACGTGTGGGGCCCAGCCCGCGTCCGTGGCCAGGGTCAGGAGAGGTACTTCCTGATTGTTGTTGACGACTTCTCGCGCTTCACCACGGTCTTCCCCTTGCGCGCCAAGGGTGACGTCCCTCATGTATTGATCCCCTGGATCCGCAGATCTCGTCTCCAGCTCAGTGAGCGTTTCCGCTCCGACTTCCCTGTCCTGCGTCTGCACTCTGACAGAGGTGGGGAGTTTACCTCTGGCCTCTTGGAGGCCTTCTGTCAGCAGGAGGGCATTGAGCAGTCGTACACGCTTCCGGCCTCTCCACAGCAGAATGGGGTTGCTGAGCGCCGCATTGGTCTGGTCATGGAGGTCGCTCGTACCTCCTTGAGCCATGCGGCTGCCCCCCATTTTCTGTGGCCGTTTGCAGTCCGATACGCTGCGCATCAGCTCAACCTCTGGCCCCGTGTCTCATTGCCCGAGACTTCTCCGACGCTGCGTTGGACGGGAGAGGCTGGCGATGCGTCGCGTTTTCGGGTCTGGGGATCCCGAGCTTTTGTCTGCGACACGTCCGCGGACAAGCTCTCCCGTCGCGCTGTCCCATGCATCTTCCTTGGCTTTGTCCCGGACGCCCCTGGCTGGCAGTTCTACCACCCCACCTCGCGTCGTGTCCTGGCCTCTCAGGACGTCACTTTTGACGAGTCCGTCCCCTACTACCGCCTCTTCCCCTACCGCACTGCCCCGCTCCCCCCCCCACCTCTCTTCCTCGCTCCAGGTGCTGAGGTACCAGACCCCCTCCCCCCTCAGGGTGCCGCTCCCTCAGGTGTGTCCCAGGTAGACCCGGGTGAGCCTGTCGAGGTAGCTGTTGACTCTCGTCCTGCTAGGGGTGCTGAGCCTGGGGGTGCTGCGTATGGGGGTGCTGAGCCTGGGAGTGCTGAGTCTGGGGGTGCGGAGCCCGGAGGTGCGGAGCCTGGAGGTGCTGAGTCTGGGGGTGCTGAGTCTGGGGGTGCTGAGTCCGGGGGTGCTGAGCCTGAGCGTGCTACACCTGGAGGAGCCCTCTCCTCCCAGCAGCTGCAGGAGAGGTACCTCGAGTACTGCCGCCTCCGGAGAGGTGCTGCTGGAGCTCGTCCCGGTACTTCCCCTCCTACCCAGGAGCTCCCCCCCATTCAGCAGATCCGCGAGTGGTACACACGGCGCTGCAGTCTTCGGAGTGGTGCTCCTGGTGCTGCGGACCCTGGGGGTGGCGCTGCTGCTGGTGCTGAGGACCCGGACGTTGGAGCTGCTGCTGGTGCTGCGGACCCGCCTGGTGGAGCTGCTGCTGGTGCTGAGGACTCGGACGTTGGAGCTGCTACTGGAGCTGAGGACCCGGGCGGTGGCGCTGCTGCTGGTGCTGAGGACCCGGACGTTGGAGCTTCTACTGGTGCTGAGGACCCGGGCGGTGGAGCTGTTGCTGGTGCTGAGGACTCGGACGGTGGAGCTGCTGCTGGAGCTGAGGACCCGAGCGGTGGCGCTGCTGCTGCTGCTGAGGACCCAGGCGTTGGAGCTACTACTGGTGCTGAGGACCCGGCCGGTGGAGCTGCTGCTGGTGCTGTGGACCCGGACGCTGGAGCTCCTACTGGTACTGAGGACCCGGCCGCTGGAGTCTCTTTTGCTTCTGGAGACGCTGCGCGGCCGCGACCGTACTTCGTACCGCTCCTTCAGCAGGTTCTTGGGCAGGCTCCTCCTCCTTGTCCTCCTCCCTCCGTAGAGTGTCCTCCGCCTGTCCAACCGCAGTCACTGTTACCGCCTACCTCGCCTCTCCCTGCTCCCTCTCCTTACACTGGTCCCACAGGAGGTCTTACGGAGCGTCGTGAGCCTGAGTCTCGTCCTGCGTCGCCTGTTCGTCCTGCTCGCACTGGTAGTCGTGTCCGTCGTGAGCGTCCTCCTCCTGTCCCAGGCACTCACTACATGACTCTGCGTCCCTCTACTGCTCCTCAGCGTGTCCCTCTACCGTCTCCTCCTGCGTCCTCTTTGCCTGACGTTCCGGCCCCTGAGTCTGACCGGTATCGTGCTGAGCACCCTACTGTCACGCGTCTCCTTGCTACTGTTGTCACTGACCCTACCTTTGAGTCCTCGGCTGCGTCTGCTCTGGTCGCTGAGTTGGTTGACTTTGCTGCTGCCTGTCGTCTAGACTACGCTGCTAGCCTTGTTGCTGAGTCTGAGTCTGAGTCTGTCTGTCCTCCGTCCGTCGGGGGTGAGTGTGCTCTTGGCACGGACGTCCTTGAGGACAGACAGGAGGAGTTCCAGTGTCTTGCTGCTGCTTTGCCCCGTCTCGTGTCCTTGCTAGTTGCCCCTGAGGGAGACCCGGATGCACCAGACATCCCGACCCCGCGCACTTACGCTGAGGCGATGGCGGGTCCCTACTCCTCTCAGTGGTAGACAGCCATGGACGCCGAGATGGCTTCCTGGAAGTCCACACGCACCTACGTCGACGAGGTTCCCCCTCCTGGGGCGAACATCGTCAGTGGCATGTGGATTTTCAGGGTGAAGCGGCCGCCGGGTTCTCCGCCTGTCTTCAAGGCGCGTTACGTGGCTCGAGGCTTCAGTCAGCGAGAGGGAGTTGACTTCTTCCAGACCTTCTCCCCCACCCCGAAGATGACTACTCTTCGGGTGCTGCTTCACATAGCCGCTCACCGCGACTACGAGCTTCACTCACTTGACTTCAGCACTGCTTTCTTGCAGGGCAGCCTGCACGAGGAGATCTGGCTGCGCCGCCCACCTGGCTTCACTGGGTCGTTTCCTCCTGGTACCCAGTGGAGGCTTCAGCGGCCGGTCTACGGTCTCCGCCAGGCTCCGGGTGAGTGGCACGACACACTGAGGACTACACTTGCGGCTCTTGGGTTCGCGCCTTCTACAGCTGACCCGTCGCTGTTCCTGCGCACCGACACTTCGCTGCCGCCGTTCTACATCCTCGTGTACGTCGACGACTTGGTCTTTGCCACTGCTGACACTGCAGGACTCGCCTACGTGAAGTCGGAGCTGCAGAGGAGACACACGTGCACAGACCTGGGTGAGCTGACAAGCTATCTTGGCTTGCGGATCACCCGGGACAGAGCACGGCGCACCATCACCCTGACTCAGTCACACATGGTGCAGCAGGTTCTCCAGCGCTTCCGCTTCACGTACTCCTCGCCTCAGTCCACTCCTCTGCCTACCGGTCACTCGCTCTCAGCTCTGCCTTCGGATGTGTCCGTAGAGCCGAGTGGCCCGTATCCAGAGCTTGTGGGCTGCCTCATGTACCTGATGACCTGCACTCGACCTGACCTTGCATACCCTTTTAGCATCCTTGCACGCTATGTCGCTCCTGGCCGTCACAGGAAGGAGCACATGGATGCCGCTAAGAGGGTGTTGCGCTACTTGTGCAGTACGTCGGGCATGGGGCTTGTGCTTGGAGGGCGAGACCGAGTTGTTCTCACAGGGCACTCAGACGCTTCTTGGGCAGACGACCAGGCCACTCAGCGGTCGTCTCAGGGTTACACCTTCAGCCTTGGCTCTGGCTCAGTTTCTTGGCGCTCTACACGCTCTTCTTCTGTTCTCGGCTCCAGTTGCGAGGCTGAGATCTACGCTACAGCCATGGCTGCCCAGGAGCTACGCTGGCTGACCTACCTGCTGACCGACCTCGGAGAGCGGCCTCGTTCTCCTCCAGTACTGTACGTCGACAACAAGGCTGCCATTGCCTTGTGTGAGGAGCACAGACTGGAGCACAGAACGAAGCACATCGCCCTGCGGTACTTCCTTGCTCGTGAGCTGCAGCAGCGCGGTCAGCTTTGTATTCGCTACGTGGCCACTGAGGCCAACACTGCTGATGTGTTCACCAAGGCGCTTCAGCCTCGTGACCATCAGCGCTACTGCACTCTACTAGGCATTGTGCCTACTGGACCTCACTTACTTACCTCTTGACTTTGCTTGTACTGTGATCACTATATATATCTATACCTGCATGTTTACTCTTGCTAGGTTGTGATCACTGTATCTCTTGCTCTGTTATAAACCTGCATGTGAACTGGTCTTGTGACCACTAGCTTGTGCTCGGAATTTGTGTGGAATCCTTGAGATCCACCCTGAGCTTGTTGTTGCCTTGTTTTGCCTTGACTGGTCTTGTGACCCCTAGGTCTCCCCCACTTTGCCTATGGGGGTGTGTCAAACATTATACATGTTGTATTTGTGTAGGCTGTAGTGGGTTAGCCTATAGGGGGGTCACAACATTAGGGTTTCATATTTGTACTCACAATCCTTGCTAGTTCCACTCATTCCAGTCCGTTCTCGTTGACATGGTATCAGAGCAAAGGTCTCGGGTTCGATTCCCTGTGTGTGCACTTCGGGCATCCCAGTGCGGGGGGGTGTCAGAGGTCCACTGGAGATCCCCGATGATCCTAGGGAAGGGTTACAGGCACGTCGGCCTGGGGAGTTATGGGCGCACTCACCCGCTACTTAAACAAGCCCTTTTATCCCAGTGGTTAGTGGCTGGGATTCTGAAACTTTCTGTGTTGCCATGTCCTTTATCGTTGTAGGCAGTTTAAGAAAAGTTGAATCTTGTCTTCCTGCTCTCATGCCATGTTGGGCTGAGAAAAGCCCTTAGGATCGTTTAAAGACGAAGACTCAGAATGTTGTAGTTAGCGGAAACGTTCTTAGTGAACTTTGGTTGAACCATCTTGTGCTGGTATGTGAGGACAAGATGAGTTTATTAAAACAAAGGGATACATGTTTTATATGATTACAAAGAGAATACGAAAGGTTTAATTAACTGCTATTTGTAACTGCAATTGTAACTGCTGTTGTTGCGGTTCGATACAGCGACGACTCGAGCAATTGCTCAATTGCGAGTCAGTTGTGTGTCCTTGCTGTCGCGCTGTCTTTTGGCGAGTCGAAGGTCGCTGATCTTCGACCTTGGCTTTACCTCTCGTGTTGTCTTATGTCAACCTCTCGAGGTTGACTCACTTGTTGCTTCGTTGTAGTTCGCCTCGCTTACAGCTTAATGCTCGATACTTCAGAAGCGTGAAGTATATGTTTCCAACAGTTCCCGTCATTTTGTACCCAACAATAGCACGTTACCACCTCGCGACACTCGCCTCGGTACTGTTCCCGCCAAGACGAACATCGCCAGCTGATAAAGCGCGAACCGGCCCTGCGCGTCGGCATTTCCCAACCTCGACATGAGGCCCATAGGGCACACTTTTCATGAGTGCGTTACCGCTGCCAAAATGCCTTCGCTCATTGTACTGTTTTGCTTTGATGGTGCAATGTTAGTTCGTTCACTAAATTGCGCACAGTACAGTTAAAACAAGAGGCGACGAAATCGTCTTAGGGTTGTGAAGCAACAGTTGTAACATGCGTAAGAATTTTGAACGACTTTGATTATTTTGTCGTTGTTGGATTTTAATGAATTGTGCGATTTCCATGTTTTAAAATCAGTATTGAATACAAATGTTTTTACATATAGTTGAGGATAGGTTACTAAAATTTGATGATAATGTGTATACGTGGTAGTTGCGTTTCATACAATTTCAGTTTTCAAACGTGTGTTTATGTGTAAATATTTGACAGCACTATAATAAAATCGAGCTGCTGACGTCAGCAGTTTTTAACGCGCAAAACATTGAATGACGTCAGCAGCGTCGAATGTAATTTGCGTGGAAATTTCTGACGGCACTGCTGGCGTCACGCGATTTTGTCTTGCGCGTGAGAGCTTGCTGACGTCAGCAGCGCGAAAATTTCGACCAGCGCGCTGTACAGTTTCCGTGCAGCTGGGGCCGTGTGTCTGGTAGCCGCGAAAGTTACAGAACAAGCAGTAAAGATTCGATTTTGCAGTTGCTTACCCGATTTCGGTTTCGATTTCGAGTCTACAGTAACGCTTTTTCAACGGATGGCCCGAGGAAACATGCCAACCCGCTTGTTTGTTGCCAACTGTTTTGGCATCATTTTTACAGTTATTTTCTTCTTACAGCTGTGGACACTGCTCAACCCTGTCATTTCATGCGGTTGTTGTCAAACATTGCATGTTTATATTGTCTAGGCTGTAGTGGGTTACACCTTAGGGGGTACACAAAGTTAGGGTTTCCTACTTGTACCAAACTCTGTTCTAGTTCATTCATTCCTGTTCAGTTATTTCTGACATGGTTTCAGAGCAGGTCCTTCGCTAGGACTGTTCTTAGGGCCCACCGACTTACCTACCTGCTTACCTTCGCTTCTTTTCGGCCCCGATGGCCCCGTCGATCTAGCACGATCTAGCGGCCCTGCGGCCCCTTCGAATTTTTTTTTAGCGGCCTCTCACGGCCCCCGTCGCGTCGCCCCTTAGCGCCCCGATCGGCCCCGTCACGCCGCCCGCGAACCGCACAGCGCGCCGCGCTCACAGCCCGCGAACCGCCCACGCACAGCCCGCGAACCGCCTGCGCAGCCCGCGACCAGCCCGCGCAGCCCGCGCACAGCCCGCGAACTGCCCGCGAGCAGCCCGCGACCTGCCCGCGAACCCCCGCGAGCCGCCCGCGACCCGCTTACGCAGCCCGCGAGCAGCCCGCGCAGCCCGCGCTGAGCCTGCGCGGCTCGTGCGCTGACCGCCGCCGGCCCGCACGCTGCCCGCACTGCTCCCGGCCCGCCGCTGCTGAGCCCGCAGCCGCCCGCGCACCGCCTCTGCTGAGCCCGCCGCCGCCCGCGCACCGCCACTGCTGCGCCCGCTGCCGCCCGCGCACCACCGCTGCTGAGCCCGCAGCCGCCCGCGCACCGCCTCTGCTGAGCCCGCCGCCGCCCGCGCACCGCCGCTGCTGCGCCCGCTGCCGCCCGCGCACCACCGTTGCTGAGCCCGCCGCCGCCCGCGCACCGCCGCTGCTGCGCCCGCCGTCGCCCACGAATCACCGCTGCTGAGCCCGCCCCTGCTACGCCGGCTCTCGCTGCCGCCTGCTGCGCCTGTGCACCACTGCATTCCTACTACTACACTTTCTGCTACTACTGCTTGTGCGCCACTACAGTCCGTAGGCCCCACCGGCCCCGCTGACCCTGCGCACGCCTTTTCAGTGACTTTACTGCTTCTACTACTGCCGCTGTCGCTATGGCTAGTCCTCCTGTTCTAGCTTTCGACGCCGAGGGCCGTCCGGTCAAATTCGAAACCTGGCTAGATGACCTGCACCTTTTCCTACAGCTCACTGCCAAGGAAGATATTACAATGTACGACCACGCTCTCGGCCATGCGACCGCCCCACTCGCTACTGCCCCCCCAGCTGAGCGCTCACAGTGGCAGACCCGTGACGCGCACGCTCGCTTTGCTATTCGCAACTCCCTGCCGCTAGATGAGCGCGAGCACTTCGGCCAGTGCAAGACTGCTAAGGACCTCTACACAGCTGTAGTGGCCCGCTACTCCTCACCCACTTCTGCCACACTAGGCCGCCTCACTCTCCCCTACCTGTTCCCCGACCTAGCCTCCTTTCACACTGTCGCAGACCTCATCACCCACCTTAAGACTAGTGAGGCTCGCTTTCGCGCTGCCATGCCTGATGAGTTCCTCCCTAGCAACCCCCCCCCGCTCTGGATCACTCTCTACCACGTTGTCACCCGCCTCCCTGACTCTCTGCGCCCTGTCAGGGACCAGTTCCTCTCTCGCTCCCCCACTGAGCTCACCATAGCCCTCCTCGAGAAGGAACTGCTTGCAGCCGAGGCTAGTATCGTCGCTGTAAGCACCTCTCGTGGCGACCCCCGCGGCCCCTTCTTCGAGGGGTGCTCCCCTTCCCCCCTCCTCCCCTCTGTCGCCTCTGCTGCTGCTGTCGACCTCCTTGGTGCTGAGAAGGTCGGGGCTGCGTCTGCTTCAGGCGGACGACGCAGGGGCAGGAGTGGCAGGAGTGGGGGTGGTGGCGGAGGAGGCGGGGGTGGAGGTGGTGGCGGTGGAGGTGCGACTGGAGAGGCTAGTGGCGGCGGTGGTGGAGGTGACAGCGGTGTTGGGAGTGGTGACAGGGGCGGAGGTGGCAGCGGAGGCGGAGGTGGTCGTGGCAGCGGCAGGGGTGGAGGTGGCCGGGGCGGAGGCGGAGGGGGTGGTGGTCGTGGAGGCCCGGCGGGCGGTCAGAGTCAGCAGCCTGCCCCGACCCTTCAGGCCGCCCGTGAGTGGTATGCGCGGCGCAGCGTCACCTGCCAGTACGTTATTCGTACAGGTGACCGCACTGGCCAGATGTGTGGGGGCCGCACCAGACGGAGCGCTGCTTCGCCCGCCTCAACGATGCGTGGCGCACCCAGTTTCCTGGTGGGGGTGAGCTGCCGCGCTGGGCTGATCTGCTCAGGAAGGGTGTTGATATTTGGACACTTGACTTTGATGCTATTCTCACTGCCATGTATGCGATGTCTATTAGTGGAGAGGGTGCTCAGTGCTTGCGTGTTCCGCCCGACCCGGGCATTCAGGCCAGCCCCACTGCTGCTCTAGGTGCTAGTGTGTCTGCTTCCACAGGTACTACTGCAGCTGCTGCTCTAGGTGCTTGTGCGTCTGTGCCCCCTGGTACTGAGTCGACTGCAGCACTGCACACCTTCACACTGGACTCAGGTGCTTCTCGCTCTTTCTTTCGTGACCGCACTGTCCTTGAGCCTCTAGCTCGGCCGGTTGCTGTCTCTCTTGCTGACCCCTCTGGGGGTCCGGTCCTTGCGACCTCCTCCACCACCCTTCCGTGTCCAGCGGTTCCGTCCGGCACACTCTCAGGTCTCTACCTCCCCTCGTTCTCCACGAACTTGGTGGCAGGTAGTGCGCTCCAGGACTCGGGTGTTCACCAGTTCACCCCTGCCTACGAGCGTGTGACTCACTGCACGTGTGCTCGGACGGGCCGCCACCTGGCTACTTTCACTCGAGAGCCGGGGTCTGACCTGTACACACTGACCACTGAGTCCCCTCAGGTAGCTGCGTCTGCGTCAGCGTCAGGTCAGCTGTCCGCCCCCTGCTCGTGTCGCTCTCTCGCGAACGACACCGTCCTCTGGCACCACCGCCTTGGTCACCCGTCTGTGCAGCGCCTGCGGGCCATGCACAAACGGGACCTTGTTGCTGGTCTTCCCAGGGTGCTCCCTCCCCTTCCTGACTCCCCTGCTCCTGACTGCATTCCCTGTGTCGAGGGGCGGCAGCGCGCCGCTCCTCACTCCTCCTCCTTTCCCCCGACGACCGCTCCCCTGCAGACACTCCACATGGACGTGTGGGGCCCAGCCCGCGTCCGTGGTCAGGGTCAGGAGAGGTACTTCCTGATAGTTGTTGACGACTACTCGCGCTACACCACGGTCTTCCCCTTGCGCGCCAAGGGTGACGTCCCTGGTGTTTTGATCCCCTGGATCAGCCGAGCCCGTCTCCAGCTAGGCGAGCGCTTTCACTCGGACTTTCCTGTCCTGCGCTTGCACTCTGACAGGGGTGGTGAGTTCGCCTCCGACCTCTTGGCAGCCTACTGTGCTGAGCACGGCATTGAGCAGTCGTACACGCTTCCGGCCTCTCCACAGCAGAATGGGGTTGCTGAGCGCCGCATTGGCTTAGTCATGGAGGTCGCTCGTACCTCCCTGACCCATGCGGCTGCTCCCCACTTTCTGTGGCCGTTTGCGGTCCGGTACGCAGCACATCAGCTCAACCTCTGGCCCCGTGTCTCCTTGCCGGAGACTTCCCCGACTCTACGGTGGACGGGAGAGGTTGGCGATGCGTCGCGTTTCCGGGTCTGGGGATCTCGAGCCTTTGTCCGCGACACGTCTGCGGACAAGCTCTCACGTCGCACTGTTCCCTGTGTCTTTCTTGGCTTTGTTCCCGACGCGCCTGGATGGCAGTTTTACCACGTCACCTCGCGCCGGGTTCTGGCCTCTCAGGACGTCACTTTTGACGAGTCCGTCCCCTTCTACCGCCTCTTCCCCTACCGCACTGCCCCACTCCCCCCCCCGCCTCTCTTCCTCGCTCCAGGTGCTGAGGTACCAGACCCCCTCCCCCCTCAGGGTGCCGCTCCCTCAGGTGTGTCCCAGGTAGACCCGGGTGAGCCTGTCGAGGTAGCTGTTGACTCGCGTCCTGCGTCTGGGGGTGCTGAGCCTGGGGGTGCTGCGTCTGAGGGTGCGGAGCCTGGGGGTGATGAGCCTGGAGGTGCGGAGCCTGGGGGTGCTGAGCCTGGAGGCGCGGAGCCTGGAGGTACTGAGCCTGGAGGTGCGGAGCCTGGGGGTGCGGAGCCTGGAGGTGCGGAGCCTGGTGGTGCTGAGTTTGGACGTGCTGAGTCTGGACGTGCTGAGTCTGGGGGTGCTGAGTCTGGGGGTGCTGAGTCTGGGGGTGCTGAGTCTGGGGGTACTCCACCTGGAGGAGCCCTCTCCTCCCAGCAGCTGCAGGAGAGGTACCTCGAGTACTGCCGCCTCCGGAGAGGTGCTTCTGGAGCTCGTCCCGGTACTTCCCCTCCTACCCAGGAGCTCCCCCCCATTCAGGTGATCCGCGAGTGGTACACGCGGCGCTGCAGTCTTCGTAGTGGTGCTCCTGGTGCTGCGGACCCGAGCGGTGGTGCTGTTGCTGGTGCTGAGGACCCGGACGCTGGAGCTGCTGCTGGTGCTGAGGACCCGGGGGCTGGAGCTGCTGCTGGTGCTGAGGACCCGGGCGTTGGAGCTACTGCTGGTGTTGAGGACCCGACCGGTGGCGCTGCTGCTGGTGCTGAGGACCTGACCAGTGGCCCTGCTGCTGGTGCTGAGGACCCGGGCGTTGGAGCTGCTGCGGGTGCTGAGGACCCGACCGGTGGTGCTGCTGCTGGTGCTGAGGACTCGGGCGTTGGAGCTGCTGCTGGTGCTGAGGACTCGGGCGTTGGGGCTGCCACTGGTGTCCCTGCTGTTTCTGGAGACGCTGCGCGGCCGCGACCGTACTTCGTACCGCTCCTTCAGCAGGTTCTTGGTCAGGCTCCTCCTCTTAGTCCTCCTCCCTCCGTAGCGTGTCCTCCGCCTGTCCAGCCGCAGTCACAGTTACCGCCTGTCTCGCCTCTCCCTGCTCCCTCCCCTTACGCTGGTCCCACAGGAGGTCTTACAGAGCGTTGTGAGCCTGAGTCTCGTCCTGCGTCGCCTGTTCGTCCTGCTCGCACTGGTCGTCGTGTCCCACGTGAGCGTCCTCCTCCTGTCCCTGGCACTCACTACATGACTCTGCGTCCCTCCACTGCTCCGCAGCGTGTCCCACTGCCGTCTCCTCCTGCGTCCTCTCTTCCTACTCTTCCTGACCCGGAGTCTGACTCCCGTCGTGCTGCCAGTCCCACTGTTACGCGTCTCCTCGCTACAGTTGTCACTGACCCGACCTTTGAGTCCTCTGCTGCGTCTGCCCTGGTCGCTGAGTTGGTTGACTTTGCTGCTCGCTGTCGCCTAGACTACGCTGCCAGCCTTGTCGCTAGGTCTGAGTCTGCGTCTGCCTGTCCTCCGTCCGTCGGGGGTGAGTGTGCCCTCGGCACGGACGTCCTTGAGGACAGACAGGAGGAGTTCCACTGCCTTGCTGCTGCTTTGCCCCGTCTCGTGTCCTTGCTAGTTGCCCCTGAGGGAGACCCGGATGCACCAGACATCCCGACCCCACGCTCTTACGCTGAGGCGATGGCGGGTCCCTACTCCTCTCAGTGGCAGACAGCCATGGACGCAGAGATGGCCTCCTGGAAGTCCACAGGCACCTACGTAGACGAGGTTCCCCCTCCTGGGGCGAACATTGTCAGTGGCATGTGGATTTTCAGGGTGAAGCGGCCGCCGGGTTCTCCGCCTGTTTTCAAGGCGCGCTACGTGGCTCGAGGCTTCAGTCAGCGAGAGGGAGTAGACTTCTTTCAGACCTTCTCCCCCACCCCGAAGATGACTACTCTTCGGGTGCTGCTGCACATAGCCGCTCACCGCGACTACGAGCTTCACTCTCTTGACTTCAGCACTGCTTTCTTGCAGGGCAGCCTGCACGAGGAGATCTGGCTGCGCCGCCCCCCTGGCTTCACTGGGTCAGTTCCTCCTGGCACCCAGTGGAGGCTTCAGCGGCCGGTCTACGGTCTCCGCCAGGCGCCACGTGAGTGGCACGACACACTGAGGACGACACTTGCGGCTCTTGGGTTCGCTCCCTCTACTGCTGACCCGTCGCTGTTTCTACGCACCGACACCTCGCTCCCGCCGTTCTACATCCTCGTGTACGTCGACGACTTGGTCTTTGCCACTGCTGACACCGCGGCACTCGCTCACGTGAAGTCGGAGCTGCAGAGGAGACACACGTGCACAGACCTGGGTGAGCTGACGAGCTATCTTGGCTTGCGGATCACCCGGGACAGAGCACGGCGCACCATCACCCTGACTCAGTCACACATGGTGCAGCAGGTTCTCCAGCGCTTCCGCTTCACGTACTCCTCGCCTCAGTCCACTCCTCTGCCTACCGGTCACTCGCTCTCAGCTCTGCCTTCGGATGAGTCCGTAGAGCCGAGTGGCCCGTATCCAGAGCTTGTGGGCTGCCTCATGTACCTGATGACCTGCACTCGACCTGACCTTGCATACCCTCTTAGCATCCTAGCACGCTATGTCGCTCCTGGCCGTCACCGGAAGGAGCACATGGATGCTGCTAAGAGGGTGTTGCGCTACTTGTGCAGTACGTCGGGCATGGGGCTTGTGCTTGGAGGGCGAGACCGGGTTGTTCTCACAGGGCACTCAGACGCTTCTTGGGCAGACGACCAGGCTACTCAGCGGTCGTCCCAGGGTTACACCTTCAGCCTTGGCTCTGGCACAGTTTCTTGGCGTTCTACTCGCTCTTCTTCTGTTCTCAGCTCCAGTTGTGAGGCTGAGATCTACGCCACAGCCATGGCCGCTCAGGAGCTACGCTGGCTGACCTACCTGCTGACCGACCTCGGAGAGCGGCCTCGTTCTCCTCCAGTGCTGTACGTCGACAACAAGGCTGCCATTGCCTTGTGTGAGGAGCACAGACTGGAGCACAGAACGAAGCACATCGCTCTGCGGTACTTCCTGGCTCGAGAGCTGCAGCAGCGTGGTCAGCTTTGTCTGCGTTACGTGGCCACGGAGGCCAACACTGCTGATGTGTTCACCAAGGCGCTTCAGCCTTGTGACCATCAGCGCTTTTGCACTCTGCTAGGCCTTGTACCTACTGGGCCTCACTTACTTACCTCTTGACCTTGCTTGTACTGTGATCACTATATATATATGCCTACTTGTTTACGTTTGGTAGGTTGTGATCACTGTATCTCTTGCTTTGTTATAAACCTGCATGTGAACTGGTCTTGTGACCGCTTGCTTGTGCTCGGAATTTGTGTGGAATCCTTGAGATCCACCCTGAGCTTGTTTTGCTTTGCTTTGACTGGTCTTGTGACCCTGTAGCTGTCTCCCACTGCGCCTATGGGGGTGTGTCAAACATTGCATGTTTATATTGTCTAGGCTGTAGTGGGTTACACCTTAGGGGGTACACAAAGTTAGGGTTTCCTACTTGTACCAAACTCTGTTCTAGTTCATTCATTCCTGTTCAGTTATTTCTGACAGTTGTAACTGCCTAATGCAGCACGATTTTACTGTAACGTTAGTGGTGACACATGACTCTTCTGTTTTTTTGTGTGCTGTAAAAAAAATCGCCACTGGTTTCTTTTGTTTCACGTTTAGTTCGTTTCCAACGCAGAATAACGAGCATTTTGCCAATGGACAATGCGTTTTGCCCAATGGCAAGGCAGTGGGTGGTCCTTCCAGGCTAAACTCAAGCAATAATTTGAAAGAACTTTTTGTTTGCCAAAAGCAATGATCTGTAGGTCATATGTTGGCCGTTTCAAGATCTGTTTTTAAGGTTCATGGTGTTGTAAAAGACATTAATCACAAGTAGTAACTTCCAGTGCTTTAATGTTGGGCAGGCAATTGAAGCAGAATGGGAATAGAATGAAACAGAATGAAACAGAATGGAACAGAATGAAACAGAAAAACACACAATGAAACTGGAGCACTTTCTCATGCCTTTGCTAGCTGACAAAGCTAGCAGTAGAAAGTTTAGAAACAGGAAAGAGGAGGTTCACTAGCAGCAGTTGAGATACAAATAGCAAACCCTAACTGGGCCGTACTCACTATGGAGTACCCCACTGCAGGCTAGAGAATATAACATTCTGACACACCCCCATAGCCAAAGTGGGGTGTAATCAGCACAACAAACAGTCATAGCAGTAGTTCACAATTTATGAGCAAAGCTAGAGGCAGTCACAGAGGGCAAGTGAGGAGGAGGAGGCGAAGCTGTAACAGGAGAGAAGATGGGAGGCAACGGCTGAAGCTGCAGACACACGGGCAACAGGAGCGGCTGGCACAGTGGCTACCGGGACAGCGCCCCGGACTACAGGGAGTAACTGGCTCTGCGGCTAACTCTGAGCGGCAGAAGCAACGGACCCACGGGCGAAAGGCGCAGCAGGCTCTCTGGGCTACCAGGACAGCGCCCCGGACTACATGTGCTGCGGACGACAAGACGGCAGACTCCGTTCAACCTCCCCAAACAGTCCCACCCCCCTTACACACACCCCCTGCTGCACCCCTAGCTCCACTCCCCCTTCACCCCCCCAGCACCACTCCTTCGGCTCCCCACACAACCACCCCCCTGAGCGGCAGCTGCAGCAGCGGGAGACGGAGGAGGAGGAGGAGGAGGAGCTGCAGGGGACGGGGCACACAACCGGCACCCCCACAACCGCCACCCCCACACTCCCCATCCCCAAACCCTAAAACGGGCGGAACGGGGTAGGAGCGCGGGGGACGGCGAGGGGGAAGGCGCGCGGCCCCCAGGGCGCCACCACGGGGCAGCAAGGGGCTGCGCGCAGCCCCCCAGGGCGCCGCGACAGGGCAGGGGGGGAGTCGCGCACGGCTCAAGGGGCGGCTCGCAGGTCTCCGGGGGGCGACGCGAGGGTCGACGGGGATCGCGCGCGGGTCCCGCGGGGCGACGCGACCGTCGACGGGGCAGCGAGGGGTCGCGCGCGGCTCCCCAGGGCGGCGTGACGGGGTAGCTGGGCGACGCGACCGCCGACGGGGCAGCGGGGGCTGCGCGCGGGTCCCCCAGGGCGCTGCAACGGACAGGGCGGGGGCGCGCGGGGGTCCCCCACGGTAGGAAACCGTCGCGCGCCTCCGGGCGCACGGCGGGCAGAAAACCGCCGCGCGCCCCGAGCGCACGGCAGGAAGGAGGCGTCGCGCGACCGAGGCGCGCGACAAGTAGAACAGCAGCGGAAGCATTAGGTGGTGGGCCCACCCACAGGATCGACCCAAGAGGGTCGACCTGCTCTGATAGCATGACAAAGCTAGCAGTAGAAAGTTTAGAAACAGGAAAGAGGAGGTTCACTAGCAGCAGTTGAGATACAAATAGCAAACCCTAACTGGGCCGTACTCACTATGGAGTACCCCAATGCAGGCTAGAGAATATAACATTCTGACACTAGCATCTCCTTTCATTCTCTTCATTCAACTTGTCTTTCTTCCTACTTGGTTGAATCTTCATTTCTCAACATACTCTTTCATTGTGAGTTAGTCCTGTCAGAGGTCCACTGGAGATCCCCGATTGATCCTAGGGAAGGGTTAGAGGCACGGCGGTCTGGGGGGTTATGGGCGCACTCACCCGCTACACAAACAAGCCCTTTTATCCCAGTGGTTAGTGGCTGGGATTCTGACATGGTATCAGAGCGAAGGTCTCGGGTTTGAATCCCGGTGTGTGCACCTCGGGCATCCCAGTGCGGGGGGGTGTCAGAGGTCCACTGGAGATCCCCGATTGATCCTAGGGAAGGGTTACAGGCACGGCGGCCTGGGTGGTTATGGGCGCACTCACCCGCTACACAAACAAGCCCTTTTATCCCAGTGGTTAGTGGCTGGGATTCTGACAAGTCCATACTTCCAGCACTCTTTGATTTCCTTCAAGTGTGTGTCCATCACTTTAATATTCAAGGTAAGTGTTAGATGAATAACGTGCACCTCTTTTTGTTATCGAAGCCCTTTTTGCTCTCAATTTTACATACGTTCCCTCTATCAGGTTATGTTCTCTATCTTTGCCTTGATTTTCATTCTTGCTCCTTCACTTTTCCCTGTCATGTTTCTTATTTTCTACTTTGTTGTATCAGTTGGTATTTTTCTGTTTGTTACTTTTTCATTTCTTGTTGCTGTTGGGACTACAACCACAGGCACCCACTATTGTCTTACAAGAAGGCAGATCTTTGATTTTGGTCGTCTAAAGGTACAATCCTTTGTGTTTTCACTTACTGTCTTAACATTTGTTCGTTATTTTTGTTTCAAATAATGCATGTCTTGTTGTGCCATGCTTGTATAATTTTACCTAACATAGAGAATGTTCTTTTGAATTGTTGCTATCAACATTAGATCTATGTTCATAGTATTGCTCCATATTCTCTACATTTTTTGTTGTCTCTCTGTTTTTGTTAAGGCTCTTGGATTCTTCTCTTCTGTTGTTGAAGTTTCTCCTTGGAATCTATAGAGATAACATGATTGTTTGAACAATATGGTTATCGTTGTTTTGATATTCGAATTGTACAACATATTCTTCCAATAATTGTCTTTTGTGAAGGCTGGTCTCTGATTTTCATCATCTGAAGGTACAAGTCTTGTGTTATTTTAAAGCTGCTATTATGTATTGTATTGACTTCTGTTTATTCTTGTCAAAGCAGTAGATTATGTCAGAACAGTAGTAGAAAGTGAGAATGAAGAAAGGAGGGGTTGCACTAGCAACAATGGTGGTACAAATAGCTAACCCTAGAAGGGTTGTACTTGCTATAGAACACCCCACTGCAGGCTAGAGCATAATATTCTGACGCACCCCCATACTCAAAGTGGGGTGTAATCAGCAGAGCAAGCAAAGTAGTACAAGCTCAGGGTGGATCACGATGTCACCACACATTCTGAGCACAAGCAAGAAGCAATAGTTTAAGGTTCACAATTATGAGCAAAGCTAGAGGCAGTCACAGGGGGCAAGTGAGGAGGAGGAGGGCTGGTGAGAGGAGAGTAGATAGGAGGCGACGACTGAAGATGCAGACACACGGGCAACAGACGGCTCTGGTGCGACAACGTGGCTATCGGGAATGAGTGCCCCGGAGTACAGGAGTAACAGGCTCCGCGGCTAATATGCGCGGCAGGAGCAACGGACCCACAGGCGACGGCGCAACCGGCTCTCTGAGCTACCGGGAATGAGTGCCCCGGAGTACAGGCGCTGCGTACAACACGACGGCAACCTCCGCTCAACCTCCCCCAACAGTCCCACACCCCTCGACACACACCCCCTGCTGCGCCCCTAGCTCCACTCCCCCTTCACCCCCCTAGGACCACTCCTTCGGCTCCCCACACAACCACCCCCCTGAGCGGCAGCTGCAGCAGCGGGAGACGGAGGAGGAGGAGAAGGAGGGGACGGGGCACACAACCGGCACCCCCACACCCGCCACCCCCACACTCCACATCCCCAAACCTTAAAACGGGTGGGATAGGGGCAGGAGCGCGGGGGACGGCGAGAGGGGGACGGACGAGGCGCGCGCAGGCTGCCCGCGCCGCGCGCTGGCCTGGCGTGTCAAACATTATATGTTTATATGATTGTAGGCTGTAGTGGGTTACACCTTAGGGGGTACACTGGATTAGGGTTTACTACTTGTATCCAACTTTGTGCTAGTACAGTCATTCCTGTCCGTTCATTCTGACATGGTTTCAGAGCAGGTCCTTCGCTAGGACCGTTTTTTTTTAAGGGCCCACCGTTACCTACCTACCTAGGGCGCCTCGAACTTTTTTTACGGCCCCTACCTCCCGCGACCCGCGACCCGCGACCCGCCCCTTAAGGCCCCGTCGCGCCGCCCCTTTGCCGCTCGCGCGCGGCCTTTTTTTCCCGCGCGCGCCTTATTTCCCTCGCGCGCGGCCCGTCGCCTGCTCGCGCGCGCCCCGCAGCCGCCCGTCGCCTGCTCGCGCGCGCCCCACAGCCGCCCGTCGCCTGCTCGCGCACGCCCCGCAGCCGCCCGTCGCCTGCTAGCGCACGCCCCGCAGCCGCTCGTAGCCTGCTCGCGCACGCCCCGCAGCCGCCCGTCGCCTGCTCGCGAACGTCCCGCAGGCCCGCAGCCCGCTGTCGCAGCGGCCGCCCGCCCGCAGCCGCCCATCGCCTGCTCGCGCACGCCCCGCAGCCGCCCGTCGCCTGCTCGTGCACGCCCCGCAGCCGCCCGTCGCCTGCTAGCGCACGCCCCGCTGCCCGCAGCCGCTCGTACGCCGCTGCTTCCGCTGCTGCTTGCACACTGCTGCCTCCCGAGCGCCGCTGCTGCCTGTGCGCCGCCTCTGCCCGTGCGCTCCCGCTGCCCGTGCACCGCCGTTCCCAGTGCGCCGCTGCCGCCTGTGCGCTTCTGCAGCCGCCGCCCGCGAGGCACTCGCTCTCACTGTTGTTTACCTTCTACCTACCGCGCGCACTGCTGCCACTGCAGCAGCCACCAGTGCACCGTTGCAGCTCCTGCTGCCACGCTACCTACTACTGCCGCTCGTGTGCCACTACGGACAGTCGACCCCGCCCGCGCCTTGCCTAGCGGCCCCGCCGGCCCCGTTGACCCTCCGCACACCTTTCCAGCGGCCTGATTCCTACTACTACTGTTACTACTGCTACTGTCCCTATGGCTAGTCCGCCAGTTCTAGCTTTCGATGCCGAGGGCCGTCCAGTGAAGTTCGAAACCTGGCTAGATGACCTGCACCTGTTCCTACAGCTCACTGCCAAGGAAGATATCTCACTGTACGACCACGCCCTAGGCCATGCCACTGCCCCTGACTCGACTGCTGACAGCACTCTGCGTTCCCAGTGGCAGACCCGTGATGCGCACGCTCGCTTTGCTATTCGCAACTCCCTGCCGCTAGACGAGCACGAGCACTTCGGCCAGTGCAAGACTGCTAAGGACCTCTACACCGCTGTAGTTGCCCGCTACTCCTCGCCAGCTTCTGCCACGCTGGGCCGCCTCACTCTCCCCTACCTGTTCCCCGACCTAGCCTCCTTTCACACTGTCGCAGACCTCATCACCCACCTTAAGACTAGTGAGGCCCGCTTTCGCGCTGCTATGCCTGCCGAGTTTCTCACTAGCAACCCCCCCCCCGCTCTGGATCACTCTCTACCACATCGTCACCCGCCTTCCTGACTCTCTGCGCGCAGTCAGGGACCACTTCCTCTCTCGCTCCCCCACTGAGCTCACTGTTGCCCTCCTCGAGAAGGAACTGCTTGCAGCTGAGGCGAGCATCGTCGCTGTAGGCACCTCTCGTGGTGACCCCCGCACCCCGTTCTTTGAGGGGTGTTCCCCTTCCCCCCTCCTCCCCTCTGTCGCCTCTGCTGCTGCTGTCGACCTTCTTGGTGCTGAGAAGGTCGGGACCGCGTCTGCTTCGAGTGGGCGCCGCAGGAACAAGGGGGGCAGGGGTGGGGGTGGCGGCGGAGGAGGTGGGGGTGGAGGCGGTGGGAGTGGAGGCGCGGCTGGGGAGACTAGTGGCGGCAGTGGGGGAGGAGACAGCAGCGGTGGGAGTGGTGGTGGAGGCGGCAGCGGAGGCGGAGGTGGTCGTGGCGGCGGCAGGGGTGGAGGTGGCCGGGGTGGCGGCGGTGGGGGTGGTGGTCGTGGAGGCACTAGCGGAGGGCAGAGTCAGCAGCCCGCCCCGACGCTTCAGGCCGCCCGTGAGTGGTATGCGCAGCGTAGCTTTACCTGCACGTACGTCATTCGCACAGGTGACCGCAGCGGCCAGCAGTGTGGGAGGCCGCACCCCACGCAGCGTTGCTTCGCGCGCCTTAACGACGCGTGGCGCACTCAGTTTCCTGCTGCCACTGAGCTGCCGCGCTGGGCTGATCTGGAAAAGAGGGGTGTTGATATTTGGGCTTTAGACTTTGATGCTATTCTCACTGCCATGTATGCGATGTCTATTAGTGGAGAGGGTGCTCAGTACTTGCGTGTTCCGCCCGACCCGGGCATTCAGGCCAGTCCGGCTGCCGCTCTAGGTGCTAGTGCGTCTCCTCCCACAGGTCCTGGTGAGGCTGCAGCCCTAGGTGCTCGTGCGTCCGTGCCCCCTGGTACTGAGTCGACTGCAGCACTGCACACCTTCACACTGGACTCAGGTGCTTCTCGCTCTTTCTTTCGTGACCGCACTGTCCTTGAGCCACTCGCTCGGCCAGTTGCTGTCTCCCTTGCTGACCCCTCTGGGGGTCCGGTCATTGCGACCTCCTCCACTGTCCTTCCTTGTCCGGCGGTCCCGTCCGGCACGCTGTCAGGTCTCTACCTCCCCTCGTTCTCTACGAACTTGGTGGCAGGTAGTGCGCTCCAGGACGGGGGTGTTCACCAGTTCACCCCTGCCTACGAGCGCGTGACACACTGCACGTGTGCTCGGACGGGTCGCCACCTGGCTACCTTCACTCGGGAGCCGGGGTCGGACCTTTACACACTGACCACTGACTCCCCTCAGGTAGCTGCGTCCGCGTCTGCGTCTGCGTCAGGTCAGCTGTCCGCCCCCTGCTCGTGTCGCTCTCTGGCGCATGAGACTGTCCTTTGGCACCACCGCCTTGGTCACCCGTCTGTGCAGCGCCTTCGGGCCATGCACAAACGGGACCTTGTTGCTGGGCTTCCCAGGGTGCTCCCTCCCCTTCCAGCCTCACCTGCTCCTCCCTGTCTTCCCTGTGTCGAGGGCGGCAGCGCGCCGCTCCTCACTCCTCCTCCTTTCCCCCGACGACTGCTCCTTTGCAGACGCTCCACATGGACGTGTGGGGCCCAGCCCGCGTCCGTGGCCAGGGTCAGGAGAGGTACTTCCTGATTGTTGTTGACGACTTCTCGCGCTACACCACGGTTTTCCCCTTGCGCACCAAGGGTGACGTCCCTGATGTCTTGATCCCTTGGATCCGCAGATCTCGTCTCCAGCTCAGTGAGCGTTTCCACTCCGACTTCCCTGTCCTGCGTCTGCACTCTGACAGAGGTGGAGAGTTTTCCTCTGGCCTCTTGGAGGCCTTCTGTCAGCAGGAGGGCATTGAGCAGTTGTTCACGCTTCCGGCCTCTCCACAGCAGAATGGGGTTGCTGAGCGCCGCATTGGCTTGGTCATGGAGGTCGCTCGTACCTCCTTGGTTCATGCGGCTGCCCCCCACTTTCTGTGGCCGTTTGCAGTCCGATACGCTGCGCATCAGCTCAACCTCTGGCCCCGTGTCTCCTTGCCCGAGACTTCTCCGACACTGCGTTGGACGGGAGAGGCTGGCGATGCGTCTCGTTTTCGGGTCTGGGGATCCCGAGCTTTTGTCCGCGACACGTCCGCGGACAAGCTCTCCCGTCGCGCTGTCTCCTGCGTCTTCCTTGGCTTTGTCCCGGACGCCCCTGGTTGGCAGTTCTACCACCCCACCTCGCGGCGTGTCCTGGCCTCTCAGGACGTCACTTTTGACGAGTCCGTCCCCTACTACCACCTCTTCCCCTACCGCACTGCCCCGCTCCCCCCCCCGCCCCTCTTCCTCGCTCCAGGTGCTGAGGTACCAGACCCCCTCCCCCCTCAGGGTGCCGCTCCCTCAGGTGTGTCCCAGGTAGACCCGGGTGAGCCTGTCGAGGTAGCTGTTGACTCTCGTCCTGCTCGGGGTACTGAGCCTGGGGGTGCTGCGTCTGGGGGTGCTAAGCCTGGGGGAGCTAGGTCTGGGGGTGCTGAGCCTGGGAGTGCTGAGTCTGGGGGTGCGGAGCCTGGGGGTGCTGAGCCAGGAGGTGCGGAGCCTGGAGGTGCGGAGCCTGGAGGTGCTGAGCCTGGGGGTGCTGGGTCTGGGGTTGCTACGTCTGGGGGTGCTGAGCCTGAGCGTGCTACACCTGGAGGAGCCCTCTCCTCCCAGCAGCTGCAGGAGAGGTACCTCGAGTACTGCCGCCTCCGGAGAGGTGCTGCTGGAGCTCGTCCCGGTACTTCCCCTCCTACCCAGGAGCTCCCCCCATTTAGCAGATCCGCGAGTGGTACACACGGCGCTGCAGTCTTCAAAGTGGTGCTCCTGGTGCTGCGGACCCTGGGGGTGGCGCTGCTGCTGGTGCTGAGGACCCGGACGTGGGAGCTGCTGCTGGTACTGCGGACCCGCCTGGTGGAGCTACTGCTGGTGCTGAGGACTCTGACGTTGGAGCTGCTGCTGGAGCTGAGGACCCGGGCGGTGGCGCTGCTGCTGGTGCTGAGGACCCGGACGGTGGAGCTGCTGCTGGTACTGAGGACTCGGACGGTGGAGCTGCTGCTGGAGCTGAGGCCCCGGGCGGTGGCGCTGCTGCTGCTGCTGAGGACCCGGGCGTTGGAGCTACTCCTGGTGCTGAGGACCCGGCCGGTGGAGCTGCTGCTGGTGCTGTGGACCCGGCCGCTGGAGTCTCCTCTGCTTCTGGAGACGCTGCGCGGCCGCGACCGTACTTCGTACCGCTCCTTCAGCAGGTTCTTGGGCAGGCTCCTCCTCCTTGTCCTCCTCCCTCTGTAGAGTGTCCTCTGCCTGTCCAGCCGCAGTCACAGTTACCGCCTACCTCGCCTCTTCCTGCTCCCTCTCCTTACACTGGTCCCACAGGAGGTCTTACAGAGCGTCGTGAGCCTGAGTCTCGTCCTGCGTCGCCTGTTCGTCCTGCTCGCACTGGTAGTCGTGTCCGTCGTGAGCGTCCTCCTCCTGTCCCAGGCACTCACTACATGACTCTGCGTCCCTCTACTGCTCCTCAGCGTGTCCCTCTACCGTCTCCTCCTGCGTCTTCTTTGCCTCACGTTCCGGACCCTGAGTCTGACCGGTACCGTGCTGAGCACCCTACTGTCACGCGTCTCCTCGCTACTGTTGTCACTGACCCTACCTTTGAGTCCTCGACTGCGTCTGCTCTGGTCGCTGAGTTGGTTGACTTTGCTGCTGCCTGTCGCCTAGACTACGCTGCTAGCCTTGTTGCTGAGTCTGAGTCTGAGTCTGTCTGTCCTCCGTCCGTCGGGGGTGAGTGTGCTCTTGGCACGGACGTCCTTGAGGACAGGCAGGAGGAGTTCCAGTGTCTTGCTGCTGCTTTGCCCCGTCTCGTGTCCTTGCTAGTTGCCCCTGAGGGAGACCCGGATGCACCAGACATCCCGACCCCGCGCACTTGCGCTGAGGCGATGGCGGGTCCCTACTCCTCTCAGTGGCAGACAGCCATGGACGCCGAGATGGCCTCCTGGAAGTCCACACGCACCTACGTCGACGAGGTTCCCCCTCCTGGGACGAACATCGTCAGTGGCATGTGGATTTTCAGGGTGAAGCGGCCGCCAGGTTCTCCGCCTGTCTTCAAGGCGCGTTACGTGGCTCGAGGCTTCAGTCAGCGAGAGGGAGTTGACTTCTTCCAGACCTTCTCCCCCACCCCGAAGATGACTACTCTTCGGGTGCTGCTGCACATAGCCGCTCACCGCGACTACGAGCTTCACTCACTTGACTTCAGCACTGCTTTCTTGCAGGGCAGCCTGCACGAGGAGATCTGGCTGCGCCGCCCACCTGGCTTCACTGGGTCGTTTCCTCCTGCTACCCAGTGGAGGCTTCAGTGGCCGGTCTACGGTCTCCGCCAGGCTCCGCGTGAGTGGCACGACACACTGAGGACTACACTTGCGGCTCTTGGGTTCGCGCCTTCTACAGCTGACCCGTCGCTGTTCCTGCGCACCGACACTTCACTGCCGCCGTTCTACATCCTCGTGTACGTCGACGACTTGGTCTTTGCCACTGCTGACACTGCAGGACTCGCCTACGTGAAGTCGGAGCTGCAGAGGAGACACACGTGCACAGACCTGGGTGAGCTGACAAGCTATCTTGGCTTGCGGATCACCCGGGACAGAGCACGGCGCACCATCACCCTGACTCAGTCACACATGGTGCAGCAGGTTCTCCAGCGCTTCGGCTTCACGTACTCCTCGCCTCAGTCCACTCCTCTGCCTACCGGTCACTCGCTCTCAGCTCTGCCTTCGGATGAGTCCGTAGAGCCGAGTGGCCCGTATCCAGAGCTTGTGGGCTGCCTCATGTACCTGATGACCTGCACTCGACCTGACCTCGCATACCCTGTTAGCATCCTTGCACGCTATGTCGCTCCTGGCCGTCACAGGAAGGAGCACATGGATGCCGCTAAGAGGGTGTTGCGCTACTTGTGCAGTACGTCGGGCATGGGGCTTGTGCTTGGAGGGCGAGACCGAGTGGTTCTCACAGGGCACTCAGACGCTTCTTGGGCAGACGACCAGGCCACTCAGCGGTCGTCTCAGGGTTACACCTTCAGCCTTGGCTCTGGCTCAGTTTCTTGGCGCTCTACACGCTCTTCTTCTGTTCTCGGCTCCAGTTGCGAGGCTGAGATCTACGCTACAGCCATGGCTGCCCAGGAGCTACGCTGGCTGACCTACCTGCTGACCGACCTCGGAGAGCCGCCTCGTTCTCCTCCAGTACTGTACGTCGACAACAAGGCTGCCATTGCCTTGTGTGAGGAGCACAGACTGGAGCACAGAACGAAGCACATCGCCCTGCGGTACTTCCTTGCTCGTGAGCTGCAGCAGCGCGGTCAGCTTTGTATTCGCTACGTGGCCACTGAGGCCAACACTGCTGATGTGTTCACCAAGGCGCTTCAGCCTCGTGACCATCAGCGCTTCTGGACTCTACTAGGCCTTGTGCCTACTGGACCTCACTTACTTACCTCTTGACTTTGCTTGTACTGTGATCACTATATATATATCTATACCTGCATGTTTACTCTTGCTAGGTTGTGATCACTGTATCTCTTGCTCTGTTATTAACCTGCATGTGAACTGGTCTTGTGACCACTAGCTTGTGCTCGGAATTTGTGTGGAATCCTTGAGATCCACCCTGAGCTTGCCTTGCTTTGCTTTGACTGGTCTCGTGACCCTGTGGTTGTCTCCCACTGCGCCTATGGGGGTGTGTCAAACATTATATGTTTATATGATTGTAGGCTGTAGTAAGTTACACCTTAGGGGGTACACTGGATTAGGGTTTACTACTTGTATCCAACTTTGTGCTAGTACAGTCATTCCTGTCCGTTCATTCTGACATGGCGCAGCCCGTACGGGCCGCGCGCGGGCCTGGCGCAGCCCGTACGGGCCGCGCGCGGGTCCCAGGGGCGCTTCGACGGGCGACGGGGGCGTTTTGGCGGGCGACGGGGGGCGCTCCGACGGGCGACCGGGGCGCTTAGACGGGCGACGGGGGAGGGCGCTTCGACGGGCGACGGGGGGCACTTCGACGGTGGGAAACCGCCGCGCGCCTCGGGGCGCACGGCGGGCAGAAAACCGCCGCGCGCCCCGAGCGCACGGCGGGATGAAAACCGCCGAAACCCTAAAAACGCCGCGCCTTGCGAGCGCGCAGTAGGCAGAAAACGTCGCGCGCCCGAGGCGCGCGATAAGCAGGACAGCAGCGGAAGCATTAGGTGGCGGGCCCACCCACAGGATCGACCCAGGAGGGTCGACCTGCTTTGATAGCATGTCGTAACAGTAGTAGAAAGTGAGAATGAAGAAAGGAGGGGTTGCACTAGCAACAATGGTGGTACAAATAGCTAACCCTAGAAGGGTTGTACTCGCTATAGAGCACCCCACTGCAGGCTAGAGCATAATATTCTGACAGATTAAGTTCAGACGCCATGGCTAGGGTTTGACCACAGCGAGAGTAGCGAGAGAGAGACCAACAAAAGAGGTGGTTCACTATAGAGCAAGCAGTACAAATAAGCAAGCACAAGCAAGAATGGTGCACCACCAACTAGAAAGGCTATAACTACAGTACCCAACCCTACAGGCTGTTACATATAGAAAATATAACTAATATTTTCGGACAATTCTTTCTGTTTATGATTCGTTATGCCATGGTTCTCTTGTTTTTCATTACATACAGAATAGTATTTTGAATTGTTGAATTGTTGCTATCAACAATAATTATACGTTCATAGCAATACCCCATCTTCTCTACTTTCTTTTTCCTTCTTATGTGGTTGATGTTTCTCCTTGAAATCCATAGAGGTGAAATCTTTGTTTGAAGATTTATCATCGTTATCATTTCCTTGATGTTCATTGTGTTCTGTTTGTGTCGTAAGCTGTTTTATTTGCTGTTCATTTAAGTTACTGGCTTTGCTGTTGTGGTTTTTTTTTTTTTTAACTTGGTACTTCAAACAAGTGAAAGCAATTGTTAGTATGTATGTGTTCTAAATATGTGCACGTTTGTTTTGAAGCACAAATCAATTATGTTTGTTCGTTTTTTTGTTCGCTGTTTCAGATCTACATACAATTTTTGGTTCTCAATCTGTTGAGCAGCTCATCCTATACTATTATTTGCAAAGTAAGTAATTTTCGAACACAAATATAAATCTTCATTATTTCTTTCTGCACGTTGACTCTTTAGGATCTACGTTTTGCCTAGTTCCATGTACGTTTAATATTAAAATTTCTTATTCAGCATATGTAAATATAAATATCATATTGTCCCAATTAAACAAATGTTAAATGTATGAATTTGATCTTTTATACAATGTGAAGAGTGTTGAATCAGACGGAGGCTAGGCTGGAGGCGGGAGGGAAACGTGCGGTGCATTGACGCCGTCAGTTTGACTCAGGTGGATGTGGGTAGATTCAAGTGGATTTATATATATGAATTGGGCTCAGATGGCGGGTGTTGAAGTAGACTATTGGTAAACATTTCTCTTATAGTGTATATAAATTTGGATAGTAAATGTTACTTATGACATTTATTTGAATTTGTGCTTTTTATAAAGTTTCTTTTGCTTGCCTTGTATAAAGTTTGTTATTGGTATTACTGATCTGATATTTTAACCATGCAACCATTTGTGTGTGTGTTTTTTTTTTTCAGTGTTCGTAGTCGGATTGGCGTGGAGAGTTTTACGTGTGCACTTTGTTGAGATTAGAGATGGAGCTTTTCATGGGGGCTTCTATGGATGATGCATTAAAAAAAAGGTTTGTGTTTCGTAGAAAGACCGTACTTGGAGATGGGGTTTGTTTATATAGATGTTTGTCGCTTGCAGTGTTTAAGAAGGATGAGTTATGGCAAATATTGAAAGAAAACATTGTTGAGTATGTACGTGCGAATTGGTCAGAGTATAAAAACTTGGCTGTGATGTGTCATGACGTGCCACTAGAATCGGCGGAAGGATATATTGATTATCCAACACCCATCAGTCTGGGGTTCGGCTTGCGAAATCAAAGCATTTTGCGAGTTGATGAGCATGCCCATGATTATTTGGTTTGATCCCCGCAAATGGGTACATTGCGAAGGAATCGAATTTCTTAGAAATGATAATCAGATTCATCTTTGGTTATCTAGTAATCATTACACTCTTCTTGAAGAGTGCTATGAAGGCGAAATTTAGGGCACCTCATTTCCTCTTGAATCAAGTGCACCAATTGAGACCGATGTGACAGATATCATCGATCTTTCCAATGAACGGAATGTGTAACGCCATCTGCGATTGATGAAGTTATCAGAATAACTAGCCAAGAATGGATGAACTAGCAGAAGTTTGGGTACAAATATGATACCCTAGTTGGGGTTGTACCCCATATTGGCTACCCCACTACAGCCTACAAGCATAATACAGTTTAACACACCCCCATAGGCAAAGTGGGGGAGAACAAAGGGTCACAAGACCAGTCCAGCAAAGCAAAGCAAAGCCCAGGGTGGATCACAACGTCACCACA
The DNA here is from genome assembly GCA_947470075.1 of Closterium sp. Yama58-4. Taxonomy (NCBI): domain Eukaryota; kingdom Viridiplantae; phylum Streptophyta; class Zygnematophyceae; order Desmidiales; family Closteriaceae; genus Closterium; species Closterium sp. Yama58-4. The sequence goes on from CANIUD010000593.1 coordinate 481,817, forward strand.
CTCCGAGCACAAGTAAAGGCCACAAGGCCAGTTCACATGCAGTGCTAGATATAGTACAAGACAAGCAACACAGTGATCAAAACCTAGCAAGCAAGCAACAAGATATATATAACGTATAGTACAAAGAATGTCAAGCAGTGAGCAAGTGAGGAAACGTGGACACAAGGCCTAAAGAAGTACAGTGCCGCTGATGATCACTAGGCGGGAGCGCCTTGGTGAAGATATCAGCAGTGTTGGCCTTCGAGTCCACGTACACAAGCCGAAGCTGACCGCGCTGCTGAAGCTCTCGAGCAAGAAAGTAGCGAAGAGCAATGTGCTTCGTCCTGTGCTCCAGTCTGTGCTCCTGACACAAGGCAAGAGCCGCCTTGTTGTCACCGTACAGAACTGGAGGAGAACTAGGCCGCTCTCCCAAGTCAGTCAGCAGGTAGGTGAGCCAGCGTAACTCCTGTGCAGCCATGGCTGTGGCGTAGATCTCAGCCTCACAACTAGAGCCGAGAACAGAGGAAGAGCGGGTGGACCGCCACGAGACAAAACCAGAGCCAAGGCTGAAGGTGTAACCCTGTGACGACCGCTGCGTAGCCAGGTCGTCCACCCAAGAAGCGTCCGAGTGACCAGTGAGGACAACTCTGTCGCGTCCTCCAAGCACCAGCCCCATGCCTGATGTACTGCACAAGTAGCGCAGCACCCTCTTAGCAGCCTCCCAGTGCTCTCGCCTGTGTCTCCCAGGCGCAACGTAACGAGCAAGGATGCTAAGAGGGTACGCGAGGTCAGGTCGCGTGCAAGTCATCAGGTACATGAGGCAGCCTACAAGCTCTGGGTACGGGCCACTCGGCTCTACGGACTCGTCCGAAGGTGGAGCTGAGAGCGAGTGGCTGGTAGCCAGAGGTGTGGCCTGAGGTGAGGAGAACTGGAAGCCGAAGCGCTGAAGGACCTGCTGCACCATGTGTGACTGAGTCAGGGTGATGGTGCGGCGAGCTCTGTCCCGGGTGATCTGCAAGCCAAGGTAGCTACGCAGTTCACCCAGGTCAGTGCAGGTGTGTCTCTTCTGCAGCTCCGACTTCACACGAGCGAGTGCCTCAGTGTCAGCAGTAGCAAAGACCAAGTCGTCGACGTACACGAGAATGTAGAACGGCGGCAGCGACGTGTCTGTGCGCAGAAACAGCGACGGGTCAGCAGTAGACGGCGCGAACCCAAGAGCCGCAAGTGTAGTCCTCAGTGTGTCGTGCCACTCACGTGGCGCCTGGCGGAGACCGTAGACTGGCCGGCGGAGACTCCACTGGGTACCAGGGGGAAAAGACCCAGTAAAACCAGGTGGGCGGCGCAGCCAGATCTCCTCGTGCAGGCTGCCCTGCAGGAACGCTGTGCTGAAGTCAAGAGAGTGAAGCTCGTAGTCACGCTGAGCAGCAACGTGCAGCAGAACCCGAAGAGTGGTCATCTTCGGGGTGGGGGAGAAGGTCTGGAAGAAGTCGACCCCCTGACGCTGACTGAAGCCTCTAGCAACGTAACGAGCCTTGAAGACAGGCGGAGAACCTGGCGGCCGCTTCACCCTGAAAATCCACATGCCATCGACGATGTTCGCCCCAGGAGGGGGAACCTCGTCGACGTAGGTGCCTGTGGACTTCCAGGATGCCATCTCTGCGTCCATGGCTGTCTGCCACTGAGAGGAGTAGGGACCCGAGATCGCCTCTGCGTAAGTGCGCGGAGTGGGGATGTCTAGTGCATCCGGGTCTCCCTCAGGGGCAAGCAACCAGGCCACGAGATGAGGTACAGCAGCCGCAAGAGAGTCAAAGTCCTCCTGCCTGTCCTCAAGGACGTCCGTGCCAAGAGCACACTCACCCCCGACGGACGGAGGACAGACAGACGCAGACGCAGGCTCAGCAACAAGGCTAGCAGCGTAGTCTAGACGACAGGCAGCAGCAAAGTCAACCAACTCAGCGACCAGAGCAGACACAGCCGAGGACTCAAAGGTAGGGTCAGTGACAACAGTAGCTAGGAGACGCGTGACAGTAGGGTGCTCAGCGCGATACCGGTCAGACTCAGGGTCCGGAACGGCAGGCAAAGAGGACGCAGGAGGAGACGGTAGAGGGACACGCCGAGGAGCAGTAGAGGGACGCAGAGTCATGTAGTGAGTGCCTGGGACAGGAGGAGGACGCTCACGACGGACACGACTACCAGTGCGAGCAGGACGAACAGGCGACGCAGGACGAGACTCAGGCTCACGACGCTCTGTAAGACCTCCTGTGGGACCAGTGTAAGGAGACGGAGCAGGGAGAGGCGAGGCAGGCGGTAACTGTGACTGCGGCTGGACAGGCGGAGGACACTCTACGGAGGGAGGAGGACAAGGAGGAGGAGCCTGCCCAAGAACCTGCTGAAGGAGCGGTACGAAGTACGGTCGCGGCCGCGCAGCGTCTCCAGAAGCAGAAGAGACTCCAGCGGCCGGGTCCTCAGGACCAGCAGGAGCTCCAACGTCCGGGTCCCCAGCACCAGCAGCAGCGCCACCGCTCGGGTCCTCAGCTCCAGCAGCAGCTCCACCAGGCGGGTCCGCAGCACCAGCAGCAGCGCCACCCCCAGAGTCGGCAGCTCCAACTCCGCTAGCACCGCCAGCGCCAGAGTCCCCAGCTCCAGCAGCTCCAGTCGCAGTGCTCCCAGAACAACCAGTCCCGGCAGCTCCAGTACCCCCAGTACGAGCACCCCCAGGACCCCAAACTCCAGCCGAGCCACTAGGACGGCGAAAGCGCCGGACGTACCAGTCACGAAGCTGCTGCGGTGTGAGAGACTGCTCAGCACCCCGAACCGGAGCACCCCCAGACGCAGTAACCCGAGGCTCCGTAGCAGCACCCCCAGGCTCAGTACCCGCAGGCTCAGTACCCGCAGGCTCAGCACCCCCAGACTCCGCACACGCAGGCTCAGCACCCCCAGTCGCAGCACCCCCAGGCTCAGCACCCCCAGGCGGCAAACTCTCAGGCACAGTATCCTCAGCTCCAGTACCCGCAGTCCCAGCACTCCCAGGCCCAGCACCCGCAGGCTCAGCACCCCCAGGCTCAGCACTCCCAGCAGTACCACCTGCAGCAGCACCTGAGTCACCTGTGACCTCGACAGGCTCAGCGACGGGAGGAGGGTCTACCTGAGAGACACCTGAAGGAGCAGGACCCTGAGGGGGAAGGGGGTCTACCGGAGGGGGACCAGGAGCAAGGAAAAGCGGCGGGGGAGGGAGGGGGGCAGTGCGGTAGGGGAAGAGATGGTAAAAAGGGACCGACTCGTCAAAGGTGACATCCTGAGAGGCGAAGACCCGGCGCGAGGTGGGGTGGTAAAACTGCCAGCCAGGCGCGTCAGGGACAAAGCCAAGGAAGACACAGGGAAGCGTGCGGGAGGAGAGCTTGTCCGCGGACGTATCGCGGACAAGGGCGCGAGCACCCCACACCCGGAAGCGCGACGCATCGCCAACCTCCCCCGTCCAACGCAGTGTGGGCGAGGTCTCCGGCAAGGAGACACGGGGCCAGAGGTTGAGCTGATGCGCGGCGTACCGGACAGCAAACGGCCATAGAAAATGGGGAGCCGCCGCGTGGACCAAGGAGGTATGAGCGACCTCCATGACCAGGCCAATGCGGCGCTCAGCAACCCCATTCTGCTGTGGGGAGTCCGGAAGCGTGAAGGTCTGCTCGATGCCCTCCGCCTGACAGAAGGTCCTCAAGAGGTCGGAGGAAAACTCACCACCTCTGTCAGAGTGCAGACGCAGGACAGGAAGATCCGTCCGGAAACGGCGGCGGAGCTGGAGACGAACTGTGCGGATCCAAGGGATCAGAACAGCAGGGACCTCACCCTTGGTGCGCAACGGGAAGACCGTGGTGTAACGCGAGTAGTCGTCGACAACCAGCAAAAAGTACCGCTCACCGCCCTGACCACGAACGCGGGCTGGGCCCCACACGTCCAGGTGGAGGGTCTGCAGAGGAGCCTCTGTCGGGGGAACGAGGAGGAGTGAGGAGCGGCGCGCTGCCGCCCCTCGACGCAAGGAAGGCAAGGCGGCGCAGGCGAGGCAGGGAGGGGAGGGAGGGACCTGGGAAGACCAGACACAAGGTGGCGACGGTGCATGCCACGAAGGCGTGGCAAGGAGGGGTGACCCAGGCGGTGGTGCCAGAGAAGAGTCTGGTGCGACAGGGAACGACACTCACAGGCGTGGGCTACCAGACCTGACGCAGACACCTGACCGACAGCAGCGACCTGAGGAGACGCAGTGGTCAGTGTGTAGAGACTCGACCCCGGCCGACGGGTAAACGTAGCCAGGTGACGGCCGGTCCTGGAGCACGTGCAGATCGCCACACGCTGTCCTCCAGGGGTAAAGGTGTCAACCCACTGATCCTGGATGACAGCGTTGCTCACCAGGTTCGTCGAGAACGAGGGGAGGTGGAAACCCGACAATGAGCCAGACGGAACCGCCGGACAAGAGAGGACAGTGGAGGACTGGGCAAGGACTGGGCCCCCAGAGGGGTCAGCCAAGGAGACTGGGACCGGTGCAGGAAGCGGTGTGAGCTCAGTACTGTCACGAAAGAAGCAACGGGAAGCACCTGAGTCAAGGGTGAAGGTGTGACAGGCCTCAGCCGGTGCGGTACCTGAGAGAGCAGTCTCTGTGGGTGCTGTACCTGAGAGAGCAGACTCGCAAACAGCCGGGACAGCACTGGAGGGAGCAAGTACAGGGGGCACCATACCAGAGAGAGCAGACTCACTATTACCCAGGGCAGCGGGCTCTATACCTGGGTCAGGCGGCACACACAAGTAACAGTCTCCCTCGGCACTAACAGTCAATGCATACATGGCAGCAATAATAGCATCATAGTCAAGAGCAAAGACATCAACACCAGCCCTCATGAGCTCAGCCCAGCGGGGGCGCTCAACATCCGCACCCATCTCCTCACGCCAAGCGTCGTCAAGGCGGGAGAAGCAGCGGTACGGGGTGTGGAACCTCCCACACGTCTGTCCCTTGCGGTCACCTGTGCGAATGACATAAGAACAGCGGCCACTGCCCCCCGACGTCCCACGCTGAGCAAGCCACTCACGAAGCTGCTGGGTCGCTGCTGCTGCTGCTGCTGCTGGGAGCCCTGGCCCGAGCCAGTGCCTCCACTCCGACCTCCGCCGCCACCACTACCACCGCTCCGACCGCCACCGCCACCACCACCACCGCCACCGCCACCGCCGCCACCGCCGCCGCCGCCACCACTGCCACTGCTTCCTCCGCCGCCCCCGCCTCCACCACCGACCCCACTCCCACCAGCGCTCCCGCCACCGCTCCCTCCAGCACCGCCTCCCCCCCCCCCCCCCCCCTCCTCCCCCCCCAGCGCCACCCCCCCACCCTTGCCCCCCTTGCCCTTGCCGGTGCGGCGCCTCCCACCAGGAGTAGAAGCAGCGTTAACAGACTCAGCACCAAGGAAGTCAACAGCAGCAGCAGCAGCGTAGGAGGGAGCGAGGGGAGAGGGAGAACACCCCTCAAAGATGGGGGTGCGAGGAGCGCCACGAGCAGCACCGACAGCTACAATGCTCTTTTCGGCCGCGAGCAGCTGCTCCTCTAGGAGGGTGACTGTGAGCTCAGTGGGACAGCGAGCAAGGAAGTGGTCTCGAACTGAGCTGAGGGTGTCAGGGAGACGGGTGACTATGAAGTGGAGTATCCAGTACAGTGGAGGGGGGTTCTTAGCGCAGAACTCGGTGGGAAGGGCGGCACGCAGGCGAGCATCACTAGTGCGAAGGTGGGTGATAAGATCGGCGACTGTAGCAAAGGTGGACAGATCGGGGAACAGGTACGGCAGCATGAGGCGGCTAAGCTCGGCTGTGGCAGGCGAGGAGTAGCGAGCAACGACAGCATCGTACAGGGCCTTAGCGGATTTGCAGTCGCCAAAATGCTCGAGCTCAGCTAGCGGCAGGTGACTGCGAATGGCTAGGCGAGCAGCTGCGTCACGAGTCTGCCAGTGGGAACGAACACTAAGCTCGGCTGTGGCAGCAGGAGCAGCGGCAGCACCAGACGCGTAGTCATAGAGGGAGATGTGGTCCGTGCTATTGCTCATAAGATACAACTGCAGGTCGTCGAGCCAGGAAGTGAACTGCACGGGACGGCCCTCAGCATCGAAGGAAAGAACGCGAATAGAGGCCATAGCTCAGGCGTGAGGGAACAGCAGAGCAGCGGCAGCAGCAGAGGGGACGCGCTAGAGCGAAGCTAGCAGCCACAGCAGGAGCAAGCGGCGGTGCACAGGCAGGGAGCAGCAGGCGAGGCGGGCGGCGCTGCAGGCGGGAAGTGCGGCGGGCGGGCTGCGAAGCGGGCAGCGGGGCGGGCGGGCGACGCGGCGAGCGGGCAGCGCGGCGGGCGGCTGCGAAGCGGGCAGCGGGCGGGCGGGCGACACTGCAAGCGGGCAGCGGGCGGGCGGGCGACGCTGCAAGCGGGCAGCGAGGCGGGAGGGCGACGCTGCGAGCGGGCAGCGGGCGGGCGGGCGACGCTGCGAGCGGGCAGCGAGCGAGCGGGCGACGCTGCGAAGCGGGCAGCGGGCGGGCGGGCGACACTGCGAGGGGGCAGAAAGCGGGCGGGCGACGCTGCGAAGCAGGTAGCGGGCGGGCGGGCGGCGCTGCGAGCGAGCAGCGAAGCGGGCGGGCCTCGAAGCGGGCAGCGAGCGGGCGGGCGGGCTGCAAAGCGGGCAGCGGGGCGAGCGGGCTGCGAAGCGGGCAGCGGGGCGAGCGGGCGACGCTGCGAGCAGGCAGCGCGGCGGGCGAGGGGCGAGCGGGCAGCGTGAGCGTGACGGGCGGGCGACGCTGCAAGCGGGCGGCTCGGCGGGCGGGCGACGCTGCAAGGGGCGCGCGAGGGCGCTAGCGAGGGGCGCGCGAGGGCGCTAGCAAGGGGTGCGCGAGGGCGCTAACGAGGGGCGCGCGAGGGCGCTAACGAGGGTGCGCGAGGGCGCTAACGAGGGGCGCGAGAGGGCGCTAACGAGGGGCGCGCGAGGGCGCTAACGAGGGCGCACGAGGGCGCTACGAGGCTAGGGCACGGGGTAGCGTGGTAACCGCATGCGAGCGGTGGTGGGCCCTTAAAAAAAAACGATCGGTAGGTCCTAGGGACCTCCTGCTCTGAATACCATATCAGAATAACTAGCCAAGAATGGATGAACTAGCAGAAGTTTGGGTACAAATATGAAACCCTAGTTGGGGTTGTACCCCATATTGGCTACCCCACTACAGCCTACAAGCATAATACAGTTTAACAGAAGTATCATCTGAGGTCGTGCAGGGTGTTAAACCTAACTCGAATGGAGAAGAGCGTTACATTCCACAAAACGTGGATTTGCCATCTATATATAATCAGTTTGATACAACGCCAAGCGTTAGAACACATGACGACATTCTTGAAGAGGTGACACTACTGAACATTTTCGATGGGAAGATTGGTGATAATGGAGATATTCATTTCTCGATTCCTAACATTGCACCAAAGAGTGCAGATCTTGTAGGCATCATTAAAGAAGGATGTCGTTTTACAGTTAGATTGATGGCGAATAAAGAGAAGATACGTGTACGAGGGTTTGCTACAGATCGTAATGTTGCATGGGCATGTTAATATGCCGTCTTGAAGTATCGAGGATTAAAGACGAAGGAGAAACTTCCATTTGATCGTCGTTATTTCATCGACAATGGAAAATTTTCTCGCATTCCATTTTTTATTCAATCCTTAAGAATTCAATGAAGAAGACATATACTGGCGTGTACCAAGGGCGTGAAAAGTATAGATTTCAAATGATGGTGCGCGATCAAAGTTACATATACGAAGAATGGGACTCTGAAGAGTCTGCAGCACGTGCAAGACAATATTTCATGCATTTAATATTTGGCCCTGAATGTAGGAATAGCTTATCATTTGACGTGAACGACTTTTACAACGACGGCGAGTTCATTCGCATGGATGATTTGGATGCAATATTTGCCGATGTCGAAGAACGGTTCAATGAAGAAGACATGCGTTCAAAAAACGTGGAGCAAGCTACAGAGCGATTTGAAGAAGCTTCTAAAGAAGGTCCAACATTCGCATGCGACAGTTGCGACAAGTTAATGTTCAGACGTCAATTATTCAAATTGGAAAAGTATTAACTTTCCCGAATTGAGAAACGTCTGTAATAGTTGCAAAAAGGAGATTACGAATCAAAGGATCCCCATTCTGTCAGAATATTATGCTCTAGCCTGCAGTGGGGTACTCTATAGCGAGTACAACCCAATTAGGGTTTCCTATATGTATGCCAACTGCTGCTAGTGCAAACCCTCCTTTCTTCATTCTTACTTTCTAAAGCTAGTTCTGACATGCTATCAGAGCAGGTCGACCCTCCTGGGTCGATCCTGTGGGTGGGCCCGCCACCTAATGCTTCCGCTGCTGTCCTGCTTATCGCGCGCCTCGGGCGCGCGACGTTTTCTGCCTACTGCGCGCTCGCGAGGCGCGGCGTTTTTAGGGTTTCGGCGGTTTTCATCCCGCCGTGCGCTCGGGGCGCGCGGCGGTTTTCTGCCCGCCGTGCGCCCCGAGGCGCGCGGCGGTTTCCCACCGTCGAAGTGCCCCCCGTCGCCCGTCGAAGCGCCCTCCCCCCGTCGCCCGTCGAAGCGCCCCCGTCGCCCGTCGGAGCGCCCCCCGTCGCCCGCCAAACGCCCCCCCCGTCGCCCGTCGAAGCGCCCCTGGGACCCGCGCGCGGCCCGTACGGGCTGCGCCAGGCCCGCGCGCGGCCCGTACTGTTAAAGTGTAATGTGTTATATGTTGGTAGGCTGTAGTGGGGTAGCCAATATGGGGTACAACCCCAACTAGGGTTTGCTACTTGTACCCAACTGTTCCATTCAATGCATTCATTCTTGCCTAGTGATTCTCACATGGTATTCAGAGCAGGAGGTCCCTAGGACCTACCGACCGTTTTTTTTTAAGGGCCCACCACCGCTCGCATGCGGTTACCACGCTACCCCGTGCCCTAGCCTCGTAGCGCCCTCGTGCGCCCTCGTTAGCGCCCTCGCGCGCCCCTCGTTAGCGCCCTCGCGCGCCCCTCGTTAGCGCCCTCCCGCGCCCCTCGTTAGCGCCCTCGCGCGCCCTCGCTAGCGCCCTCGCGCGCCCCTCGCAGCGTCGCCCGCCCGCCGAGCCGCCCGCTCGCAGCGTCGCCCGCCTACCGCGCTGCCCGTTTCGCAGCCCGCCCGCCGCGCTGCCTGCTCGCAGCGTCGCCCGCCCGCCCGCTGCCCGCTTCGTAGCGTCGCCCGCCCGCCGCGCTGCCCGCTCGCAGCGTCGCCCGCCAGCCTCGCTGCCCGCTTGCAGCGTCGCTCGCCCGCCCGCTGCCCGTTTCGTCGCCCGCCCGCCTCGCTGCCCGCTTGCAGCGTCGCCCGCCTGCCCGCCAGCGTCGCCCGCCAGCGTCGCAGCGTCGCCCGCCAGCGTCGCCCGCCAGCGTCGCCCGCCCGCCCGCTGCCCGCTTGCAGCGTCGCCCGCCCGCCCGCTGCCTGCTTCGCAGCCCGCCCGCCGCGCTGCCCGCTCGCCGCGTCGCCCGCCCGCCCCGCTGCCCGCTTCGCAGCCCGCCCGCCGCACTTCCCACCTGCAGCGCCGCCTACCCACCGCGCTGCCCGCTTCGTAGCCCGCCCCCCGCACTACCTGCTCGCCGCGTCGCCCGCCCGCCGCGCTTCCCGCCGAGCTACCTACCTGCAGCGCTGTGGCAGCTTCCTTTGCTCAGTCGCACTGTCGCTATGGCTTCCATCCGCGTGCTGTCGTTCGATGCTGAGGGCCGCCCTGTGAAGTTCGCCACTTGGCTGGATGACCTGCAGCTGTTCCTTCTGAGCGATAGCAAGGAGCATGTGTCGCTCTATGATTACGCGTCTGGTGCTGCACCTGCCCCCCCTGCCACAGCTGAGCTTAGTGTTCGTTCCCACTGGCAGACTCGTAACGCAGCTGCTCGCCTAGCCATTCGCAGTCACCTGCCGCTAGCTGAGCTCGAGCATTTTGGCGACTGCAAATCCGCTAAGGCCCTGTACGATGCTGTCGTTGCTCGCTACTCCTCGCCTGCCACAGCCGAGCTTAGCCGCCTCATGCTGCCGTACCTGTTCCCCGATTTGTCCACCTTTGCTACAGTCGCCGATCTTATCACCCACCTTCGCACTAGTGATGCTCGCCTGCGTGCCGCCCTTCCCACCGAGTTCTGCGCTAAGAACCCCCCTCCACTGTACTGGATACTCCGCTTCATAGTCACCCGTCTCCCTGACACCCTCAGCTCAGTTCGCGACCACTTCCTTGCTCGCTGTCCCACTGAGCTCACAGTCACCCTCCTAGAGGAGCAGCTGCTCGCGGCCGAAAAGAGCATTGTAGCTGTCGGTGCTGTCGTGGCGCTCCTCGCACCCCCATCTTTGAGGGGTGTTCTCCCTCTCCCCTCGCTCCCTCCCACGCTACTGCTGCTGTTGTTGACTTCCTTGGTGCTGAGTCTGTTGGCGCTGCTTCTGCTCCTGGTGGGAGGCGCCGCACCGGCAAGGGCAAGGGGGGCAAGGGTGGTGGTGGTGGCGCTGGGGGGGGAGGAGGTGGGGGAGGTGGGGGGGGAGGCGGTGCTGGAGGGAGCGGTGGCGGGAGCGCTGGTGGGAGTGGGGTCGACGGTGGAGGCGGGGGCGGCGGAGGAAGCAGTGGCAGTAGTGGCGGCGGCAGCGGTGGCGGCGGTGGCGGTGGTGGCGGTGGTGGCGGTGGCGGTCAGAGCGGTGGTAGTGGTGGCGGCGGAGGTCGGAGTGGAGGCACTGGCTCGGGCCAGAGCTCCCAGCAGCAGCAGCGTCCCCAGACGACCCAGCAGCTTCGTGAGTGGCTTGCTCAGCGTGGGACGTCGGGGGGCAGTGGCCGCTGTTCTTATGTCATTCGCACAGGTGACCGCAAGGGACAGACGTGTGGGAGGTTCCACACCCCGTACCGCTGCTTCTCCCGCCTTGACGACGCTTGGCGTGAGGAGATGGGTGCGGATGTTGAGCGCCCTCGCTGGGCTGAGCTCATGAGGGCTGGTGTTGATGTCTTTGCTCTTGACTATGATGCTATTATTGCTGCCATGTATGCATTGACTGTTAGTGCCGAGGGAGACTGTTACTTGTGTGTGCCGCCTGACCCAGGTATAGAGCCCGCTGCCCTGGGTACTAGTGAGTCTGCTCTCTCTGGTATGGTGCCCCCTGTACTTGCTCCCTCCAGTGCTGTCCCGGCTGTTTGCGAGTCTGCTCTCTCAGGTACAGCACCCACAGAGACTGCTCTCTCAGGTACCGCACCGGCTGAGGCCTGTCACACCTTCACCCTTGACTCAGGTGCTTCCCGTTGCTTCTTTCGTGACAGTACTGAGCTCACACCGCTTCCTGCACCGGTCCCAGTCTCCTTGGCTGACCCCTCTGGGGGCCCAGTCCTTGCCCAGTCCTCCACTGTCCTCCCTTGTCCGGCGGTTCCGTCTGGCTCGTTGTCAGGTTTCCACCTCCCCTCGTTCTCGACGAACCTGGTGAGCAACGCTGTCCTCCAGGATCAGTGGGTTGACACCTTTACCCCTGGCGGACAGCGTGTGGCGATCTGCACGTGCTCCAGGACCGGCCGTCACCTGGCTACGTTTACCCGTCGGCCGGGGTCGAGTCTCTACACACTGACCACTGCGTCTCCTCAGGTCGCTGCTGTCGGTCAGGTGTCTGCGTCAGGTCTGGTAGCCCACGCCTGTGAGTGTCGTTCCCTGTCGCACCAGACTCTTCTCTGGCACCACCGCCTGGGTCACCCCTCCTTGCCACGCCTTCGTGGCATGCACCGTCGCCACCTTGTGTCTGGTCTTCCCCTCCCTGGTCCCGCCTCCCCTTGCCTCGTCGCGGCAGCGCGCCGCTCCTCACTCCTCCTCGTTCCCCCCGACAGAGGCTCCTCTGCAGACCCTCCACCTGGACGTGTGGGGCCCAGCCCGCGTTCGTGGTCAGGGCGGTGAGCGGTACTTTTTGCTGGTTGTCGACGACTACTCGCGTTACACCACGGTCTTCCCCTTGCGCACCAAGGGTGAGGTCCCTGCTGTTCTGATCCCTTGGATCCGCACAGTTCGTCTCCAGCTCCGCCGCCGTTTCCGGACGGATCTTCCTGTCCTGCGTCTGCACTCTGACAGAGGTGGTGAGTTTTCCTCCGATCTCTTGAGGACCTTCTGTCAGGCGGAGGGCATCGAGCAGACCTTCACGCTTCCGGACTCCCCACAGCAGAATGGGGTTGCTGAGCGCCGCATTGGCCTGGTCATGGAGGTCGCTCATACCTCCTTGGTCCACGCGGCGGCTCCCCATTTTCTGTGGCCGTTTGCTGTCCGGTACGCCGCGCATCAGCTCAACCTCTGGCCCCGTGTCTCCTTGCCGGAGACCTCGCCCACACTGCGTTGGACGGGGGAGGTTGGCGATGCGTCGCGCTTCCGGGTGTGGGGTGCTCGTGCCCTTGTCCGCGATACGTCCGCGGACAAGCTCTCCTCCCGCACGCTTCCCTGTGTCTTCCTTGGCTTTGTCCCTGACGCGCCTGGCTGGCAGTTTTACCACCCCACCTCGCGCCGGGTCTTCGCCTCTCAGGATGTCACCTTTGACGAGTCGGTCCCTTTTTACCGTCTCTTCCCCTACCGCACTGCCCCCCTCCCTCCCCCGCCGCTGTTCCTTGCTCCTGGTCCCCCTCCGGTAGACCCCCTCCCCCCTCAGGGTCCTGCTCCTTCAGGTGTCTCTCAGGTAGACCCTCCTCCCGTCGCTGAGCCTGTCGAGGTCACAGGTGACTCAGGTGCTGCTGCAGGTGGTGCTGCTGGGAGTGCTGAGTCTGGGGGTGCTGAGCCTGCGGGTGCTGGGCCTGGGAGTGCTGGGACTGCGGGTGCTGGGGCTGAGGGTACTGTGCCTGAGAGTTCGACGCCTGGGGGTGCTGTGCCTGGGGGTGCTGCGACTGGGAGTGCTGAGCCTGCGTGTGCGGAGTCTGGGGGTGCTGCGCCTGCGGGTGCTGAGCCTGGGGGTGCTGCTACTGAGCCTACGGAGCCTCGGGTTGCTGCGTCTGGGGGTGCTCCGGTTCGGGGTGCTGAGCAGTCTCTCACACCGCAGCAGCTTCGTGACTGGTACGTCCGGCGCTTTCGCCGTCCTCGTGGCTCGGCTGGAGTTGGGGGTGCTGGAGCTGCTCGTCCTGGGGGTGCGCGTACTGGGGGTACTGGAGCTGCCGGGACTGGTTGTTCTGGGAGCACTACGACTGGAGCTGCTGGAGCTGAGGACCCGAGCGGTGGCGCTGCTGCTGGTGCTGGGGACCCGGACGTTGGAGCTCCTGCTGGTACTGAGGACCCGGCCGCTGGAGTCTCTTCTGCTTCTGGAGCCGCTGCGCGGCCGCGACCGTACTTCGTACCGCTCCTTCAGCAGGTTCTTGGGCAGGCTCCTCCTCCTTGTCCTCCTCCCTCCGTAGAGTGTCCTCCGCCTGTCCAGCCGCAGTCACAGTTACCGCCTACCTCGCCTCTCCCTGCTCCCTCTCCTTACACTGGTCCCACAGGAGGTCTTACCGAGCGTCGTGAGCCTGAGTCTCGTCCTGCGTCGCCTGTTCGTCCTGCTCGCACTGGTAGTCGTGTCCGTCGTGAGCGTCCTCCTCCTGTCCCAGGCACTCACTACATGACTCTGCGTCCCTCTACTGCTCCTCGGCGTGTCCCTCTACCGTCTCCTCCTGCGTCCTCTTTGCCTGCCGTTCCGGACCCTGAGTCTGACCGGTATCGTGCTGAGCACCCTACTGTCACGCGTCTCCTAGCTACTGTTGTCACTGACCCTACCTTTGAGTCCTCGGCTGCGTCTGCTCTGGTCGCTGAGTTAGTTGACTTTGCTGCTGCCTGTCGTCTAGACTACGCTGCTCGCCTTGTTGCTGGGTCTGAGTCTGCGTCTGTCTGTCCTCCGTCCGTCGGGGGTGAGTGTGCTCTTGGCACGGACGTCCTTGAGGACAGGCAGGAGGACTTTGACTCTCTCACGGCTGCTGTACCTCATCTCGTGGCCTGGTTGCTTGCCCCTGAGGGAGACCCGGATGCACTAGACATCCCCACTCCGCGCACTTACGCAGAGGCGATCTCGGGTCCCTACTCCTCTCAGTGGCAGACAGCCATGGACGCAGAGATGGCATCCTGGAAGTCCACAGGCACCTACGTCGACGAGGTTCCCCCTCCTGGGGCGAACATCGTCGATGGCATGTGGGTTTTCAGGGTGAAGCGGCCGCCAGGTTCTCCGCCTGTCTTCAAGGCTCGTTACGTTGCTAGGGGCTTCAGTCAGCGTCAGGGGGTCGACTTCTTCCAGACCTTCTCCCCCACCCCGAAGATGACCACTCTTCGGGTTCTGCTGCACGTTGCTGCTCAGCGTGACTACGAGCTTCACTCTCTTGACTTCAGCACAGCGTTCCTGCAGGTCAGCCTGCACGAGGAGATCTGGCTGCGCCGCCCACCTGGCTTTACTGGGTCGTTTCCCCCTGGTACCCAGTGGAGCCTCCGCCGGCCAGTCTACGGTCTCCGCCAGGCGCCACGTGAGTGGCACGACACACTGAGGACTACACTTGCGGCTCTTGGGTTCGCGCCGTCTACTGCTGACCCGTCGCTGTTTCTGCGCACAGACACGTCGCTGCCGCCGTTCTACATTCTCGTGTACGTCGACGACTTGGTCTTTGCTACTGCTGACACTAAGGCACTCGCTCGTGTGAAGTCGGAGCTGCAGAAGAGACACACCTGCACTGACCTGGGTGAACTGCGTAGCTACCTTGGCTTGCAGATCACCCGGGACAGAGCTCGCCGCACCATCACCCTGACTCAGTCACACATGGTGCAGCAGGTCCTTCAGCGCTTCGGCTTCCAGTTCTCCTCACCTCAGGCCACACCTCTGGCTACCAGCCACTCGCTCTCAGCTCCACCTTCGGACGAGTCCGTAGAGCCGAGTGGCCCGTACCCAGAGCTTGTAGGCTGCCTCATGTACCTGATGACTTGCACGCGACCTGACCTCGCGTACCCTCTTAGCATCCTTGCTCGTTACGTTGCGCCTGGGAGACACAGGCGAGAGCACTGGGAGGCTGCTAAGAGGGTGCTGCGTTACTTGTGCAGTACATCAGGCATGGGGCTGGTGCTTGGAGGACGCGACAGAGTTGTCCTCACTGGTCACTCGGACGCTTCTTGGGTGGACGACCTGGCTACGCAGCGGTCGTCACAGGGTTACACCTTCAGCCTTGGCTCTGGTTCTGTTTCGTGGCGGTCCACCCGCTCTTCCTCTGTTCTCGGCTCTAGTTGTGAGGCTGAGATCTACGCCACAGCCATGGCTGCACAGGAGTTACGCTGGCTCACCTACCTGCTGACTGACTTGGGAGAGCGGCCTAGTTCTCCTCCAGTTCTGTACGGTGACAACAAGGCGGCTCTTGCCTTGTGTCAGGAGCACAGACTGGAGCACAGGACGAAGCACATTGCTCTTCGCTACTTTCTTGCTCGAGAGCTTCAGCAGTGCGGTCAGCTTCGGCTTGTGTACGTGGACTCGAAGGCCAACACTGCTGATATCTTCACCAAGGCGCTCCCGCCTAGTGATCATCAGCGGCACTGTACTTCTTTAGGCCTTGTGTCCACGTTTCCTCACTTGCTCACTGCTTGACATTCTTTGTACTGTACTTTATATATATCTTGTTGCTTGCTTGCTAGGTTTTGATCACTGTGTTGCTTGTCTTGTACTATATCTAGCACTGCATGTGAACTGGCCTTGTGGCCTTTGCTTGTGCTCGGAGTGTGGTGACGTTGTGATCCACCCTGGGCTTGCGTTGCTTTGCTGGACTGGTCTTGTGACCCTTTGTTCTCCCCCACTTTGCCTATGGGGGTGTGTTAAAGTGTAATGTGTTATATGTTGGTAGGCTGTAGTGGGGTAGCCAATATGGGGTACAACCCCAACTAGGGTTTGCTACTTGTACCCAACTGTTCCATTCAATGCATTCATTCTTGCCTAGTGATTCTCACACGTACAGCTCGCGCGCGGCCCGTACAGGCGGCGTCAGGCCCGCGCGCGGCCCGTACGGGCTGCGCCAGGCCAGCGCGGGGCGCGGGCAGCCTGCGCGCGCCTCGTCCGTCCCCCTCTCGCCGTCCCCCGCGCTCCTGCCCCTATCCCACCCGTCTTAGGGTTTGGGGATGTGGAGTGTGGGGGTGGCGGGTGTGGGGGTGCCGGGTGTGTGCCCCGTCCCTCCTTCTCCTCCTCCTCCGTCTCCCGCTGCTGCAGCTGCCGCTCAGGGGGGTGGTTGTGTGGGGAGCCGAAGGAGTGGTCCTAGGGGGGTGAAGGGGGAGTGGAGCTAGGGGCGCAGCAGGGGGGTGTGTCGAGGGGTGTGGGACTGTTGGGGGAGGTTGAGCGGAGGTTGTCGTCGTGTCGTACGCAGCGCCTGTACTCCGGGGCACTCATTCCGGTAGCTCAGAGAGCCGGTTGCGCCGTCGCCTGTGGGTCCGTTGCTCCTGCCGCGCATATTAGCGCGGAGCCTGTTACTCCTGTACTCCGGGGCACTCATTCCCGGTAGCCACGTTGTCGCACCAGAGCCGTCTGTTGCCCGTGTGTCTGCATCTTCAGTCGTCGCCTCCTATCTACTCTCCTCTCACCAGCCCTCCTCCTCCTCACTTGCCCCCTGTGACTGCCTCTAGCTTTGCTCATAATTGTGAACCTTAAACTATTGCTTCTTGCTTGTGCTCAGAATGTGTGGTGACATCGTGATCCACCCTGAGCTTGTACTACTTTGCTTGCTCTGCTGATTACACCCCACTTTGGCTATGGGGGTGTGTCAGAATATTATGCTCTAGCCTGCAGTGGGGTACTCTATAGCGAGTACAACCCAATTAGGGTTTCCTATATGTATGCCAACTGCTGCTAGTGCAAACCCTCCTTTCTTCATTCTTACTTTCTAAAGCTAGTTCTGACACATTCTCTCTTGAATGGCTGGTGCAGTGTTACCGAAGCGTAATAAAGCGCTAACTGGATTGTCGATGTTGGAAGAGCGGTTAATTTCACCACGTCTTGTGTTTTCAAGCATTACACAAGGTCACGTGGGAAAACAATACAAGATTCGGGGTGGGATAGTGAATGTTCCGGTTAAAG
Source organism: Closterium sp. Yama58-4 (assembly GCA_947470075.1). NCBI lineage: Eukaryota > Viridiplantae > Streptophyta > Zygnematophyceae > Desmidiales > Closteriaceae > Closterium > Closterium sp. Yama58-4. The sequence goes on from CANIUD010000593.1 coordinate 498,890, forward strand.
TTGTTGACATGGTGACTGCATTACCGAGATTACCACAGGAAGCGCACTCAGTGCGTGTTCGTTTCAAACGCAAATTGCGTAACACACATAACCTATTTGAAGACAATGTCAGGCCAGCCAAGATTTTGCACGCCCTTTCGTTTCTTAAAAAGAAAGACCTTTTCAAAGAACATCGAATCGCATTGGATGAGGAAAGGATGTCTGAATTGCGACAAAAGCTTATTGATCGAGAACTTCATAATGAGTTCTTATCACACGATCAAAACACGGATGGTGCAGAAGCTCGTGAAGGGGACACTGCTTTGTCTGACGAGGAAGTGGAGTTAGATATCGACGAAACTGACCTTAATGTCGGCATTTTGGATACGATCCTTTGTAATGAGCCTTTATACCAAAACTTGGAGCAATTCGTCGTGGAGATGACACCAGGCGAAGGATCAAGACGGATGCCCATCCTTATGGACAAACACGTCGAGGAATTGGCCTTTCCGACTTTATTTTCCGGCGTTGACACGTCATCGTTAAAGCCCGAGTCCCAAATTGCGGGCCGCGCGGGTCAAGCTTTTAAAACTTGACGAACTAGTGTTTTCAAGGTTTGAAGAAAAGCGTGCCTGCAATTTGGGACTTTTGGGAACTGAACCAACCCCAGGGCGAAATACGAGGGCGGGCTGGGTTTGGCGAAAAAAAAACGAAAAAAAGCGAAATCAGAATCTTTCGCCAAAACCCTCACCACAAAAACCTCCTCGCGTCAACCTTTTAAAACTTGTGCAATTTGGGCTGCCGGCTTTAAGCTACCGCAAAGTTGCAAAGTAGGAGCTACTTAACAAAGATGCGCGTTTCTCTTCGTGCCCACAAAACATTTTTTATTTTATGTTCAAGTTGGAATTGCTTCAAATGGACAACGTAATTGGTACTCGCGTGCGACGATAGATGATGGAGCACGTTAGTCAGTATTCAGCAAAGGATATTATGGACAATGCCATACGACGATTGCTACAAAAAAAGGATGCATTGTTCAACGAGTTTAAAAGCCTTCGGGTATCGCCGCATTACTTGGAAGATTGCAGGCATGATCCATTCGCAATGATTCGGCAATTAGGTCCGCCAACATTCTTTATGAGAATCTCTGTGGCGGATACAAAATGGACAGACCTGCACGCGATTTTGCTAGAGCACAACAGAGACACAGGAAATCTTGATAACCTCTCAAACACCAACATAAACCCTCCTTTGGATTTTGAAACCATAGCATTACTCGTACGTACATATCCGGTCGTATGCGCAAGATATTACGTCGAACGAAAGAATGCACTATTCCGAGAGATGCTAACGAGGAAAACTGGCATTCTTGGTATAGTCGTCGACTATTTTGTTCTCGACGAGTTCCAGCATCGAGGCGCTCCTCATTCTTATTGTCTTATATGGAGTGAGTTTTTAACATGTGATGCGGCAATTCCCCTGGAAAGGATTCTTGAATTCGCAGATAAACACATTTCGTGTCATGCTCAAGAGCTCATTGAAGATACACAAACAGAAGATCTTTTAAGAGTGCAAACTCACATTCATACTAGAACGTGCAGATTAAATAAAGGCGGTAAGATTCGAAAGTGCCGCTTTGGTATACCAAAATATCCACTTCCTAAAACGTTGGTGCTGATGCCTTTCGACAAGAAATGCTCGGATGCGGATCTAGAACGTCATAGGTCGAACAAAGCAACTGGCGATCAATTCCTGAATACGCTTGGAAAACATCGTTTGATTGAAACCTCTAACCTAACATTTGCGGCATTTTTTTATACGGTTCGCCTAACATTCGATGAATATATAAATTGCCTTCGGGTAGGTTTGAAAAAAACAACGATGTTTCATGCAAGAGAAATAACGGATTGCTGCGTAAATAATTTCAACAAGACAATTCTATCGGTTTGGCGTGGCAATATAGATATTCAATTATGTGTTGATCCATATAGTGTTGCTGTCAGAATGAACGGACAGGAATGATGAACTAACAAGGATTGTGAGTACAAATATGAAACCCTAATGTTGTGACCCCCCTATAGGCTAACCCACTACAGCCTACACAAATACAACATGTATAATGTTTGACACACCCCCATAGGCAAAGTGGGGGAGACCTAGGGGTCACAAGACCAGTCAAGGCAAAGCAAGGCAACAACAAGCTCAGGGTGGATCTCAAGGATTCCACACAAATTCCGAGCACAAGCTAGTGGTCACAAGACCAGTTCACATGCAGGTTTATAACAGAGCAAGAGATACAGTGATCACAACCTAGCAAGAGTAAACATGCAGGTATAGATATATATAGTGATCACAGTACAAGCAAAGTCAAGAGGTAAGTAAGTGAGGTCCAGTAGGCACAAGGCCTAGTAGAGTGCAGAGGCGCTGATGGTCACGAGGCTGAAGCGCCTTGGTGAACACATCAGCAGTGTTGGCCTCAGTGGCCACGTAGCGAATACAAAGCTGACCGCGCTGCTGCAGCTCACGAGCAAGGAAGTACCGCAGGGCGATGTGCTTCGTTCTGTGCTCCAGTCTGTGCTCCTCACACAAGGCAATGGCAGCCTTGTTGTCGACGTACAGTACTGGAGGAGAACGAGGCTGCTCTCCGAGGTCGGTCAGCAGGTAGGTCTCTCCTGGGCAGCCATGGCTGCGTAGATCTCAGGCAGCCGAGAACAGAAGAAGAGCGTGTAGAGCGCAAGAAACTGAGCCAGAGCCAAGGCTGAAGGTGTAACCCTGAGACGACCACTGAGTGGCCTGGTCGTCTGCCCAAGAAGCGTCTGAGTGCCCTGTGAGAACAACTCGGTCTCGCCCTCCAAGCACAAGCCCCATGCCCGACGTACTGCACAAGTAGCGCAACACCCTCTTAGCGGCATCCATGTGCTCCTTCCTGTGACGGCCAGGAGCGACATAGCGTGCAAGGATGCTAAGAGGGTATGCAAGGTCAGGTCGAGTGCAGGTCATCAGGTACATGAGGCAGCCCACAAGCTCTGGATACGGGCCACTCGGCTCTACGGACTCATCCGAAGGCAGAGCTGAGAGCGAGTGACCGGTAGGCAGAGGAGTGGACTGAGGCGAGGAGTACGTGAAGCCGAAGCGCTGGAGAACCTGCTGCACCATGTGTGACTGAGTCAGGGTGATGGTGCGCCGTGCTCTGTCCCGGGTGATCCGCAAGCCAAGATAGCTTGTCAGCTCACCCAGGTCTGTGCACGTGTGTCTCCTCTGCAGCTCCGACTTCACGTAGGCGAGTCCTGCAGTGTCAGCAGTGGCAAAGACCAAGTCGTCGACGTACACGAGGATGTAGAACGGCGGAAGCGAAGTGTCGGTGCGCAAGAACAGCGACGGTTCAGCTGTACAAGGCGCGAACCCAAGAGCCGCAAGTGTAGTCCTCAGTGTGTCGTGCCACTCACGCGGAGCCTGGCGGAGACCGTAGACCGGCCGCTGAAGCCTCCACTGGGTACCAGGAGGAAACGACCCAGTGAAGCCAGGCGGCCGCTTCACCCTGAAAATCCACATGCCACTGACGATGTTCGCCCCAGGAGGGGGAACCTCGTCGACGTAGGTGCGTGTGGACTTCCAGGAAGCCATCTCGGCGTCCATGGCTGTCTGCCACTGAGAGGAGTAGGGACCCGCCATCGCCTCAGCGTAAGTGCGCGGGGGTCGGGATGTCTGGTGCATCCGGGTCTCCCTCAGGGGCAACTAGCAAGGACACGAGACGGGGCAAAGCAGCAGCAAGACTCTGGAACTCCTCCTGTCTGTCCTCAAGGACGTCCGTGCCAAGAGCACACTCACCCCCGACGGACGGAGGACAGACAGACTCAGACTCAGCAACCAGGCTAGCAGCGTAGTCTAGACGACAGGTAGCAGCAAAGTCAACCAACTCAGCGACCAGAGCAGACGCAGCCGAGGACTCAAAGGCAGGGTCAGTGACAACAGTAGCAAGGAGACGCGTGACAGTAGGGTGCTCAGCACGATACCGGTCAGACTCAGGGTCCGGAACGTGAGGCAAAGAGGACGCAGGAGGAGACGGTAGAGGGACACGCCGAGGAGCAGTAGAGGGACGCAGAGTCATGTAGTGAGTGCCTGGGACAGGAGGAGGACGCTCACGACGGACACGACTACCAGTGCGAGCAGGACGAACAGGCGACGCAGGACGAGACTCAGGCTCACGACGCTCGGTAAGACCTCCTGTGGGACCAGTGTAAGGAGAGGGAGCAGGGAGAGGCGAGGTAGGCGGTAACTGTGACTGCGGCTGGACAGGCGGAGGACACTCTACGGAGGGAGGAGGACAAGGAGGAGGAGCCTGCCCAAGAACCTGCTGAAGGAGCGGTACGAAGTACGGTCGCGGCCGTGCAGCATCTCCAGAAGCAGAGGAGACTCCAGCGGCCGGGTCCACAGCACCAGCAGCAGCTCCACCGGCCGGGTCCTCAGCACCAGGAGTAGCTCCAACGCCCGGGTCCTCAGCAGCAGCAGCAGCGCCACCGCCCGGGGCCTCAGCTCCAGCAGCAGCTCCACCGTCCGAGTCCTCAGTACCAGCAGCAGCTCCACCGTCCGGGTCCTCAGCACCAGCAGCAGCGCCACCGCCCGGGTCCTCAGCTCCAGCAGCAGCTCCAACGTCAGAGTCCTCAGCACCAGCAGTAGCTCCACCTGGCGGGTCCGCAGTACCAGCAGCAGCTCCCACGTCCGGGTCCTCAGCACCAGCAGCAGCGCCACCCCCAGGGTCCGCAGCACCAGGAGCACCACTCCGAAGACTGCAGCGCCGTGTGTACCACTCGCGGATCTGCTGAATGGGGGGGAGCTCCTGGGTAGGAGGGGAAGTACCGGGACGAGCTCCAGCAGCACCTCTCCGGAGGCGGCAGTACTCGAGGTACCTCTCCTGCAGCTGCTGGGAGGAAAGGGCTCCTCCAGGTGTAGCACGCTCAGGCTCAGCACCCCCAGACGTAGCAACCCCAGACCCAGCACCCCCAGGCTCAGCACCTCCAGGCTCCGCACCTCCAGGCTCCGCACCTCCTGGCTCAGCACCCCCAGGCTCCGCACCCCCAGACTCAGCACTCCCAGGCTCAGCACCCCCAGACCTAGCACCCCCAGGCTCAGCACCCCCAGACGCAGCACCCCCAGGCTCAGTACCCCGAGCAGGACGAGAGTCAATAGCTACCTCGACAGGCTCACCCGGGTCTACCTGGGACACACCTGAGGGAGCGGCACCCTGAGGGGGGAGGGGGTCTGGTACCTCAGCACCTGGAGCGAGGAAGAGGGGCGGGGGGGGGAGCGGGGCAGTGCGGTAGGGGAAGAGGTGGTAGTAGGGGAAGGACTCGTCAAAAGTGACGTCCTGAGAGGCCAGGACACGCCGCGAGGTGGGGTGGTAGAACTGCCAACCAGGGGCGTCCGGGACAAAGCCAAGGAAGACGCAGGGGACAGCGCGACGGGAGAGCTTGTCCGCGGACGTGTCGCGGACAAAAGCTCGGGATCCCCAGACCCGAAAACGAGACGCATCGCCAGCCTCTCCCGTCCAACGCAGTGTCGGAGAAGTCTCGGGCAAGGAGACACGGGGCCAGAGGTTGAGCTGATGCGCAGCGTATCGGACTGCAAACGGCCACAGAAAGTGGGGGGCAGCCGCATGAACCAAGGAGGTACGAGCGACCTCCATGACCAAGCCAATGCGGCGCTCAGCAACCCCATTCTGCTGTGGAGAGGCCGGAAGCGTGTACGACTGCTCAATGCCCTCCTGCTGACAGAAGGCCTCCAAGAGGCCAGAGGTAAACTCCCCACCTCTGTCAGAGTGCAGACGCAGGACAGGGAAGTCGGAGCGGAAACGCTCACTGAGCTGGAGACGAGATCTGCGGATCCAGGGGATCAATACATCAGGGACGTCACCCTTGGCGCGCAAAGGGAAGACCGTGGTGAAGCGCGAGAAGTCGTCAACAACAATCAGGAAGTACCTCTCCTGACCCTGGCCACGGACGCGGGCTGGGCCCCACACGTCCAAGTGGAGCGTCTGCAAAGGAGCAGTCGTCGGGGGAAAGGAGGAGGAGTGAGGAGCGGCGCGCTGCCGCCCCTCGACACAGGGAATACAGGGAGGAGCAGGCGAGTCTGGAAGGGGAGGGAGTACCCTGGGAAGACCAGCAACAAGGTCCCGTTTGTGCATGGCCCGAAGGCGCTGCACAGACGGGTGACCAAGGCGGTGGTGCCAAAGAACAGTTTCATGCGCCAGAGAGCGACACGAGCAGGGGGCGGACAGCTGACCTGACGCAGACGCAGACGCGGACGCAGCTACCTGAGGGGACTCAGTGGTCAGTGTGTAAAGGTCCGACCCCGGCTCCCGAGTGAAGGTAGCCAGGTGGCGACCCGTCCGAGCACACGTGCAGTGTGTCACGCGCTCGTAGGCAGGGGTGAACTGGTGAACACCCCCGTCCTGGAGCGCACTACCTGCCACCAAGTTCGTAGAGAACGAGGGGAGGTAGAGACCTGACAGCGTGCCGGACGGGACCGCCGGACAAGGAAGGACAGTGGAGGAGGTCGCAATGGCCGGACCCCCAGAGGGGTCAGCAAGGGAGACAGCAACTGGCCGAGCGAGTGGCTCAAGGACAGTGCGGTCACGAAAGAAGGAGCGAGAAGCACCTGAGTCCAGTGTGAAGGTGTGCAGTGCTGCAGTCGACTCAGTACCAGGGGGCACGAGCACCTAGGGCTGCAGCCTCACCAGGACCTGTGGGAGCAGACGCACTAGCACCTAGAGCGGCAGCCGGACTGGCCTGAATGCCCGGGTCGGGCGGAACACACAAGTACTGAGTACCCTCTCCACTAATAGACATCGCATACATGGCAGTGAGAATAGCATCAAAGTCTAAAGCCCAAATATCAACACCCCTATTTTCCAGATCAGCCCAGCGCGGCAGCTCAGTGGCAGCAGGAAACTGAGTGCGCCACGCGTCGTTAAGGCGCGCGAAGCAGCGCTGCGTGGGGTGCGGCCTCCCACACTGCTGGCCGCTGCGGTCACCTGTGCGAATGACGTACGTGCAGGTAAAGCTACGCTGCGCATACCACTCACGGGCGGCCTGAAGCGTCGGGGCGGGCTGCTGACTCTGCCCTCCGCCAGTGCCTCCACGACCACCACCCCCACCGCCGCCGCCCCGGCCACCTCCACCCCTGCCGCCGCCACGACCACCTCCGCCTCCGCTGCCGCCTCCACCACCACTCCCACCGCTGCTGTCTCCTCCCCCACTGCCGCCACTAGTCTCCCCAGCCGCGCCTCCACTTCCACCGCCTCCACCCCCACCTCCTCCGCCGCCACCCCCACCCCTGCCCCCCTTGTTCCTGCGGCGCCCGCTCGAAGCAGACGCGGTCCCGACCTTCTCAGCACCAAGAAGGTCGACAGCAGCAGCAGAGGCGACAGAGGGGAGGAGGGGGAAGGGGAACACCCCTCAAAGAACGGGGTGCGGGGGTCGCCACGAGAGGTGCCTACAGCGACGATGCTCGCCTCAGCTGCAAGCAGTTCCTTCTCGAGGAGGGCAACAGTGAGCTCAGTGGGGGAGCGAGAGAGGAAGTGGTCCCTGACTGCGCGCAGAGAGTCAGGGAGGCGGGTGACGATGTGGTAGAGAGTGATCCAGAGCGTGGGGGGGTTGCTAGTGAGAAACTCGGCAGGCATAGCAGCGCGAAAGCGGGCCTCACTAGTCTTAAGGTGGGTGATGAGGTCTGCGACAGTGTGAAAGGAGGCTAGGTCGGGGAACAGGTAGGGGAGAGTGAGGCGGCCTAGCGTGGCAGAAGCGGGTGAGGAGTAGCGGGCAACTACAGCAGTGTAGAGGTCCTTAGCAGTCTTGCACTGGCCGAAGTGCTCGCGCTCGTCTAGCGGCAGGGAGTTGCGAATAGCAAAGCGAGCGTGCGCATCACGGGTCTGCCACTGGGAACGCAGAGTGCTGTCAGCAGACGAGTCAGGGGCAGTGGCATGGCCTAGGGCATGGCCTAGGGCGTGAGATATCTTCCTTGGCAGTGAGCTGTAGGAACAGGTGCAGGTCATCTAGCCAGGTTTCGAACTTCACTGGACGGCCCTCGGCATCGAAAGCTAGAACTGGCGGACTAGCCATAGTGACAGTAGCAGTAGCAGTAGTAGCAGTAGTAACAGTAGTAGTAGGAATCAGGCCGCTGGAAAGGTGTGCGGAGGGTCAACGGGGCCGGCGGGGCCGCTAGGCAAGGCGCGGGCGGGGTCGACTGTCCGTAGTGGCACACGAGCGGCAGTAGTAGGTAGCGTGGCAGCAGGAGCTGCAACGGTGCACTGGTGGCAGTTGCAGTGGTAGCAGTGTGCGCGGTAGGTAGAAAATAAACAACAGTGAGAGCGAGTGCCTCGCGGGCGGCGGCTGCAGAAGCACACGGGCGGCAGCGGCGCACGGGGAACAGCAGCGTAGGAGCAGCGACGGCACACGGGCAGCGGCGGCGCACAGGCAGCGGCGGCGCTCGGGAGGCAGCGGTGCGCAAGCAGCAGCGGAAGCAGCGGCGTACGAGCGGCTGCGGGCAGCGGGGCGTGCGCGAGCAGGCGACGGGCGGCTGCGGGGCGTGCGCGAGCAGGCGACGTGCGGCAGCGGGCGGGCGGCCGCTGCGACAGCGGGCTGCGGGCCTGCGGGACGTGCGCGAGCAGGCGACGGGCGGCTGCGGGGCGTGCGCGAGCAGGCTACGAGCGGCTGCGGGGCGTGCGCTAGCAGGCGACGGGCGGCTGCGGGGCGTGCGCGAGCAGGCGACGGGCGGCTGCGGGGCGTGCGCGAGCAGGCGACGGGCGGCTGCGGGGCGTGCGCGAGCAGGCGACGGGCCGCGCGCGAGGGAAATAAGGCGCGCGCGGGCAGCAGGCGGGGCGCACGTATGAAAAACGACCGCGCGCGAGCGGCTAAGGGGCGGCGCGACGGGGCCTAAGGGGTGGGTCGCGGGTCGCGGGAGGTAGGGGCCGTAAAAAAAATTCGAGGCGCCCTAGGTAGGTAGGTAGGTAGGTAGGGAACGGTGGGCCCTTAAAAAAAAAAAAACCGGTCCTAGCGAAGGACCTGCTCTGAAACCATGTCAGAATGAACGGACAGGAATGATGAACTAACAAGGATTGTGAGTACAAATATGAAACCCTAATGTTGTGACCTCCTATAGGCTAACCCACTACAGCCTACACAAATACAACATGTATAATGTTTGACAACGCCACCCCCCTCGTACTACTCCGACGGCTCCAACACATCCACCCCCCTCAGCGGTAGCTGCAGCAGTGGGAGACGGAGGAGGAGGAGGAGCAGGGGACGGCTCACACACCCGGCACCCCCATACTCTCCACCCCCAAACCCTAACACAGGAGCGTAGGCAGCAGCGGGGGCGGGGCGCGGTCAGAAGCTCGGGGGACGGCGTGCAGCACTGGGGCAGACTGTACGGGCCGCGCACGGGCCTGGCGCAGGCCGGACGAACCGCGCGCGGGCTGCCCGGGCAGCGCGCGGGCCTGGCACAGCCCGTACGGGCCGCGCGCGGGCCTGGCGCAGGCCGTACGGGCCGCGCGCGGGCCTGGCGCAGCACGTACGGGTCGCGCGCCGGCCTGGCGCAGCCCGTACGGGCCGCGCGCGGACCTGGCGCAGGTCGCGCGGGCCGCGTCGGGCGACGGGGGGCGACGCGCGGGTCTCCGGGGGCGCCTCGACGGGCGACGGGAGGGCGACGCGCGGGTCCCCGGGGCAGAAAACCGCCGCGCGCCTCGGGGCGCACGGCGGGCAGAAACCGCCGCGCTTTCGGAGTGCATGGCGAGCAGAAAACTGTCGCGCGCCACGGGGCACGCGACACACAAGACAGCAGCGGATGCATCGGGCGGGACCACCCACAGGATCGACCCAGGAGGGTCGACCTGCTCTGATACGATGTCGAAACACTAGGCAAGAATCAGAATCAGGAAAGAAGGGTTTTTACTAGCAGGTAGTTGAGTAAATATAGCATGTCAACAAGACTAGGCAAGAATGGTGCATTGAATGAGAAAGTTGGGTACAAGTAGCACACCCTAGTTGGGGTTGTATCCCATATTGGCTACCCCACTACAGCCTACCAACATGTAACACATTACAATTTAACACACCCCCATAGGCAAAGTGGGGGAGAACAAAGGGTCACAAGACCAGTCCAGCAAAGCAACGCAAGCCCAGGGTGGATCACAACGTCACCACACTCCGAGCACAAGCAAAGGCCACAAGGCCAGTTCACATGCAGTGCTAGATATAGTACAAGACAGGCAACACAGTGATCAAAACCTAGCAAGCAAGCAACAAGATATATATAAAGTACAGTACAAAGAAAGTCAAGCAGTAAGCAAATGAGGGAACGTGGACACAAGGCCTAAAGAAGTACAGTGCCGCTGATGATCACTAGGCGGGAGCGCCTTGGTGAAGATATCAGCAGTGTTGGCCTTCGAGTCCACGTACACAAGCCGAAGCTAACCGCGCTGCTGCAGCTCTCGAGCAAGAAAGTAGCGAAGAGCAATGTGCTTCGTCCTGTGCTCCAGTCTGTGCTCCTGACACAAGGCAAGGGCCGCCTTGTTGTCGCCGTACAGAACTGGAGGAGAACTAGGCCGCTCTCCCAAGTCAGTCAGCAGGTAGGTGAGCCAGCGTAACTCCTGTGCAGCCATGGCCGTGGCGTAGATCTCAGCCTCACAACTAGAGCTGAGAACAGAAGAAGAGCGGGTGGACCGCCACGAGACAGAACCAGAGCCAAGGCTGAAGGTGTAACCCTGCGACGACCGCTGCGTAGCCAGGTCGTCCACCCAAGAAGCGTCCGAGTGACCAGTGAGGACAACTCTGTCGCGTCCTCCAAGCACCAGCCCCATGCCTGATGTACTGCACAAGTAACGCAGCACCCTCTTAGCAGCCTCCCAGTGCTCTCGCCTGTGTCTCCCTGGCGCAACGTAACGAGCAAGGATGCTAAGAGGGTACACGAGGTCAGGTCGCGTGCAAGTCATCAGGTACATGAGGCAGCCTACAAGCTCTGGGTACGGGCCACTCGGCTCTACGGACTCGTCCGAAGGTGGAGCTGAGAGCGAGTGGCTGGTAGCCAGAGGTGTGGCCTGTGGTGAGGAGAACTGGAAGCCGAAGCGCTGCAGGACCTGCTGCACCATGTGTGACTGAGTCAGGGTAATGGTGCGGCGTGCTCTGTCCCGGGTGATCTGCAAGCCAAGGTAGCTACGCAGCTCACCCAGGTCAGTGCAGGTGTGTCTCTTCTGCAGCTCCGACTTCACACGAGCGAGTGCCTCAGTGTCAGCAGTAGCAAAGACCAAGTCGTCGACGTACACGAGGATGTAGAACGGCGGCAGCGACGTGTCTGTGCGCAGGAACAGTGACGGGTCAGCAGTGGAAGGAGCAAACCCAAGGGCCGCAAGTGTAGTCCTCAGTGTGTCGTGCCACTCGCGTGGCGCCTGGCGGAGACCGTAAACTGGCCGCCGGAGGCTCCACCGGGTACCAGGAGGAAACGACCCAGTAAAGCCAGGTGGGCGGCGCAGCCAGATCTCCTCGTGCAGGCTGCCCTGCAAGAACGCTGTGCTGAAGTCAAGAGAGTGAAGCTCGTAGTCACGCTGAACGGCAACGTGCAGCAGAACCCGAAGAGTGGTCATCTTCGGGTGGGGGAGAAGGTCTGGAAGAAGTCAACCCCCTGACGCTGACTGAAGCCTCTAGCAACGTAACGAGCCTTGAAGACAGGTGGAGAACCTGGCGGCCGCTTCACCCTGAAAATCCACATGCCATCGACGATGTTCGCCCCAGGAGGGGGAACCTCGTCAACGTAGGTGCATGTGGACTTCCAGGATGCCATCTCTGCGTCCATGGCTGTCTGCCACTAAGAGGAGTAGGGGCCCGAGATCGCCTCTGCGTAAGAGCGCGGAGTGGGGATGTCTAGTGCATCCGGGTCTCCCTCAGGGGCAAGCAGCCAGGCCACGAGATGAGGTACAGCAGCTGCAAGAGATTCAAGGTCCTCCTGCCTGTCCTCAAGGACGTCCGTGCCAAGAGCACACTCACCCCCGACGGACGGAGGATAGACAGACTCAGACTCAGCAACAAGACTGGCGGCGTAGTCTAGACGACAGGCAGCAGCAAAGTCGACAAGCTCAGCGACCAGGGCAGACGCAGCAGCAGACTCAAAAGACGGGTCAGTGACAACAGTGGCGAGAAGACGGGTAACAGTAGGGTGGGCAGCACGAACACTGTCAGACTCAGGGTCGGGAACGTCAGGAAGAGAAGACGCAGGAGGAGACGGTAGGGGGACACGCTGTGGACCAGTGGAAGGACGAAGGGCCATAATGTGTGTGCCAGGAACAGGAGGAGGACGCGGACGCGCGACACGACGACCAGTGGGACCAGTGCGCGCAGTGCGAGCAGTGCGAGCAGCGCGAACAGGCGAGGCAGGACGAGACACAGGCTCACGACGCTCCGTAAGCGAGTCCGGCTGTGCAGTGTAAGGCACAGGAGCAGGGAGGGGGGAGCCAGGCTGGAGGGGAAGGCCAGTGGAAGACGGGAGGGAAAGAACCTGGCGAAGCACCGTGTCAGGCGGTGGCAAAGCCGACGGCGACGGTGGAGCGAAGAACAGTCGCGACGGCGGAGCTCCGCCAGCACCTCCAGCACCCGCAGCACCAGAAGCACCAGTACCAGCACCCCCCGACGCAGCACCCCCAGAGCCGGCGACGTCAGCACCAGAGGCCCCAGCAGCGGCAGACCTCCCCTCGCCAGCACCTCCAGAACCAGCAGGACCAACACCTCCAGGACCGTCAGCTCCAGTGTCGTCAGCTCCAGCAGCTCCAGCACCTCCAGGAAGAGCACCCCCAGAGCCGGCAGCTCCAACTCCGCTAGGACCGTCAGCTCCAGAGGCCCCAGCTCCAGCAGCTCCAGCCTCAGTGCTCCCAGCCCCGGCAGCTCCAGTACCCCCAGTACGAGCACCTCCAGGACAAGCAGCTCCAGAACCTCCAACTCCAGCGGGACCACGAGGAAGGCGAAAGCGCTGGACGTACCAGTCACGAAGCTGCTGTTGTATGAGAGGCTCCCGGAGAGCCGGCTCAGCACCCCGAACCGGAGCACCCCCAGACGCAGCAACCCCAGGCTCCGTAGGCTCAGTCGCAGCACCCCCAGGCTCAGGACCCCCAGACTCAACACCCGAAGGCTCAGCGCACCCAGGCCCGACAGCTCCAACCCCGCTAGCACCGCCAGCTCCAGCAGCTCCAGCCTCAGTGCTCCCAGAACAACCAGCCCCGGCAGCTCCAGTACCTCCAGTACGAGCACCTCCAGGACGAGCAGCTCCAGAACCTCCAACTCCAGCAGGGCCACGAGGACGGCGAAAGCGCCAGACGGACCAATCACGAAGCTGCTGCTGTGTGAGAGACGGCTCAGCACCCCGAACCGGAGCACCCCCAGACGCAGCAACTCCAGGCTCCGCAGGCTCAGTCGCAGCACCCCCAGGCTCAGTACCCTCAGGCGCAGCACCCCCAGGCTCAGTACTCTCAGGCACCGTACCCTCAGCTCCAGCACCCTTAGTCCCCGCACCCGCAGCCCCAGCACCCCCAGCCCCAGCACCCCCAGGCTCAGCACCCCCAGGCTCAGCACTCCCAGCAGCACCACCCGCAGCAGCACCTGAGTCACCTGTGACCTCGACAGGCTCAGCGACGGGAGGAGGGTCTACCTGAAAGACACCTGAAGGAGCAGGACCCTGAGGGGGAAGGGGGTCTACCGGAGGGGGACCAGGAGCGAGGAAAAGCGGCGGGGGAGGGAGGGGGGCAGTGCGGTAGGGGAAGAGACGGTAAAAAGGGACCGACTCGTCAAAGGTGACGTCCTGAGAGGCGAAGACCCGGCGCGAGGTGGGGTGGTAAAACTGCCAGCCAGGCGCGTCAGGGACAAAGCCAAGGAAGACACAGGGGACAGCGCGGGCGGAGAGCTTGTCCGCGGTGGTATCGCGGACAAAGGCACGAGAACCCCAGACCCGGAAACGCGACGCATCGCCAACCTCCCCCGTCCACAGCAGTGTGGGCGAGGTCTCCGGCAAGGAGACACGGGGCCAGAGGTTAACCTGATGCGCGGCGTACCGGACCGCAAACGGCCACAGAAAATGGGGGGCAGCCGCATGGACCATGGAGGTACGAGCGACCTCCATGACCAAGCCAATGCGGCGCTCAGCAATCCCATTCTGCTGCGGAGAGGCCGGAAGCGTGAACGACTGGGTGATGCCGTGCTCCGCACAGTAGGCTGCCAAGAGGTCGGAGGAAAACTCACCACCTCTGTCAGAGTGCAGACGCAGGACGGGAAACTCTGTCCCGAACCGCCGGCGGAGCTGGAGACGAGCAGCGCGGATCCAGGGGATCAAAACAGTAGGGACCTCACCCTTGGTGCGCAAGGGGAAGACCGTGGTGTAACGCGTGTAGTCGTCGACGACCAGCAGGAAGTACCGCTCGTGGTCCTGTCCACGGACGCGGGCTGGGCCCCACACGTCCAGGTGGAGAGTCTGCAAGGGAGCCTCTGTGGGAGGGAACGAGGAGGAGTGAGGAGCGGCGCGCTGCCGCCCCTCGACACAGGGAAGACAGGGAGGAGCAGGCGAGGGTGGGAGGGGAGGGAGAACTCTGGGAAGACCAGAGACAAGGACACGACGGTGCATGCTGCGAAGGCGCTGCACCGAGGGGTGACCAAGGCGGTGATGCCAAAGGAGGGTCTCGTGCGACAAGGCGCGACACAAGCAGGGGGCCGACGGCTGACCTGACGCAGACGCAGACGCAGCTACCTGAGGGGACTCAGTGGTCAGGGTGTACAGGCTCGAGCCAGGCTCACGGGTGAAAGTGGCCAGGTGTCGGCCCGTCCGAGCACACGTACAGTGAGTCACCCGCTGACGCGCAGGAGTGAACTTGTCAACCCCCCCATCCTGGAGGTCAGCTCCACTCACCAGGTTCGTAGAGAACGAGGGGAGGTAGAGACCTGACAGCAAGCCAGACGGGGCGGCCGGACACGGCAGAACCGTAGAGTAGTGGGCAAGGACTGGACCCCCATAGGGGTCGGCCAGGGAGACTGCAACCGGCCGACGAAGCGGCGTAAGTGTGGTGCAGTCGCGAAAGAAGGAGCGAGAAGCTCCTGAGTCAAGGGTGAAGGTGTGCAAGGTCGCAGCAGGCGAAGAAACAGAGAGGGCAGACTCACCAGGACTTGGAGCAGCAGCCTCACCAGCACCTAGAGCAGCAGCCTCACCAGCACCTAGAGCTGGAGACGCAGTAGCACCTAGAGCAGCAGCCTCACCAGCACCTAGAGCAGGAGACGCAGTAGCACCTAGAGCAGCAGCCTCACCAGTACCTAGAGCAGCAGGCGCGATGCGTGGGTCAGGCGGCGCACACAGGTAACAGGCACGGTCAGCACTAGTAGGCAATGCATACATGGCAGTGAGAATAGCATCGTAGTCAAGAGCAAATATATCTACTCTCTGCCTAAGTAGCTCCACCCAGTCGGGGAGCTCAGCCCCGTCGCCAAACTCGGTGCGCCAGGCGTCGCTCAGACGGGCGAAGCAGCGGGACTGCGTGTGACTAGGTGTCCCGCAAGGCTGACCAGTCCGAGCACCAGTGCGAATGACGTAAGAGCAGCGAACAGAACTGAGAGACCCTCTACTCTGAGCGTACCACTCACGAAGCTGCTGGGGCGTGCGAGACTCGCGTGGACGACAGTGTAGCTGCATCTGGCCACCGCCAGTAGCAGCAGCAGCAGTAGTGGCAGCAGTAGCAGCGCGGCCACCCCTACAACCCCAACTAGCGGACCAATCACGCAGCTGCTGGGGCGTGAGGGACTCACGCGGACGTCGCTGGGGCTGCATCTGGCGTCGGCCAGTAGCAGCAGGTCAGGCAGGCAGGCAGGCCGGCGGCGCGGCAGCGCGCTAGCAAGGCAGGGGCTCACCAGTAGGAGGAAGAGCAGGCTCTCACCGGGCGAGCAGGGCCGGTGCTCGGCGGACGGCGGCAACAGCAGGGCCGTGGCTGCGGCTACAGTGAAGGGCCGGATCGAGTCAGCGGCAGGGCAGGGCCGGGTCGTGGCAGCGGCAGGGCAGGGCCGGGTCGTGGCAGCGGCAGGGTGGGGCCGTGGCGGCGGTAGGGTGGCGCGAGCCGCTGCCGGGGGCCGTGCACTGGCGGGTAGGGCGCGGCGCGGGCCGCGCGGACGGCGCGCAGCGCGATGCGGGCCGCAGACGCGCCGCGCGGACTTGGGGCGAGCTGCGCGGGGCAGCGGCGGGCCGCGCGCGCGTCGCGCGGGCTCGGGACGGGCTGCGCGGGGCAGCTGCGGGCCGCGCGCGCGTCGAGCGGGCTCGGGACGGGCTGCGCGGCAGACAGCGCGACGGCGGGCAGCGCGGCAGGCAGTGCGACGGGTGGGCAGCGCGGCGGGCAGCGCGGCGGGCGGGCAGCGCGGCGTGCAGCGCGACGGGCGGGCAGCGCGGCGAGCGGGCAGCGCAGCGGGCGGGCAGCGCGGCGTGCAGCGCGACGGGCGGGCAGCGCGGCGAGCGGGCAGCGCAGCGGGCTGCGCGACTGGCGGGCGACGCGGCAGGCAGCGCGACGGTGGGCAGCGCGGCGGGCAGCGCGGCGGGCAGCGCGACGGGCGGGCAGCGCGGGCGCACGAGGGCGCTAACGAGGGGCGCACGAGGGCGCTAACTGGGGCGCGTGAAGGCGCTAACGAGGGGCGCGCGAGGGCGCAGCGAGGGCGCGCGAGGGCGCTAACGAGGGCGCGCGAGGGCGCTAACGAGGGCGCACGAGGGCGCAGCTAGGCTAGGGCACGGGGTAAGCGTGGTAACCGCATGCGAGCGGTGGTGGGCCCTAAAAAAAACGGTCGGTAGGTCATAGGGACCTCCTGCTCTGATACCATGTCAACAAGACTAGGCAAGAATGGTGCATTGAATGAGAAAGTTGGGTACAAGTAGCACATCCTAGTTGGGGTTGTACCCCATATTGGCTACCCCACTACAGCCTACCAACATGTAACACATTACAATTTGACATAGCAAACCCTAATCTGGGCTGTACTCGCTATAGAGTACCCCACTGCAGGCTAGACAAACATCACATTCTGACATAGGTATGGATCTATATATCATGCCCCATCATTACATTCATTTAAGCATGCGTGGCGTCTAATTCATTATTAAAATTCATAACATTTATTACATGCAATTATCACAACATCAAACAGTAAAAGATGCACGCATGAAAAGTTTTGTGCATAAATGTCATACAAACAGTATAGCATTTATGCACAAAATTCTTACTAATTTGCTACCAATATTCAGAACACTTCAACATGCACAATGGGAAGGGTGGTACTGTAGCTTACGAATTTTATTTTCATGTTTTATTTAAAAAAATCATGAAAAAAAATGTAAAAATCGATCGTAAGGGTTGCTTCGCAACCCAAAAAAGTCACGCAATGCTGCTTCTGAGCAGCTTCGTTTTATTTACTTTCCCCCGTACCCACTCAGTAAAGCGGATGTTTCCCTTATGCACGTTTCTGATACGAAATGAAGTCCCATCCATTCCACCACTCAAATTTCGCGCATTCCTTCTTCTGACGCGCACCCTCCGCTCCGCAGACTTCCTCCGTCATACCGCCCCGCAAGACCACAGGCGTAACGGGGAATTAATTTCAACACACCAGCTCTGCACCATCCGCGTCCCCTTTTCCCACCACCTTCACACTACCTAGCTTTTCCGGGTTGTGTGTCACCGCCGTCGTTCACGCCGCCACGCGCGGCGCAGTTAGGCCAGCGGGCGCGCGGCAGGCGTAGCTCGCACGTTAGTCTAAAGCCGCCTCATGCGACCGCGCACTCTTGCCGCCCAGCCGCGGCAGCTGCATTCTCTTCGCCTCGCGTAGCCCAGCCAGTGGTTGAACGCCACGCGTCAGTTCGGGCGCTCTTCGCGCGCCGCCTGGATGGAGCCAGGCGGAGGGGGGAGGGGGAGAGGGGGAAAGGGGGCACGGAGGGGGAAAATCGGGGGAGGTGCACGAGGGAGGAGAGGCAGTGCGAGGGGGGAGGCGGTGGGCGCGGTGGCGGAGGGGGCTGCAGGGACGTGGTGGGCTAATGGTGGGGGCGCGGGGGGATATGTGGGAGCAGGAGGACTCGCGGCGGGGGAAACGGGATGGGGCGCGGGGGAGGGCGCGGGGGTTGGTTCAAGCGCGTGCGGAGGGGCAGCGACAGCGTGGGAGGGCGGAGGGACGGGCGGAGGAGTGGGAGCGGTGGGCGGAGGAGGGGAAGCAGCGAATGCAGCGGAGGGATGGACAACAGGGGGAGGCGCGGAGGGATGGACAGGGGGAGGCGCGGAGGGGCGTGTATCCCGCCGCAGGGGAGGCAGGGGGAGGGGCGCGGATGGCAGAGCAGGCGGGAGGAGCGTGCGCGCACGCGAGGGCGCGGGGCGGGGGAGGATGGCGGGTGGAACGGGACAAACGGACGGCAGTCGCGGGCGGGGGGTGGTGGAGCGCGGAGGGAGGGGCGCCGGTGTGGCGCGCGGACAGGAATGGACGGGGACGGGCGCACATGCTCGTGGGGATGCGCGGACGAGAGGGGGGAACGCTGGCAGGGGGTGGGACGCGGACGGGGGAATGGGCTACCTGGATGGGCGGGTGTGTGGTGGAGAGGCTTTGGGAGCGGTGGGAGGGCATAAGGGGCGTGTGGATAGGGAGGAGTACGAAGGTGCAGCAAGGGTTGGGAGAGTGGAGATGGCATGGGGGGGTGATGGCGCGGAAGAAGAGGATGGGTGGGGCGGAGAGGCACACGGAAGGCAGCAGATGGTGGGTGCTGCGCGAATGCACCGTGACCACCTGCTGCCCGGCACGCAGCACCAGCAGCAGCAGCATCATCTTCAGCAGCGTCAATATGAGCAGCAAGGGCAGGAGGGAAGGGGTGGCGAGGGGCAGTTTCGTGGTGCAACAGGCGGGTGGGTGGAGGGTGGGCGGCAGCAGGCGTGGCAGGTTGGCGGTGGAGTGGATGGGGGTGGAGGGTTTGTGGGTGCGGAGGAGCTTGGGCGCAACGGCGGGGATGCGGCATGGGGGGATGAGGCATGGGGGGAGTGGTACAATGGGGACGGTGGCGGAGCGGCAGAGGAGGAATGGGAAGGAGAGGGAGGGTCGGAGTGGGGGGCAGAGGGAGCGGAGGAGTGGGGAGGAGAGGCAAGGGAGGAGGGTGAGGGTGGGGAGGAGGACTATGAGTTGGGCTATGCTGCTGGCCTCGCTGCTGCTCGTGAGGCTCTCAGACAAGCCTCTGCCGCCACCGATTCTGCTGCCGCTGCTGGTGTTGGTGGTGGCGGGGCGGCTGCTGTTGGCGCTGCTTCCACGGGTGGGGTTGGCGAGGGGGCAGTGGCCGGTGCTGCTGCAGCAAGCGCCATCGATCTCATGCTGCCTCACCACCCGCCTGCTGCAGCACCAGGCAGCGCAGCAGCTGCTCCTGACACAGCGGATGGCCCTCATGCGTCCACTGCAGCACCAGCAGCAGCGGCAGGCGAGGGCGCAGGTGAGCAGGAAGGGGCAGGCAGCGGCGGCAGCAGGCGGCGCGGCGGGGGAGGCGGGGGAGGCGGGGGAGGCGGGGGAGGCGGGGGAGGGAGCAGAGGGGGGCGGCGCAAGCACATGGACGTGAGTGTGAAACGCGACATCTGTGAGCTGCGGCGCCTGCGACCGGGCATTACGGTGGGCGGCATCATGCGTGTGTGCCGCGCCAAGTACCCGCACATGCGCCTCATCCCCTCCCACGTGCGCCGCATCCTGGACAAGGCGGACCACTGGAGCTCCACGCTGGCGCAGCGCAGCAGCAAGCGCGTGCGCGCGCCTGAGAGCATGGCGCTGGAGGAGGCGCTGGTGGCGTGGCTGAGAGATGTGAAGGGCGGCCCCGGCGCCACCAAGGTGCAGCTGCAGCACATCTGCGCCAAGGGCCGCGAGCTGGGGCCGTCCTACGGGGTGTCGCCCTCCTTCAGGTGCTGCCAGGGTTGTGGGGAGGGCACACGGGGTACTGTGCCATGCGTAGCTTGCTTGCTGCTTCCGCTGCTCCCTCTACCCCTCGCCTCTCCCCCTCGCCTCTCCCCCTCGCCTCTCCCCCTCGCCTCTACCCCTCGCCTCTCCCCCTCGCCTCTACCCCTCGCCTCTCCCCCTCGCCTCTACCCCTCGCCTCTCCCCCTCGCCTCTACCCCTCGCCTCTACCCCTCGCCTCTCCCCCTCGCCTCTCCCCCTCGCCTCTACCCCTCGCCTCTCCCCCTCGCCTCTACCCCTCGCCTCTCCCCCTCGCCTCTACCCCTCGCCTCTCCCCCTCGCCTCTACCCCTCGCCTCTCCCCCTCGCCTCTACCCCTCGCCTCTACCCCTCGCCTCTCCCCCTCGCCTCTCCCCCTCGCCTCTACCCCTCGCCTCTCCCCCTCGCCTCTCCCCCTCCTGCCTCCTCTCCCATGCCATCTCAAGGCTTTCCTATGAACCTCCCTCCCCCTTCCCCCGTGCTCCCTGCAGGTACAGCATCGGGTGGGCATGTCGCTTCCAGGAGCGGTGGGGGTTCTCAAAGCGGCACCTGGAGGAGGAGAGGGAGGCGTACTTCAATGACGACCCCGCTGCTGCTGCCGCTGCTGCCACGGGCAGTGCGGAGCCGTCGCTGGTGCAACTGGCTGATGAGATCTTTGGCGCCCAGATCCTGGTGGTGCGCATGGATGGTGGTGCTGAGGCGCATGGGGAAGGGGAGGGGGAGGAGGGGGAGGAGGGGGATGAGGACGGGAGTGAGGAGGATGATATGGACGGGGGTGAGGAGGACGGAAGGGGTGAGGGCGCGAGGGAAGGAAGGGGAGGGAGTAGAAGGAGGGTAGGGAGGGGAGGGAGGGGATTAGTGGGAAGGGCGGGTGGGAGGGAGGGAGGGAGGGGTGCATGGAAGGGAGGAATGAGGGTGGTGAGGCGGGACACGTCACTGACGGCCGGCAGAGAGGTAATCGACCTGGAAGGGGGTGGAGGGGGAGAGAGAGAGGGGAGGGGCGAAGGTGGGGAGAGGGGTGAGAGGGGGGAAGGGGCGGAGAGGGACGAGGGGCAGCTGCGGCGGAGGGGCCAGGGCGGGTCAGGGGAGCGGCCGCAGCAGGGCAGGGAGCAGGCGGGTGGGGGGACAGGCGAGGAGGGCGATGGGGGCCGGGCGTCACAGGCAGAGGCAGCAGAGGCAGGTGGGTGGCAGGGCGGAGCAGAGCTGCTGGCAGGCACGGCAAGAGGCGCAGCACGAGAGAGGGCGAGGAAGAAGGCAGCAGGCCGGGCGGCACGTGCTGTGCAGCCCAGCCGAGAGCTGCTGGCGCTGGCACTGGCCGAGGCTGGCGTGGATGGGGAGCAGGCGGGTGGAGGCGTGGAGGGAGCAGGTGGGTGTGACTCAGACGCTGCAGCACGCTCAGAGGCAGACGAGCGAGTCACACGGGCAGCGCCGCCACCAGGGGCAGCGGTGAGGGGTGTTGCAGCAGCAGCAATAGCGGGAGGGGCTCTGGTTGATGTGGAGGCGGCAGTGGCAGCAGCAGGGGACCTCCACCTGGACCTCCACAGCGATGAATCCAGTGGTGGTGACGCCCATGGTGGTAGGCTGCCCGCGGATAGGCAGCGTGCTGCAGGCAGGGAGAAGCGGGCGCCGGGCGGGAAGGGCAAGCACCGGGCGGCCATCAGCCTGCGGGTGAAGCGAGTGATCTGCATGCTGAGGGCCGCCCGCCCCGACATGGCGCCCAAAGACATCCACCGCCTCGTGCACCGCGCCTTCGCTGCCGCCGCCTGCCATCCCCAAGCACCCTCCACCACCACCACCGGTGCCACAGCCGCTGCTGCTGGCAGGGCAGCGAGCTTGGCCGCGGGGGGAGTTGCGGCGGCAGGCGTGGAGGCGGAGGGAGTGGCGGCGCTGGACGTGGCAGCGGTGCGGCGCATCCTGAGGAAGAGCAGCGTGTACCTCGCCCTGCCCGCCCACAGCACCACCCTCATCCGCCACAGCAGCGGCGCCCACCCCCACGTGCAGGCCGCCGTGGCGGCGTGGGTGAGGGCGATGGAGGCACGGTACGGGCGAGAGGCCCTGCGGTGGGATGATATCCTCGAGTATGCCCGGCAGGTGGGGCCGCAGATGGGCGTGGACGAGGGGTTCCGGTATAGCTACCACTGGGCTCGCAAGGCCCTGCTGCGGCATGGGCTGGGGAGCAACTGGGGCAAGCAGGTGGGGGGTGGGGGTGGCGAGAAGAAAGGTACGGGAAGGAGTGAGGGAGGAGGAGATGGAGGGGAGATGTCAGTTGATGGTAGCACCACTGATGGAAACACGACTGATGGAAACACTACTGAAGGGCAGAGCAGTGATGGTGGAGGGACGGATGAGGAGAGGGAGGAGGGGCGCCGCTCACTGCACTCTCACCGCCCTGCTGCCGCTTCTCCTGCTCCTGCTACTGCTGCCGGGTGTGCTGGGCAGCCAGAGGGGGGAGAGGAGCAGCAGGAGGGGCCGCTGGACCGACTGCAGCGGCTGGCGGAGAAGTGGGCTGCGGAGGCACGGGCGCAGGGGCAGGCGCAGAGGCGCACAGAGGAGGGGGCGGGCGGCAGGCAGCGGCGGTGGCGCCACACGGTGGTGCCGCCCGCTGTGAAGCTCGCCATGTGCGCCCTCGCCCGCGCCCTCCCCTCCCTCCCCTCCAGGGCCATCGCCCGCGCTGTTGGCGCCAGGTGCGTTGTGCCGCTGCCTGCCTGCCACACATAATACCGCACTCCGTGTCTTTACACGACAAGACACATTGGACAGGTTTTGGGAACCTTAGGTTTTGGCGAAACTCTGTTTGCAAATTTTCGTAGTGTGAATGAAACCATGCAGCCCAAGGTCAAGCCATTCGGCTCTCCTCCTGCCAAATGCAGCGTGTCATTCTGAGAATATACATATCTTGAATCAAAATATACATTTGCATCTTCTCCAACCCTCCCTCCCTCCCTCCCTCTCCCCCTCCCTCGCTTCCTGTTGCATTCCTCAACACTCGTGATTAACAAGCCCAGCCCTTTCTCTTCAAGGACTTGTTCTCATTGCTATCAACGCTTCTGACCGCAAGTCATCAATGTGCTCTCTTTCGGTTTCCTCCACCCGCCTCCACACCTTTCTTTTTCTCCCTTCGCCCCTCACTTCTTCCCTTTCTGCGGTGCCCTCCTCTTTGGCATGTATGGGATGGGATTGGATGCAATGGCATGGCATGTCTCGGCATGGCATGGCATGGCATGGCATGGCATGGCATGGCATGGCATGGCATGACATGGCTTGGCATGGCATGGCATGGCATGGCATGGGATGGCATGGCATGGGATGGCATGGCATGGCATGGCATGGCATGGCATGGCATGGCATGGCATGGCATCAGGTACGGCATGAGGCTAACGAGCGTGTCACTGCCAGCGGTGCTGCTGAGGGAGGACGAGTGGAGGCAGGCGGTGCACCTCTCCCGCTCCGCCAGGCCAGGCGCCGTCACACTGCGCAGTGCTGAGGCCCGCCTGGAGGAGGCTCTTGCTCTCGCAGTGAGGAAGGCTGTAGCGAGGATGGAGGAGGACAGGCGAGCTGCAGGGGGTGGGCGGGGGGACGAGGGGGGGAGCAGAGTGGGGCCGGGGGTGGGGCAGCAGCAGGTATCGGTGCGGGCGGTGCAGGAGTATGCGAGGCGGCTGGCCCCGCTGGTGGGGGTGGGTGCGGGATTCACGTGCAGTGTGGCATGGGTGCAGCAGTTCCTGCAGCGCTGGGGCTTCCATGCACCCCCTGGGGGGCGGGGTGCTCGAGGTAGTGCGGCGAGGGGGCGAGGGGGAGAGCGGCTGGGTGGGAGGGGGGGGGTAGATGCTGGGGCAGAGGATGAGTTTGAAGGAGGGGGAGGGGAGGAGGGGGAGGAGAGTGAGGGGCAGGGAGGGGTGGGCAGGAGGATAAGGGGCATTCTGGACGAGCGGTGTGAGGTGCGCGAGGAGGAGGTGGCAGCGCTGGTGGCGCTGGCAGAGCAGCAGCGGGAGAGGCACGCGCAGATCAAGGCAAGTGGACGCCGGCTGACTGACGTGCGCGAGGAGGAGTGGATAGAAGCGGGGCGGCGGGATGGTGGTGGTGGGCGGTGCAGGGCGGCAGGGGATGGGATGGAGAGTGACGGTGGGGATGGGGATGGGGATGGGGATGGGGATGGGGATGGGGATGGGGATGGGGATGGGGATGGGGATGGGGATGGGGATGGGGATGGGGATGGGGATGGGGATGGGGGCATCACTGGAGACAGTGATGGTGGGTTTGACGGCACGGACACTGATGGCGCTGCCTTTGACACAGACGCTGACCTGGACCTGCCCGCCTTCCATGCCCATACCAACCCCCATGCTCCCGCCATTACTCCTGCCATCACTGCCCCTCCTGCCATCACTGCCCCTCCTGCCATCACTGCCCCTCCTGCCATCACTGCACAACGTGCTCTACATCTTGCTGCTGCTGCGCCTGCCCCTGTGCATGTCCCCATGACCCCTGCGCATACCCCCATGACCCCGCCACCCCAAGTGAGCACCCTGCTGGCGTCACTGGCCGGCGTGCGGGTGGCATCTGCCGCCCAGGCCGCCCCCCAGCTGCAGGCTGCGTGGGCCGCCCTGGCCGTTGCCACCCCCTCCCCTAGGCAGCTCACGGCCCACCGGGCGGCAGAGGTGGCGCGGGCATGGCGCCGCCTTGAGAGGACCCGCGTGGTGGTGTGGGAGGGGGTTGCTGGGAGTGAGGGTGGTGAGGGGAGTGAGAGCATGAGCGTGGAGGAAATTGGAGGGATAGGCAGCAGCATGGAGGAGTGGGAGTGGGAGGAGGGGATAGTTGGCGCGGTGGCAGCGAGGAGCACGCGAGGGGCCAAGCCTGGTGGGCGAGGGAGGAAGAGGAGGAGGAGCGCGGATGCGCAGGATGGTGTGGTGACAGCACGGGCGGGGGCTGCAGCAGCGGGGAGTGGGGCGGCCATGGCAGGCAGGGGAGCAGCAGGCGGAGGGCAGGTGGCAGCAGGCGGGCAGCAGCAGGTGTCAGCGGGTATGGCAGCCCCTCTGCTGTCCCCCGACCTCATAGTGGCAGCGGCCCTGCGAGCTGCTCTCCCCCCCCACCCCATGCCCTCTCAGCCTGCTCCTCACGCCCTGCGCTTCCCGTTCCCCCACGCTGCTCCACCTGCCACCACCGCACTCCACTCCCTCGTGCAGCTGCTTGCATGTGGTGGCATGCCATCCGGCCATCTCCCTATCGCCAGGCCACACGGCCTTGGCTGGGGACAGCCGCTGCTCACTGCCCCTCCCCCTTCATCCCATGTTGCTCCCCCTTCATCCCATGTTGCTCCCCCTTCATCCCATGTTGCTCCCTCTCTCACAACGCCGCCTCCCCCTCGCTCTCTCACTGCGCTCCTCACTTCACTCACATCCACCCAACCGCCTCCCTCCACCACAGCTGCTGCTTCTCCCGCTGATGCCTCTGTAGCAGCAAGAGCTGCTGCTATTGGCCCTGTGACATGTGCTGCTGCAAGCGCAACACCTGCTCTTGCTGCTGCTTCTCCTTTGGCCGCCCCCGTCCCTCCATCTGCTGCTGTTCATGCTCGCGATGCCCCCACTCCCACTGCTGTTCCTGTGCCCGCTCCTTGTCGTGTTCCCGCTGCTAATTCCTCTGCTCCTGCTCCTGTTCTTGCGCCCGCTTCGGCCACCACTGCTGCCAGCAGTGCTGCAAATAAGGGTGCCTCTCATCCAGCTGTTGCCACTCATGAGTCTGCCGTTGCTGCAACTGATGCTGCTGTTCCTGTGGTTCCACTAGCCAATGCTGCCACTGCCACTGCACCTGCTGCCACTGCCACTGCACCTGCTGCTACTGCCACTGCACCTGCTGCTACTGCCACTGCACCTGCTGCTACTGCCACTGCACCTGCTGCCACTGCCACTGCACCTGCTGCCACTGCCACTGCACCTGCTGCCACTGCCACTGCACCTGCTGCCACTGCCACTGCACCTGCTGCCACTGCCACTGCACCTGCTGCCACTGCCACTGCACCTGCTGCCACTGCCACTGCACCTGCTGCCACTGCCACTGCACCTGCTGCCACTGCCACTGCACCTGCTGCCACTGCCACTGCACCTGCTGCTACTGCCACTGCACCTGCTGCCACTGCCACTGCACCTGCTGCCACTGCCACTGCACCTGCTGCCACTGCCACTGCACCTGCTGCCACTGCCACTGCACCTGCTGCCACTGCCACTGCACCTGCTGCCACTGCCACTGCACCTGCTGCCACTGCCACTGCACCTGCTGCCACTGCCACTGCACCTGCTGCCACTGCCACTGCACCTGCTGCCACTGCCACTGCACCTGCTGCCACTGCCACTGCACCTGCTGCTGCCGACACATCTCCTGCTGCTGCTGCAGCGGCAACTGCATCCAATGACCCGGAGGTCGGTCATACACCAACTCTTTCACCTTAAGCTGCCTCTGCGCCTCTTGCTGCCGCCCTCACTGTAACTGATGCTGCTACTGGCAACCATAGATCACAACTTTCAGCTGTACCTGCGACAACTGCCATTGCACCTGCTGTCAGAATGTTATTTGTCTAGCCTGCAGTGGGGTGCTCAATAGTGAGTACAACCCCTTAGGGTTTGCTATTTGTGTGTTCTGCTGCTTGCTAGTCACCATTCATTCTTCGTTCCAATTCTCCTTCGTAAACCCTAACTCCTAGTTCTAGAGCACACCCACCTACCTCCTAGTGTGGGCCTAGGCTACTAAGCCTAGGCCCCACACCTACGATTCTAACATGGTATCTAGAGCCGGCGAGATACTGCCGCCTAGTTCATCGGGCCCACCAACTCCTTCCGCTGTCGTACTATCCGCCGCGCGCCCCGTGGTGCGCGGCATTGCATTTTCTTCCCGCCACGCGCTCCGAACACGTGGCGGCTTCTTCTGCCCGCCGCGCGCTCGGGGCGCGCGGCGGTTATCCCGTCCGTCGAAGCGTCCTTGGGGGGGCCTGCGCGCTGCCCTCCCTGCTGCTCGTCGCGACGCCCGTGCGGGACCCGCGGGGCGTCGCCCTTACTCGTCGCGGCGCCCCCTGGGTGCTGCCCCTTCTCGTCGCGACGCCCGTACGGGACCCGCGCAGCGTCGCCCTGCTCGTCGCGACGTCCGTGCGGGACCCGCGGGGCGTCGCCCCTGCTCGTCGCGACGCCCGTGCGGGACCCGCGGGGCGTCGCCCCTGCTCGTCGCGACGCCCCCTGCGGGACCCGCGGGGCGCCGTCAGAGCCTGCAGCAGCAGCCGCCGCTCTACCAGCAGCAGCAGCCGCCGCCGCTCTGCAGCAGCAGCCGCCGCCGCCCTGCAGCAGCAGCCGCCGCCAGGCCTGCAGCAGCAGCCGCCGCCAGAGCCTGCAGCAGCAGCCGCCGCCAGAGTCTGCAGCAGCAGCTGCCACCAGAGCCTGCAGCAGCAGCCGCCGCTCTACCAGCAGCAGCAGCCGCCGCCGCTCTGCAGCAGCAGCCGCCGCCGCCCTGCAGCAGCAGCCGCCGCCAGGCCTGCAGCAGCAGCTGCCGCCACCGAGCCTGCAGCAGCAGCCGCCGCCAGAGCCTGCAGCAGCAGCCGCCGCCAGAGCCTACAGCAGCAGCCGCCGCTCTACCTGCAGCAGTTGCCGCTGCCGAGCCTGCAGCAGCAGCCCCTGGAGCAGCCAGTCACTGCAGCAACCGCCCCTGGAGCAGCCCGCCACTGCAGCAGCCGCCCCTGGAGTTTGCCCGCCTTTGTTCGAGAGTGTGGGGTTGACGGGTATGGGGGTGCTTCGTGTGCGTCGTCCCTTCCTCCTCCTTCGTCTCCCACTGCTGCAGCTGCCGCTGAGGGGGGTGGATGTGTGGGAGCCGAGGGGACTGGCGCTAGGGGGGGTGATATGGGAGTGGAGCTAAGGGTGGACCAAGGGGTGTGTGTCGAGGGGTGTGGGACTGTTGGGGGAGGTTGAGCGGAGACCGCCGTCGTGTCGTCTACAGCGCCTGTACTCCGGGGCGCTCAATCCCAGTAGCTCAGAGAGCCGGTTGCACCTGTCGCCCGTGGGTCCGTTGCTCCTGCCGCTGCTGTTCAACCGCCGAGCCTGTTACTCCTGTATTCCGGGGCCTTTCTCCTCCCGGTAGCCACCAGCGTTGCACCAGAGCCGTCTGTTGCCCGTGTGTCTGCAGCTTCAGTCGTCGCCTCCACTCTTCTCTCATCTCGCCAGCCCTCCTCCTCCTCACTTGCCCTCTGTGACTGCCTCTAGCTCTGCTTACAATTTATAAACTATTGGTTCTTGAACTTGTGCTCAGAATGTGTGGTGACGTCGTGATCCACCCTGAGCTTGTACTGCTTTGTGTGCTCTGCTGATTACACCCCACTTTGGCTATGGGGGTGTGTCAGAATGTTATTTGTCTAGCCTGCAGTGGGGTGCTCAATAGTGAGTACAACCCCTTAGGGTTTGCTATTTGTGTGTTCTGCTGCTTGCTAGTCACCATTCATTCTTCGTTCCAATTCTCCTTCGTAAACCCTAACTCCTAGTTCTAGAGCACACCCACCTACCTCCTAGTGTGGGCCTAGGCTACTAAGCCTAGGCCCCACACCTACGATTCTAACACCTGCTGCTGTGGCCACTGAGCTTCCTGCTAGTGTGGCTGCTCCAACAACTGATTCTGCTGTTGGTTCTGCCACTCCCTCACACAAGACATGATTAGAGCCCAGTCTACTAACCAACTACGCGTACGATTCCAACGTTTCAAAAGACCAGGCTCATGTAAGTCAAAAATCTGTATTTGTTAGTTGTAGGCTACACTGAGGTGTTCTTTAAAGAGTACAGCACTTTTAATGTTTGGTACTAGTATCACCCTTGTCAGGCCCCCAGAAGTCAGAGAAATTTCTCTGATTTGCATGAAAAACTCTGATATTTTCATATTTTTCTTTCCAGTGTACTCCGAATATTTCAGAATTTTTAGGGTCTCAACACTGAAAGTTTCATATTTTTTCGGGAGTGTACTCTGATTTTTTAGAGTACAAACGCGTATCGACTCTGATTCAATGTACCTTGGTGCGATGCGAATACCCAAGATTACCTGCTGCACCATGTGTGACTGTGAGAGTGTAATGGTGCGAGCAGCTCTGTCCCTGGTGATCTGCAGCCCAAGGTAATGGCGCAGCTCACCAAGGTCAGTGCACGTGTGTCTCTTCTGCAGTTCGGACTTCACGTCTGCCAAAGCAACCCTGTCAGCATCCTTGCGCGCTTTGTTGCGCCAGGGAGACACCGTCCTGTTCACTGGACAGCAGCTGTGAGGGTGGCGAAGTACCTAGCGACGACATCAGGCGTGGGGCTAGTTCTTGGAGGGCAGCAGTCTGTTGTACTTACTGGTCACTGTGACTCTTCTTACGCTGACGACGCTGAGACTCACAGGTCTACTCAGGGGTACTGTTTCAGTCTGGGTTCTGGAGCTGTTTCCTGGCGGTCCACGCGCTCCTCTTCGGTCTCGACCTCTACAGCTGAGGCTGAGATCTACGCTGGTGCCATGGCGGCGCAGGAGCTGCGTTGGTTGACGTTCTTGCTCGCCGACCTGGGTGAGCGGCCGAGCTCTGCACCGACCTTGTTCACTGACAACAAGGCATCCATTCTCCTTTGTCGAGAGCCGCGACTGGAGAGCAGAGTGAAGCACATTAACGTCAGGTACTTTCTTCTGCGAGAGTTGCAGAGGCGTGGACAGGCTCGCTTCGAGTTTGTGGAGTCTGAGGCCAACACTGCAGACATCTTCACCAAGGCGCTTCCGCCTTGTGACCACCACAGGTGTTGTGTGCAGTTAGGCCTTGTTGACACTGGTTTTCGGCTTACTTAGTCTTGAGTTCACTGCTTGCTTTGCTTGTACCCTTTATATATATCTCTGTTATTGTTTGGACTGGCCTTGTGGCCATTGTTGCTTGTGCTCAGAGTTTGTGGTGACGTTGTGATCCACCCTGAGCTTTGTTTCTTTGTGACTGGTCTTGTGACCGTACTCTTTTGGTTTTGCTAGACACCCCTCACTTAGGCTATGGGGGTGTGTCAAATGTTGGTAGCCTGTAGTGAGATGTGTCTTTGGGGGTACGTATGTTAGGGTTTGCTACTTGTACCCCAACCACCATCAATGAAACAACACTTCCGATCTTGAGATAAATGACTGTTGTCCCATCAATCACGCGATACCTGGGACAACTGTTAGAAACTGAATTGTGTGTTCATTGATGTGGGTTGGGGTACATATAGCAAACCCTAATATTTGTACCCCCTAAGACAAGCCTCACTAAAGGCTACAACATTTGACACACCCCCATAGCCTAAGTGAGGAGTGTCTAGCAAAGACAAAAGAGTACGGGGACAAGACCAGTCACAAACAAACAAAGCTCAGGGTGGATCACTATCAGAATCTCAGCCATTAACCACTGGGATAAAAGGGCTTGTTTGTGTAGCGGGTGAGTGCGCCCATAACCCCCCAGGCCGATGTGCCTGTAACCCTTCACTAGGATCAATCGGGGATCTCCAGTCGACCTCTGACAATCACAACGTCACCACACATTCTGAGCGCAAGCAAAGGGCCACAAGGCCAGTTAAAGAGTTCACTGGCATTTAAGTAATGAGTACAAGACAACAAGAAACAACTGTGCAAGACGAGAACCAGAGTCAACGAGACCTAACTGCACACAACACCTATGGTGGTCACAAGGCGGAAGCACCTTGGTGAAGATGACGGCAGTGTTGGCCTCGGACTCCACATAGTCCAAGCGAGCCTGTCCATGCCTCTGCAACTCTCGCAGAAGAAAGTACCTGACGTTGATGTGCTTCACTCTGCTCTTCAGTCGAGGCTCCCGACAGAGAAGAATCGCCGCCTTGTTGTCAGTGAACAAGGTCGGTGTAGAGCTTGGCCGCTCACCAAGGTCTGTGAGCAAGAAGGTCAACCAACGCAGCTCTTGTGCAGCCATGGCTCCAGCGTAGATCTCAGCCTTAGCGGTAGAGGTCGAGACCGAGGAGGAACGCGTGGACCTCCATGAAACAGCTCCAGAGCCCAGGCTGAAACAGTAACCCTAGAGGCTGCTGCTCTAGGTGCTAGTGCATCTGCTCTCTCTGGTATTGCGCCTGCTGAGGCCTTGCACACCTTCACGCTTGACTCAGGTGCTTCCCGCTGTTTCTTTCGCGACAGTACCACACTTACACCACTCCCTGCACCTGTTGCAATCAGACTGGCTGACCCCTCAGGGGGCCCAGTTCTTACACGTTCCTCCACTGTTCTCCCGTGTCCGGCGGTTCCGTCCGGCTCACTGTCAGGTCTCCACCTCCCGTCGTTGTCTACGAACTTGGTGAGTACCGCTGTCCTCCAGGATGCGATGGTCACTACCACCACTACTAGGGGTCAGCGTGTGTCGATCTGCACGTGTACACGGACAGGCCCTCACCTGGCCACAATCACCCGTCGGCCTGGATCGAGTCTGTACACACTGACTACTGAGCCTCCTCAGGGAGGTGCTACTGGTCAGGTGTCCGCGTCTGGTCAGGTAGCCGCCCCCTGTTCTTGTCGCCTCCTGTCGCACCAGACTCTCCTTTGGCACCACCGCCTTCGTCACCCCTCCCTGCCACGCCTCCGTGGCATGCACTCCCGCCTCCTTGTTTCTGGTCTTCCCAGTTCTCTGCCTCCTCTCCCGCCCTCGCCTGCCCCGCCCTGCCTTCCGTGTGTCGAGGGGCGGCAGCGCGCCGCTCCTCACTCTTCCTCGTTTCTCCCGACGACTGGTCCCCTGCAGACTCTCCACATGGACGTGTAGGGCCCAGCCCGCGTCAGTGGACAGGGCCGCGAGCGATACTTTCTGCTGGTTGTTGACGACTACTCGCGTTACACCACAGTCTTCCCCTTACACAACAAGGGGGAGGTCCCTGATGTCTTGATCCCTTGGATCCAAACTGTCCATCTCCAGCTCTCATGCCTTTGTCCGTGATACCACCGCGGAAAAGCTCTCCTCTCGCGCCATTCCCTGCGTCTTCCTTGGCTTTCCCCCAGACGCGCCTGGCTGGCAGTTTTACCACCCCACCTCGCGCCGTGTTCTGTCCTCTCAGGACGTCACGTTTGACGAGTCGGTACCCTTTTACCGTCTCTTCCCCTAACTCACTACCCCTCTCCCCCCCCCCGCCGCTCTTCCTCGCTCGAGGTCCCCCTCCGGTAGACCCCCTCCCCCCTTAGGATCCTGCTCCTTCAGGTGTGTCTTTGGTAGACCCACTCCCCTTGGCTGAGCCTATCGAGGTCACTAGCGACTCTTGTGCTGCTGGGGTTGGTACTGCTAGGGGTGCTGAGCCTGGGGGTGCTGAGTCTGAGCGTGTGGAGCCTGTCGGTGCTGAGCCTGAGCGTGTGGAGCCTGGTGGTGCTGAGTCTGGGGGTGCGGAGCCTGGGGGTGCTGTGCTTGAGCGTGTCGAGCCTAAGGGTGCTGAGCCTGCGCGTGTGGAGCTTGGGGGTACTGAGTCTGAGGGTGCTGAGCCTCCGGGTGCCGAGCCTGAGGGAGCTGAGCCTGGGGGTTTGGAGCCTAGGGGTGCTGCGTCTGCTGGAGGTTCTCCTGGTGCCTTGCCGCATCGGTCTGGCTGGCGGAAGCCTCTCTCACCACAACAGCTGCGCGATTGGTTTGCTCGGCGCACCCGCCTTTGGAGTCGCGCTTCTGGAGCTAGAGCCACTGCCGCTGGAGGCGCTGGAGCTGGAGGCCCTGGAGCCGCTAGGGCTGGCGGCACTGCCGCTGGAGACGCTGGAGCTGGAGGTGCTGGAGCTGGAGGCGCTGGAGCTGGAGGTGCTGCCGCTGCAGGTACTGCTGCTGGGGCGCTGGAGCTGGAGGCGCTGCCGCTGGAGTTACTGCCACTGGAGACGCTAGCGCTGGAGGCGCTGGAGTTGGAGGTACTGGGGCTGGAGACGCTAGAGCTGGAGGCGCTGGAGTTGGAGCCGCTGGAGCTGGAGGCGCTGGTGCTAGTGGTACTGGTGCTGGAGGTACTGTGCAGCGGCGACCGATTTTCTTGCCGCCGCCGCAGACGTCACTGCTGTCACCTGCCTCGTCAGGTTCTTAGTCTTCCTTCGTCCACTGCCCATCCTCCGCCTGACCTGTCACAGGCGCCGTTACAGTCAGACTCACTTCTGCCTGCCCCCCCTCTCTACACCGAGCAGCCAGCCTCCCTTACAGAGCGTCGTGAGCATGCGTCTCGTCCTGTCACGCCTGTTTGCACTGGTCGTCGTGTCCCTCGTCCGCGTCCTCCCCCTGTGCCAGGTACTC
The DNA here is from genome assembly GCA_947470075.1 of Closterium sp. Yama58-4. Taxonomy (NCBI): domain Eukaryota; kingdom Viridiplantae; phylum Streptophyta; class Zygnematophyceae; order Desmidiales; family Closteriaceae; genus Closterium; species Closterium sp. Yama58-4. The sequence continues at coordinate 532,114 of CANIUD010000593.1, forward strand.
ACACTATGGCACTTTGTCCTTCCTCTGTTCCCCTACGAGTTCCCCTGCCGTCTCCTCTGGCGTCCTCTCTTCGTGACATTTCGGACCCTGAGTCTGACTTGATTCGTGCTGCCAACCCTATTGTCACATGTCTCCTTGCCACTGACCCTTCTTTTGAGTCCACTGATGCGTCTGCCTTAGTTGCTGAGCTTGTTGACTTTGCTGTTGCGTGTCGTCTAGACTACGCCATTAGTCTTGTTGCTGAGTCTGAGTCTATCTGTCCTCCGTCCGTCGGGGTGAGTGTGCTCTTGGCACGGACGTCCTTGAGGACATGCAGGAGGACTTTGAGTGTCTTGCAGCCACTGTATCTCATCTCGTGGCCATGCTGCTTGCACCTGAGGGAGACCCGAATGCACTGGAAATCCCAACCGCGCGCACCATCCGGCTCAAGCAGGCAACCTTGAGCTTCGCCAAGGCATCATCGTCGTCTGCCAATATCAACAACAATCTCTTCTCCTCTGAACGGCCGCCTCCTCACCTCAACATCAACCTGGCGGAACTCATCGAAAATGTCTACGACGATGCGATTGAAAAGTCCAAGAGTCAGCAATCTGCACGCTTTCCCTGGCTTCAAATCACTAAAACCTCCTGGGGGTTGCCTGCGTTCAAGTTTATTGTTTGTGTAGCTCATGCTGGCGATGCAGGCAAGTGTGGGAGGCGCGGGAAAGGCGCACCGACCTGCAGACATAGTCGTTTCGTAAGCACGCTGGCACGGCGAAGCACAAGCTGGCGATGGCGAAATTCACAGCTCTGCAGGAGTGCTAAGAGAGGCAGCCGCTGATCGACCATCATCGCGCCACGGTTGACGACGAGAAGCTGCGCGTCGTCGCCCTTCTCGACTCGCTCATGTTCGTCAGCAGGTCCGACGCGCCTATGGGGATGTGGGTGAAATTGGTGCGGTACCTGGCGGACCTGGCGGAGATGGGCGTGAAAGGCTTCCTAAAGAAGGGGTAGGGCACCTACTACACTACGTGAGTGTCACTGCCACCGGCTTTTTAAAATTCATTGGTGTTTTAGTAATATACACGTAAATATTTTACTGACTATTGTTTTCCTGTGCAAATATGGCTTCAGCGAGTAAACGCAAGCGACTGCGACATGGCTCCAAACAACCCAGCTGGAACATGTGCTGGCGTCGCCCTTCGTCAGTATCTCGATTGACGAGAGCATGGATAGGTGCAGCAGGAAGCACATGATCCTCATTCTCACCTTTATCCGTAACAAAAAGCTTGTCATGAAGTTCATGGCTTTACTCACCGTGGAGAAGGCAGACGCAGCTTCTCAAATGGGCATTCTCTTGTCACACCTCCAGTCAGTCGGGATCGACCTTCAGCGCATTGCAGGCATGAGCACCGACGGTGCAAACGTCATGATGGGCAGCAAGTTGGGCCTCACAACAAGCCTCCGCCTGCGCATCCCCCATTTGGTGTCGTCCCACTACATCACGCACAGGTATATTATATGTAGAGCGTCGTGCCTTGTGCAGTTTTCTCGGTTCCAGACGTGCACGACTAACTTCATGTTTGACTCTTGTTGTACAGGGAGGCACTGGCGGCTAAAACGATTGCCGAGAAGATTCTCGCCTTCAACGTGATTGACACCGTGATTCGTGCCGTGTCAGAGCATCTCGATCAGTCGGGCCTTGGCACCAGCACTTCATGGGCCTCCAAGAAGTTCTCACTTCCACAAGCCTTGAGCTGCAAGGCATTCATGCCGTCCATAGGCTTTCACGGGGCGACGCAGTGCTCAGGCTTGTCGCCGTGCTTTCGGCTCTGATCGTGATGCTGAAGGAGTGAAGCGCGAAGTTGTATGCGCTCGTGACAAGCTTCATGTTTCATTTCCTCTTGTTTTTCATTGCTCATATGCTTGAGCAATTGAACATCCTCGACAAAGCGTTCTAGCATAAGGACGTGAGATTGTTTTTGTTTTTCTATCCGTGATGTATTGAAGTTCTAACCTTCTGCCAACTTCCTGTAAGCTTACCTTCTGTCACTAACTATCTTCTCTCTTTTTGTTTTCCCCTAGATTGACTATGCCACCGTGCATGCGCAGATCAAGCGCACAACGTCCCACATTGAAAGCCGCTACGTCGATTGTGGTGACGACTTCAGCGGCGGCGTAAGCGAGTTGCTGTCCCCCTTCATTGCACGTCATGGGTCAAGAGGAAACCGTGAGGTGACTATCGATGGTATTGACTCGGACGACTGACCTGCAGTCTTCACTTTTAGGCTGCATGAGGATGAGCTGGAGGAGTTCGATGGGCCCAAAACCCACGATGGTTGTGTGGATGTTTGCACGGAGTTTGCCGAGCAGATCATCCACAACCTGTTGCATCGGCTTGGCGACCTGGAGGGGATTCCTGGGGCGAAGCTCTTCACCCCCAATAAGTGGCCGCTGGAACAAGGAGAGAGGAACCGTCGGTGCCTTGAGTGGCTAGAGTCATTCGTCACTCTGTTCAAGGTCGACTTGACCGAGGAGATCCAACCAGGTAAGCTCAATATCCCGAGCCTTGTGTGTATGGTTTCTATATGGTGCTTCATCATTGATCAGCTTGTATGTAATGCGGCGCTTCAGTGTACGTTCCCTCATTTCTTTGTTGTACATTCACTCCCCCACCAGGAATCTACAAGCGCCGTGTGGTGAAGGAGTTGCGCATGATCTCCTCGGTGCTTGCAGCATGCAGCAAGAACGAGCGCATCTTCCACGCGGGGCTCATTGCTATGCTCAAGACACCCGACTGGCGGGACAACTACCCCAACCTGGTGCATTTGTGGGTGGCGCTAGCTATTCTGCTCCTGGGCACTATGAAGTGCGAGCGTGGGTTCTCCAGACAGAACATCATCAAGTCGTGGCAGAGAGGCTCCATGAAGGATGCACGCCTTGGAGGCCTCATATGCATGAGTCTCATGGATTAAGAGCCCAACTGGGAGGAGATTGTAACGACGTGGAGGAGCTATAAGAAGCGCAAGCCCCACAGCAACGCTCCTCTCCCGCCTGCAGGAAAGCAACTGAGCAAGAAGGGCAAAGAGGTTGCAGATGAAGAGATGGTATACCTAGGAGAGGAGGACGCCTTTGACAGTGATGATGATGGATTTGATGAGTAGTCTATCTTAGATAGGATTGGTAGTAGTATAGGTATAGGTATAGGTATAGGATATCTTAGTAGGTATTTATAGCTGTGATTGTTAGGTAGTAGTATATATGTAATATGTATGTATGTAATTGCAATCAGACTTTTCACTAGTGCTGACTCTGACTGTTCAGACTTATTTCTTTCAACACTTTGAAATTTCAGCATTTTTTTTGTATCAACTCTGATTGATCATACTAAAACTGTGTACTAGGTCTGACAAATGAGACAGCCCAGAAACGAATTTGAGGGCCTGCCCCTGTGCTAGTTGATGTCATTCCACTATGACCCTAGCCTGCCTGCCTCCTTAAGACTGTTACCGTAGTTCCGTTCGTTTCGCCCCCATCCCCACCCCTTGCTAGCCAGCACGTAGCACACAGTGCACATCGGCCAGCTAGCCAACCACTACCAGTTAGCCAGCCAGTCGCCAGCCAGCCTGCACACTGCCAGCCGCCAGCCCGTTAGCGCCCGCAGCCGGCACCGCGACTCGCAGCCAGCACCGCGACCCGCAGCCAGCGAGCGCCCCACCAGCCTTACGCATGCGCCGTAGCTGTGGGTGCATTCGCCACAGCCTGCGCACCCTGCCAGCACGCGACAGCAGCAGCATGTATGCACTGCCAGCGCGCGGCAGCAGCAGCCTGTGCGCGCATTCACCAGCACGCGCCCTGCCAACGCACAGCACCAGCAGCGGGCGCGCCCTGCCAGCGCACGGCACCAGCAGCGCATGCACCCCACCTGCCCACATCAGCAGCGACGCGCACGTGCCCCGCCAGCAGGACACACGTGCAACACTCGCACGTCCCACTAGCTAGCGCGCGCCCTGCTAGCACACCTCCTGCCCATTATCAGTCTAGGGTGTAGGATTTTTCACCCTTTCACCTGTGCCTATCGTCTCACACCTTCCTCTCCACCAACGACACTCCCAACAGCAGCTGGCAGCTGTTCCTAGCCGTTCCTAGCCAGCCATTCCTAGCCAGGCGTTCGTGTTCCTAGCCGTTCCTAGCCAGCTGTTCCTAGTCTCAGTTGGCTTTCGCCATGGCATCCGCTAGAACTCTGCAGCAGCAGGGGCAGCCACATCCGCAGCAGCAGCAGCAGCAACAGCAGCAGCAACAGCAGCAGCAGCAGCAACACCAACAGCACCAGCAACAGCATCGGCAGCAGCAGCAGCAGCAGAAGCAGCAGAGGCAGCAGCAGCAGCAACAGCGGCAGCAGCTGCGGCAGCAGCAGCAGCGGCAGCAGCAGCAGCGGCAGCAGCAGTAGCAGCGGCGGCAGCAGCAGCAGCAGCAGCAGCAGCAGCAGCAGCGGCACCAGCAGCAGCACCAGTAGCAGCACCAACAGTCCTAGGAGTGGGGAACTCAGCAGGAGTGGTACCCCAGCAGCTGGGGGGCTCGTCACGGTGGCCACGATGTCAAGCCCTGCCAGTATCGGATCATGGCTAGCCCTGGTACTGACACTTCTCGCCGTGAGCATTTTGGGCTTGACTCGGTTCCCATGTACTGACCTACTCTGCTTCGCCGTAGTTACCATGTGTTTGATATATCCATAGATAATGCTTGTTCTGTTATATATTTTGTAGGTCAAGCATGGTGGATGGGTTGTGCTGTGACAGATTCTTCCTTGTTCTTGTGGATGACTTTTCCAGCTACACCATGGTGTTTCCCTTGTAGTTGAGAGCTCACGCCCTGATGTTTTGATCCCGTAGTTATTGGCCACTAGCGCCCAGCGTGCCCTTCACTTTGTCTCCACTTTGACCGTGAGGGTGGGTTCCGCTCTCCTGTTCTTGCCAAGTTCTTTCGAAAGCAGAGCATCACACAGTCCTGCACGCTTCCGAACTCGCCGCAACAGAGTGAGGTTGCTGAGCGCCACATAGGCTTGGTCATGGAGAGCGTCCGTATGTCCACCCATTTTCTATGGCCCTTTGTTATTCGCTGCACTGCGCACCAGCTGAACCTCTCGCCGCATGTTTCACGCTCAGAGGTTTCACCAATTAGTCGTTGGACTGGGTATCCTGGTGTCGCCTGCGTTTCATGTTTGGGGCTGCCTTACGCATGCCTGGGATCGTCGCGCGGACATGCTCTTGACTCGCACTGTCTCCTGTATCTTCCTCGGTTTCCTGACTGACACCCCTGACTTTCAGTTTTGCCACGTGCCCCTCCACCAGTTCTTCGACTCTCGTTGTGAGGATCTAGGATCGAGCTCAGGAAAGAGGGTTTGAATTGAATGAATCACCTGGGTAAAACACGAGGCTATATATAGGCTCGACACAAGGCCCAGTAACCAGGTGTTACGCGAAGGTTCTGAGGGTCGCGAAGCGTCCGGAACAGACCCTTCCCGAATTCGGTAGAAGGCAATTCGGTGGCAACCGAAAAGCCCAGAATCCGGTGTACGCAACCTAGCTCGGTGCTATAACTATAATAAACTATAGGAAAGCACCCAGCCTAGGAAATCAAGCAATTCATGCATGCATAAAATAAACCTATGCTAGAAATAGCATAATAAAGTAAAGGCAAGCAAGCATAGCTGGCATAAGCCGTCGTACTCTCACACGTTCCCCCCTCAAAGCTGGGTGGCGTGAGATACACCCTGCTTGACAAGATAGTCCTTGAGAGCACAGCGTGCGTTGCCCATATCAGCTTTTGCAAACCAACTGTCCTCAGTGGGGTCATATCCCTTCCAGCGTATCAGGAACTCAAGGGTCTTGCCGCCGCGGCGCCGATGAGTGAGAACGCGCTCGATCTTGAACTCTGGTTCATCCTGTACGAGTACAGGTGGTGGTGGCGGTAGCTGCCGTCCCTGGAACTGTTGGTTGGGGTCCTTGTAGGGCTTCAGTAGCTGAACATGGAAAGTGTTGTGACGCTTCCATGTCTCTAGAAAGCGCAAGCGGAATGTAACTGGTGTCACCTGTGCCTCCACGAGAAATGGACCACAGAAGTGAGGCCGGAGCTTGGATGGTAGGTGAGACAGGTTCAAGTTGCGAGTGTCGAGAAGCACCTGATTTCCGACTGCTACTGAGTGATCTCGTCACTGGCGATCGGCGTACTGCTTCTGGGAGTTCTGCATCGTGGTGAGGCGTCGCTGAGTCTTCTCCCATAGCTGCTGCATGGTGGTGACGAAGTCGTGTGCGGCTTGGACATGTGCCGGGGTGGTTGGCTGCTGTGGTGTGAGAGGTTCTCGTCCGTAACACAGGAAGAAAGGAGCTTTCCCTGTGGCCGCATGTGAAGCGTTGTTGTAAGCGAACTCTAGGGTTGGTAACTGTGTATCCCAGTGGCTGGTGTCGTCTTGGCAAGCTGTGCCCAGTAACTGTTCAACCACCTGGTCGAGTCGCTCTGTCTGTCCGTCAGTCTGGGGATGGTATGCTGAAGACATCGCAAGCTTAGTTCCCAACAATCCCATGAGCTCCTTCCAGAACTTACTCGTGAATTTAGGGTCTCTGTCTGAGATGAGTGTAGCGGGGATGCCGTGGATGGTGATGATGCGGTCGAAGAAGAGGCGAGCAGTTGCTTCAGCTGTAGCCGTGGAGTTGGTCGGGATGAAGTGACCCATTTTGGAGAATTTATCGATCACTACGAGGATAGAGTCACGCCCTCGTGAGGTCGAAGGAAGTCCCGTGATGAAGTCTAAGCTAACGACCTGCCATGGCTGCTCCGGTACGGGTAGAGGCTGAAGTAACCCTGTTTTTTTCAACTTGCTACTCTTCATTCGCTGGCGCGTGTCGCAAGAGGTGACGAACTGCTGCATGTCTGCTGCCATCCCGGGCCAGTAGTAATACTTTGCTATTCCTGCTAACGTCTTGTTGCTCCCAAAATGTCCCGCGTATGGTACGTCATGAAACTCCGCTAGAAGGATCTGCCGTAGCGGGGCATAGTTCAGTACCCAAATCTTTCCTGAACCCTTCCTTACCGCTAAGTCTTCTCCCACTGTAACAGCTTCGGTTTCTCTGCCGTTGCTATCTTTACGTCCACGGAGTACCCATGTTGGAATAGACCCTCGAGAAGAGGGTTCATCCCGTCGAGCTGGATACCTGCTACATGACCTGGGCGGCTCAACGCATCTGCTTTGTTGTGGAGCCCTGGTTTGTAGACGATGTCGTAGTGGAAGTGGGTCTCCAAGAAATCCACCCACCGCACCTGTCGTCGTGAGAGCGTCGGCTGCGACTTCAATTATTTGAGGCTGAAGTGGTAAGTATAAAATGTGGTCTTGGCTCCCTCTAGATAACACCTCCACGCCTTGAAGGCTACGACTATGGCTAAGGCCAGTTCAGTTCTGCTCAGTGTAACTTCTTACGGAGGTAGGCTATAGATTGTAAACCGTGTCCGTGGTCCTGCATCAGTACTGCTCTGACTGCCTGGTCACTAGCGTCTGCTTCAACTACGTAGTTCTTGTCTGAATCCGGTAGGATGAGTACTGCGCTGTGGTCAGTGCTGTCTGTAGCAGTTCCATGGCTTGCTGATGAGGAGTATCCCATTCAAAGGGCGTATCCTTTTTCAGTAGGTCTGTTAGTGGCGCTGCTATCTTAGCATATTGCGGTACAAATTTGTTGTAGTAGTTGGCGAAGCCGAGGAACTGCTGCAACTCCTTCACGTTCTCCGGGACTTTCCACTTTTTAACGGCTTCAGTTTTCCGCGGGTCCACGTGTACGCCCTCGGCACTCACCATTTGCTCGAGAAACTGCATCTTCTTCAGTGCGAAGTCGCTCTTCGACAGCTTCACATAGAACTTGTTTTTCCGCAGGATCTCGAACACCTTCCGCAGATGCTCCACGTGCTCCTTCATGTTCTTTGAGTAGATGAGGATATCGTCCAGGTACACTACTACGCACTCGTCCAGCAGGGGCCGTATGATGTGGTTCATCTCCGCTTGGAACGTTGCTGGTGCGTTGCAGAGTCCGAACTGCATCACTAAGTACTCGTAGGAGCCGTATCTCATACGGAACGCCGTCTTGTGGATCGAGTTGTCCGCCATATTGATCTGCCAGTAACCCGACTGTAGGTCCAACTTCGAAAATACTGTTGCACCGCGCAATTGGTCCAGTAGGTCATCAATGCGCGGTATGGGATATTTGTTTTTTACTGTCTATTTGTTTAGTGCGCGGTAGTCGATACACATCCATAGACTGCCGTCTGGTTTTAGGGTAAAAAGAACTGGTGCACCATAGGGGGAGGTGGATGGGCGGATCAGTTGTCTGTCCAGTAGATATTCGATCTGTTTTTTCATGACTGTCAGTTCGGTCAGACTCGGTCAGTATGGTGCACGTGAGACGGGTTTCGCACCTGGTTCCTCCACGATCTCGTGCTTGTGGGTGCGTGTTGGAGGTACGCCTGCGGGTAGGTCATCGGGCATTATGTCCTTGTACTGCTCCAAGACCTCCTTCACTGTTGCAGGTAGCTCCGTATTCGGCTTTTCCTCCTGTGCTGCTACCATAACCAGTGCTAAGTAACCCGTGTTACTCTCGTTCACCGTCCGTTCGAACCGTACCAGTGTCGTTTGAGGAACGTTCCCTGTATGCGTCCAGCTTCTCGGCTCCACACGTTTCCCGTTGTTGTAGATGCACGCCTTCCGATTGACCCAATCGAGTTCGGGGTTGAACCGCTTCAGGAAATCTCGCCCCAAGATGAAATCTAGTCCCTTGATGTTGGTGATTGGCAACGTCGGCTTCCACCTTAGCGCCCCTATGTGCAGCTGCAGTAATGCTTCGCCGTGGATGGGAAGCTTTGTGCTGTCCACCATTGTTGCAGAGAATTGTGTCTCCTCCGCCTTCTCTCTAATTTTCTCCAATGTCTCGCGGTCGCACACCGAGTGAGATGCACCGCTGTCCACCAGTGCCTGGAGGCGTCGCCCTTTGCATAACACCTCGAGGAGTAGTGGTCTCTGCCGCTCCGAGTAGCCGTAGATGGTCTCGCTTACTAGATCATAGGGTACGTCGAAGAGATTATCCCTAGATCCTGCGCTTGAAGCTGCTGACTCCATATCAGTTTCCAACTGAGCAGGGTTAGAAGGATTTATCCGAGGCCGATTCAGCTTCGTCTTGGCCTGGAACCATCCCCTAAGTCATTGCAGCTGTGTAGGCTTCTCCTGTGAGCAATGGGGAGCCTTAACACTGTGCTGCGGGGAGAGAGTATTAACTCCTTGGAACGCACGACCCTTTTCAACGCTCCGGAGTGGTTTGCCCAACTTCTCAGGTACCTGAATAATCTTTGAGGGCTTTTTCTCAGCCACTAAATCTCCTCTGAAGGCTTGAAAATCACGAGAAGTAATATTCTTAGTTAAAGTATCTTTGTAGGATAACTTTAACGAATTCTTACTTTTGTGGGTGTTTGGCTGGAGTTTCCCAGTCGGTGCAGAGTCTTGTTTCGCGGAGTCTCCATTTGTATCGCCGATTTCCCCTGGTGCCGGCCGGTCGTGGCGTTTTAAATTCACGCCATCATGTCCTCCTTTATTCGCCCGCTCCGAAGTCGCCACGTTTTTTTACTTCGGGGGTGCCGCACTGTTGTTGCCCTGCAGCTTGGCTCGTGCCTTCTTCATTTTCCAACACGCCAGGAGTCGATGCCCTGATGCGCCGCAAAATTCACAGTTCTCGTATTTTGTTGGCCGCTGCTTCGCGTCGATCTTGTCAATATCCATCTGGTCGGCGGTCATGGGTAGTGCCGATCGCTTCGTGTCGAATGATCTGTTCGGCACGTGCGTCGTGTCGCGGGTTGGCCTCGTGTCAGCGCATCGAATCTCTCTGCTGCACACACCATGTCGCGGTAGTTGCTGTAGTTCGCGGCAATCACCTGTTGGCGGACTTCCATTTTTAGCCCCTCGGTATACGCTTGAACTTTGTCCCCTTCGGTCAGGTCGGTAATTCGGTTGAAGAGGCTCTCCATCTGCTGCGTGTACTGTGTTACACTGCCGTACTGTTTGTGCCGATGAATCTGCTGCCGCGCCATGTAGCTCGAATTAATCGGTTCGAAGTGTTGAATTAAAGCTGTCTGAAACTGCGTCCATGACCCCTCGCCTCGGATCTCATTACTGTTGTAAATCCACTCGAGCGCCGGGCCTCGCAACAGTGTCGCTGCGAGCCGAATCCGCATTGCATCGTATGTCGGGGTCGTACAGCCAATGGCCTCGAAGTAAATTTCGAGGGTCGCAATGAATCGACGAACGTCGGAGTCTCTCGCATTCGGATTGAACGTCTCCGGTAGCCTCAGACGTGCTGCCTCAAGATTCACTGTGGCTGCTGCTTGGTGAAGTGTCGGTGTCGCCGCTGCTGCTGCTGCCGTCGCTGTTGCATTCGCTGCTACGTTCGATGCTGCCGTGGCGGCTGCCAACTGGTTTGCGAGAAGCTCCTCTATTCGCTGGAGTGCCGCTCGCGTTTGGTCCAAGTCGGTGCCTAACTCCGTATTTTTTCGTACGGAATTATCACCATTTTCCTCCATTTGGCGATTTACAGGAAGATTTGCGACCGAAATAATTTAAATCTAGGCCCTGGTCAACTTACTACGAATTGAAATAACTTACTGCAGTTGTGGCACCTTTCCCAATCGTCATCGGTTACCTGACGAGGTTCCAGCTTCTTCGGCAGCAGCAACAGCACCTGCACCTACAGCAGAAGCAGCAGCTACAGCCGCAGCACCAGCTGACAGAGCAGCAGCAGCAGCCGCCGCTGTAGCAACCACTGTTGCAGCAGTTGTCACCGCCTGTCAGTGGTCTTCAAACTCTGGTTTTTCTTCCTTTCCTCCTGACTTCTCGCCGTCTCCTCCTGCTTACGGTCCCACGTTTTCTCCTCCTGACACATCTTCGGCGCGAGCTCCTCCTTGGTTACATCCGTCTCCTTCGTTGCCTCCTTCTCCATCCCTTGCCGCTACTCCCTCCCTCAATTGTCCTTATGGTGCTCGTTCCTAGTCTCCTGTTTCGGACCTCCACTCTTTTGTACTTTTTGTCCTTGTGTTCTAATTCTGCATGTCCTCCTGTAACCTCCTACGTCATTTCTCAATGTTTATTCACTGAATCTTTCTGACTTATTCCATACCGCTCGCCCTATCGTCTCTCAGTTTCTATAACTGACTCTACTGCCTCTCCGTCGTCCATCTTTGCTCTTGTCGCCGCTATCACTGACTTTGCCCCCACCCCCTCCTTGACTACGCCACCTGGTTGATGGCTGCCCCTCCTACCCGTCATCTGTTCGTTGGGGGTGAGTTTGCCCTTGGCTGTGACATCGTAGAGGACAGACAGTTTAAGCTAGAGTTCCTTGCACCCGCTGCTCCCCACCTCTGTACTATGCTGCTAGCCCTCGAGGGAGACCTTGACGCTCCAGCCATCCCGATTCCTCGCACTTATGCTGAGGTGGTTTCGGCTCAATGGACCTCTCAGTGGATATCGACCATGTAGAAATGACGTCTTGGAGGTCTGCAGGCACGTTCGTCAACACAGTTCCCCCTCAAGGGGCGAACATAGTCGATGTGAGGATCGAGGAATCGGTTACAATGTCGTGGCTATATTTAGGCATGACACAGGGGGCGGTAACCAGGATGTTACACGAAAGTTCCGCGGGTCGCGGCACGTCCCGAACGGGTCCTTCCCGAATTTGGAAGAAGTCATTAAGTGACAACCGAAAAGAACAGAATTCGGTGCATGTAACATATTAAATGTCTAAAACTATGATAAATATAGTTGAAGCAACAAATCTAGGAAAACAAGCAAAAGCATGCATACTAAATTAAAGCCAAGCTAGATAAAGCATAATAAGGTAAAATCAAGCAAGCAAAGCAAGCATAAGCCGTCGTACTCACACGTCCCCCCCACAAAGCTGGGTGGGGTGAGATAAACCCTGCTTGAAAAGATAATCATTGAGAGCACGTCGTGCGTTGTCCATATCAGCTTCCGCAACCCAACTGTCCTCCAATGGGTCGTATCCCTCTAGCACATGAGGAACTCGAGCGTGTCGTCGCGCCTGATTCGATGAGCGAGCACTCGTTCTATCTCTTACTCTGGTTCATCCGTTACGAGAATAGGTGGTCGTGGTGGTAGTTGTCGTTCCTGGAACTGTAAGTTGGGGTACTTGTAGGGCTTCAGTAGCTGAATATGGAAAGCATTGTAACTCTTCCACGTAGTTGATAAGCGCAAGTGGAATGTGACTGGAGTCATAATCGCTTCAACGCAAAAGGGATTAGAGAAGCGAGGCCGGAGCTTGGATGGAAGATGGGACACGTCCAAGTTGCGTGTGTCGAGGAGCACCTAATCTCCGACTGCTACTGAGTGATCATCACAGACGACCAGCATATTACTTCTGGGAGTTCTTCAATGTGGTGAGAGGTCACTGTGTCTTCTCCCATAGCTGCTGCATGGTGATGACGAATTCGTGTGCGGCTTGGACGTGTGCCGGTGTAGTTGTTTGCTGCAGCGTGAGTGGTTCATGCCCGTAACCCAGGAAAAATGGAGACTTTCGTGTGGCCGCATGTGAAGCGTTGTTGTAAGCGAACTCATGCGTCGATAATTGTAGATCCTAGTGGCTGATGAAGTCTTTGCAAGCTGTGCGCAATAACTGCGCAATAACTGTTCAACAACCTGATTGAGTCGCTCAATCTGTCCGTCAGTCTGGGGGTGGTATACTGAAGACACAGCAAGCTTTGTCCCCAACAAACCCATGTGTTCCCGTCAGAACTTACTAGTGAACTTTGGGTGTAGCCGGGATGAGTGTAGCGGGGATGCCGTGGATGGTGATGATGCGGTCGAAGAATAGGTGAGCAGTTGCTTCAGCTGTAGCCGTTGGTCGGGATGAAGTTTCCCATTTTAGAGAACATATCGATCACCATGAGTATAGCGTCATGCCCTCGGAAGGTCGAAGGAAGCCCACTGATGAAATTGAGGCTAACGACTTGCCATTGTTATTTTGGTACGGGTAGAGGCTGAAGTAACCCTGTTTTTTTCTGCTTGCTGCTCTTCATCTGCTAGCATGTGTCGCATGAGGTGACGAACTGCTCCACTTTTGCTGCCATCTGGGGCCAGTTAGGTACCCAAATTTTACCTGAACCTTTCCTAACTGCTAAGTTTTTTCTCCCATGTTAACAGTTCCAGTTTTTGTGCTCTAGCAATCTCTGCGTCCATTGAGTACCCATGTTCGAATAGACCCTTGAGCAGAGGGTTCATCTCGTTGAGCTGGAGGCCTTCTGCATGTCCGGGGTGGCTCAGCGCGTCAACTATGTTGTGTAACTCGGGCCGGGCTTTTAGATAATGTCGTAGTGGAAGTGAGTTTTTATTTAGTCCATCCTCCGCACCTGTCGTCGTGAGAATGTCGGTTTCGACTTGAGGAGATTGAGGCTGCAGTGGTCAGTGTAGCCAATGGTTTTTGCTCCATTGAGATAACATCTCCACACCTTGAAGGCTGTAACTATGACTAAGGTTTTCTTATCTTGGATTGGGTCATTCAGTTCCGTGTAGCTTTTTACTGAGGTAGGCGATGGGCTGCAAACCGCATCCGTGATCCTGTATTAGTACTTCTCCGATTACCTAGTTACTAGCGGCTGGTTCCACCATATAATCTCTGTCTGGATCCGGTAGGATGCGTACTGGGGCAGTAGTCAGCGCTGACTGTAGCTGCTCCATTGCTTGCTGTTGAGGAGTATCCCATTTATGGGGTGTGTCCTTTTCAGTAAGTTCGTCAGTGGCACTGCTATTTTAGCGTACTGTGATACAAACCTGTTGTAGTAGTTGGCAAAGCCGAGAAAGTGCTGAACTTTCCACTTCTTGACAACTTCGATCTTTCGTGGGTCAACGTGTACGCCCCAGCACTCACCATGTGACTGAGAAGAGAATTCCGGAGCTCCTCCACATGCTCCTTCAGGTTCTTTGAGTAGATCAAGGTGTCGTCCAGGTACACCACCACCAGCAAGGGCTGTAGGAAATAATTCATCTCTGCCTGGAACGTCGGTGGTGCGTTGCAGAGTCTGAACGGCATCACAAAGTATTCGTAGGAGTCGTATCTGGTACGGAACGTCGTCCTGTGGATTGAGTTGTCTGCCATCTCGATATGCAAGTAACCTGACCATAGGTCCGGCTTTGGAAACACCGTTGCACCACGCAGTTGGTCTAGAATATTATATATGCGCGGTATGGGGTACTTATTCTTGACTGTCTGTTTGTTCAGTGCCCGGTGGTCGATGCACATCCGTAAACTACCGTCTAGCTTAGGAGTGAAGAGAACCAGTGCGCCGTAGGAAGGGGTGGATGGGAGGATCAGTTTTCCGTCTAGTACGTGTTCGATCTGTTTCTTCATGTCTGTTGGTTCGGTCGGACTAAGGCGGTGTGGTGTACGGGAGACGGGTTTCGCACCTAGTTCCTCCACGATCTCGTGCTCGTGGGTTCGCGCTGGAGGCGCTCCTGCAGGCAAGTCATTTGGCATAATGTCCTTGTACCCCTCTAACACCTCCTATACTGCCTTTCAAGAACATCCCCCTTATCCATCCAGTTTCTCAGCTCCAAACGTTTCCCGTCGTTGTAGATACACGCTTCTAGTTGACCCAGTTGATCTCAGGGTTGAACCCTTTTTAAAAGTCTTGCCCAAAGATGTTCGTGATCGGCAGCGTTGGCTTCCACCTCAATGCAACTATCTGCAGCTAAAGTGTTGATTCTTCGTGGATAGGAAGCTTCGTGCTGTCCACCATCGTTGCTGTAAACTAGGTATTTTCCGAGGACTCCCCAATTTTCTCCATTGTCCTGCGGTCGCACAACGAGTGGGACGCACCACTGTCTACCATCGCCTGGAGGCATCAACCATTGCAGATCACCTCGAGGAGTAGTGGTTTCTGTTGCTCTGAGAGCCAAAGATAGCCTCGTTAATAGGATGGTATGGTACATCAAAGTACTCATAATCCCTACTTCCTACTTCACCTGCGGGATAGAAGGTTTTTCCCAAGACTGGTACTGCTTCTCTTGAGCCTGGAACTTTCCCCTAAGCCTTTGAGTTTTGTAGGCTTCACATGTGGGGAACAGGGAGCCTTAACACGTCGCTGCTGGGAGAGAATATTAACTCCTCGGAAGGCTCGACCCTTTTCAACGTTCCAGAGTTGTTTCCCCAACTTCTCAGGTATCTGTACTATTTCTAAAGGCTAAAATTTTCCGAGGCTTTAAAACCACAAGAAGTAATATTCTTAGCTAAGGTATCTTTTAATTCTTACTCTCGGGGGGTGTTCGGCTGGAGTTTCCCGGTCGGTGTAGTGTCTTTTTTTCGCAGAGTCTCCGTTTGTCTCAGCGATTTCCCGAGGTGCTGCTCGGTCATGACGTTAAAATTTGCGCCATCATTTCCTTCGTTTTTCGCCCGCCCCGAAGTCGCCACGGCGTCGCCTTTTTCCCTTTTCCGTATTTTTTCGCGATCGCCAAGTCGATCCGCGACTGCTGGTGATTCTCGTTTTTTTGCTTCGAAGGTTCTGCACTATTCCTGCCCTGCAATTTTTGCATGTGCCTTCTTTATTTTCCAACACGCCAAGATTCGATGTCCGTCTGCGCCGCAAAATTCGCATGTTTCGGATTTTGGCGGCCGCTGCTTCGCGTCAACCTTGTTGATATCTATTGGGTCGGCGATCGTGGGGAGTGCCGATCGCTCCGCATCGTGTTCGACGTGTTGCATTGTATTTCTTGTTGACTCTTGGTCAACGCATCGAACCTTTCTGTTGTGCAGACCATGTCGCGGTAGTTACTATACTTCGCTGAGATCACATGTTGGCGGACTTAGCTTTTTAGATTTGTAGTGCACGCCTGGATTTTTTCGCCTTCGGTCAAGTCGTCCATGCGGTTGAATAAAACTTTCCATCTGATGCTTGTACTGTGCTACACTACCGAATTGTGGGTGACAGTAAATTTGCTGCCGCGCTATGTAGGACGAATTTATCGGTTCGAAACGTTTGATGAGGGCTGCCCGAAACTGCGCCTACGAACCTTCGCCTCAGATTTCAAGCACAAGAAATGAACGTTTTCGTGCAAGCGTGACCTTCCTTATGGCCACCTTTGCCCCAACCCCCGCCACACTAGCAAACTCTGCAAGCCCTGCATGAAAAGGTGCCACGTTGCCTACCAATACAGCTTCTGTCCCCAATCCTACCACAGAACCTGCGCCGCCTGCGTCGAGCCTTGCAGGTGGAGTTGCATGAACCTGGGTCGGTGCTCCCTACCCTGCGGTGCCCCTTGCAACCGCGAGCAGTGGTGTGAGAAAAGGCTCTCATGCGGCCACCAATGCTTGTCCCTTTCATGGCGAAAGGTGCCCTTCTCATGCGTTCTCCACAGTTGAGGGTGTGGGTCCAAGGAGAAGAGAGGGATAAAAGTGGATCTCATCACATGGGAGATGCTGGGGAGATTGATCTGGACGAAAACCCTGTGCTCGTGCTGCCCTTCCAGCATGCTTTCACTGTGGAGTCCCCAGACGGCTACCTCGGGCTCAGCCAGATCTGCCAGGAGTCAAAAGGTGGTTCTAGTGGCTGTAGTGCGATTGGAGGTGGTGCGAAAGCATCTGCAGGCAAGTAGGTAGTGTCAGAATCTAGAATAGAACGAGAATGGATGAACTAGCAGGAAGGTGGGTACAAGTATGAAACCCTAAGTTCGTGTACCCTCTAAGGCTAAACCCACAATAGCCTACACAATATAAACATACAATGTTTGACACACCCCCATAGGCAAAGTGGGTGACAACCAGAGGGTCACAAGACCAGTCAAAGCAAAGCAAAGCAAAACAGGCTCAGGGTGGATCTCAAGGATACCACACAAATTCCGAGCACAAGCAAGCGGTCACAAGACCAGTTCACATGCAGTTTGATAATATAGCAAGAGATACAGTGATCGCAACCTAGCAAGTGTAAGCATGCAGGTATATATATAGAGATCACAGTACAAACAGAGTCAAGAAGTAAGCAAGTGAGGTCCAGCAGGCACAAGGCCTAGAAGAGTACAGAAGCGCTGATGGTCACAAGGCTGAAGCGCCTTGGTGAACACATCAGCAGTGTTGGCCTCAGAGGCCACGTAACGCAGACAAAGCTGACCGCGCTGCTGCAGCTCTCGAGCAAGGAAGTATCGCAGGGCGATGTGCTTCGTTCTGTGCTCCAGTCTGTGCTCCTCACACAAGGCAATGGCAGCCTTGTTGTCGACGTACAGCACTGGAGGAGAACGAGGCCGCTCTCCCAAGTCGGTCAGCAGGTAGGTCAGCCAGCGTAGCTCCTGGGCCGCCATGGCTGTGGCGTAGATCTCAGCCTCACAACTGGAGCTGAGAACAGAAGAAGAGCGTGTGGAACGCCAAGAAACTGAGCCGGAGCCAAGGCAGAAGGTGTAACCCTGAGACGACCGCTGAGTAGCCTGGTCGTCCGCCCAAGAAGCGTCTGAGTGACCAGTGAGTACAACTCGGTCTCGCCCTCCAAGCACTAGCCCCATGCCCGACGTACTGCACAAGTAGCGCAACACCCTCTTAGCAGCATCCATGTGCTCATTCCTGTGACGGCCAGGAGCGACATAGCGTGCAAGGATGCTAAGAGGGTATGCAAGGTCAGGTCGAGTGCAGGTCATCAGGTACATGAGGCAGCCCACAAGCTCTGGATACGGGCCACTCGGCTCTACGGACTCATCCGAAGGCAGAGCTGAGAGCGAGTGACCTGTAGGCAGAGGAGTGGACTGTGGCGAGGAGTACGTGAAGCGGAAGCGCTGAAGGATCTTCTGCACCATGTGTGACTGAGTCAAGGTAATGGTGCGCCGTGCTCTGTCCCGGGTGATCCGCAAGCCAAGATAGCTTGTCAGTTCACCCAGGTCTGTGCACGTGTGTCTCTTCTGCAGCTCCGACTTCACGTGGGCGAGTGCCGCAGTGTCAGCAGTGGCAAAGACCAAGTCGTCGACGTACACGAGGATGTAGAACGGCGGCAGCGAGGTGTCGGTGCGTAGAAACAGCGACGGGTCAGCAGTAGAAGGAGCGAACCCAAGAGCCGCAAGTGTAGTCCTCAATGTGTCGTGCCACTCACGCGGAGCCTGGCGGAGACCGTAGACTGGTCGCTGGAGCCTCCACTGGGTGCCAGGAGGAACCGACCCAGTGAAGCCAGGAGGGCGGCGCAGCCAGATCTCCTCGTGCAGGCTGCCCTGCAAGAAAGCTGTGCTGAAGTCAAGTGAGTGAAGCTCGTAGTCGCGCTGAGCGGCTATGTGCAGCAGCACCCGAAGAGTAGTCATCTTCGGGGTGGGGGAGAAGGTCTGGAAGAAGTCTACTCCCTCTCGCTGACTGAAGCCTCGAGCAACGTAGCGCGCCTTGAAGACAGGAGGAGAACCCGGCGGCCGCTTCACCCTGAAAATCCACATGCCACTGACGATGTTCGCCCCAGGTGGGGGAACCTCATCGATGTAGGTGCCTGTGGACTTCCAGGAAGCCATCTCTGCGTCCATAGCTGTCTGCCACTGAGAGGAGTAGGGACCCTCTATCACCTCTGCGTAAGAGCGCGGGGTCGGGATGTCTGGTGCATCCGGGTCTCCCTCAGGGGCAACTAGCATGGACACGAGATGGGGCAAAGCAGCAGCAAAGCACTGGAACTCCTCCTGTCTGTCCTCAAGGACGTCCGTGCCAAGAGCACACTCACCCCCGACGGACGGAGGACAGACAGACTCAGACTCAGCAACAAGGCTAGCGGCGTAGTCTAGACGACACCGGGCAGCAAATTCAACCAACTCAGCGACCAGAGCAGACGCAGCAGAGGACTCAAAGGTAGGGTCAGTGACAACAGTGGCGAGGAGACGCGTGACAGTGGGACTGGCAGCACGATGGGAGTCAGACTCCGGGTCAGGAAGAGTAGGTAGAGAGGACGCAGGAGGAGATGGCAGAGGGACACGCTGAGGAGCAGTGGAGGGACGCAGGGTCATGTAGTGAGTGCCAGGGACAGGAGGAGGACGCTCACGTGGGACACGACGACCAGTGCGAGCAGTACGAACAGGCGACGCAGGACGAGACTCAGGCTCACGACGCTCCGTAAGACCTCCTGTGGGACCAGTGTAAGGAGAGGGACCAGGGAGAGGCGAGGCAGGCGGTAACTGGGACTGCGACTGGACAGGCGGAGGACACTCTAAGGAGGGAGCACGACAAGGAGGAGGAGCCTGACCAAGAACCTGCTGAAGGAGTGGTACGAAGTACGGTCGCGGCCGCGCAGCGTCTCGTGAACCACCAGAGACACCAGCGCCAGGGTCCTCAGCACCAGCAGTAGCTCCACCGCCCGGGTCCTCAGCACCAGCAGCAGCTCCACTGCCCGGGTCCTCAGCACCAGCAGCAGCTCCACCACTCGGGTCCTCAGCGCCAGCAGCAGCTCCACCGCTCGGGTCCTCAGCACCAGCAGCAGCTCCACCGCTCGGGTCCTCAGCACCAGCAGTAGCTCCACCGGCCGGGTCCTCCGCACCAGCAGTAGCTTCACCGCCCGGGTCCTCAGCACCAGCAGCAGCTCCAACTCCAGGGTCCGCAGCACCAGGAGCGCCACTCCGAAGGCTGCAGCGCCGTGTGTACCACTCTCGGATCTGCTGAAGGGAGGGGAGCTCCCGGGTAGGAGGGGAAGCACTGGTACCCGCTCCAGCAGCACCTCTCCGGAGGCCGCAGTACTGTAGGTACCTCTCCTGCAGCTGCTGCGAGGAGAGGGCTCCTCCAGGTGTGGCACTCGCAGGCTCAGCACCCCCAGGCTCAGCACCCCCAGGCTCCGCACCTCCAAGGTCTGCACCCCCAGGCTCCGCACCCCCAGGCTCAGTACCCCCAGGCTCAGCACCCCCAGACTCAGCACCGCCAGGCTCCTCACTCGCAGGCGCAGCACCCCTAGCAGGACGAGAGTCGACAGCGACCTCGACAGGCTCAACCGGGTCTACCTGGGACACACCTGAGGGAGCGGCACCCTGAGGGGGGAGGGGGTCTACCACAGCAGCACCTGGCGCGAGGAAGAGAGGCGGGGGAGGGAGCGGGGCAGTGCGGTAGGGGAAGAGGCGGTAGTAGGGGACGGACTCGTCAAAAGTGACGTCCTGAGAGGGCAGAACCCGGCGCGAGGTGACGTGGTAAAACTACCAACCAGGGGCGTCCGGGACAAAGCCAAGGAAGACACAAGGAACAGCGCGACGGGAGAGCTTGTCCGCGGACGTGTCGCGAACAAAAGCTCGGGATCCCCAGACCCGGAAACGCGACGCATCGCCAACCTCTCCCGTCCAACGCAGTGTCGGGGAAGTCTCCGGCAAGGAGACACGGGGCCAGAGGTTGAGCTGATGTGCAGCGTATCGGACCGCAAACGGCCACAGAAAGTGGGGAGCAGCCGCATGGATCAGGGAGGTACGAGCGACCTCCATGACCAAGCCAATGCGGCGCTCAGCAACCCCATTCTGCTGTGGAGAGGCCGGAAGCGTGAACGACTTCTCAATGTCGTGCTCGGCACAGTAGGCTGCCAGAAGGTCGCAGTGCAGCCATCTAACGATGGCAGTCTGTCTTCTCTCAAAGGATGCCCGGACTGCCGCCATCCAATCACAGGGCTTCGCCGGTACGGCAAAAAGGTGAAGATGAATCAGAGCACAAGTTCGCCCTCAGCTGCATGGCAGACGAGTGCACCTCCAGTAGAAGCTCTCCACGCCGAGCTGAGCACTCTCTGCGTGTGTGGAAACTCCATCCTCCAGGCAGTTAGAGGAGCCGACTAAGGACGCGACCTTCCTGGTGGTGGAGGCAGGCAAAGTGCGAGGCACTGCTTTGGGTCCACCCATCCAGAAGTACTACCAGGCGTTTGTAGCTGCATGCAGAGAAAGCATATGCGTTTGGGATCAGCAAAGTTGCCTGCAGATTTGTCGGCAGTTATGCCTGTGTCAGCATGGGAGGAGGAGTGCCAGGTGCTGTACTTCCCGCAGCCAGACCCCCAGTCGCGCTGTGAGGCACTCGTGCTGCTAGGGAAAGCCTACCAGCTGCTCATGTCTACCAACTTCCTCCACCTGCGCTGCCTTTTGAGGGAATTCCGTGATCTGGCTGGGCAAAGTGACAAGAACAGCACCGTCAGAGCAACCTCTTTGGCCCAGCAGGTGGGGAACTGCAGGGAGGCTGTGCATGAGGCGCTGAGGGTTGTGGAGAGGCATGTGGGGGAGGCAGTGGAGTGGGCTGAGGCGAAAGGAGCCTGTGCTGGAGGCGAGGGGCAGGCTGGAGATGATGGATGTGCTCCTTGTGCTCGTGGAAGGCATGATGGTGGAACGCCTCCTCGCAACTTCCCAGACTTGCCTGGTAAGTTCCCCCCTCTCTCCTGTTCCCCACCCCCTCCCTTCCCCCCTCTCTCCCCTCTCGCTCCTCCCCCCTCCCTCCCTCCCTCCCCCCGTCCCTCCCCCCCTCGTTTCCCTTCTCTCTCTCTCTCTCTCTCTCTCTCTCTCTCTCTCTCTCTCTCTCTCTCTCTCTCTCTCTCTCTCTCTCTCTCTCTCTTTTGGCTTAATCATACATGGTGGTTCTCATGTGCATTGTGATGGCAGGATGCGTCAACGCAGCAGCAGGTGGAGTACCTCGAGAGGACCAAGACCCAGTGCCACATCGTGGCCTCCTCCCACCAGCCAGCCTCAGACACAGAGAACGACGACGTTGCTCGCAGGATGCGTGTTTTCATATAAGGCGCTCAGAGAATGCGTGTTTTCAGATATTGCGCACATAGAATGCTGGAGAAGGACTTGTGTAAACTGGAAGCATCGATCGCGACAACCCGCGATACTGGTACTTTGCCGTGACCACGAGAAGGCTGATGTCTTTAAGGCCATAGGTTTGGGAGGGAATCGCTGGTACCAGTGCTGCAACGAGCACGTGTATGTGATTGGAGTGTGTGGTGGGGCCATGCAGGAGTCACGCTGACCTGAGTGTGGAGAGGTGGTGGGTGAGACGCACCATATGTTACAGAAGGTAACACTAGAGCCCCTGGCTTTTTTAAGTGGGATTGAGATATGGGCTTGGGGAAACTACTAGAATAGATTTGATAAACTATGGACACGTGCATGTGATTGGGGAGAAATGGAATGAAGGAGTCGCCCTTGTTAGAGACTAAGGACGGAGTCTTAAACGTTTAGGGGCCGAAATATCTCAAAATCGTTGGACCTAATCTCTGGACAGAAATGTCGACTTCACAAGAAACGCCGTCGACGAAAAGTTAACAGTTGGAATTCTTTCAAACTCGAGTATGTTCTAGCCCTTGACCGTGGCTATCATTTCCAATTTGAATCGTATCAAAAGATGAAGTATATCTTGAGTTATGATTTTCGGCGCACTAGTGGGTATGCTGCCACAGAAACTTAAATCAACCACAATGGTTCTCACAAGTTCCACAAAGAAGATTCGAGTAGCTACAAACCAGGTAGGAGGGAAGAGGAGGACGAGAGGGAAGGTCCCCAAGGAGTCCCCAACCAAGGAAACCCCATACCACACAATTCCCCTCTCTATAGGCACCCCAACTTTGACATTTTTCACTTTCCCAACCCATGCCATCCACCTCACCCAACTTGGCCACACTTGCCAACCTGGTTTGGCTTCTCCCAACCACTTGGAAACATCTACAATAATGGGGACGAATTTCCCAACCCCAAAAGTCTGTACCCCAATATAAAGTCAACCCGCAAATTTCCCAAAGTCTCCGCATCACAATCAAAACTTCGAACGATCATAACTTTCTCGTTCTTGCTCCAATCGCGACGGTTCTTGGTTCGTCGGAAAGCTCTTGAACAGAGCAGTCACTTCAAACATCTGCTCAGGCCAAATAACATTCACAAATTCTTGCACACGTTCACACCACGCATGCAACGCACGAGCACATGATGAGAGGCAGACAGACGTGAATGCATATGATTGCATCACACAACAGCCCTGCCCTAAGTGGAGAGCTTGTGGGTGAAAGAAGGTGTTGCCTAGAACCAATCCATCACCATACTCAGTCAATGCTATTAGTGGTGTTTACCTAGCTATCAGAATCGAATGTGTTGCATCGACAATGTTGGTTGGGGTACATAAGCCTAACCCTAACAACTTTACCCCATATGGCATGCCTCACTATAGGCTACAATACTAGACACACCCCCATAGCCTAAGTAAGGGGTGTCTAGCAAAACCAACACAGTACGGTCACAAGACCAGTCACAAGAAACAAAGCTCATGGTGGATCACAACGTCACAACACAGTCTGAGCACAAGCAAAAGGGGCCACAAGGCCTGTCCAAGAGTTCACAGAGGTATATCTAAAACGTACAAGCAAAGCAAGCAGAAAACTCAAGTCTACGCAAGACGAGAACCTGTGTCAACAAGACCTAACTGCACACAACACCTCTGGTGCTCATTAGGCGGAAGCGCCTTGGTGAAAATGTCTGGAGTGTTGGCCTCGGACTCCACAAACTCGAAGCGAGCTTGTCCACGTCTCTGCAACTCTCGCAGAAGAAAATATCCTGACGTTAATGTGCTTCACTCTGCTCTCAAGTCGCGGCTCTCAACAGAGGAGAATCGACGCCTTGTTGTTAGTGAACAAGGTCGGTGCAGAGCTCGGCCGCACACCAAGGTCGGTAAGCAAGGTCAACCAGCGCAGCTCCTGTGCCACCATGGCATCAGCGTAGATCTCAGTCTCAGCAGTAGAGGTTGAGACCGAGGAGGAACGCGTGGACCTCCGCGAAAGAGCTCCAGAACCCAGGCTGAAGCAGTGTCCCTGAGTAGACCTATGAGTCTCAGCGTCGTCAGCGTAAGAAGAGTCATAGTGACCAGCAAGTACGACAGACTGCTGCCCTCCAAGAACCAGCTCCACGCTTGATGTCGTCTCTAGGTACTTCGCCACTTTCACAGTTGCTGTACTGTGAACAGGACAGTGTCTCCCTGGCGCAACAAAGCGAGCAAGGATGCTGAGAGGGAAGGCAAGGTCCGGGCGAGTACAAGTCATTAGGTACATGAGGCAGTCCACCAGCTCTGCGTAAGGACCACAGGCTCAAACGGCTCGTCAGGAAAGGGTCCAGTGAGTCTGTGGTCAACAGCAAGAGGTGTGCGCTGTACTGTGGAGTGCTGAAGCTCCAACCGCTGAAGGACCTGTTGCACCATGTGTAACTGTGAGAGTGTAATGGTGCGAGCGGCTCTGTCCCTGGTGATCTGCAAGCCAAGGTAGTGGCGCAACTCACCAATGTCAGTGCACGTGTGTCTCTTCTGCAGTTCGGACTTCACATCTGCCAAAGCAACCCTGTCAGTAGTGGCGAAAACTAGGTCGTCGACGTAGACTAGCACAAAGATCGGTGTGGAGCCACGACGGACGAACAGCGACGGGTCGGCAGAAGACCGCTGGAAACCGAGGTTAGACAGGGTAGAACGAAGGGTGTCGTGCCATTCACGATGAGCCTGACGGAGACCGTAGACCGGTCGCCTCAGCCTCCACTGGGTCCCAGGAGGGAAAGTGCCAGTGAAGGTAGAGGGACGATGTAACCAGACCTCCTCGTGTAGGCTACCCTGAAGGAAGGGAGTGGAGAAGTCGAGAGAGTGTAACTCGTAGTCTCTCTCTGCTGCTACGTGCAGTAATATCCGAAGAGTAGTCATCTTCCGGGTAGGCGCGAAGGTCTGAAAGAAGTCAACTCCCTCGTGCTGACTGAAACCTCTGACCTCGTAGCGAGCCTTGAAGACCGGAGGAGATCCCGGTGGCTGCTTCACCTTGAAGATCCATATGCCATCGACTACGTTTGCCCCAGGGGGGGGAACCTAATCGATGTAGGTGCCTGTGGATCTGTAGGAGGCCATCTCTGCGTCCATGGCAGCTCTCCACTAAGAGGCCCAAGGCCCTGACACTGCCTCAGCGTAAGTGCGAGGAGTCGGTATGTCAAGGGCGCCGGGGTCTCCCTCAGGGGCGAGCAGCATGGCACAGAGATGTGGGAAAGAGGCTGCCAGGAACTCTAGCTCAAACTGTCTGTCCTCTAGGGTGTCACAGCCAAGGGCAGACTCACCCCCGACGGCCATAGGACTGGTAGGAGGAGCAACCACAAGACTAGTGGCGTAGTCAAGGCAGCGTGTAGAGGCAAACTCAGTGACTGCATCATTAAGAGCGGAGACATAGGACAGAGAACACGAGGGTCTGTAACAAGAGAGGTGAGAACACGAGAGAGAAAAGGACGGTACGTGCGGTAGTAGTCAGTGAGAGAAGTAGAGAGGGAAGCAGTGAGGGCCGACTCAGGAGGAGAAGGAAGGACAGAAGGAGACGAACAAGGCGGACTAGAAAGAAACAAGGCAGTACGAAGGTCAGTGACAAGAACAGGGGACGAGGGATGAGCACGAGGAGAGCGAGGAGTCCAACTGTGAGAAAGAGGAGGGGACAACAGAGGCAGAGAACGGGGGAAAACAGCTGGCGGGGGTCAGGAGGAGGAAGCGGTGGCTGCTGCTGCTCTTGCTGCGGCTGCGACTAGTGCACCTCCAGCTGCTGCTATTGCTGCTGCTGCTGCTGCTGCCGCCGCTGCTGCTGCTGCTGCTGCTGCTGCTGCTGATGCTTTTGCTGCAGCTACTGTTGTTGCTGCTGCTGCTGCTGCGGCTGCTCCTTTGGCTGCGAATGCTTCTCTTCCTGCTGCTCCTGCTACTCCTCCAGCTGCCGTAGCTCCAGCAGCTGCCGCTCCAACTCTAGGCTCTCTCTCTCCAACTCCAGCTGCTCCTCACGTGCACGTTGAAGACGGGCCTAGTGCCGGGTTGGGTAGGGGTGCGGGCGCGGAGTAGTGTCCGGGGCAGGGGCAGCCCCATGACTACCCTCCAAGGCACTAGCCGCACCACCCCCAGAGCCAGCACGGTCAGTCCCAGGCTCTCCAGGTCTAGCAGAGGGCGCACCTCCAGTCGTAGCACCCCCATGGACAGGCTCCTACAGGCACGGGCTCAGCTCCAACTCCAGCACCCCCAAAACTAGGACCTCGGACAGGTACGCTCTCTGCTCCAACTTCAACTCCGCTAGAGCTAGCACCGCCAAGGTCCTTGTCATGAACACCGTCCCCCAAAGGGTCTGCAGTAGGCTATGAGGAGGACTGCGGGAAGGGAGGCTATACCAGAGGGGCTACCGAGGGGGGAGGGGTAGCGTGGGACACACCTAACGGGGCTGGACCAGGGGGGGGGGGCTGTACTGTGGGAGCAGGAGGGGGAGCGTAGGTGAGGAAGAGAGGGGGAGGAGGAATGGGAGACCTCGACAGGGGTACCTAACGTAGTAGGGGACGGACTCGTTGAAATGGAGTGCACGGGAGTCAAAGAACAGGTGAAGGGGAGGGTGGTAACTGGTGAAGTCATAGGAGTCCTCTACGAAACCAAGGAAGACACAGGGAACAGCGCGAGGTGAGATCTTGTCCACGAAGGTATCGCGAACAAGTGCCAAGCAACCCCAGACACGAAAACGCGACGCAGCACCAAGGGACTCGTTCCAAAGACTGGTCGGTGAAACCTCTGGCCTAGAGACACGTGGCGCGGCAGCCTGGTGAGATGCAGGCACCTGACGAAGGGCAGTGACAGGGGCCGGGGGCAGTAGCTGCTGCTGCTACTGCTGCTGCTGCTGCTGCTGCTGCTGCGGCTGCTGCTACTACTGCCCTCGGGGGCCAGTGTGCACTGTGTGGATACAAGAGCCCGGCTCAGCGGTAAAGGTGGCCAGAGGCGTGTAGGTGTCACCATCTACACAAACCGCAGTCTCCCCAGAAGGCTCAATCCAAACACCCACGTGATTACTCACGAGCGGCCTCACACCCATCAAGTTCCTGGAGAACGAGGGGACGTGAGAGCTCGTCAGGAAACCCGACGGAACAGCTGGGCACGGAAGCGTAGTAGTGTAGCAAGTAGTGACTGGTTCCGAAGTGGGATCAGCCAGTGCTACAGAGACCGGCGCAGAAAGCGGAGTAAGCGTCATGTGGTCACGGAAGAAGCAGTGCGAAGCTCCGGAGTCAAGAGTGAAAGACAGCGAAGTGTCCTCCGGAGCAGCTACTGGACTAGTGTCTACACAAGTACCTACACTAGCAATAGGCACCTTAGCAACACTAGCACCTAAGCTAATAACACGTGAATAAATAGAGTCAAATGCACTAGAGTCAACAACAGCATACATAGCATGAGGAGTTCCTAAAAAATCAAGCATGTTAGAAGCAGACATGCCCCATAGAGCGGGGCCGTACTGCTGAACAAGGGGAAGCCAGTCAAGGGCGGGGCCGTCGACGCCGTAGGCCGCACGAAGTATGTCAGTGACCCGGTGGGCGGCGGCGGTCACAGCGGTAGCCGCTGTAAGGACCTGTCTGGATGAAGTAGAGGCAGGTTGGGCGGACAGAACCACGCGACAGCCGATGCTGTCCTGACCCCTTCCTCGGTACCTGCTGCTGCCCCTCCTGCTGCTGTGGCTGCTGCGAGAGGAGTGGCTGCTGCTGCTGCTGTCGCTGAGCCTGGTACCAAGCTGCCACTCCACCACCTGCAGCTGGCAGTCCAGCAGGTGCCAGACTAACTCAAGCGGCACCTCCACCAGCTGCAGCAGGTGTGGCACTAGCCGCTGCACGAGGCACTCCACCAACTCCCGGACTCCCGCCACCGCCGCTCGCAACGCCACCTCCGTCGCCTCCGCCGATGCTCACTCCCTGGCTGTCACCTCCTCCGCCCCTCCTGTCGCTCCTACCCCTAGACCGCATAGACGTCGTAATAGCAGCCGCGGTCACGTCAGTAGTGGCAGTAGTGAGAGAGGCTGTAAAGGTAGGAAGCTGAGGAACAGTGCACCCGTGAAACAGTGGAGGGGGCACAGCGCCAGAGGCGGAGGCTACCGAGCGGAAATTGCTCTCGACGTCGTTGAGGGCAGACTCAAGGACCTCAATAGTGAGCTCGCTAGGGTGCTTCAGAAGAAGCGCGTCAGGGAGACTAGTGGCAATGAAATAGAAAAGTAATCGCCATGGGGGGAGGGAGCAGAGTAAGCTGTTCGTCAGTGCAAGCAGTGCAGTAGCTAGAGTCGAGCAAGCGCATGTGAGCGATTAAGTCAGAAGTGCGCTCAAACGAGGCGAGGTCAGGAAACAGGAAAGAGAGGAATAGGCGACCAAGAGAGACAGTGGTGGGAGTAGCGTAGCGGGCCTTGATTGCAGTCAAGAACTCACGAGCCGTGCGAAACTAAATGAAGTGGGTCTCCTCAGACTCAGGGAGGAGACTGCCGAGGGCGATGTAGGCCGCAGCGTCACGTGCATTCCACGCTGTGAGGTCAGCACACTTGCGTACAGAACGGTCTCTGTCAGCGTTGGTGGGGTCAGTGCCTAAGGGAGCAGGATCGGGGGGGCGCACGGAGGTCACCAAAAGCGTGCGCCCACAAAGACTCGTTCCCCTGAACTTGACTCTCTAGGAGGCGGCGCGCACGCAGGAGCCAGACCGAGTACTCAAGCGGCCTACCAACGGCGTCAAAGCGGAGGACCCTAGGGGTCGCCATAGTGGAGGCGAGAAGGTGGGAACTGATGCTGCCGAAACCCTAAACACTGAAGGCGCCTGAGGAGGGCGTGACAGGTAGTGTGAGAGGCTCAGGGCACTACGGGACGTTAGGGCAGGGCGCGACACAGCAGGATAGGCAGCGCGAGGCGACGGGTGCGGATCCGCTGGACGGGACGGATGGGATGGCGCGGCGCGGCAGGACAGGATGGCGCGACGCGGCGGGACGGGCTGGGTGCAGCGCGGCGGGGCAGGCTGGCGTGGCGCGGAAGGACGGGCTGGCGCAGCGCTTGCGGGACGGGCTGGCGCGGCGCTTGCGAGACGGGCTGGGCGAGCGCGGCGGGACGCGCTGGCGCAGCGCTGCGGGACGGGTTGGCGCGGCGCTAGCGACACAACGGACTGGGCGCACACGGAGCGACGGGACCGACGGGTCGAGTGCGACACGGCGGACGCGACGGGTAGAACGGGGAAGTTGGGGGGGGGGGAGGGAAGGGGGGGGGGGGGGGGGGGGACGCGGCGGACGGACGCGATGCGATGGACGGGACGGGCAGGGGGGAGCGCGACGCGACAGGAAAGGCGGGCGCGACGCGACCGGCAGGCGCAGCGAGCACTACGGGACGATACAGACGAGCACGACAGGTGCTTCTGAAGTATCAAGCACAACAACGTAAGCAAGACAAACTACAGCGAAGCAACATTCGCTGTAAGCGAGTCAACCAAAGCAGTTGACACAAAGCAACAGCAAGAGGTTGAGCGAAAGTCAAAGGTCGGCGACCTTTGACTCGCCGAAAGCAGCGCGGCAGCAAGGACACATAACTGACTCGTTATTGAGCAGTTACCCGAGTCGTCGGTGCAACGAACCGCAACAGCAGTTAGTGAAACCTTTCATATTCCATTGTAATCATATAAAAGCCTTGTATTACTTTACTATAATCAACTTATCTTGTCCTCATACACCAGCACAAGGTGGTTCAAATCAGTTCACTAGAACGCTTTCGCTAATCACATCATTATCCTAAGTCTTAGTCTTGAAAACGATCCTAAGGGCTTTCTCAGCCCAACATGGTATGAGAGCTAGCAAGGCAAGATTCGACTCCTTTCAACTTCCTGCAACAACAAAAGGCATGGCAACGCAGAAAGAGAAGCTCAACCATTGGATCTCCTGGTACTACTCCTACTCTACCTCCAGCCTCTGGAGTAGAGACAGAAGGAGGCTCAATTCAAAGACCAGCTGCTGAATCCACTAAAGCACCCGCTAATCAGGCACCCGGCTTCGACCCGAGCATGATCGAGATATTCTTCTCCTTCATGTCGTTCTACGAGCAACAGCAACAAACGGCACCTGCACAGTCAAAGAACAGCGACAACAACAACGGCACTACTCCCATGAGTCTCGTGTTGTTCAGGATCCGTCACTTCGAGAACTTACGACAAACTCATTACTCAACTGAACACAAATCCGCTCGGTAGATTGTGCGCCTTGAGATTAGCTACCATCTCCAATTTGAATCACTTAAAATATGGTCTAGAGAGTGAGAACCATTCGAAAACGTCCAGCAACTGCATGACTAGAGTGGTAGAGGAAGTACAAGCATTAAGGGATAGAAAGTTGGAGTTGGGGACTCCAAGAGAACCATGAGAGGGAAGGGATTCTCCAAGAGCTAGGCAAGGATGGTAAGAACCTTCCTAGCAGTAAGGATGCAACCCTCATCATGAGGTCCTTGAGGTGTCACATGCAAAATCCAATCTAGTTGGATTTTGCCTAGGTGTTGCAACATTTGCAACCCATGCTAGAAACTTCTAGCCGCCCCAATCCAAAAGTCGAAGTTGCCTTCCTAATCACCCAACAAAAGATCCCTTTATAGTCATGTCCCAAAAATCGCCCAAAGTAGATAATATCTCCAAAAGAGATAGAATTCCCAAAACTTGGAAATCTTGTAACTTGGGCGATCTTGGTCGGAATAAGGCGATCTTGGTATCGTTGGAAAGCTCTGGATTTCTCCTGCACAATAAAGCATGTAGACTTGGAGAAAAACAGACAGATGGTAAAATCCAACAGCCATGCGTAATGACATATGCTCATGCAAATTATGCAAGCACAAATGGCATGAGCACTCGGCAGGACGTTAGGATGACATGCACTCAGAATGACGTGCATCCAACAAACTCCCCCTCAGACTAACGGACTGCATGCACACACACTCACAAGCATGCACACAATCATGCATACAAACACGCATACACTCATGACACCACTGCTCACACTAGTGCTATGACATACCACACATCTTTGCACACTTCCAATGGGAGCTCTCGGGAAGTCTCTTGGTGAGGAAATCTGCCGCCTGCTTGTTAGCCTTCACATGGTGAAGCTCAACAACTCTCTCCTTCACCATCTGCCTCACCCAGTGCCACTTAATCTTCATGTGCTTGTTCAGCCCATTCAGGATTGGATTACTGGCCATGCCAATAGCAGCCTCGCTGTCAGAGAAAAGTGGTGTAGGTCCCTGCTGTTCAGCTCCCATGTCCTCCAACAGCTTCCTCAGGAGCACGATCTCCTTGATGGCATGGTACATCGCCATGTACTCTGCCTCTCCGGAAAATAGAGCAATCTCACTCTGCTTCTTGGACCTCCAGCTCACTGGTCCACCTCCGACCATGCACACAAAGCCGCCAAGTGATGACTTATCCTCCTCCTCTGAGGCCCATGTGGCGTCGGTGAAGCACGACAGCTTCAAGGTTCTAGGCGCGATCCCATCTGCTCCAATCTGTTTCAGCTGGCCGCCAGCTGAAAACTGGACACCAGCAGATGCCGTTGATCCGAGGTAGCGCACCAAGTGCTTTGCCACCTCCAACTGCTCCTCAGTGGGCCGCTGCACAACTCTGGCCTGCTGCCCCACTCCGAATGAAGCATCAGGTCGTGTATGTACAGCAGCATACATCACACTCCCAATGAGTGACTGGTACTCATTCTGCAGCTCATCCTCAAGTACATCATCCTTCTCAGCTGCCTTCTTCAATTTGAAGCCCGTAGGGAACGGTGTCGTCACAGTGCGACCCCCAGTCACACCATAACGCTCCATGACACCAGAAATGTAATGTGACTGATGCACCTTCAGCCAACTCCTCTCAATATCCCTCTCAATCTGCAGCCCCAAGTAGTAGTGGACATCCCCTAGCATCTTGCACTTGAAGTTGTCCACCAGCAGCTTCTGTGTCCTCTCAATCTGCTCCATGGAAGGTGAGAACAGCAGTATGTCGTCGACATACACCAGCAACAAGAGCAGCTGCTCCCCCTCTCCAAGCAGAAACAAGCTGTGATCCACCTGGGACGTCTTGAAGCCTCCACCCTGCAGCACCTCCTCCAGCTTCTCGTACCAGCACCTGGGCACTTGCTAAAGGCCATAGATAGCCTTCTTGAGCTTACACACCTAGCTACTCCCATCCTCATAGCCGTCGGGCTGCGCCATGTAGATATCCTCCAGCAGCACTCCATTGAGGAACGCAGTGGTGATATCCATCTGCTTCACGTGCCATCCCTTCACAGCAGCGCCAGCCAGCAAAGTCCTTAGTGTCACTGGCTTAGCAACGGGAGCAAAGATCTCCCCGAAGTCAACCTTCTCTTTCTGCTGGAACCCCTTGGCGACCAAGCGGCTCTTGAACCGCTCCAAAGCACCATCAGCTCCACTCTTCACCTTGAAGACCCACTTGCTGCTGATCGGCCGTCGCCCCTCGTGTAACTCAACAACCTCCCAAGTCCCATTCTCAATGAGACTGTTGAACTCCGCATCCATGGCACCCTTCCACTCCTCCTTCTGTGGTCCACTCAGTGCCTCTTCCACTGTGGCTGGTTCTCCAGGCAAGGGTGTGAAGAAACAGAAAGCCATCTCCTCATCCTCTCCCTCATCCGCCTGAACCGCCATGGCACGTTGCTTGTGTCCTCCCAAACGGCTATACTTCAGCCTTGAAGGTGGCGCTGTCACTCTCTTCTTGCGGGTTGCAGTCTGCTGCCCATGTAGTGAAGCTCCTTTCTGCACACTCCTCTTGATGACCTTGGCGGTTTCAGCAGGCTCGGGCTGAGATGGTGAGTCCACACGTGCCGACTCATCCTCCAACCCCTCCTCCGCAGCAGGACCAGAAACTTGCTGCTCACCACCGCCACTGTGGTCACTGGTCAGCTCTAACCCGTGGAGATCATCAAGGTGCAGCTGAACCTCCTCCACTGCAGACCGCTCAATCTCTTGCAGACGCAAGCCAATTTGCACCTGCTGCTGCTGATGCTGCTGCTGCTGCTGCTGCTGCTAGTCCTTGTACATGACGTCCTCCACAAACTTGACGTCACGGCTGACCAGCGTCCTCTTGCTTTTGGGGTCCCACATCAGCCACCCCTTTGAGTCAGGAGCCATCCCAAGATGGACAGCCCACACAGCAGCAACTTCTAGCTTGTGCCTCTGCTCCTTAGGCACCATCACAAGCCCCATGCAGCCCCACATCCACAGCATGTCAATGGATGGCTTCTTCCCAAGCCAACGCTCGTACGGCACCCAGTGCTTTTCGCCAACGTGTGTCAAGACCCTGTTCTTGACCGTGATGACATGGCGAATAGCTCCTGGCCAGAACTTGTAGGGCATGCCTGCAGCCCCCAACAGAGTCTTAGCCGCCTCGCCAATGGTCCGGTTGGCACGCTCAGCAATGCCGTTCTGCTGCGGTGTTCCTGGGCAGGTCAGCTGGTAACGGATGCCGTTCCTCTTGAGAAACTTGCTGAATTCCGCTCCAAGGAACTCTCCACCACGGTCACTCCTCAACACCTTCACCAGCCGCATCGCTTGCCGCTCCACCATCGGCAACCAATCCTCTTTGATCGCCGCTGCAGCATCGCTCTTCTTGGACAAGGGACGTGCCCACGTGAAACTGCTCTATTCATCCACCATGGTGAGGAAGTACAACACTCCCCCAGTCCCCTCCGTCCTCATAGGACCGACCAGGTCCATGTGCACCACTTCAAAGGGTGCCTTCGCCGATCCCTCTGCACGTGGAAATGGGAACCGCGCAAACTTGTTTTGCATGCACGCCTCGCAGCTGCCCAATGAAGCGTCATCTCCTTGCAGTTGCAGGCCGTGCACGCACTTCTCCTTGTGCATCACCTCCAATGTAGAAACAGCCAAGTGCGCGAGCCGCCGATGCCAAGTCTCCCAATCTGCTTGGCCCGAGGTAGCTGACGCCTTCACCGCCGCGCTTCCTCCAATCAGCTCCTCTCCTTGCACGCCTTGCTGCTCCTCCTTGGTGACACTCTCCTCCATAGATGCCGCAGCTGCCGCCTTGCCCGATTTCCGCCAAGGGAGGACCAGGATCTGCCACATGCGCTTGTGGACATCTCCCTTCCGCTGCAGGTCCCAAATGAGGCGCTCGTCATTGTAGGCATGATAGCGCTCTGAGCCAATCGTCTCGGTGTTCACACCCGCATCTCCCAATCGACCGGTAGAAATCAGGTTCGCGCACAAGTCCGGCACCCACAGCACGTTCTTCAGCCCCATGAGCTCTCCATCCGCTCCCATGAACTTGGCGCATCCCATGCCCATGACCTTGGCCTTGGCGCCCGTCGCGGATGTGACTGTAGAGATAGGTGCGGGCTGAATCTCATCGAGTAGGTCCGCACGATGAGTCATGTGCCAAGAGCTCCCAGAATCAATCACCCAATGGGTGAGGGGGTGTAGGAGAACCTTGGCAGCCATAGCGAGGTCGGTTGCGCCTTCATTCACGAAGAAGAACCCGGTCTTCCGCTCCTCAGGTTTTCCGCCTTTCTCCTCATCCTTCTCCTCTCCACTAGCTCCCATGACTCCCCCACTCCACTTGCCACCATGCTGGTTGCTTGATGAAGGCGGGGTCCAATCCTTGGGCCGTTGGTAGCAATTCCGCCAACGATGTACGCGCTTCTTGCAGTAGAAGCACACCTCACCTTGACCCCCGCTGCCATCCTCCTTAGGGTTATCATTGTTCTTGCCCTTCCACTTCTTCTTGAAGCCACTCTTTCCACCTCCAACACCATAGCCAGCCCCCTCCTTCGAGCGCTCCACACTCCGGCGCCGCAAGTCCTCCGCAAGAATGCGCGCCCGAATGTAATCCATGCTCCATTGGGGTTGTTGGGAGTTGAGGTTGATGGCAAGGGCAGACCATGACTCCGGTAGCCGTATCACGATCTCCTTGCACTGCACGAGCTCCGGGTACACCACACCGCCGCCTTGGAGCTTCGTGAAGATGTCTCGCATCTCATCAACACCAGTTCCATCGGCTCTCCATCAACGAACTTGATGTCGCGCAGCCGCCGCGCGAGTAGCACAATGCCGGTAGCATGTGTCGGTGTGTGCACATTTAGAAGCTTCCTCCAAGCATTGGGTCCACATTCTGGATCACCCAAGGGGTCCTTGATGTGGTCCAGTTGTCTTCCACCCACCGCTTGCACCATGAGCATATATGCATCGAACGAACGCTTCATCCATGCTCCTTTCAGCTCCGCGGCCTCCGGCATCTTCTCCTTCCCCTCCACTAGGTCCAATAGCTTGTATTGGGTATACATCAACCTCATGCAGAAGCTCCAGTGCTCATAGTCCTCCCCCATGAATTTCTCAATAGGGAAAGCCTTCACATGATCCACGGTTGTAGGAGATGGTGTAGAAGTAAGTAGCCTAGGGTTGGCTGGTTGGTGAGTTCCCACTCTACCACCAGCAACTCCCCCCTGCTCTCCAGCCTCTCTACCTCTAGCCATCTCGCGATTAGTACCTCTGGAGTCCGTTCCAGTCATATTGAGGCCTTAAATCGTTTGGAGAGAAATCTGCCAGAAATTTCGATTCTACGAAAAAACGTCGTTGCGGACTAGATACTTCGAATTAGAACGCGTTTCGACCACCAATCGAAAGTTCGCAAGTAGAGCTACTAGAAAATGGTCTCACTCGTCAACATTGGTCGGGAATCGACTACGATTCGTCGTCTCAAAGTCGACTACTCGCCCTGATACCACTTGTTGTTTAGGATCCGTCACTTCGAGAACTTACGACGAACTCATTACTCAACTGAACGCAAATCCGCAGGGTAGGATTGTGTGCCTTTAGTTTAGCTACCATCTTCAAATTGAATCACTTAAAAAGATGGTCTAGAGAGTAAGAACCATTCGAAAACGTCCAACAGCTGCATGACTAGAGTGGTAGAGGAAGTACAAGCATTAAGGGATAGAAAGTTGGAGTTGGGGACTCCAAGAGAACCATGAAGGCGTATTCCTAGCTTCGGGTCATCCCATCTTCAGGTCATCCGAAATGATGGGATCCAATAAAAAAAACCTGAAGCTCGAACCGCCGGTTTTACCATTGGATCCCACAATTTCAGATGACTCAAAGACCAGATGAGAGGGAAGGGGTTCTCCAAGAGCTAGGCAAGGATGGTAAGAACCTTCCTAGCAGCAAGGATGCAACCCTCATCATGAGGTCCTTGAGGTGTCACATGCAAAATCCAATCTAGTTGGATTTTGCCTATGTGTTGCAACATTTGCAACCCACGCTAGAAACTTCTAGTCACCCCAATCCAACAGTCAAAGTTGCCTTCCTAATCACCCAACCAAAGATCCCTTTTGTAGTCATGTCCCAAAAATCGCCCAAAGTAGATAATATCTCAAAAAGAGATAGAATTCCCAAAACTTGGAAATCTTGTAACTTGGGCGATCTTGGTCGGAATAAGACGATCTTGGTATCGTTGGAAAGCTCTGGATTTATCCTGCACGATAAAGCATATAGACTTGGAGAAAAACACAAAGATGGTAAAATCCAACAGCCATGTGTAATGACATATGCTCATGCAAATTATGCAAGCACAAATGGCACGAGCACTCGGCAGGACGTTAGGATGACATGCACTCAGAATGACGTGCATCCAACATCTCGATGGCTCATCCTTTGCACCAGACGAACCTCAACACGGCTCCATCAGCTTCATTCCAAATTGGCTTCCACCTGACAAGCAACGAAGACACTGGACGCACTTCAGATGCAATCACAGTTTGCACTCGTTCTCAAATTACACACGACAACACCTTTTGATGGAAAGGACTTCTATACCTGGTCCTTCGAGTTCGAGCTGATGATGGAAGGTGCTCAAATACTTGGCTTCTTCGACGGCTCCCTGCCATATGAAACGCATGGGACACAGTACGACAAGCAGCAATACACATACTAGTCACTGATGGCGTACACAATTCTCTTACGGAACATAATGGCAAACGAGCAGCAGAACATTCGGTCTTATCGCGGATACGGTAACTTCGCCGAGCTCGCGTACAACCACCTGAAGAACCTGTATCAAGCAAACGACGGCGTTAATCAGAGTCGTCTCATGGCACAGCTGACAACAGTTCAAATGCAACCCGGCAAAAAGGCAATGACGTATATCAGCAGGTTTCGTGGCCTGCGCGACAGACTCTATCGATGCGGTGGTG
This sequence comes from Closterium sp. Yama58-4, assembly GCA_947470075.1. NCBI lineage: Eukaryota > Viridiplantae > Streptophyta > Zygnematophyceae > Desmidiales > Closteriaceae > Closterium > Closterium sp. Yama58-4. Next base: position 569,134 of record CANIUD010000593.1, read on the forward strand.
CATTATCTAAATACGCTTTAATCACTGTTTTCGTTGCAGGTCTCAGACCCCAGTGGCGTTCCACGCGAGCCATCCTTCGACGCCACTGACAAATCTCCAAGGCAGCCCTCTGCGCAGAACTTCACGCCGAACAGCAAGACATGGACCTGCACGAGGAACGACACAAGAAAAGATCGTCAGTACCAGAATCCGCCTTCCACACTCACAGACGCTACAACAACAACAACAACAACAACAACAACAACAACAACAACAACAACAACAACAACAACAACAACAACAACCGACAACATGAGCATCAAGCACGAAGACACGTACCACCATTCTGTCACCACAGCAAACCGTTTGGTCACCCCTGTACCCACTGCCCAAATCAGCAGCAGTCAACATTACCGCCACGACAACTTTGACCCTCAAGCAGTCAAGTAACTTCCACACAGCGACATCCCTCAAACCAGACGCTGTCTTCAACAACAACGACACAACCTGCACGAGGCACAAGAAACATTGTAAGCTGCATGGCAAGAACGGACTCCTGCGTCACTGAATCGCCACCGACTTACTCACTAGAAGAATTGCTCAACGAACGCACTCCTCGCCGCGAATCACTGGAGCCGAACCCGACTTAGGCAGCCATGCCCAAAGCAAACCGTCCGGGAAAGACACTTGGTTCTTGGACAGTTGCTGTGGACAACACATGTGCTCTTCGGGTCGCTTCGTTCAACGGGAACAACGTCTCAACCGCGAAGTCGTAATAACTGTCGACAAAAACCAGAACCTGTGCACACAACGACAAGGAGTAGTTCAAATTCAATCCCATGAGATTAACTTTATCCTGCAAATGTCAAAAAATTTTATTGCAGAAGGACTCGACTACAACTTACTCAGCGTTAGTCAACCAACTTATGGCGAAGGGGATTCACCTTGAGGCCGACAGCACCACCCAGGAGTTCAAGCTGTACAATGGGAATGGCGGCCTCTACATCTGAAAAGCGGTTTTGAAGAACAACGTCTTCGTCCTCAACTTCGTCCCGGATAAAGGCATCGCCGACAGTGACGCGATAGTCAACTTCACCACCTAGACACACACGCCAGATCTCGACCCCGACTTCAGTCCCGGAGGCTTCTGGTACTCGAAAAGTATACATGAGGCAGAACGGACGAGAGCGTTAGCAGTGATACAACAGGCAGCAGTAGGAACAACATCGCCAGCAGCAGAAACTATATCGGCAGCTTCAGAGACATCACCAACACCAACATCAAACCTCCCTGTCGCAGGCTCTTCATCGGCACCACCTTCCTTCGACGAGCCCGCACCAACTCCGGCCCGACAGCTGACTCCCGTCCCACGCGCCATCCAACGAAGTGCCAATGTCACCGCAGGCTTCTACTCCAACTCCGACCTGTACAGAAGGTCACCAGACACCGCGCCAGCGAATCAACGTGGCACGAGAGATTAGGGCATCCCAGCAACACAACTCTGAATAACACCATCAGGGCAGAAGTGCTCGACAAAGACTCGCTACTCCTACCCGACGGAAGAGAACTACAGCGAGTTCGAGGAACTTGCTTTACCTGCCCCGAAGCCGATTAGTCTCTCACGACAACCCGAGTGCACCAGCATACGCACCACTGGAGAAAGTCTACAGAGACATATTATACGCCTGTAAAGCGGACAAGGAACTTACAACTACGTCATAACGTTCATCGACGCCGCCACCAGATACGTCTGGCACCTCAAACTACCAAGTCGCGACATGGCTTTTGAAGCCTTCGTCGCCTGGCTTCCAGTAGCAGAAAGGGAGTCAAGAGTAAAGCTGAAAAGTTTTCAGCCAGATGGGGAAGGAGAATACCAGTCAGAAAAGTTCAAGCAGTACCTGGCGGAGAGAGGAATCAAGCGACTCATTTCCCTTCCCTACGCCCATCAACAGCAAGGCATAGCAGAAATAATGAACAGGACCCTCCAGAACACCATGCGCAAGCTGCTACGTGGCATGCGACTGCCCGAACACCAGTGGCCTACAACAATGGATCATGCTGTCATGCTGCACAACTTGCTTTCGTCGTCGTCACTTCCGAATAACGCATCACCGCATCTGCTGTGGACAGGAAAGCTGGGCAACACAAAAATGTTACGAGTGTTCGGCTGCATGGTACAATACCGGCCGCACACTGCACGAGCCTGACGATTTTCACAACGCGCACAATGGGGGCTACACCTGGGCATCGAAAAACATTACAACGCATGGAAGATTTTAGACATACACTCGAAGGAAACAGTGGCAGCACGTGACGTTCTCTTCTACGAACAACTCACACTGCAGACGTACCTGGCCAACCTTGAGGCGAACCAAGACCCCACAGCTGGCTTCCGTGGCGACCGAGCCTTTGCCTCGTCAGCAAACGAAGCTGACCGGGATGAGCAGAATGTGGATGGAGCATCGGAGGAAGCCGGACCTCTACCCTACTGTTCAGTAGCCGTCCCGATGGATGACGACAACCCTCGCGAAAGCATCAATGCCGAAGTCTATTACGACCTCGCCGACAATGGTTACGTTACACCCCAGCCGGTCAACACCAACGTCTCAGAACGCATAGGCCCCAATGTCTTACCTCATCCAGAAGCGGGAGACAAAGCAGTTTATCCCGAGGACCCAAATCTCCCCCGACTCTCGCAGAGTGGACTGCAGATACTTGGACTTGTCACCGCCATCCACGGAGCATCGCTACCAAAGGAGCCTGCCACGGTTCAACAGGCTCTGGGGGGGGAGCACATGGAAAAATGGTGCAAAGCCATGGACAGAGAATTAAAGGCGCTGGAAGACAGTGTTGAAAACTCTAGGCAGGAATGGTGAACTAAGGATGAGTTTGGGTACAAATATGAAACCCTAATGGGGTTGTACCCCATATTGGCTACCCCACTACAGCCTACATATATATATCACATATATATATTGACACACCCCAATAGGCAAAGTGGGGGAGAGCAAGGGGTCACAAGACCAGTCAAGCAAAGCAAAAACAAGCTCAGGGTGGATCACAATGTCACCACACTTTCTGAGCACAAGCAAAGGCCACAAGGCCAGTTCACATGCAGATCTATATAGAACAATACAAGCAATACAGTGATCACAGCCTAGCAAGTGTAAGCATGCAAGGCGATATATATAAATCACAGTACAAACAAAGTCAAGCCGTAAGCAAGTGAGAAAACGTGGACACAAGGCCTAACGCAGTGCAGTGACGCTGATGATCACCAGGCGGAAGTGCCTTGGTGAAAATATCAGCAGTGTTGGCCATCGAGTCCACGTACGCAAGGCGAAGCTGACCACGCTGCTGCAGCTCTCGAGCAAGAAAGTAACGGAGAGCAATGTGCTTCGTCCTATGCTCCAGTCTGTGCTCCTGACACAAGGCAAGGGCTGCCTTGTTGTCGCCGTACAGAACTGGAGGAGAACGAGGCTGCTCACCCAAGTCAGTCAGCAGGTAGGTGAGCCAGCGTAGCTCCTGTGCAGCCATGGCCGTGGCGTAGATCTCAGCCTCACAACTGGAGCTGAGAACAGAAGAAGAGCGGGTGGAACGCCAAGACACAGAACCAGAGCCAAGGCTGAAAGTGTAACCCTGCGACGACTGCTGCGTAGTCTGGTCGTCAACCCAAGAGGCGTCTGAGTGTCCAGTGAGGACAACCGGGCTCTGTCCTCCAAGCACCAGCCCCATGCCTAATGTACTGCACAAGTAGCGCAGCACCCTCTTAGCAGCCTCCCAGTGCTCTCGCCTGTGTCTCCCAGGCGCGACGTAGCGAGCTAGGATGCTAAGAGGGTACGCAAGGTCAGGTCGAGTGCAGGTCATCAGGTACATGAGGTAGCCCACAAGCTCTGGGTACGGGCCACTCGGCTCTACGGACTCGTCCGAAGGTGGAGCTGAGAGCGAGTGGCTGGTAGACAGAGGAGTGGACTGTGGTGAGGAGAACTGGAAGCCGAAGCGCTGAAGGACCTGCTGCACCATGTGTGACTGAGTTAGGGTAATGGTGCGGCGTGCTCTGTCCCGGGTGATCTGCAAGCCAAGGTAACTGCGCAGCTCACCCAGGTCTGTGCACGTGTGTCTCTTCTGCAGCTCTGACTTTACACGAGCAAGTGCCTCCGTGTCAGCAGTAGCAAAGACCAAGTCGTCGACGTACACGAAGATGTAGAACGGCGGCAGCGACGTGTCTGTGCGCAGGAACAGTGACGGGTCTGCAGTAGAAGGAGCAAACCCAAGAGCCGCAAGCGTCGTCCTCAGTGTGTCGTGCCACTCGCGCGGCGCCTGGCGGAGACCGTAGACTGGCCGTCGGAGGCTCCACTGGGTACCAGCAGGGAACGGCCCAGTAAAGCCAGGAGGACCGCGCAGCCAGATCTCCTCGTGTAGGCTGCCCTGCAAGAAAGCCGTGCTGAAGTCAAGAGAGTGAAGCTCGTAGTCCAGGATGCCATCTCTGCGTCCATGGCTGTCTGCCACTGAGAGGAGTAGGGACCCGAGACCGCCTCTGTGTAAGAGCGGGGCAAGCAGCCAGGCCGTGAGATGAGGTACAACAGCAGCAAGACAGTCAAGGTCCTCCTGCCTGTCCTCAAGGACGTCCGTGCTAAGAGCACACTCACCCCCGACGGACGGAGGACAGGCAGACTCAGACTCAGCAACAAGACTAGCAGTGTAGTCTAGACGACAGGCACTAGCAAAGTCAACAAGCTCAGCGACCAAGGCAGACGCAGAGGCAGACTCAAAGGACGGGTCAGTGACAACAGTGGCTAACAGACGCGTGACAGTAGGGTGCGTAGCACGAAACTGGTCAGACACAGGGTCTGGAACGTCAGGCAGAGAGGACGCAGGGGGAGACGGTAGAGGAACACGCTGCAGAGTAAAAGAAGGACGTCTGACAACAAGGGGCGTGCTACGGACAGTCGGCTGACGCAAACTAGGAACACGACGACCGGAACGACCGGGATGGACAGGCGAGACAGGACGCGACGCAGGCTCACGACGCTCAGCAGGACCTCCTGTCTGCTCAGAGTAAGGAGAAGGAGCAGGCAGCGATGAGCCCGGCTGTAACGGAAGACCAGTAGACGACGGGAGACTAAGAACCTGGCGAAGTGCAGAGGCAGGCGGTGGCTGAGAAGACGGAGAAGGCGGGGCGAAGAACAGTCGCTGTGGCGCAGCGCCACCAGCAGCTCCAGCACCAGCACCTCCAGCAGCTCCCGAACCCTCAGCACCAACTCCTCCAGGACTAGCTCCACCGACAGCAGCACCCCCATGACCGGCTCCTCCAGTCCCAGGGTCTCCAGCAGCAGTACCTCCAACTCCGGCAGCCCCAGTACCTCCAATACGAGCACCTCCGGGACCAGGGGCGTCAACTCCAACACCTCCAGTAGCAGCGCTCCGAGCTCCAGCAGCGCAACCCTGTCGGCGACCGAACCAGTCGTGCAGCTGCTGTGAGGTGAGAGGGACACGCGGACGAAGGCGGGCACTCCAAGGGGACCGCGCCCCAGTAGTCGCAGTACCCTCAATCGTCTCACCTCCAGACGCAGTGCCCCCAGGCTCCACACACACAGGCTCGGCACCCCCAGACGCAGCACCCTCAGGCGTAGTACCTCCAGGCTCCCCACTCGCAGGCTCAGTACCGACAGGCTCCGCACTCGCAGGCTCGTCACGTGCAGGCGCAGTGCTCTCAGACTCCGCACCCCCAGTCTCAACAGCCCCAGGCACCCCACGCTCACGCTCCGCACCCCCAGGCTTAGCACCTCCAAGCTCCGCACCCCCAGGCTCAGCACCCCCAGGCTCCGCACCCCCAGGCTCAGCACCCCCAAGCTCCGCACCCCCAGGCTCCGCACCCCCAGAGTCAGCGCCACCCCCAGTAGGACCAGAGTCACCAGTGACCTCAACAGGCGCAGGTACAGGAGGGTCTACCTGAGAAACACCGGAAGGGGCAGGACCTTGCGCGAGAAGTGGGTCTACCTGGGGAGGACCTGGAGCGAGGAAGAGCGGCGGGGGGGTGCGAGGGGAGGTACGGTAGGGAAAGAGACGGTAGAAGGGAACGGACTCGTCAAAGGTGACGTCCTGAGACGCAAAGACACGGCGCGAGGTGGGGTCGTAAAACTGCCAGCCAGGCGCGTCAGGAGGAAAACCAAGGAAGACACAGGGAATGGCGCGAGCGGAGAGCTTGTCCGCGGCGGTATCGCGGACAAAGGCACGAGCACCCCAGACCCGGAAGCGCGACGCATCGCCAACCTCCCCCGTCCACAGCAGTGTGGGCGAGGTCTCCGGCAAGGAGACGCGGGGCCAGAGGTTGAGCTGATGCGCAGCGTACCGGACCGCAAACGGCCACAGAAAATGGGGGGCAGCCGCATGGATCATGGAGGAACGAGCGACCTCCATGACTAAGCCAATGCGGCGCTCAGCAACCCCATTCTGCTGTGGTGAGGCCGGAAGCGTGAACGACTGGTGGATGCCGTGCTCCGCACAGAAGGCTCGCAAGAGGTCAGAGGAGAACTCACCACCTCTGTTAGAGTGCAGACGCAGGACTGGAAAGTCCGACTGGAACCGCTCGCGGAGCTTGAGACGAGCAGCGCGGATCCAGGGGATCAAAACATCAGGGACCTGCCCCTTACTGCGCAAGGGGAAGACTGTGGTGTAGCGCGTGTAGTCGTCGACGACCAGCAGGAAGTACCGCTCGCGGCCCTGCCCCTGGACGCGGGCTGGGCCCCACACGTCCAGGTGGAGGGTCTGCAGTGGAGCCTCTGTGGGAGGGAACGAGGAGGAGTGAGGAGTGGTGCGCTGCCGCCCCTCGACGCAGGGAATGCAGGGCGGCGCAGGCGAGGGAGGGAGGGCAGGCAGAGACCTGGAAAGACCAGAGACCAGCAGCCGAGAGTGCATGCTACGAAGGCGAGGCAGGGAGGGGTGACCAAGGCGGTGGTGCCACAGGAGAGTGTCGTGGGACAGGCGGCGGCACTCACACTGGTTGGCTACCCGAGCAGACGCGTACATCTGTGGAGACAATGGAGTGTAACGTGAAACAATGGTAAGGGTGTACAGACTGGACCCCGGCTCACGGGTGAACGTGGCCAGGTGGCGGCCAGTCTTGGAGCAAGTGCAGATCGCCACACGCTGGCCTCCAGGAGTCCAGGTGTCAACCTAGTGATCCTGAAGGACGGCGTTGCTCACCAAGTTCGTAGAGAACGAGGGAACATGGAGACCGGACAGCTCACCAGACGGGACCGCCGGGCACGGAAGCACAGTCGTGGCTCGTGCAAGCACTGGGCCCCCAGAGGGGTCAGCCAGCAAAATAGGAACAGGTGCAGGGAGGGGAGTGATTGCGGTACTGTCGCGAAAGAAACAGCGAGAAGCACCAGAGTCAAGTGTAAACGTGTGCAAAGCCTGTGCGGACGCAGTACCACAGAGGGCAGACTCGGAGCACCCCTTAAAGAGGGGAGTGCGGGGAGTGCCTCGAGCGGCACCTACCCTACAGCTGTAGGTGCCTCGAGCGGCACCTACAGCGGCACCTACAGCGTCTAGGGTGATCTCGGTGGGATCCATGGCGAGGAAATGGTCCCTGACGGAGCTAAGGGTGTCAGGGTGGCGGGTGACGAGGAGGTAGAGGGTAAAGTAGAGCGGAGGGGGGTTCTTGGCACGGAACTCGTTGGTACGAGTGGCACGAAAGCGGGCCTCACTATCGCGAAGGTGAGTGATAAGGTCCTCAGCGGTGGGAAAGGAGGACAGGTCAGGGAACAGGTAGGGCAGGATGAGACGTCCTACAGCGGCAGTGGCTGGGGAGGAGTAGCGTGCAACTACTGCGTCATACAACGCCTTGGCAGTTTTGTGCTGACTGAAATGCGCGCGCTCAGTGATCGGCAGGTGGTTGCGGATAGCGAGGCGCGCAGCAGCATCGCGAGTCTGCCACTGTGAGCGGTCTAGAGCAGGAGCACTGTCAGCAGGAGCAGCGGCAGTGCCAGTAGCGTGATCGAAAAGCGATACACCGTCTTTGGCATCAGTCATAAGGAAAAGCTGCCGATCGTCAAGCCAAGTGGTAAACGCGATCGGGCGACCGTCAGGCTCGAAAGTGAGAACGTTCAGTGTCGCCATGTTAGCAGCGCAAGACAGGCAGGCAGGCAAAAGGCAGGCAGGCAGGGGCAAAGCAGGCCGTCAAGCGTAAGGCAGGTAGGCAGGCGCAAGGCAGGCAGTTAGGCTCAAGGCAGGCAGGCGTAAGGCAGGCAAGCAGGCCCAAGGCAGGCAAGCAGGCTCAAGGCAGGCAGGCAGGCGTGAGGCAGGCAGGTTGGGCAGCGCGGTGGGCTGCGCGGGCGGTGCACGGGAGGCGCGGGTGGCGCGTGGCTCAGGACGGGCTGCGCGGGCCGTGAGACAGGTGGCGCACGGGGCAGCGGGGCAGTGCGGCGGGCCGGCAAGGGGCGCGCAGGGCTGCGGGGCAGCAGAACGGGCAGGGAGCGGGGATGCGGGGCAGCGACGGGCGGCGCGCGGGGTTACGGGGCAAAGGCGGGCGGCGCGCGGGACTGCGGGGCAGCGCGACGGGCGGTGCGCGGGGCTGCGGGGTAGCGCGACGGGCGGCGCGACGAGCAGCGTGACGGGCGGTGCGCGAGGCTGCGGGTAGTGCGACGGGCGGCGCGACGGGCGGCGCGACGGGGAGCGCGATGGGCAGCGCGATGGGCAGCGCGACGGGCAGCACGACAGGAGGGGGAAGGCAGGCAGGTAGGCTGAGGCAAGGCAAGGCGCGAGGTAGCACGGTAACCGCTAGCGGTTGGCGGCGGGCCTAAAAAAAAACGATCCTGAGGTCCTAGGGACCTCCTGCTCTGAATACCATGTTGAAAACTCTAGGCAGGAACAGTGAACTAAGGATGAATTTGGGTACAAATATGAAACCCTAATGGGGTTGTACCCCATATTGGCTACCCCACTACAGCCTACATATATATATCACATATATATTTTGACAGACAGAAACACCTGGAAGATAGTGCCCATTGGAATGGCACGCAACAAAACCATACTCATGGGAAAGTGGGTCTTCCGCGTGAAGACGAAAGCAGATGGAACAATTGACAAGATCAAAGCACAATTGGTCGTGCGCGGTTTCGATCAAGAACACGGCAGAGACTTCACCGAGACCTTCGCACCTATCAGCTGACATACTTCCCTTCGAATTATTCTCACGATAGCCGCCATGAAGCGAAAGAAGCTTCGTCAAATCGACGTAGCCAATGTGTTTCTCTATGCTCCCGTCGACGTCGAAATCTTCGTCAAACAGCCACATGGTTCTGTCACAGACCCTAATCAAGTCTGTCAAACAAGCCCCACGACTATGGCATCAGTACCTGCACGCCCGATAAATCTGCATCGGCTTCCGTCAACTGCCCCATGACCACGGGATGTACCGGCTCACAAAAGCCGCTGAGTACATCTTGCTCATCGTCTATATAGACGACCTCCGCTACACAGGCTTCACCGACAACATCACTACCTGGTTTGAAGGGGAGCTACAGAAGGATCTCACACTCACCGATTCCTCTACCGTGACCCAATATTTGGGACTGAACATACAATACGAAGAGAACGCGATCTACCTTAGCGCCGCCAAATACGCCGACACTATCGCAAAACGCTTCGGACTAACGCCAGCGGCCATCTCCACGCCATATCGCTACACCACCGAAATCACAAGGAAGAATCCGCTCCGCTCAGACCTGCCGGCCTACGAGACTACCGGCCGAAGCTAGGATGCTTGCTCTTCGTAGCCGTCACCTGCCGACCGGACCTGTCGTATTCAGCGAGCCAGCTAGCTACCTTCCTCAAACGACCCGAAGCAGAACACATGGCGGAGCTCGACCGCGCACTACACTACCTCGTCAGCACTCCCAAGATCGGGCTAACCTACCACAAAACTGGATCTAGAGCGTCGAAACTAATCGGTTACGTAGACGCCGACCACTCCGGTGATTCTGAGAATCGGTGATCACGTACAGGCTACATCTATCGACTCGAGCCCGTCGGCCCTATCTCGTGGCAGTCAAGTAAACGAGAGCTGATTGCTCTCTCTTCAGCTGAAGCATAATGCATCGCACTCTGCTCAGCCATCAAAGAAGGATTGTACCTTCGCGAACTACTAGAAGAAGCAAAGCTGGCCTAGTTACCCAGCTTCTCTCTCTTTAATGACAACCAATCAGCAATTCGCATAGCGAACAAGAACGGGTTCACGAACCGAGCGAAGCACATCGCCCTGCGATACTTCTTCGTAAAAGACGAGATCGAGAAAGGAAGACTCGAGCTGTCCTACTGCCCCACATCCGAGATGGCAGCAGACCATTTGACCAAGAAGCTCGGAAGACGTCCCAAGTAATGGTTGGACCATCTAACCAATCATTCCCCACCCACCCACCCCCCTCCCCCCCCCCTCCCCCCCCCCCGAATAATCTTGGTCGACCCCACCAATCATTAGGTGGCCAACCTAATTGGCCCACCAATGATGGTGCCACTCATCCAATGTACCCACCGTTTTCTCTCCTACGTAAACCCATCTCTCCTATATCATTATCGTAACTTGAGATTCTTTCACCGTCCATGCGCTCGTGTGCCAGGTGTCACTCATTGATAGGGACCCGTTTCTCGGTCGCCTGCTGATTGGCCGGATAGCGTCGGGTTCAGTGCGCGTGGGCGACAGGGTGCGGGCGCTGATGCGGGACAGTGAAGGGGAGGCGGTTGCATTGGAAGAGAGCAAGGTGGGTGGTGTGGCTGTGTGTGTGGTCTTAGGGCCCAGTCATGCAGTGCATCGAAAGTGAGCGACAGGGTGCGGGCGCTGATGCGGGACAGTGAAGGGGAGGCGGTTTCGTTGGAAGAGAGCAAGGTGGGTTGATTTGAGAGAGAGGGGAAGGTGTGTGAAGTGTTGAGCTGTATGAACTGTGAGAAAGAAGAATTGATGCACTGAATAATGAGTCAAAAGGCTATTTAATACAAGCAATGAGCAAGAGAGAGATGAGAGGGAAGCTTACCCTATTGGCCAATAAGTTGGCCAATGGGTGAGTTTGCTTGTGGCCCAAGCAACCACAAAATGTGTGTTGGTTGGGATTGGTTGAGGTAAGGACCAATCCTCACCAACCACAAAATGTGGTTGGAGGGTACACTAAGCAACCCCCCAATTTATAAGACTGCTACACATCTAAGTCTAGCCTATGCATGTTGTATAAAATATGGAGTTACAACACAACCCCCCAACATGCATAAGGCTAGAAGGCTATAATCAAGAAGTGGAGACCAACTTCGGAGGTGTAAGGCCAAGGAGACGAATCAGTGAAGAGTGAGCCGCATGCGGAAGAGCTTTCGTGAAGATGTCGGCAAGGTTGGCTGCGGAGTCAACCTTGTCGAGCCGAAGGTGCCCAGCCTGAACAAGATCGCGAATGAAGAAATGACGGAGCTCAATGTGCTTGGAGCGCCCGTGAAACACAGCATCCTTCGTGAGGTGAATGGTGCTGGCGTTGTCACACCAAATGGTGGGACAGCGCTGGGGGGCACCAAGCTCCTCAAGAAGGAAGGAGAGCCAGCGAGCCTCTTGTGCAGCCATGGTGGCGGCATACAACTCGGCTTCGCAGGACGAGAGGGCGATAGCCGAGGAGCGCGCGGAACGCCTGCTGATGAGGCCGCTGCCAAGAGAGAAGCCATAGCCCTGGGAGGAGCGACGATCTGGTCGGGAGTCAGCCCAGGAGGAGTCACTGTAGCCGCTGAGGATAGGTGGGGAAGGGCCGCCAAGGGTAAGGACATAGTCCTTGGTGCCACGAAGGTACCGGAGGACGCGCTTGGCAGCCTGCCAATGCTCGTCCGCATGCTTGCCAGCGCTCATATCAGGCAACCTCGTATCAGATTCGCGCTCGAACCGCACTAAAACGCATCCGACCGCAGTCGAACACACTGAAACGTATTTCACCACGCGAAGCTTATACGAGGTGTTTCTGATACGAGGTGTAGGCACACGCTCTAATCCTAACAACTGTACCCCATATGGCATGCCTCACTATTAGCTCAACATTTGACACTAGCTTTCACCTATGGCAACACCTAAACAAGGCAGCGGTAGGACAGTGCCCTGGCTTGTTTTGCCATTTGGTTTGCTGCGCTGTTGAAGCTTTCTGCTACTTGTGCCTTTCAACTCTTGTGAATTTGTGGTGATGAGTGCATAATTCAAGGTTTGATTCCAATAGCGCACACAATTAGGCCTTTAACAGACTTATTATAACACTACCCAGAAGCCACAAACAGCTTTTAGTGGTAGTACAGTAGGTCCGAGCCCTTATTAGCCTAAACAGGCAGAAATCGGCTGGGTGGACGGACAGCAGCAACACATACAACAGCAGCGGCAGCTCAATCACTTGGACCGCGACGTCTCTGAGAATCCAGTCTTGGGTGAACCTCCTCAGGCGTCTGAGCTGGTGCCGTAGCTGGCATATTTGCAATCCGGGGCGATGACTGACGAGGAGATGTAGTCCTCCACTTCTCCATCCAGGAACCCCCTGCCCTCAGCCTTATCCACGTCCACGGGGTGGTGCAGCAGCGCCGCCAAGTGTGAGTACTTCACCGCGCGCTGCAGCTGCTCCGGCGAGTTCCTGAACGTCTGCCCCAGCACGCCGTGTGCGGCTGACGTCATCTTCACGTCAGAAAGTTCGACGTTGAAGTGCGCCTCCGCCTCGGTCGGCGTTTGCAGCAGCGGGTGCGCCACGCGCACGCGCACGTCCAGTTCGCCCAGGCCCGCCACGCGCACCTTGAATTGATCCACGTCAAACGGCCCCTCTTTCTCCTCCGCGACTTTGGTAACCACCAGCCTGCTGTTCGTCGAGATCGACTCGCCGACGCTTGGAGGCGCCATCGTCGTGCCGTCTACCTCGAGCAGCGAGATGAAGCCGTTATCCCCGCGCTCCTGCTGCTTTCCCTTGCGCGCGACCATGCGCAGCGTGTGGTTCGCGCCGTCGGGCGTCATCCATACCACGCCGACCTCCTTAATCCACGTGTGCAGCTCCGTGCTCGAATCCTTGTTCTCATTCGACTTCGCTGACGCGGAAATCGCGGGAGGTGCGCCTTGGTAACCATCCAGATGCATGTTAACGTGGAATCGACGGTCGGAGAAGAGGCAGAACGACTTGTCGAGCCGCCCGGTGAAATCGTAGTGCGTTCCGTGCGCGCCCGTGAGATGCGGGTCATTTTCCACGAGCGCCGTGCCGTTGCAGAGCCCGCCGACGAAGCTCAGCGGGTACAACGCCGCATTCGCAGTCTGCGTGGCCGCGTCGCCCGCGTTGGGCGTCTTGAACGAGCCCGACGTGCCCGAGCCGCCGTTCTTCTCCAGCAGGTAGCACTGTATGCGGTCGATGAATCCCGCCACCTTCGAGTTTTCTCCGGCAAGACGCGAGCTGTGTGGGGGGAGAGGATCGAAAGATAGGCGGAGAAAGGCATAGAAAATGTAAGTCAGTCAATCCGGCACACGCCATTGTGCTCGGTGCGCTACCAGCTACGTTGGAATCAGCGATTCCAGAGGTAGTAGTGGCTTCCGCCGCGGTGAAAATATTCTGAAAGTCTCAACCACTCACTTTTTGAACCAGTGCCACTGGTAGCAGTAGGTGGAGCGCGCGCATGCGCGGCAGCACTCCTGTAGCGTGTCACCGTATACGCCCTTCACCACGTCGAAGATGGTCCCCACCTCCGTGTACCGCTCGAAGTTCACGGGGCCGGATCCGCGCTGGTGTGGCACGAACTGCCCGCCCTGGTCGTTGAACAGCCCCTGGTAATCGCCGATGTATTTGTAGCTGGTGTAAGTAGACTGCGAGATCGTTGCGGTAGCTAGATTGTCTATGTAGGGGCAGACGTAGCGAGTGTGGCATCCGCCAGCGGGCATGTTAGCTGCATTTGCGGCACGCAATACAAGGCTGATGATGGCGAGGATTAAGAAGAGGCTCCTAGGGAACGCCATATTTGCGCTTGAAATCTGCTCTGATGATATTCTCAGGACGTTGTTCGAGCAGTAGGTAGATCTTTCGGAGAGGAGGCTGATGATTTCTGTCGTGAAATGAGAATTGCGTCTAATAAATACTTGCTCTCACGGTGAGACCTGCTCGTGAAACGACCCAGGTTCCTGAACTGCTGCTGGTTTGCTGGCAGGAGGAGGCCACCACATGCGAGTCGCGCCGCACGCGCATGCTTCACTGAACGGAGTGAACTGGAACTGAACTGAACTGAACTGAATGTAGAACAAACAAGGATGCATCGAGTCGCGTTTTTGTGGCAGGGTGAGCATTTACCACACCGTAAAACAAGTTACCGATCTGAAATCTGCAGATAAATTACGCCACCGTGTAGAAAATTCAGAAGCAAAGTGTATCGCAGCGGGTCGCGCACTGGCAAAGGCTGGCGTCATGTAATGTGCCCAAGCTGGCCTCATGCGAAGCGCCCACAAGTTCCCTCATGCACAACACAACAGTCATGTCGCGGCCTGTTTGTGAGCGTTCGATTTTGTTATTAGAAATTGGTGAAATTCGAATTTATCTTCTGTTCAAATATAAACTTTCTTTCACATCCCCCTTCTCATGGGTGTGGCCTGATGGCTATAAAGAATAGAGGACACCTTCATTAAGTCTCAAAAACAGGCTAGATGGATGGCGGACTGAACAAAAGATGGGAATAAGGACATAAGGATGTCTTATAAGTGCAATTGAGCGAGCGAGCGACAATTGCACTATCCAAGCAAAACAGTAGGTCGAGCGAAGGAATGAGCGAAAAATATATAGTGAAGCTAGCGTAACGCGAGAAATTGGAGTGCGCTACGGGCTTAGCGCCGAGGTTGGGATTTGACGAGGCGGAGGACCGGAGCGCGGGTTACCAACCAAACCGTAAGGTTGGGTCGCGATATGAACAGCGTGTTAGAATGAGAGAATGTTGTGTTTCATTGATGTGCTTGGGGTACATATAGAAACCCTAACAGATGTACCCCCTAAGACAAGTCTCACTGTAGGCTACATATTTGACACACCCCCATAGCCTAAGTGAGGGGTGTCGAACAAAGACCTACAGAGTACAGTCATAAGACCAGTCCAAAAGAAACAAAGCTCAGGGTGGATCACAACGTCACCACACACTCTGAGCACAAACACCAGGGGCCACAAGGCCAGCCAAGAACTCACAAAGATATACAGCAAGTGTACAAGCAAAACAAACAGTCAACTCAAGTCTACACAAGACGAGAACTGTCAAACTATGCATATTGTGTTTGTGTAGGCTGCTAGTGGGGTAGCCCATATGGGGTACAACCCAATGTTAGGGTTAGCTTATGTACCCAACTCTTGATCGATGCATTCATTCTTGTCTCTAGATTCTAACATGGTTTCAGAGCAGTAGGTCCGTAGGACCGTTTTTTTTTCGGGCCCACCTACCGCTACCCCACGCCTGTGCCTCTGCCTGTGACGTGCTGCGCTGCGCGCGCCGTCTGCCTGTAGCCTACTGCCTGCTGCCTACTGTGTTGTCTGCTGCTGCTACCGCGCAGACCTAAGTCACGCACGCTGCCCGCTGCTGCCTCAAGCGTCGCCCTCGCTGCTCGCGCCGCTCTGCTGCCCCTCACACGCCGTCAGCGCAGCGCACAGCCCCCAGCGAGCCGCGTGCAGCCCCGTCGAACCGCGTGCAGCCCCGCCGAGCCGCGCGCAGCCCGGATTTGCCGCGCGCAGCCCCGTCGAGCCGCGCGCAGCCCCGTCGAGCCGCGCGCAGCCCGTTTTCTGCTGCGCGCAGCCCCGTCGAGCCGCGCGCAGCCCGTTTTCTGCTGCGCGCGGCCCCGCCGAGACGCGCGCAGCCCGTTTTCTGCTGCGCGCGGCCCCGCCGAGCCGCGCGCAGCCCGCTGCTGCCGCGCGCGACCCCCCCCGAGCCACGCGCAGCCCCTGCCGAGCCGCGCGCGGCCTGCTGCTGCTGCGCGCAGTCCCTGCCGAGCCGCGCGCGGCCAGCTGCTGCTGCGCGCGGCCTGTTTCTGCCTCCCGCAGCCCGCGCTCGGCCCACAGCAGCCCCGCGCGCTGCCTTGCATAGCCTGCAGCTGCATCGGCCCCGACCTTCCGCTGCTGCGGCCCCTCGCTGCTGCTGCCAAGGCTCCGACCTGCCGCTGATGCGGCCCCCACTCTGCGACTGCCGCTGAAGCGGCCCCCCACCCTGCAGTTGCTGCAGCCCTACTCTACTGTCGCTGTTCCGGCCCCATCGCAGCTGCGGTCGTGCGCCTACTCGGCCCTGCTCGCCCGGCGAGCACCTGCCCTTCCAGCCTTTGGTGAGCACCTGCCTGCCTGCCTGCCTGCCTGCCGGCCTGTCTGCCTGTCGGCTTGCCTGCCTGCCTGCTGGCTTGCCTGCCTGCCTGCCTGCCTGCCTGTCAGCCTGCCTGCCTGCCTGCCTGCCGGCCTTTCTGCCTGTCAGCTTGCCTGCCTGCCTGTCTGGCTGCCTGCCTGCCTGCCTGCCGGCCTGCCTGCCTGTCTGCCGGCCTGCCGCGCCTGCCCTGCCCGAGCTGCTGCTGCTACTAGCTATTAGCAAGGGACCAGATGCAGCTCCAGCGACGCTCACGCGAGTCTCTCACGCCCCAGCAGCTTAGTGAGTGGTATACTAGTTGGGGCTGTCGCGGTAGCCGTCGTAGCTGTCGCCCTGGAGCTGGTCAGTTGGGGGCCTCTAGCAGTGGCCAGCTGCAGCTGCAGCGGCGTCCACGCGAGACACTTACGTCTCGCCAGCTCGAGGAGTGGTACGCTCAGAGTAGAGGGTCTTTCAGTCCAGTGCGCTGCCGGTACGTCATTCGCACAGGTGATCGAGCTGGTCAGACCTGCGGGACGCCTGGTCACACACAGTCCCGCTGCTTCGCCCGCCTGAGCGACGCCTGGCGTACCGAGTTTGGTGACGAGGCTGAGCTCCCCACCTGGCTGGAGCTGCTTAGCCAGAGGATAGATATCTTTGCTCTTGACTATGATGCTATTCTCACTGCTATGTATGCATTGCCTACTATTGCTGACCGAGCCTGTTACCTGTGCGTACCGCCTGACCCAGGTATAGAGCCTGCTGCTCTCGGTGTTGGTGAGGCTGCTGCTCTAGGTGCTCGTGCGTCGCCTGCTCTAGGTGCTGGTGAGGCTGCTGCTCTCAGTGCTACTGCGTCTTCTGCTCTAGGTGCTGGTGAGGCTGCCGCCCCAGGTGCCTGTGAGTCTGCTCTCTCTGGTACTGCGCCTATTGCGGCCTTGCACACCTTCACCCTTGACTCAGGAGCTTCTCGCTCCTTCTTTTGCGACTGCACCACACTCACGCCGCTTAGTCGGCCGGTTGCAGTCTCCCTGGCGGACCCCTCTGGGGGTCCTGTCGTTGCCCGCTACTCCACGGTTTTGCCGTGTCCGGCCGTCCCATCTGGCGTGCTGTCAGGTCTCTACCTCCCCTCGTTCTCTACAAACTTGATGAGTGGAGCTGACCTCCAGGATGGGGGAGTTGACCAGTTCACTCCTGCGGGTCAGCGGGTGACTCACTGTACGTGTGCTCGGACGGGCCGACACCTGGCCACGTTTACCCGTGCGCCTGGCTCGAGTCTGTACACACTGACCACTGCGGCCCCTCAGGTAGCTGCGTCTGCGTCTGCATCAGGTCAGTTGTCGGCCCCCTGCGAGTGTCGTGCTTTGTCGCACCAGACCCTCCTGTGGCACCACCGCCTTGGTCACCCCTCGGTGCAGCGCCTTCGTGGCATGCACTCTCGCTCTCTAGTTTCTGGTCTCCCCAGGACTCTGCCTGCCCTCCCCCCCTCGCCTGCGCCGCCTTGCATTCCCTGCGTCGAGGGGCGGCAGCGCGCCGCTCCTCACTCCTCCTCGTTCCCTCCCACAGAGGCTCCCCTGCAGACTCTCCACCTGGACGTGTGGAGCCTGGAGGTGCTGAGCCTGCGTGTGAGGGGTCTGGAGGTGCTGGAGCTGGTGGTTCTGGGGCTGCAGAGGGTGCGAGCGCTAGAGGTTCTGGAGCTGCTGGAGGTCCTGGTGTTGGTGGCGCTGGAGCTGCTGAGGGTGCTGGCGCTGAGGGTTCAGAGTCTGCAGTTCCGCGGTCTCCTTGGAGTAGCCGCCTTCGTCCACGTGTGCCTCTCACCTCGCAGCAGCTGCACGACTGGTACGGTCGCCGTCAGGGTCGCGCTGCTGGAGCCCGGGGCTCTACTGCTGGAGGTACTTCTGCTGCCGTCCCTGGAGCTAGGAGTGGTGCTGGTACTGTTTCTACTGGAGGTGCTGGAGTCGCTGGTCCCGGAGGTGCTCGTACTGGAGGTACTGGAGCTGCTGGGGCTGAGGGTGCTGCGTCTGGAGGTGCTGCTGCTGGAGACACCGAGGCTGGAGACCCTGGGACTGGAGGTGCTGGTTCTGGGGGTGCTGCTGCTGGAGACGTGAAGGCTGGAGACCCTGGGACTGGAGGTGCTAGTTCTGGGGGTGCTGCTGCTGGAGACGTGGAGGCTGGAGACCCTGGGACTGGAGGTACTGGTTCTGGGGTTGCTGCTGCTGGAGGCACTGGGGTTGGAGACCCTGGGCCTGGAGGTGTCGGTTCTGCTGCTGGAGCTGCCGGTACTGGTGCAGCTGCGCCGCCACGACTGTTCTTCGCTCCGCCGTCTCCGTCGTCTCTGCCGCCGCCTGACTCTGTTCTTCGTCAGGTTCTTACTCTCCCGTCGTCTACTGGTCTTCCGTTACAGCCTGGCTCACCGCTGCCTGCTCCTTCTCCTTACACTGAGCAGACAGGTAGTCTTGCTGAGCGTCGTGAGCCTGCGTCGCGTCCTGTCTCGCCTGTTCGTCCTAGTCATACCGGTCGTCGTGTTCCGCGTCCGCGTTCGCCGCCTGTCCCCACTGCACACCTTGTCGTCCGTCGTCCTTCCTCTGTTCCGCAGTCTGTTTCTCTGCCGTCTCCTCCTGCGTCTTCCTTGCCTCACGTTCCGGACCCTGAGTCTGACCGGTTTCGTGCTGAGCACCCTACTGTCACGCGTCTGCTCGCCACTGTTGTCACTGACCCCTCGTTTGAGTCTGCTGCTGCGACTGCTTTGGTTGCTGAGCTTGTTGACTTTGCGGCTGCCTGTCGTCTAGACTACGCTGCTAGTCTTGTCGCTGAGTCTGGGTCTGTCTGTCCTCCGTCCGTCGGGGGTGAGTGTGCTCTTAGCACGGACGTCCTTGAGGACAGGCACGAGGACCTTGAGTGTCTTGCAGCCGCTGCGCCTCATCTCGTGACCATGCTGCTTGCCCCTGAGGGAGACCCGGATGCACTAGACATCCCCACCCCGCGCTCGTACGCTGAGGCGGTCGCGGATCCCTACTCCTCTCAGTGGCAGGCAGCCATGGACGCAGAGATGGCATCCTGGAAGTCCACAGGCACCTACGTCGACGACGTTCCCCCTCCTGGGGCGAACATCGTCAGTGGCATGTGGATTTTCAGGGTGAAGCGGCCACCTGGTTCTCCGCCTGTCTTCAAGGCACGTTACGTTGCTCGAGGCTTCAGTCAGCGAGAGGGGGTTGACTTCTTCCAGACCTTCTCCCCCACCCCGAAGATGACCACTCTTTGGGTACTGCTGCACGTTGCCGCCCAGCGTGACTACGAGCTTCACTCGCTTGACTTCAGCACAGCTTTCTTGCAGGGCAGCCTGCACGAGGAGATCTGGCTGCGCTGCCCACCTGGCTTCACTGGGTCGTTCCCTCCTGGTACCCAGTGGAGCCTCCGCCGGCCAGTCTACGGTCTCCGTCAGGCGCCTCGTGAGTGGCACGACACACTGAGGACTACGCTTGCGGCTCTCGGGTTTGCGCCCTCCACAGCTGACCCGTCACTGTTTCTGCGCACCGACACCTCGCTGCTGCCGTTCTACATCCTCGTGTACGTAGACGACTTGGTCTTTGCCACTGCTGACACTGAGGCTCTCGCCCTGGTGAAGACGGAGCTGCAGAAGAGACACACGTGCACAGACCTGGGTGAGCTGCGCAGCTACCTTGGCTTGCAGATCACCCGGGACAGAGCACGTCGCACCATCACTCTGACTCAGTCACACATGGTGCAGCAGGTCCTTCAGCGCTTCGGCTTCACCTGATCCTCGGCACAGTCCACTCCTCTGGCTACAGGTCACTCGCTCTCAGCTCCACCTTCGGACGAGTCCGTAGAGCCGAGTGGTCCTTACCCAGAGCTAGTAGGCTGCCTCATGTACCTGATGACTTGCACTCGTCCTGACCTTGCGTACCCTCTTGGCCTTTTGGCCCGCTACGTGGCTCCTGGTCGGCACCGAAAGGTGCACTGGGATGCTGCGAAGAGGGTACTGCGCTACTTGTGCAGTACATCGGGCATGGGGCTCGTGCTTGGAGGACGGCGAGAGGTGGTCCTCACTGGGCACTCAGACGCGTCTTGGGTTGAAGACCAAGCTACACAGCGGTCGTCACAGGGTTACACTTTCAGCCTCGGCTCTGGTTCTGTTTCGTGGCGTTCTACTCGCTCGTCTTCTGTTCTCAGCTCCAGTTGTGAGGCTGAGATCTACGCCACCGCCATGGCTGCTCAGGAGCTACGCTGGCTCACGTACCTGCTGACCGACCTGGGAGAGCGGCCTCGTTCTCCTCCAGTTCTGTATGTTGACAACAAGGCAGCCATTGCCTTGTGTGAGGAGCACAGACTGGAGCACAGAACGAAGCACATCGCTCTGCGTTACTTCCTGGCTCGAGAGTTGCAGCAGCGTGGTCAGCTTCGTCTTGCACACGTGGCCACTCGGGCCAACACTGCTGATATATTCACCAAGGCACTTCCGTCTGGTGATCATCAACGCTTTTGTACCTTGTTGGGCCTTGTGCCTACGTTTCCACACTTGCTGTAGACTCTTCCTGTACTGTGATCTTTATATATATATACCTGCATGCTTGCTCTTGATAGGTAGTGATCACTGTACTTTGTTTGTTGCATATATACCTCTGCATGTGGACTGGCCTTGTGGCCCTTTGCTTGTGCTCAGTCTGTGTGGTGACGTTGTGATCCACCCTGAGCTTGGTTTGTTTCTCTTGACTGGTCTTGTGACCCCTTGTTCTCCCCCACTTTGCCTATGGGGGTGTGTCAAACTATGCATATTGTGTTTGTGTAGGCTGCTAGTGGGGTAGCCCATATGGGGTACAACCCAATGTTAGGGTTAGCTTATGTACCTAACTCTTGATCAATGCATTCATTCTTGTCTCTAGATTCTAACAAGAACCAGTGTCAACAAGGCCTAACTGCACACAACACCTCTGGTGGTCACAAGGCGGAAGTGCCTTGGTGAAGATGTCTGCAGTGTTGGCCTCGGACTCCACAAACTCGAAACGAGCCTGTCCACGCCTCTGTAACTCTCGCAGAAGAAAGTATCTGACATTGATGTGCTTCATTCTGCTCTCCAGTCGTGGCTCACGAAAAAGGAGAATCGATGCCTTGTTGTCAGAGAACAAGGTCGGTGCAGAGCTTGGCCTCTCACCAAGGTCAGTGAGCAAGAAGGTCAACCAACGCAGCTCCTGTGCCGCCATGGCACCAGCGTAGATCTCAGCCTCAGCGTTGGAGGTCGAGACCGATGAGGAGCGCGTGGACCTCCAAGAAACAGCTCCAGAACCCAGACTGAAACAGTAACCCTGAGTAGACCTGTGAGTCTCAGCGTCGTCAGCGTAAGAAGAGTCACAGTGACCAGTAAGTGCGACAGACTGCTGCCCTCCAAGAACTAGCCCCACGCGTGATGTCGTCGCTAGGTACTTCGCCACCCTCACAGCTGCCGTCTAGTGAACAGGACGGTGTCTCCCTGGCGCAACAAAGCGCGCAAGGATGCTGAGAGGGAAGGCGAGGTCCGGGCGAGTACAAGTCATCAGGTACATGAGGCAACCCACCAACTCTGCGTAGGGACCACTAGGCTCGAACAGCTCGTCAGGAAAAGGACCAGTGAGTCTGTGGTCAACAGCAAGAGGTGTGCGCTGTACTGTGGAGTGTTGAAAGCCCGAACCGCTGAAGGACCTGCTGCACCACGTGTGACTGAGAGAGTGTGATGGTGCGAGCAGCTCTGTCCCTGGTGATCTGCAAGCCAAGGTAGTGGCGCAGCTCACCAAGGTCAGTGCAAGTGTGTCTCTTCAGCAGTTCGGACTTTACGTCTGCCAAGGCAACCCTGTCAGTAGTAGCGAACACTAGGTCGTCGACGTAGACAAGAACAAAGAACTGTTTGGTACCTCGACGAACGAACAGTGAAGGGTCAGCAGAAGACGGCTGGAAACCAAGGTCAGACAGGGTAGAACGAAGGGTGCCGTGCCACTCACGAGGAGCCTGACGAAGACCGTAAACCGGTCGCCTCAACCTCCACTGGGTCCCAGGAGGGAAAGAGCCAGTGAAGGCAGAGGGACGACGAAGCCAGATCTCCTCGTGAAGGCTACCCTGAAGGATAGCAGTGGAGAAGTCTAGAGAGTGTAACTCGTAGTCTCTCTGTGCTGCTACGTGCTGTAACACCGGAAGAGTGGTCATCTTCGGGGTAGGCGCGAAGGTCTGAAAGAAGTCAACTCACTCGCGCTGACTGAAACCTCTAGCCACGTAGCGCGCCTTGAAGACGGGAGGAGATCCTGGTGGCCGCTTCACCCTAAAGATCCACATGCCATCGACTACGTTCACCCCAGGGGGGGGAACCTCGTCGACGTAGGTGCTTGTGGATCTGTAGGAAGCCATCTCTGCGTCCATGGCAGCTCTCCACTGAGAGGCTCAAGGCCCTGACACTACCTCAGCGTAAGTGCGAGGAGTCGGTATGTCAAGGGCGTCGGGGTCTCCCTCAGGGGAGAGGAGCATGGCGCAGAGATGAGGGGAAGCGGCTGCCAGGAACTCTAGCTCAAACTGCCTGTCCTCTAGGGCGTCACAGCCAAGGGCAAACTCACCCCCGACGGCCATAGGACTGGTAGGAGGAGCAGCCACAAGAGCGGTGGCGTAGTCAAGGCGGCGAGTAGAGGCAAACTCAGTGATTGCGGCAATAAGAGCGGAGACAGAGGACAGAGAGGCACGAGGGTGGGTAACAAGAGAGGCGAGAACTCGAGAGAGGACAGGACGGTAGGTACGGTAGTAGTCAGTGACGGGAGTAGAGAGAGCAGCAGTGAGGGTAGACTCAGGAGGAGAAGGAAGTACAGGAGGTAAACTGGGCGGACGAGAACGGAACAGGGCAGTACGGGGGTCAGTGAGAGCAACAGGGGACGAAGGACGAGCACGAGGAGAACGACGGGAGGTCCAAGTGTGAGGAGTCGCAGACAACTGAGGGGGAGAACGAGGGAAGACAGCAGGGGAGGAGTCAGGAGGAGGAAACGTGGGGCCGTAAACAGGAGGCGAAGGGTCAGGAGGAGGAAGGGGAGGAGCAGACACGGGAGGAGAGGGGGAGGAGGAAGGAGAGCGAGAGGGGACACCGAGGGCCCGAAAACCAGAGACAGGAGGAGGAGGTGGCGGCCGCTGCTCCTGCGACGGCTGCTCCGGCTGCTGCTGCTGCGGCTGCTCCGGCTGCTGCTACTGCTGCTGCTGCTGCTTCTACTGCTGCTTCTGCTGCTGCTTCTCCACCAGCTGCTGTAACTCTCTCTCCTCTTTCTCCAACTCCAACTGCTCCTCACGCGCACGACGAACACGAGCCTGGTGGCGGGTCGGGTAGGGGTGGGGAGGAGGTGTAGCGTCCTGGGCGGCAGCAGACGCAGGACCGCCACCAGGAACACCAGGTGCACCACCCCCAGAGTCAGCACCAGGAACCGCAACCCGGCCAGGCTCACCAGAAACTACACCCCCAGACGTGTCACCCCCAGACGTGTCACCAGCACCAGCTCCCGGAAGCGGAGACTCTCCTGCAGTCTCAAGCTCACCCGCAACTGCAGCTCCCGCAGAATCAGGGCCCAGCACAGGTACGCTCTCAACTCCAACTCCAACTCCAACTCCTCTAGAGCGAGCACCGGCCGGGACTGCAGCAGGCTGCGAGGAGGACTGCGGGGAAGGAGACAGTACCTGAGGGGCTACCGAGGGGGGAGGGGTAGCGCGGGACACACCTGACGGGACCGGACCACGGGGGGAGGGTGTACCGGGGGAGCAGGAGGTGGGGCGGGAGCTAGGAAGAGAGGAGGGGGAGGAACCGGGAGACCTCTAGAGGGGTACCTGACGTAGAAGGGGACGGACTCCTCAAAACGAACGTCACGGGAGTCAAAGAACCTGTGAGAAGGAGGGTGGTAAAAGGTGTAGTCAGAGGAGTCCTCAGGGAAACCAAGGAAGACACAGGCAACGGCGCGAGGCGAGAGCTTGTCCGCGGAGGTGTCGCGAACAAGAGCCAAGCAACCCCAGACACGAAACCCGGACGCAACACCAGGGGACCCGGTCCAAAGACTGGTCGGTGAAACCTCTGGCCGAGAGACGCGAGGCCAGAGGTTCAGCTGGTGTGCGGCTTACCGAACCGCGTAGGGCCACAGAAAATGGGGGGCACGGGCGTGAGTCAAGGAGGTGCGCGCAATCTCCATGACCAAGCCTATGCGGCGCTCAGCAACCCCATTCTGCTGTGGGGACTCCGGAAGCATCCAGGACTGACGAATGCCCTGTTCGCGACAGAATCCAGCGAGAATGCCTGAGCAAAACTCACCCCCCACGGTCAGAGTGCAGACAGCTGACACGACGACCACGAGTGTCCGCAATGGAAAACAACCACCTGATCAGCATAGAAGTCACCTCAGACTTCTTCGCCAGGGGGAACACCGTGGTGTAGCGGGAGTAGTCGTCAACGACCACAAAAAAGAAATGCTCACGCTCAGGGCCAGGGCAAGGAGAGGGGCCCCAGACGTCCAAGTGGAGCGTCTCAAAAGGCTCGGTGGCCGGACGGAGGGAGGAGGAGTGAGGGGTGGCGCGCTTTCGACCCTCGACGCAAGGACCACAGGGAGGCGCAAGTGAGGGCGGCAGCGACGGCAAGACACGCGGGAGGCCTAGGACAAGACGCTGACTAGACATGGCGCGAAGACGAGGGAGCGACGGGTGCCCCATCCGGTGGTGCCACAGAACGGTGGGGTGGGCAAGCGACCGGCAGGAGCAAGACGCAGCGACTAGACTAGACACGACTACCTGAGGGGACAGAACAACCTGGTGAGACGCAGGGAGGAGACAGGGGGGAGGGATAGGGGTCGGGAGGAGGGGCTCCCGCGGCGGCGGCGGCGGCGGCTGCTGCTGCTGCTGTTGCTGCTGCTGCTGCTGCTGCTGCGACTGCTGCGGCTGCTGCTGCTGCTGCGGCTGCTGCTGCGACTGCTGCGGCTGCTGCTGCTGCTGCGGCTGCTGCTGCTGCTCACCAAGGCGCGTGTGGAGGGTGTAGAGACCGGAGCCCGGCTCAGCAGTAAAGGTGGCAAGGGGCTGGTAAGAATCCCCGTCAACACAGACTGCTGTCTCGCCCGAGGGCTCAATCCACACACCCACGTGCTGGCTCACAAGGGGTCGTACGCCCACCAAGTTCCTCGAGAACGAGGGGACGTGAAACCCGGTAAGGGACCCGGAGGGAGCAGCAGGGCACGGAAGAGTGGTAGTATGGCGCACAAGGACTGGTCCCGAGGTGGGATCAGCTAGCGCCACAGAAACGGGCGCCGGTAGAGGTGAGAGTGTCGTGCGGTCGCAGAAGAAGCAGTGCGAGGCTCCAGAGTCCAGTGTGAAGGACAGCGACGCGTCCTCCGAGGTAGTCGCTATACTAGTGTCTAAACTAGAACCTACACTAGCAACAGGCAACTCAGCAAGGCTAGCACCTAAGCTAACAACACCAGAGTAAACAGAGTCAGAAACACTAGAGTCAACAACAGCATACATAGCAGGAAGAGAGAGGACCCGCCTTCTTTGAAGGAACGAATCACCCGGGTGTGGGCGCTGGAAAGCATGCTGTGTGAATTGAAGTTGTATGGAGGGATAGGCACGGGGCTGGCGGCAGCCCTGAAAGCAAGGTGCTTCATACGGAAATGGTTTCATGTGGAGAAAGTTCTGGTTGTGCGGAGGATGGCGAGGCACCACGCCCTAAAACTCCAGAAATATTACCCATAGGAGATGCCTAGCACCACAATTCCAGCTGAAGACGAGGCCATGATAGACGATGATAGAGACATTAGCATGGATTAGCTAGAGAAGTGGGGGCAGATCGACCTAGTGGTGGCAGGCTAGGAATGCCAAGGGTACTCAAGGGCGGGGGAAGGAAGAGGAATGGAGGACGCGTGGGGGGCCTCTTTCAGGGACCTAAAGAAAGTGCTGGAGATGATCCATAAAAAATCAAAGGGAGGTACTCTACATCATGGAAAATGTGGATATGGCTGAAGATAGGAGGGAGCCTGTGAAACGAGCTTTTGCGGAGATAGAGGTTGCGGAGATAACTGAAGCAATGGGAGCTTGACCACGGGGCACTGGTCCGTAGTCGTTTCCTTGTGTACACACTGCTTGCTAGTTCACAGGGGAAATTGGCAAGAGTTTCACAAGGAAAACATGACAACAATAATTCAGAATGATTGCAACAACATTGGCAACCCTGACTCCATTAGAGCTAGCTAGTCTGCTGGTCGAACTCCAGCGCAACATGGTCGACCGCGATCCAGCGCAGCAGCGCTCGCACCGCTCTAGCGTTGCAGAGTAGCGGTTCGCCAACCTTGCAAGTCCACGGTGTGCCAATGCTCCAGCAAGTCGGCTGCACAGCGTTGCACCCGCAGGACACCTGCTTCGCAGGTGCGTGCAGCTGGTTGGTGCTCCACACCTCGTCACGAGCACAGCGCAGGCGCCTAGCAGACTCCACGCCAGCGACTGCGCCCACCAGCCACGTCGACCTTGGGATACCACCCCCGAGTTCGCCTTCGCAGAAACCATCCCGGCGACTTTCGCACATGTCGCCTGGGTATCCCGGACGACCGGGCAACCCCGCCTGGTTGTCCAGCCCAATCGGCCGCCGGCTACACCAAACCCGGCGTCCCAGGGTCGGCACCCTGGCGTCCAGGTCGGCGTCCAGGCGCCCAGGACGCCGTCCAGGCGCCCAGGACGCCGTCCAGGCGCCCAGGACGCCGTCCAGGCGCCCAGGACGCCGAGCAGACGCCCAGGTCGGCGTCCAGCCTCCCAGGACGCCCGAGCAAACGCCCAGGACGGCGTCCAGCCTCCCAGGACGCGGAACAGACGCCCAGGACGGCGTCCACCTGCTTGGCGCCCTCCAACCAGGCGCCCCCCAGCTCAACGCCCTTGCAGTGGCCCCTGTACCCACTGCTGCAGGTCGGGTGCATCCCCCCGCACACCCGACCACGAGGTCGGCTCCGCCCAAGCGAGGACGGGGCCAAACACTACTCCCGTTGACACTCCTCTGCCGCGTTCACGCTTGGGCCCTTAGCCCACACGGCAGCACTGCTCGGAGAATAGCTCGGCGGCATGCACACAACACACAGCACGCCGGACACCGCACCAGCCATGCAAAAGGGCATGGCACCTACTACTGCACGTCGTTGTCGCCGTCGCCTACTTCGGCCAGGCGCACTTTGCCGATCGCAACGGAGCACCGGTTGAAGGCCGGGTAGTGCAGCGCCTTTGTCAGGAAGTCGGCCGGCTGCTCAACGCAAACTTCCCGCGCTTCACCATGTGCTACAGGCAGGCCTGACGCCGCTCCATTTTCTTGAGGTTGCCTGTCAACACCATGCCCTCGTCGACTATGATGGCCGACTTGTTGTCCACCCGAAGGACAGTCCGCTTCCCGGCGTCCAGCTACCGGAACTCTGCCAGGAGGAAGCGAAGTCGGCGTCCTTCCTTCCCAGCTTCCGTTGCCACCACGTACTCGGACTCGGTCGACGACAGCGTCGCGCACTTGATGCGCTGGCTCGACCAGGAGACCGCGACCCCTCCGTAGACGAACACGTAGCCACCCGTGCTCGTCCGGTTCTGCTTGTTGCCGGCGTCGTCGGCGTCTACGTAGCCGACCAGCTCCAGCGACTCCGGACCACCGCCGAATTCCAGGGCGGTGTCGCGCATGTTGGCGAGGTAGGCAAGGCAGCGATCGACCTCGCGCCAGTGCTGGTCACTCCTCACCGTGAGGCCGCTCCCCAGCTTGCTGGAAGCGAAGGCGATGTCCGGCCTCGTCGTTGTCACCTCGAACTGCAGCGAGCCGACCTTCTGCCGGTACTCCTTCTCCTGGCACTCCTGTGCCTCCTCGTTGACGAACGTCAGCTCAGCGTAGGCGTCGACTGAGACCGGTGTCTTCGGAGTGCGCCTGGTCTGCTCCTCGTCGATGAAGCGTCTACGCAGCTTGTCAGCGTAGCCCTGCTGGTCCAACCACAACTTCCTCGCCGTCCTGTCGCGAACGATCTCCAGTCCGAGGTACTTCTCCACCGGCGAGATCTCCCGCAGCTCGAAGGCGGCCTCCAGCAGCTCCTTCAGCATCGCAGCGCTGCTACTGGCGGCGAGCAGGTCGTCGACGTAGACCAGCACCCAGCAGGCAACACCGTCGTCTCCGACCTTGAAGTAGAAAGATTCGTCGACCTGGCTCTTCTTCCACCCGGCGCCGACCAGCGCGTCGTTGAGAGCCGTGTACCACAACAGCGGCGACTGCTTCAGCTCGTAAAGGCTCTTCAACAGCTTGCACACCCGGCCGGTCCCGCCGTTGAAGTAGTCCGGCTGGTACATGTAGAGCACGCGATCGAGCTTGCTCTGGAGGAAGGCGTTCTTCATGTCCAGCTGCGTCAGGTTGAGGTCGATGACGGCGACAATGCTGAGGAAGATCCTCAGCGTGACGTAGCTGCTCACCGACGGGTACGTCTTGTCATAGTCGGCGCCATACACCTGTGTGAAGCCTTTCACGACCAGCCTCGCCTTCTCACGCTCTACGGTGTCATCGATGCGGTACTTCATCGTCAGCACCTACCGGTTCTTCATGATTTTGACGCCGGGGGGGCCGCTTAACGAGCTCCCACGTGCCATTCGCGATGAAGCTCCGTATTTCCTCGTCCATGGCAGCCTTCACCGCCCTACCCTTCCAGCTCGCCAGTGCCTCCTTCACCGTCATGGTTGCGATGTCCCAGCAGTGCTCGGGGTCGGTGTGCGTGTCGGCGTCAAGCTCTGGAAACTCCTCATCGTCCTCGGCGTCGTCGTACGCCAGGTCGTTGTCGTCGTTGTCGAACACTGTGGAGAAGGCAGCTGGCGGGAGACAGGCGTGGTAGGTTAGCCGCTCCGGCGGACTCCAGACTCAGCCTGAACGTCGCAGTTCAGGCTGCTCAGGGTTGACCTCCAATACATCGCTGTCAGTGGACTGCACGGCGACCGACTGCTCCCCTTCAGCTTCGTCGGCTTCACAGTTCTCGGCGTCTAGCTGCACCAAAGTTGGCGTCCAAGCAGACTTCTCCCTTGTTGTCGGCTCCCCGACCGACATCTCCGTTCTTGTCAACTTCCCTGCAGCCGCCCCCTTCGCCTTTGTCGGCGTTGGCTCCTTGACCTGCGGCTCTGCTTCTCCGCCGACTTGCTGGACGCCACGTCGGCCACCAGCAATGCCCGTGGTCGGCGCCACAGGCCACGCCCCACTCCTCCCCTCATCGCCGGAGGCCGACGTCGGTGTCAGCGCATACGGAACGACGACGGGAGGAGTAATGACCTAGGAGGAGTAATGACCTCCTCGGCGTCCTCATCAGCGCGCTCACCGAACTCGGCGAGCTTAGGGAGTGTCATGGTGGAGGTGTCCGACGGCGAGGTAGCCGGCGGCCGCCCCGATGCCGGCCCGTGCATCGACTTCCACACCTCCAGCGACATGGTTTCGTAGAACACCACGTCTGACGTGGTGACCACCCGAGTGTCGACGAGGTCGAGGAGCTCCCAGCCCTTGCTCTCCTCCGACACGCCGAGATGAAGGCCCCACTGGGCCTCCGGCTTCAGCTTCCCACCACGCTGCTGCTCGGGGACCAGGAACTGCGCCATGCAGCCCCACACGCATGCCAGCGACAAGTCGGGCTTCTTCCCGGTGAGCAACTGGTACGGCGTCGTACCTGGTTGCAGCGACGAGCGCTCGGGGCAGTTCCATACCCAGACGGCCTGTCGCAAGGCGAGGTGCCACCAGTGGTGCTGCATGCCCATGTGCAATAGCATCGTCCGCACCGACTTCACCACCGTCCTCATCTCCCGCTCCGCCATGCCGTCTTGCTGCGGGGTGTACGGGCAGGTCAGGTCGTGGACGATCCCCTTGCCATCCACGAAGGCGGTGAACTCTTTCCCGAGGAACTACCCTCCCCGGTCAGAGCGCAGCTGCAGCACTGACTTCTTTGCCTGCCGCTCAACCAACACCAGCCACTTCTCAAACTCCCGCAGCACGTCGGACTTCCTGGCGACCAGCTTCACCCATACGTAGCGGGTCTTCCGCTCCTTCAGCAGCAGGAAGTACAAGCTACCAACCATGGCGGCCATACGAAACGGCCCGCACAGGTCAATGCGCACGGCGGCCAGGGCGTCCTCGGCGTCTGAGCCCTTGTCGGGGAAAGAGTGCCGCGCCAGCTTCCCGCCAACGCACGAGACGCAGGGCGAAGCGGCGCTAGACGCCGACGTGAGGTCCAGCCAAGTGGCTACCTCGTGCTTCACCGAGCTGAGGATGGTGGTCATGCCGATGTGCGTGAGCCTCGCGTGCAGTCTGTCCGGCGTCGCCTTCGTCGTCGAGACAATAGCCCGCAGGGCCACTTCCTCCGCTGCAGTCGTAGCCGAGCAGGGACGTAGGTCGGTGCAGAAGACCCGGCCGGAGTACGTTGCTCGGCCGAGGACGTCGCCGGTTGCCGAGATGAGCAGCATCCCGTCGCTGTCGGCCTGCAGCTTCACGCCGTTCTCCTTCAGCTGACCAGCCGACAGCAGGTTCGCGTGAACGTCCGGGACGTACAACACGTTGGGGATGAGCACCCGCTTCCCGGCCTCCCCTAGCAGCGCAACCGTGCCCCATCCCTTGACGGCCTGTAGCGCTCCATTGAAGCCGCGCACGTCGCCTCTCGGCTGCATGTCGACAAATACCTCCTTCGTCCCCATCAGGTGGTGGGAGCAGCCGCTGTCCAGCAGGACCACCACCGGGTTCGCCTGTATGGCTGCTGCAACCGCCTGGAAATCCTCGTCGGCTTCCGGCGCCAGCGAGACGGTCGGCTCCACAACGCCGACCAGCGAGCACGATGCCTCCCCGTCGCCTCGCCCCTTGCCGCTAGCAGAGGAGTCGGCGTCCTTCGCCGGGGTCGACTTGTTTGACTGCTTCTTGTGCGGCTGGTTTCCTCGTCGTGGATGACGACAGGCCGACCTCCCGCGGCCTCCCTTGGCGTCGTCGTCGGAGTCACTGCGGTTGGGACACTCGAAGGAGAGGTGGTTGGGGTCGCCGCACAGCCAGCACTCCTGGCGTCGCCCTCGTCCTCCACGACCGCTATCTTTCGCGGACTTACCCTTGTCGGCGTCCTTGGCCGGCTTGCCATCTCCGCTACCACCGCCGCCAAGCTTTTCGCGCTGCCCCGGTCGGCTACCTGTCTTCGCCGGGGCGACGTAGTTTGCCTGCGGCAGGAGCTCCATGGTCTTCTCGGCCTCCTGCATCGCCTTGTCCCGGAGGATGAACGAGGCTAGTGAGTCGTCATTGAGCGACTCCCTCGTGCCCAGCGCCACCATCAGTCGCTTCATCAGATTGTAGCCGCTCGAGAGCCCCTTTAGGACGTGCGTGATGTAGGACGCCTTGGAGTACTGCACGCCGGCCATCCTCATGGTGGCGAGAAGTCGCCGAGCCCGGTTGCAGTAATCAGTCGGCGTCTCCTGCTCGCCCATCCGCAGGTGCGTCATCTGCTCCTCCATCTGGCCGATGTACAGGTCGTTGGTGACCTGGTACGTCGACTCGATGAAGCGCCATGCCTGGTGACCGACGTCAAGGTAGTCCCTACACGGATTCAGGGCGATCTGCATGCCCGGCGAGCAGCACCACGAAATGACCGTAAAGGTCAGCAGTTGCACAATGCAAAACCCCGCACGCAGCTCTGGGTAGTTTTCCGACGGCGTCGCCACGGTGCCGGCGGCAAAGCCCATCAACCCGGCCATCTCCAGCTGAGGCTCGATGGCTTCCTTCCAGGTGAGGATGTCGGGGCGATCGACCAGCAGGGGGGTGACCGAGATCCTATCCGGCGTAAACTTGAAGTAGCCGTAGCTCGCCGCGATCCCTCCCGCCGTCACGTGAGTCGCCGACATTGGCGCCAATCTGCTTCGTCGACCTCCGACGTCACCCTACGAGGCCCCTGCAGCCGACGATGACTGCATCCCTCGCGCCTGAACGCCACCGGCTTCACCGGCGTGTATCACTCATCTCGGCCTTGACGTGCCTCCCGCACTGCTGCCGACATGGTCACCACCGACGTTGACGCCGCCTGCGTCGACGCCGCCTTCCGTGTTCACCGGTCGGGGAGACGCCGGTCGGGGAGGGTGCTCCTTCGCCCACACCGCGCGGATGCCAGCCTCAACAGTCGCCCAGGGGAGAGTCTCCCCGTACTCACGTGCATCATGGCGTCTCCTTGCGTCTACCAGCCGTGCTTTCAGGGTATCCACAACGCACGCCTCAACTACAGGGTCAACCATGGCGTCAAGCACGACTACCGATCTACGAACTAGCTAGGTGGGTGCAAAGTCAGCTAAACCAAAGGTGACGTCGCGGTGTCTTCCACGCTCACCGCACCATGCGGAGATAACTCGAGCAAGGGGAGCTTGACCACGGGGAAGGCACGTGTGTGAGAGGGATCTCTGCGTTCGTTCCTTACTCGTTTCCTTGTGTACACACTGCTTGCTAGTTCACAGGAGAAATTGGCAAGAGTTTCACTAGGAAAACATGACGACAATAATTCAGAATGATTGCAACAACATTTGCAACCCTGACTCCATCAGAGCTAGCTAGGCTGCTGGTCGACCTCCAGTGCAGCATGGTCGACCGCGATCCAGCGCAGCAGCGCACGCACCGCTCCAGCGTTACAAAGTAGCGGGTCGCCAACGTTGCAAGTCCATGGTGTGCCAACGCTGCAGCAAGTCGGCTGCACCTGCTTCGCAGGTGCGTGCAGCTGGTTGGTGCTCCAAACCTCGTCATGAGCACAGCGCAGACGCCTAGCAGACTCTACGCCAGCGACTGCGCCCACCAGCCACGTCGACCTCGGGATACCACCCCCGAGTTCGCCTTCGCAGAAACCATCCCGGCGACTTTCGCACACGTCGCCTGGGTATCCCGGACGACCGGGCAACCCCGCCTGGTCGTCCAGCCCAATCGGTCGCCGGCTACACCAAACCCGGCGTCCCAGGGTCGGCGTCCTGGCGTCCAGGTCGGCGTCCAGGCGCCCAGGACGCCGTCCAGGCGCCCAGGACGCCGAGCAGACGCCCAGGTCGGCGTCCAGCCTCGCAGGACGCCGAGCAGACGCCCAGGATGGCGTCCAGCCTCCCAGGACGCCGAACAGACGCCCAGGACGGCGTCCACCTGCTCGGCGCCCTCCAGCCAGGCGCCCCCCAGCTCAACGCCCTTGCAGTGGCCCCCGTACCAGCTGCTGCAGGTCGGCTGCATCCCCCCGCACACCCGACCACGAGGTCGGCTCCGCCCAAGCGAGGACCGGGCCAAACACTACTCCCGTTGACAGAGGTGGCGGTGGGGAGAGGCTTGGTAGTGTACGCAACACAGTTGGGATCCAGAGTACATAGGCCTAGCAGATACTGGCAGAATGGAGTGTCCAGAGCCTTCCTGAGACAATCACTAGCGCAGATGCAGAGGCCAGAGCTGAGGCTAGTCAGTGACATACTGGGGCCTAACAGATTGCCAGCACCTGTGACAACCCCGGACCACCCGTCACGGTATCAATGCCATGTGCCAGGGAAGCCCCAGCAGGCGCTGCCCACCCTAGTGTCATACGAATGAGCTCGGGGTTTTGCCATGGAGGGAGAACGCCCGGAGCCTGAGATGGTGTATGACGTGAAAAGCGAGAAGTGGGAAGAGCACACGGCAAGTGAAAGGGAGTCTTCTATGGGGCACAGGTGAGACGCAACGGCACACTCCCAAGTAACGGAGAGGCAGGGAAGGGCAGCGCTGGGGCGTGCCATGGACCTGAATGTGATGACGTGGATAATTGAGACCATCCACATGCACCTCAAGTCCAAGGAAGTTTAGAGGCAGATAGAGATAAGCATACGGCACCAGGAGGACCTAGAAGTAGAGAGAAAGAGGAGGCAACTAGAAGCTATAGAGGGGCAGCAAGAAGTGCGGATCAAAGAAAGATGGGCATTCATGGCACAAGAGTGTGGAGAAGCACAACTGCTAAAGAAGGAACCAGAGGGGTTGGAAGACGAAAAGGAAGGAAAGAAGCAACAAGGGGAGAGGGCGCCAGTGGACGAGTGGCTCGTAGGCAAAGCAACACTGGCAGACCTTTGCCTACACGCAACAAGAGCTGGGGAAGTGCAAGACCCACATGATGGGAGTCAAGCTAACCACGGAAATGCCCATATATCAGAGGTAGAGGCGCATAAGCCCGGGAAACATAGGCATATGCATAAAAAAGTGTGTGGAGCTACTAGAGGCAGGGCTCGTACAACGGTCAGAAAGCAACTATGTTGCTGCAACGGTGGTGGCAGCGAGATAGGATCTCACAAGAGAGGTGTCAGCACGAAGAATGTGCGGGGACTACCAAGGGCTGAACAAGGTTAATGTAGCAGACCAGTACCCAATGCACTCACCGGAAGAGATTTTCGACAAGCTGCAGGGAGCAACCGTCTTCTCCACATTAGACCTCAGGCAAGGGTTCAATCAGATACCCATCAAGCCAGAGGACTGCAAGAAAACAGCCTTTCATGGGCCGGATGGGCTATACGAGTGGAGATGCATGCCTTTCGGCATGAGGAATGCCCCGGCGATTTCAACGCATCATGGATGCAGCGCTGAGGAAGGTGTATGCAGCAGCCTGTTATATAGACGAAGTAGTCGTCTTCAGCCAAGACACTGAGCAACCCTGGATGCAATCAGAGAGGCGGGGCTGACTTGCCTCCCTAAGAAGTGCAGCTTCTAGGGTAGCTCCATAAAGTATCTCGGGTTTGAAGTACAGGGGGAGAAAATGAGCATTCAGCAAGCGAAGGTGGAATTGCTGAACCGAGTGCCTGACCCCAAGGAAAGAAGCACCCTTAGAGCGGTGCTCTGCTTCTCGAACTACTACCGCAAGTTCGTGCCCAACTTCAGCCGGACAGTAGCAGTGCTCAACCATCTGCTGAGAGAAGAGCAGGTGCGGCAATGGGGAGAAGCGGAGCAGGGAGCACTGGAGGTATTGCTCAGAGCAGTGAAAACCGCGACCGTACTGACGATGCCCAGCAAGCAGGACCCTTTCGTCCTCTACACTAATTGGAGCAGCTCCAGGATGGAATCTATACTCTGCTAGGAGAGGGAAGGACAGGAGATGGTGGTAGCCTTGGCCAGTAGGAGCTTTAACCCGGCAGAGCCCAACTACAGCTCATACGAAGGAGAAGGGCTGGTAGCAGTATGGGACATCATCCATTTCATAGTGTACTTGCAAGGGAGACCCTTCGTGCTGGTGACGGATCACCAGCTCTGACCAGGCTGATGACAAATCAGGCAATGACCGGCAGGAACGATGGGTGGGCAATGCGGCTATGAGCTCAGCATCCATCACAGGCCAGGGAAAATGTTGCAGCACGTGGACAGGCTGTCCAGAGACCCACCGCCAAGTAGCCCGATGGGCTGCCTTGCGGCATTGGCAAAAGAGACTGACAGGGAAGGAGCCAAGAGGAAGCAGGGCCGAGGGCCAAAAGACGTGTGGGAGGACGAAGAGGTGCTGAGGTGGATGCAGGGGAGAACCACACAGGGCAGAGCTTGCGAGTGAGAGAGCAAGGGCGCGGGGTGCTCACTCTAGATGGTACCACAGACAACTGCAGAAGAACATGAAGGATGGGTGGAAGCTGGTGCCGAGAAAGGAAGAGAGGGGGGATATAATAGCCAAGGTGCACAGGCAGCTGGGACACTACGGGAGCCTGAGGACCAGACAGCTAGTGGAGACTGGCTGGTGGTAGGGGGGAATGAGGAAGGAGATAAGGGAGTGGGTGGCGTCATGTGAGCTATGCAGTAGGAACAAAGCCGAGCTAGAGAGAGGAAAGGTAGAGCTACAGTCACTGCCGATACGAGGACTACGATCCATATGGTCTCAAGGTCTAGCCGGAGAGATGCCTCTGAGCCGCCACGACAAGCGCTACATACTCATCATGATCGAACACGGGAGCAAATAGGTAGAAGTAAAGGATCTGCCCAGCAAAAACTCTTCAAGGATGGCCGAGGCGTTTGAGGATCATGACCCGAAACGGAGCATGCGGGGAAGTGCTAACCGACCAAGGCACAGAGTTCTTGATAGAGTTCGAGAAGCTGCTGCAATCGACAGAAATTACCCACAGAAGGACCTCCCGATACCACCCCCAGAGCGATGGATTGACGGAAAGGTTCATGCAGACCCTGAAGAGAGGGCTGAGGGCGTATCGGGAGAAGTTCAAGTGGGACTGGGATGCAAGGCGGCCGTGGGTGGTAGCAGGATAGCGGTTCAGTAAGCAAGCAGCGGAGGGACCTATCCCCATTCTACCTCCTGCTGGAAAGAAAACAAATATTGCCAGTAGATGCGCCAAGACTTCTGACAGGGACAGTGACAGTGGGGTCAGTGGAGAACTGGGTCGGACTAGCAGAGGCAAGGGCCATGTACCTGAGAGAACTGCTACCGGCAGCACTGGAGAATCTTCATGTGGCTCAGCTGAGAGATGCGCAGAGGTACAAGAAGAGGAGGGAGGGAAACACCGGAAAGAGGGAGAAGGAGCTGGGAGTAGGAGAGGTGGTGTACCCGAAGCAAGCCAAGCAATACATGATGGATATAGGCCTAAGCAATGGCAGGTGGAGGGTGAAGGAAGTAAACGAATCTGGAGTGGTGGTGCTTGGGAGTAAAGCAGGGCAGGAGAGAAAGGACCACCGGACTAACGTGGTCCAAGCTAAACCAAGGAGAGACGAAGGAAGGGAGGCCCTCCTTAGGGAGAAGAGAAGAGAAGACCAGCAGCCATCCAGAGAGAAGTTCCATCAACTCACTAGAGGAGCAGAGAAGCCGAGGAGGGGGCAAGTGGATGGTGCTGGAGGCAAGACAGGGAAGATACCCAGGGAGCTAAGAGCCCTTATGAGCTGAGGCAGGCAATAGCAAGGAAGCACCAGGACAGGACTTGGGCAACAAGAGCAAGATAAGCGTCCCCTTCAAAGTCTCGGGGGACCTTTTCAGGGGGTTCCTATATCCGGGAGATAAGGGACCCTGTTTATTCGGCAGCACACTACTCACAGCTGCAGGCATTGATAGGTCAGACAACTTGATCTACCGTATTTACCTGGGTAGTAAACCCGGGGGTCCAATCCTACCCCGGGAAAAAAACGGGGGGTGGGGCTATTCAGTGGGTTTGATTTTAATAGACCCAGGGTCTAATTCTATGCGAAACTAGAATTGCTAAGTCATGTATTCCAGCAACAGAAGCGAGAATTCTAATGTTGCGTCAGGGGGAATTTTGACCACACCATGGCGCGAAGCACGCCGCGGTCGAGTTCTGCAGCCCAGTCAATTTCTGCAGTCAAATGCCGCTGCAGAAGTCGGTCGCTTCCCGGTAAGTCTCGCTAAGAATAGAACTGTATACACTGAGGGGGGTCTAATCTGGATTTGTTACAAAAAGGGGGGGGTTTATTACAAGAGTGCATGTAGCATTAGGACTCCCCATTTACACCTAGTCCGCGGTAAATTCACCGGCGGTATCTTCACCACCCAGGTGTACTTCCCCGTGGTAAAGTTAGTTTACGAAGGTAGTTTTGGATTCGGAGAGGGTAGAATCACGCATTCCCTCGCCAGATGCAGGAAAGTAGAAACTTTGCAAATGCCAATCCCGCCCTTATCTCGGGTCACTAAGTACCAGTTTTTGATACTGAAATGCATCCGAGCTCTATACTGTTAGCCTCGGAGTCTCAGGGTGCCCTTCGAATTACCCGGAAACGCACAAAGGGTGCCTGGAAGAAAAACGTTCACGCGGTGAATTTACCGCGGGCTAGGTGTAACACCCCGGGGGTCTATAATTTTGGGGGGTCCATTACCCGGGTAATTACGGTATCTACAAGACAGTAAAACAGATTAGTATGCACTCTAGACGGTGTGTATATGTACAATAAATGATGAAAGCTGCAGTTGTCTCTGTTTGGATTGGGTACATTTGCCCATCATTCTGCTTGTTCAGCAAAGGAAATTATTCACCCGTTTGAAGCGTTTCTATACTCTCTTTTCCAGAGAAGTCAACCTCCTGCAGCAACTTAGAAGCTTCTGTTTGGATGAGCCTCCATGCCGCCTGCACATGCGTCATCTCTGTCTTCACCGCCCCTATTGCCATGCGCAGCGTGTATTGCCCCGATAGCACCTGCACGAGTGAGAGGGCAGCAGGTTGGAGGATCAAGTGCCGTCATGCTCTCACATGCCGTCATGCTCTCACATGCCGTCATGCTCTCACATGCCGTCATGCTCTCACATGCCGTCATGCTCTCACATGCCGTCATGCTCTCACATGCCGTCATGCTCTCACATGCCGTCATGCTCTCACATGCCGTCATGCTCTCACATGCCGTCATGCTCTCACATGCCGTCATGCTCTCACATGCCGTCATGCTCTCACATGCCGTCATGCTCTCACATGCCGTCATGCTCTCACATGCCGTCATGCTCTCACATGCCGTCATGCTCTCACATGCCGTCATGCTCTCACATGCCGTCATGCTCTCACATGCCGTCATGCTCTCACATGCCGTCATGCTCTCACATGCCGTCATGCTCTCACATGCCGTCATGCTCTCACATGCCGTCATGCTCTCACATGCCGTCATGCTCTCACATGCCGTCATGCTCTCACATGCCGGCATGCAGCAGTAAGGCGCAGGGCTCACAGCATGCGTGAGGTACCGTTGAGGCGCCTCAAGACTCAGTGTGAGAGAGAGAGAGATACTTGAAAGAAATGGAGAAGCCACGCACCAATACGCTGCCTCAGGACTCACAGTGTGTGTGAGGTATGCCTGTCCGCTGCTGTTGATCACCTCCAGCAGTGCCGCGTTCACTTCCCTCCCTGCATCCGCGCTGCCATCGCCCAACCCCTCCTCGCCCACCACCACCTCGCCCGCCCCTCCATTTGCCACCCCACTGTGCGCGCGTGGTGGTGGCGGCTTGACGCGGAAGCAGACGAGGGCGAAGGAGCGTGGCGCCATCAGCTGGAGGCACGAGGGGAGGGGGGGTGGGAAAGTACAGAGGCACGAGGGGAGGGGGGGTGGGGAAGTACAGAGGAGGGTAGCATGGCCATGCCCTTGCCATGAATACAAAAGAGGGAGAGCTACATGAGAAAGTGTGTGAGAGAGTGTGTGAGAAAGTGTGTGAGAAAGTGTGAGAGGGTGTGCGAGACGGCGTGCGGGTGTGTGTGAGAGCGGTCAGCACAAGTGAAGCATCCAGAGAGTGAAGGCATAGTGCACTCCAGAGAGTGAAGGCATAGTGCACTCCAGAGAGTGAAGGCATAGTGCACTCCAGAGAGTGAAGGCATAGTGCACTCCAGAGAGTGAAGGCATAGTGCACTCCAGAGAGTGAAGGCATAGTGCACTCCAGAGAGTGAAGGCATAGTGCACTCCAGAGAGTGAAGGCAGAGTGCACTCCAGAGAGTGAAGGCAGAGTGCACTCCAGAGAGTGAAGGCATAGTGCACTCCAGAGAGTGAAGGCATAGTGCACTCCAGAGAGTGAAGGCATAGTGCACTCCAGAGAGTGAAGGCAGAGTGCACTCCAGAGAGTGAAGGCAGAGTGCACTCCAGAGAGTGAAGGCATAGTGCACTCCAGAGAGTGAAGGCATAGTGCACTCCAGAGAGTGAAGGCATAGTGCACTCCAGAGAGTGAAGGCATAGTGCACTCCAGAGAGTGAAGGCAGAGTGCACTCCAGAGAGTGAAGGCAGAGTGCACTCCAGAGAGTGAAGGCATAGTGCACTCCAGAGAGTGAAGGCATAGTGCACTCCAGAGAGTGAAGGCATAGTGCACTCCAGAGAGTGAAGGCATAGTGCACTCCAGCTCACTTGGAACCGCTCATCTTGCCGCACGGCCTCTTCGAACCACTCAGCAAGTGCCACGTGGCGCCTGATGTACGCGCGGATGCCCTCCGCCCCGTATGTGCGCAGCACCATCCACAGCTTCAGCGACCTGCACGGGGGGGTGTGGCCATGGGCATGGGCATGGGCATGGGCATGGGCATAAGTATGAGCATGGGCATGACGGAGCGCAAGGAGGCCTAAATCTCTTTGAGCATTGTAAAGATTGATATGAATCGGAGATTCCAGGAGTTCATGTGAAATGGCATGAACAAAACCCACTGCATCCCATGCGCCATGCCATGCTCCATGCGCCATGCCAGGCAGGTGCATGGGATGAGATGGGGGCGGGGAGAGACTGTCCTCAGCACACCTGAAGCGGCGGCCGATGGGGATCTCCCAGTCCTTGTAGTCCACCACGTGGTCGCGCTCTGTTGCCTGGTTTGTGAATGGGGAGAGGGAGAGAGGAGAGGAGAGACGAGCAAGGGAACAGAAAGTGATTCTTTGTTTGACTCAAAAATCATCGACGGCGGCCAATGGGCATCTCCCAGTTCTTGTAGTTCACCATGTTCCCGCACTCTGTTGCCTGCCCTGCAGCGCAAGCGAGGGGGGAGGAGAAGTGAAAGTGAGTGTGTGTGCGTGCGTGCGCGCGTGTGTGTGTGTGTGTACATACGAGCATACTGCAATAAGAGCACATTGTAGCAAGAGCACACCATGTGTGATAAGAGCAGACTGAGTTAAGAGCTCACTGCCAAGAACACTGCTGCAATAAGAGATTAGTAGCCCACCTTATTCCTCAGGTATTCCGGCAGTATCGACAGTGCTTTCACCAGAGGCCTGCTGTCCTGGTGGGGCATGGGCATGGGCATGGGCATGGGCATGGGCATGGGCATGGGCATGGGCATGGGCATGAATACGACAACAATTTCACACCACCTGCCTGCCGACCGCTTGACAGCACCATCTCTCGTCCCGCCGCCACCACATGGGTCCTGCCGGCACTACCTGGGTCCCCATGCACCACTGCCCCATGCACCACTGCCCCATGCAGCACTGCCCCATGCACCACTGCCCCATGCAGCACTGCCCCATGCACCACTGCCCCATGCAGCACTACCCACCTGCGTCCACATGCAGCAGCAGTCGAAGCTGGTGAGCAGCCACTTGTGTGCGTTGGACGCTAGTGAGTCGGCCAGGTGCACGCCTGCCAGGTGGTGGCGCATCTCAGCACACATGCACGCCATGCCTGCATACGCCGCGTCCACATGCACCCACATGCCATGCGCCTGCCCATGTGGTCGAAAAAGTGGGGTAGAGGGGAGGAGAGGAGGGGATAGTGAGTACGTTGTGAGGTAAGTGAGCTTCTGGGAATTTCCAACAGGCATGTTGCCTACGCAAGCTGCGTCCACATGCCATGCGGCTGCGTGAGTCATTGCACGGGGGAGAGGGCGGATAGAGGGTTCTGAGGCGGCTGGGATTGCACCCATTTATGGTGTGCTATGGAACAGAGATCGCATGGCATGGATTGGTGTTATGGCACAGCATGGCATGGCATGGGATGGCATGGGATGGCATGGGATGACATGGGATGGCACGGAAGGGCATGGCATGGCAGGAGCGCATGTCAAATCTCACCTTTGCAATGGCAGCCAGAGGGGCGATGGGGTCCACAGCAGTAGATGACGTGGAGCCAACCTGGCATGACGTGGCAGAGCAGAGCAGGCACGTGGCATGGAATAAGTGCATGGCAGGGATGGGAGTAAGAGTGTGGCAAGCATTTCTGGGTCATTCCGGGGCAACGGCAAGGAGGATAAGAGAGAGTGATGCGATGACACTCATGAGTGTCACTGCACACCACATACCAGTGCCACTGCACACCACATTCCAGTGCCACTGCACACCACATACCAGTGCCACTGCACACCACATACCAGTGCCACTGCACACCACATACCAGTGCCACTGCACACCACATACCAGTGCCACTGCACACCACATTCCAGTGCCACTGCACACCACATACCAGTGCCACTGCACACCACATACCAGTGCCACTGCACACCACATTCCAGTGCCACTGCACACCACATACCAGTGCCACTGCACACCACATACCAGTGCCACTGCACACCACATTCCAGTGCCACTGCACACCACATACCAGTGCCACTGCACACCACATACCAGTGCCACTGCACACCACATACCAGTGCCACTGCACACCACATACCAGTGCCACTGCACACCACATTCCAGTGCCACTGCACACCACATACCAGTGCCACTGCACACCACATTCCAGTGCCACTGCACACCACATACCAGTGCCACTGCACACCACATACCAGTGCCACTGCACACCACATACCAGTGCCACTGCACACCACATACCAGTGCCACTGCACATCACATACCAGTGCCACTGCACACCACATACCTGTGCCACTGCACACCACATACCAGTGCCACTGCACACCACATTCCAGAGCCACTGCACACCACATACCAGTGCCACTGCACACCACATACCAGTGCCACTGCACACCACATTCCAGTGCCACTGCACACCACATACCAGTGCCACTGCACACCACATACCAGTGCCACTGCACACCACATACCAGTGCCACTGCACACCACATTCCAGTGCCACTGCACACCACATTCCAGTGCCACTGCACACCACATTCCAGTGCCACTGCACACCACATACCAGTGCCACTGCACACCACATTCCAGTGCCACTGCACACCACATACCAGTGCCACTGCACACCACATACCAGTGCCACTGCACACCACATACCAGTGCCACTGCACACCACATACCAGTGCCACTGCACACCACATACCAGTGCCACTGCACACCACATTCCAGTGCCACTGCACACCACATACCAGTGCCACTGCACACCACATACCAGTGCCACTGCACACCACATTCCAGTGCCACTGCACACCACATACCAGTGCCACTGCACACCACATTCCAGTGCCACTGCACACCACATACCAGTGCCACTGCACACCACATACCAGTGCCACTGCACACCACATACCAGTGCCACTGCACACCACATACCAGTGCCACTGCACACCACATACCAGTGCCACTGCACACCACATACCAGTGCCACTGCACACCACATTCCAGTGCCACTGCACACCACATTCCAGTGCCACTGCACACCACATACCAGTGCCACTGCACACCACATTCCAGTGCCACTGCACACCACATTCCAGTGCCACTGCATACCACATTCCAGTGCCACTGCACACCACATACCAGTGCCACTGCACACCACATTCCAGTGCCACTGCACACCACATACCAGTGCCACTGCACACCACATACCAGTGCCACTGCACACCACATTCCAGTGCCACTGCACACCACATACCAGTGCCACTGCACACCACATACCAGTGCCACTGCACACCACATACCAGTGCCACTGCACACCACATACCAGTGCCACTGCACACCACATACCAGTGCCACTGCACACCACATTCCAGTGCCACTGCACACCACATTCCAGTGCCACTGCACACCACATTCCAGTGCCACTGCACACCACATACCAGTGCCACTGCACACCACATTCCAGTGCCACTGCACACCACATTCCAGTGCCACTGCACACCACATACCAGTGCCACTGCACACCACATACCAGTGCCACTGCACACCACATTCCAGTGCCACTGCACACCACATTCCAGTGCCACTGCACACCACACCACATACCAGTGCCACTGCACACCACATTCCAGTGCCACTGCACACCACATTCCAGTGCCACTGCACACCACATACCAGTGCCACTGCACACCACATACCAGTGCCACTGCACACCACATTCCAGTGCCACTGCACACCACATACCAGTGCCACTGCACACCACATACCAGTGCCACTGCACACCACATTCCAGTGCCACTGCACACCACATACCAGTGCCACTGCACACCACATACCAGTGCCACTGCACACCACATACCAGTGCCACTGCACACCACATACCAGTGCCACTGCACACCACATACCAGTGCCACTGCACACCACATACCAGTGCCACTGCACACCACATTCCAGTGCCACTGCACACCACATTCCAGTGCCACTGCACACCACAT
This sequence comes from Closterium sp. Yama58-4, assembly GCA_947470075.1. Taxonomy (NCBI): domain Eukaryota; kingdom Viridiplantae; phylum Streptophyta; class Zygnematophyceae; order Desmidiales; family Closteriaceae; genus Closterium; species Closterium sp. Yama58-4. The sequence goes on from CANIUD010000593.1 coordinate 613,405, forward strand.
ACCAGTGCCACTGCACACCACATACCAGTGCCACTGCACACCACATACCAGTGCCACTGCACACCACATACCAGTGCCACTGCACACCACATTCCAGTGCCACTGCACACCACATACCAGTGCCACTGCACACCACATACCAGTGCCACTGCACACCACATACCAGTGCCACTGCACACCACATACCAGTGCCACTGCACACCACATACCAGTGCCACTGCACACCACATACCAGTGCCACTGCACACCACATACCAGTGCCACTGCACACCACATTCCAGTGCCACTGCACACCACATACCAGTGCCACTGCACACCACATACCAGTGCCACTGCACACCACATACCAGTGCCACTGCACACCACATACCAGTGCCACTGCACACCACATTCCAGTGCCACTGCACACCACATACCAGTGCCACTGCACACCACATTCCAGTGCCACTGCACACCACATACCAGTGCCACTGCACACCACATACCAGTGCCACTGCACACCACATACCAGTGCCACTGCACACCACATACCAGTGCCACTGCACACCACATACCAGTGCCACTGCACACCACATTCCAGTGCCACTGCACACCACATACCAGTGCCACTGCACACCACATACCAGTGCCACTGCACACCACATTCCAGTGCCACTGCACACCACATACCAGTGCCACTGCACACCACATACCAGTGCCACTGCACACCACATTCCAGTGCCACTGCACACCACATACCAGTGCCACTGCACACCACATACCAGTGCCACTGCACACCACATACCAGTGCCACTGCACACCACATACCAGTGCCACTGCACACCACATACCAGTGCCACTGCACACCACATTCCAGTGCCACTGCACACCACATACCAGTGCCACTGCACACCACATACCAGTGCCACTGCACACCACATTCCAGTGCCACTGCACACCACATACCAGTGCCACTGCACACCACATTCCAGTGCCACTGCACACCACATACCAGTGCCACTGCACACCACATACCAGTGCCACTGCACACCACATTCCAGTGCCACTGCATACCACACACCAGTGCCACTGCACACCACATTCCAGTGCCACTGCACACCACATACCAGTGCCACTGCACACCACATACCAGTGCCACTGCACACCACATTCCAGTGCCACTGCACACCACATACCAGTGCCACTGCACACCACATACCAGTGCCACTGCACACCACATACCAGTGCCACTGCACACCACATACCAGTGCCACTGCACACCACATACCAGTGCCACTGCACACCACATTCCAGTGCCACTGCACACCACATTCCAGTGCCACTGCACACCACATACCAGTGCCACTGCACACCACATACCAGTGCCACTGCACACCACATTCCAGTGCCACTGCACACCACATACCAGTGCCACTGCACACCACATTCCAGTGCCACTGCACACCACATTCCAGTGCCACTGCACACCACATACCAGTGCCACTGCACACCCCATACCAGTGCCACTGCACACCACATTCCAGTGGCATGCCGTGGTCTCTGGCGGCGATAGCTCGGCAAACTTGAGGGCGAGACGAGCACGGGTGATGAAGGAAGTGAAGCTCATGTGCACATGCGGCCACGCACCACCTCATGTGCCAAACGGCTTATGGTAGCATGTGATGTGAGAGACACGGAATGAGGCACCTCCCACCCCACCCACTGACATTGGCGGTGAACAAGGGAACCAAGTGCCGTCCACTTACAGTGAGGACCAGGAAGAACGGAATGAGGCCGGCTGCTTCATCCCTCTGCACCGCTTCCAACAGCTGGAGGGGAGTGAGAGCATAAGCGGATGCAGCGGTGGTGGGCAGCACTCGCACGTTGCCCTCGGGCATGCCGGCCACGCGGCACGCCTTGAGTGCACATGCATGCGTCTGGTCCGACACATACGCCACGAGGCGCTGCGCTGCCCTGTCCTCCACGCTGCCCCATGGAAACGTGGGAGCAGAGTCGCCCCGCACATCCACACCAGCAGAGTCGCCCCGCACATCCATACCAGCAGTGCCGGTGGTACCGCCATGGCCAACCTCCACTGCCGCCCGTTCGTCCTCCTGTGACGTCACTACGTTCCTATAGCAGCCCTGCCTGCCATTCCGTGTCGAGAGTATCCTCCATATAAGCCTGCTCTCCACCTCGTTAAGATGCGCTATAAGCCGCTCCTCGGCTGCGAGTTTCCTCTCCTGAGCAGCCTGCCTGCTGGCTGCTGCTGCTGCTGCTGCTGCTGCAGCAGCAACAGAAGCCGGTTCCTCCATGCTGCCAGCTTGCCCCACCACGCGGTCGAGGGCTCTCCGCCTGGCGGCCAGCAGCGCCACCAGCAGCGCCTCACTGGCCGTGCCGTGAATCACCCCCCCGCCGCGTCCGCCTGCCATGGCACCCACGGTGACAGTCACACGCACGACACACACAGTATGTGGGGTGGAGACGAGAAGGTAGGATAATAAGTGCGCAAGATGGAAAGTATGGTGATGCTGGTTAGGGTGAACGTGTGAACGTCAGAACAAGCAACTTCGTGAAGCCTCACTCCCCACAGTGTGCCGCTCTCCCTCACCTCACTCCTCACCTCTCTCCCCCTCCCCTCCATCCCCTCCCCTCCCTCCCTCTCTCTTCAACCCACCTCCCTTCTCCACCCCTCGTCTCACCCTCCCCACCTCACCCCCGCCCTCCCCTCATTCCCACCCACCTCCCCCCACCTGACTTCACCGACTGGAACCCCTCCGGAAGGCCCAGCAAACCAGCGAGCCAGTCCATGACACTCTCTTCCAACTCAGGTCAGGGGGGCAGCGGCCTGGGAGAAGCCCACCTCGCTGAGCCTGAGCGCGCTGATGACCTCCATTCCCCCACTCCCGCTCACCTGACTTAACCGAGTGGAACCCATCAGAAAGACCCAGCAGGTCCATGACGATTTCCTCCAGCTCTGTAGCAGCGGGAGCAGCTGCCCAGGAAAAGCCCACCTGGTTGAGTTGAGCGCACCTGGTTGAGCGCATCTGCTCTCTGCGCCTCATGCTCACTGTTGCGCTCACCTCACTCCCCCTCACCTCACCCCTCCTCACCTGACTTGACCGAGTGGAGTGGAACCCATCAAAAAGACCCAACAAGTCCACCATCCAGTCCAGTCGATGACAATTTCTTCCAGCTCCGTGGCAGCAGGAGCAGCGGCCCACGAGAAGCCCACCACGTTGAGTTGCGGGCGCTGATGAGGGCATCTGTGCGCTGATGACCTTCCAACCCCCCCACTCCCTCTCCCACCCCTACTCACCTGACTTCACCGAGTGGAACCCATCTGGAAGCCCCAGGAGATCCACCATCCAGTCCATCACAATCTCTTCCAGCTCCGTGGCAGCAGGGGCGGCGGCCCAGGAGAAGCCCACCACGTTGAGAGCGCTGATGAGGGCGTCAGCGCAGATGGCGGCGGCGCTGGTGGGCGAGGAGAAGAAGGCGAAGAATGATGGGCTCTGCCAGTGCGTTAGACCCGGTAGGACGGCGCTCGATATGTCTGCGGTGCAGCGCGGTGATGCATGCAGAGGGACGGACGGGGAGCGATGACAGGTGGTGGAAGAGGGAGGGGTGGGGGGAGAGGAGCGCTTTGAAGGGGACACAAGCGGCTGTGGTGGTGGGTGAAAGGGCAGAGAATACAAGAGGATAATATATTGTGGAGGGTAGGGCAGGCCAGGGAAGGATAGGGTATGGCAGGCCAGGGGCGGATGGGGTAGGGCAAGGCAAGGTGCATATGGTGAAACCAGGGGCGCAGGATGGCATGGGGCATGGGGCAGCACCTGAGAGAATGGCTTCCAGTGGTTCGCCATGCTCGGGGGCGTGGGCGGGCAGCAGAGGCCGCAGATAGCCCGGCTGCCATGGTGGAGGGGGCAGCAGAGGGGCAGCAGATGCAGATGCATTGTGGGGTAGTGAGCACAGAGCACAGGGGGTCACAGAGCATGGAGTGCAGAGCACAGAGCATGGAGTGCAGAGCACAGAGCATGGAGTGCAGAGCACAGAGCATGGAGTGCAGAGCACAGAGCATGGAGTGCAGAGCACAGAGCATGGAGTGCAGAGCACAGAGCATGGAGTGCAGAGCACAGAGCATGGAGTGCAGAGCACAGAGCATGGAGTGCAGAGCACAGAGCATGGAGTGCAGAGCACAGAGCATGGAGTGCAGAGCACAGAGCATGGAGTGCAGAGCACAGAGCATGGAGTGCAGAGCACAGAGCATGGAGTGCAGAGCACAGAGCATGGAGTGCAGAGCACAGAGCATGGAGTGCAGAGCACAGAGCATGGAGTGCAGAGCACAGAGCATGGAGTGCAGAGCACAGAGCATGGAGTGCAGAGCACAGAGCATGGAGTGCAGAGCACAGAGCATGGAGTGCAGAGCACAGAGCATGGAGTGCAGAGCACAGAGCATGGAGTGCAGAGCACAGAGCATGGAGTGCAGAGCTATGTTGCGGAAGACGCGTCTAGCGTCTTAGACGGTTGCGTCTAGACGCAGCGTCTAAGACGCTAGACGCATTTCAGGCCAGATTAGACGCATATTAGACGAAACCCCGGGCAGGCCAAAAAAATAGTACGGGCAGCCTAAAAAACCTTCTATAGGCCATGGGGAGGGGGAGGGGGAATGGGATGAAGACGACCTCTGGGTATAGCAGACGAATTAGGCTGCTGGGACATTCATCGAGATCTAGAACTTCTAGATCTAACATTGACGCTCACAATTTCATACCTCAAATTGGTTGGGTTTTCTAGATTCAGTGCGGTGAAAATCGGTAATGGGAGGGGGAATTGGTTGGTCACGAAATGGTTCACAAATCTGTTGGCTGCGGGGGACGAATTCCAATTTCGACTTAGCTTTCCGTTTCTCAATTTCTCCCACACCTCCTCCGATGCTTCTTCTAGACCGTCTTTATTTGGCCGGCTCATTGTAGAGCAGAGGCGTGCAACACTTTAGTCCTAGCTGCTGATACTATTATGGGGGGTGGGGCTAACAGCTAGCTTTGGGGGATGTTATCAAGGTCGAAATGGGTGGGAGGGGTTGAAATTTCGCGCGCGCGCATTTTTTTTTTTTCGGGCTGACCGAAAATTTTCCCCCCATGCGTCTAGCGTCTAAAGGTGCGTCTTGCGTCTAGCGTCTAGACGCTGCGTCTAGACGCTAGACGCAGGACGGTCCCTGCGTCTTCCGCAACATAGGTGCAGAGCACAGAGCATGGAGTGCAGAGCACAGAGCATGGAGTGCAGAGCACAGAGCATGGAGTGCAGAGCACAGAGCATGGAGTGCAGAGCACAGAGCATGGAGTGCAGAGCACAGAGCATGGAGTGCAGAGCACAGAGCATGGAGTGCAGAGCACAGAGCATGGAGTGCAGAGCACAGAGCATGGAGTGCAGAGCACAGAGCATGGAGTGCAGAGCACAGAGCATGGAGTGCAGAGCACAGAGCATGGAGTGCAGAGCACAGAGCATGGAGTGCAGAGCACAGAGCATGGAGTGCAGAGCACAGAGCATGGAGTGCAGAGCACAGAGCATGGAGTGCAGAGCACAGAGCATGGAGTGCAGAGCACAGAGCATGGAGTGCAGAGCACAGAGCATGGAGTGCAGAGCACAGAGCATGGAGTGCAGAGCACAGAGCATGGAGTGCAGAGCACAGAGCATGGAGTGCAGAGCACAGAGCATGGAGTGCAGAGCACAGAGCATGGAGTGCAGAGCACAGAGCATGGAGTGCAGAGCACAGAGCATGGAGTGCAGAGCACAGAGCATGGAGTGCAGAGCACAGAGCATGGAGTGCAGAGCACAGAGCATGGAGTGCAGAGCACAGAGCATGGAGTGCAGAGCACAGAGCATGGAGTGCAGAGCACAGAGCATGGAGTGCAGAGCACAGAGCATGGAGTGCAGAGCACAGAGCATGGAGTGCAGAGCACAGAGCATGGAGTGCAGAGCACAGAGCATGGAGTGCAGAGCACAGAGCATGGAGTGCAGAGCACAGAGCATGGAGTGCAGAGCACAGAGCATGGAGTGCAGAGCACAGAGCATGGAGTGCAGAGCACAGAGCATGGAGTGCAGAGCACAGAGCATGAAGTGCAGAGCACAGAGCATGGAGTGCAGAGCACAGAGCATGGAGTGCAGAGCACAGAGCATGGAGTGCAGAGCACAGAGCATGGAGTGCAGAGCACAGAGCATGGAGTGCAGAGCACAGAGCATGGAGTGCAGAGCACAGAGCATGGAGTGCAGAGCACAGAGCATGGAGTGCAGAGCACAGAGCATGGAGTGCAGAGCACAGAGCATGGAGTGCAGAGCACAGAGCATGGAGTGCAGAGCACAGAGCATGGAGTGCAGAGCACAGAGCATGGAGTGCAGAGCACAGAGCATGGAGTGCAGAGCACAGAGCATGGAGTGCAGAGCACAGAGCATGGAGTGCAGAGCACAGAGCATGGAGTGCAGAGCACAGAGCATGGAGTGCAGAGCACAGAGCATGGAGTGCAGAGCACAGAGCATGGAGTGCAGAGCACAGAGCATGGAGTGCAGAGCACAGAGCATGGAGTGCAGAGCACAGAGCATGGAGTGCAGAGCACAGAGCATGGAGTGCAGAGCACAGAGCATGGAGTGCAGAGCACAGAGCATGGAGTGCAGAGCACAGAGCATGGAGTGCAGAGCACAGAGCATGGAGTGCAGAGCACAGAGCATGGAGTGCAGAGCACAGAGCATGGAGTGCAGAGCACAGAGCATGGAGTGCAGAGCACAGAGCATGGAGTGCAGAGCACAGAGCATGGAGTGCAGAGCACAGAGCATGGAGTGCAGAGCACAGAGCATGGAGTGCAGAGCACAGAGCATGGAGTGCAGAGCACAGAGCATGGAGTGCAGAGCACAGAGCATGGAGTGCAGAGCACAGAGCATGGAGTGCAGAGCACAGAGCATGGAGTGCAGAGCACAGAGCATGGAGTGCAGAGCACAGAGCATGGAGTGCAGAGCACAGAGCATGGAGTGCAGAGCACAGAGCATGGAGTGCAGAGCACAGAGCATGGAGTGCAGAGCACAGAGCATGGAGTGCAGAGCACAGAGCATGGAGTGCAGAGCACAGAGCATGGAGTGCAGAGCACAGAGCATGGAGTGCAGAGCACAGAGCATGGAGTGCAGAGCACAGAGCATGGAGTGCAGAGCACAGAGCATGGAGTGCAGAGCACAGAGCATGGAGTGCAGAGCACAGAGCATGGAGTGCAGAGCACAGAGCATGGAGTGCAGAGCACAGAGCATGGAGTGCAGAGCACAGAGCATGGAGTGCAGAGCACAGAGCATGGAGTGCAGAGCACAGAGCATGGAGTGCAGTGCAGCAGGATTGCGAGAGCGGGTGTGCATGAGAGCATGGGTGTGCCTGGTGTGGTGACAACTGCTGGTAACAGTAAAGCAACCAGCACGAACATGGTGCTGCAACACTCGTGCATTCCTCCTCCGCCTGCTTCCAAGCAAGCAACCCTTCAAGAACTTCACAACTGCCTGCCCCTTTCTCTTTCGCAAGCCGCCTGCCATGCCATGCAATGCTGCTGCCATGGCAACTGCGTGCACGGCACGGCACGGCACTTCACGCCATGGCACGGCATGGAACGAAAAGAAACGGCAAACGTGGCTCACCCGCACGGTGGAGCACACGGGCCTATCCGCCACGCCCTGCAGGTAGTCCGCAATGAACTCCACCATGCGATGGCCCTGCCTGCGCACCTCCTCCGCCTCCAAAGCTCTGAACGCTGTGCTCTCCTCTCCTCGCCTCCTTGCAGTAGCACTCCCTTTCTGCTGCAGTGTCATTCCATTGCAAGCAGCACTTTGTACTGTTAAGCCGGCGCTACAAGCATCTTGATGTACTGTCAACCCGTTACAAGCACCTTCCTGCGCTGTCGGCCCGTTACAAGAACCTTCCTGCACTGTCAACCCGTTACAAGCACCTTCGTGCACTGTCAACCCATTACAAGCACCTTCCTGCACTGTCAACCCATTACAAGCACCTTCCCGCACTGTCAGCCCGTTACAAGAACCTTCCTGCACTGTCAACCCGTTACAAGCACCTTCCTGCACTGTCGGCCCGTTACAAGAACCTTCCTGCACTGTCAACCCGTTACAAGCACCTTCCTGCACTGTCGGCCCGTTACAAGCACCTTCCTGCATCTCCGCGGCTTGCTCCCTTGCTACCATCTTTGCTGCCACAGGGGGGCGAGGCGGAGTTGAGGGGGTCCGGGGAGGCGGCGCAGGCGAGGGCGGGAGGAGCGCGAGGGCGAGTGACAATCGACTGTTGGCATGTAAACCACGAGCTCAAGAGAGGAGGTCATCTGCCCTACACTCCATCTCGCGCGCGTTTCTTCAGGCGAGCGTGCGATGAACAGTCGCAGCGTGAGCGCGGCGCGGGAGCTGCTATAGTGGTACTTGTGGCCGTTGTGCGTGAAGTCTGTCTGTCTGTCTGCTTGCGGTGATGACGAGCACTAGCACTGGTATCCTTTCTACTACGGTCGCGGGAATCACGGCGTGTGGTTCGGTGGCGTGCGGATTCGCTTTTTGTCCGCTCAGCGTGTAAGGTCTGTATGCTGCTGTCAGTCTAAAGAGGGACGAGGGGAGTGCGCATCAACCTTGTACTACTGGTGGTACTACGCTCCACGCGACGCACCCACACGGAGACTGACTGCCAGCCAGTGGGTGGGTCGGTGAGTGGGTGTCACCTCCCCAAGCCGTTCAACACACGCCACGCCGAGGCGGCCCTGCGCCACTCGCCGAGTGCCCTACTTTGCGTCCCGATCGAGGATTCTGGCCCAAGAAGCAGTTTACAGGCGGCGCGACCGAGGCGTCGCGCCTCGCCTTGCGCCATGCCGTGCCTTGGCTGCCCCGAGAGGCGCTGCCTCGCTGCCTGCCATTCATTTCCCGCCGAATCGCCCGAATTCGCTCGACTTTCGCCCCTCGAGCAATGCGGTCTGCAAGAAAGTTTGGCGACTCGCCCGAGCACACCTGGCAGCTTCTCTGGTAAGAAGGGCTTGGCGGAAGGTTGACAACCTGCTGACTTGGCGCGCCACCGTGGTTGATGGGGGTGCCAGTGTGGCAACACTACAGTGAAATCGCGAGCTTTTAAGAATTCTTGAAAGCTAATCCGATGTGGAAGTGAGGTCAGTCCAGGTGGTGCGAGCCAACAAGGATTGTGACAGGGGCGCCCCAACACGTGGTCGTTGGGCAGCTCAGCGCGGGAAACCCTCGTGCTAAAAGAAAGGGGAATCATTCTGTAAGCGGCGAATTTGGTGTAACATCAATACAATTTTGTTTGTTTGTTTCTTTTTTTCTGCTCGCCTCTGCTCACCATTTTTTACTATCTGATGATGCTCCGCGCCTTACATCCGCCATGGATTCTGCTGACTTCGGACCGCACAATGTCCTCGATAGAGGTCCTCGATCCACTCTATTTCTACACTGTTAGGTTCGTCAGTAACTCAGCTATCGGGAGACCTGTTATTTATGCTGACATTGGCTCGCCGCGTTACAAGGCAACCTTTCATGGAGTTGATCAGGCGACCTCGGGATCGCCATTGCTCGGTCTATTTTCCAGGCTGGACACAAACATCTACACTTTCATTATTACCAAGGCTATTACAAGCTACGATCCTGAGGCTTCTACCTCGGTTTCTCACCACCAACTTCAGGAGCGCAAGGTCCCAGCAGGAAGTTCATTATTATTCAAACTTCTCGTGCTCAGCCCCATGGCAGACTACTTCACGTTTCTCAGTCCGGGCTCTCAACACAGCCTCGCTCTGCCTATTTTACATCATCGCACGATGGCTCCTGCTAAGGGTCCCCGCTCCAGGGTCGTCGTTGACCCTCCGGCTGCTCCTGGCGACCCTCCTGTTCCTCCCGAGGTTGACGCTGACAAACCTGTCAAGGATCAGGTGACGGAAGATGGGAATGACAACAATGACAACAAAGACAACGCGTTCCCATTATCCCCCAAGGGGAATGCGGAGGCTGGAGGATCAGGCCTGTCAATGGCGGAACGGCAAACGGTGCAAGCTCGTGGTTCTGTTGAGGAGATCCTCTTTGAAGATGATTCTGATGATGAGATGGAAGTGGATCACGACAAGGAAGCGGCAATGAACTTCAGGACCACATTCATTTTGCTACTTCCCTTTGTGCTTGCTCAAGAGGTTGTCTGTGTTATGGATACGGTTAAGATGCTGATGAAGCGTGGGTGGAATGCAGAGCTCTCGCCTCATGCCTGGTCGTCCACGAAGTTCCAAGAGCTGCAGGCGCTGTACATCGCGAAGATCCGATACTGCCGTCTGCAACTCTCTTTTCTCCTGGAGCGGGACGCGGAAATCTGCATGTCGAAAGAAGTGGTGTATCAGCGGTTGAACGGGAAACTGGTGAAGCTGCATTGGCAGCACACTGACAATGCTGCATTTGTGCAGGAGCGTTCGCTCAATCCAACAGCTCTGGAGGTCATCATCCGTGGTGTTTCGGCGACGGTTGAGATCGCCATGTTAACGGACCGGCTTGCGACTTACAAGCTGCAGAAGAGTCAACGGCCGGCTTTCCTTCGCTGCTCAGCCTTCCATCGTGTTCGCCACCCGGTAACTGGAGCGGACACGGATGTTGTCAAGGGTCTTGTTTATCCGCACCCGGGTGACAATGGCCGCTGGATTCACGCTGTGCTCGACCCGGCTGATCGTTCGAAGAAGCTGCTGATCCATTACCCATCATTGTCCTGCACACTCTGCAGAGGACAGCATTATGATAAGTATCATAATCTGTTCGTAGTAGAGCGTCAGAACAATGTTGGGAAATGGAATCTGACGCTGGGGAAGGTTCACAGGCTTAACGGTAACAGTGTTGCTGACTCAGCTTTTCTTAATAACTGCCTTCTTTTTTCCTTGATCCTTACTAACGATCCGGTTGAATCCTGCAGCTGCGTCCCTGAAAGCCTCAACGATCCTCCTCCCTATTCTTCGCGATCCTGCACTGGCACTTATCTCCACGGGGAGCAACAGGGAGGAATGGTTGTGCACCCAGGCGGGGTGCAAGAAGGCTCACGGAAAGTGTTTCATGACGGCTTCAGACCATATCGCATCAGCGGCTCACCTCATCTGTCAGGAGAAGCTCGGCACCGCGACCAAGAGTTCTCTCGAAAGGACGAACCTTGCAGTCATCAAGAAAGACTTCGGGATCTGAACGGTAGACTGGAGACAGCGGCCAGTGTATGCACAGTAGTCAGTGTGGTTAGCCTCATTGCCTTTATCAACCTGTGGATGACGAGAGGCTGCCAGTCAGTGGTTAAATGAGTAACAAGAAAAACCTCCTCACCTGCGCGTGCCTTAATGTCAATGGCCTCGGAGACTTAGGGAAACAAGGCAGACTCACCAGATGGCTTAAGGACGCGGGAGATGTAGTGGCTTTAGCAGATACCAGAATCCCACCCTCGCACTCTTTTTGGACCTCACCTAGTTTCACCACGGTAGCGGTAGCTCCCCGTAGAGCGAAGGCCGGTGGTGTTGCCATCCTCTGCAAAAACCCCTCCATTAGCTTCACATACACAAAAATCCACTCCTCAGGTAGAATCATTCAAACGGTAGTTAACGGACCCGGCATCCAACTCACCTTACTCGCAGTATACTTCCCCTCGAGCCCTTCAGCCCGAGCTCCCTTCATCCAGAGTGCCTTAGGACCTCTGATCGACCAGATATCGCCGTCATCACATCTGCTGATCATAGGGGATCTCAATATTATAGAAGACCCAATCCTAGATAGAACATCTGGCAATGGTACGACAGCTGAGAATGACAGACTCTACAGTCGCTGCAGCGTTTTCCAACTCTCCGATGCCTTTCGCACCTTATATCCGGGGAGCAGGGAGTACACTTTCTACGCAGCAGCTGCGCAAGCAAGCTCACGAATCGATCGAGCGCTGGTGTCGATGTCTCTTCTGCCTTTCCTATTTGACGCAGAAAACATCTCACCAAAAGAGCCGATTTCTGACCATGGTTTTGCGATCCAGGTTGCACTCAAGGTGGATGACAGAGCCAGGATGGGGCCTGGTCTGTGGAGGCTGCAAGCATCCATGTCGCAACAGCCCGGTGTTAGAAGAATCATCGAAGAGACCTTGCAAAAGATTACGGTCCAGGACGGGAGGAGTTTTGAGCTGCTCGTCTCGAGACTCACAGTTCGGTTACGGGCCTACACACGGGAAGAGAAAAAAAGGGTGCGTGCGACTTACACACATCTCATATCGGTAGTGGCGGCGCTGAGGCAGGAAGTGATGGGTAAACCGGGGTGTACCTGGCGGAGGTCGCTCCTGGATGAGAAGGAGGCGATGCTGAAGGAATACTTGGCGTGGCAGCAGGAAAGGCTCCACCTCATGGCTGGGCTCGACTGGGAACTCACGGGCGAGATCTCATCAAAGCAGCTGTCGGGGTTGGTCAAGACAAGGAAGAGTCGGACTCGTATTATGGAGGTGAAAGCGGCCGGTGCAGTAGTCTCTGACTCGCGGGAGGTTCTGGCAGCCGCGTCTGACTTCTTCCGTGACATTTTTGGGAGAGATAGACGGACTGACTTTGAAAGTTGGACTCCCATACCAGAGAGGACCCTGCGAGAAGAAGATGCAGCAGGGTTAGATGCGGACTGGTCAGAGGAGGAAGTGAAAGCGGCTTTTGCTGCTTTAGCGAAAAAACAAGTCGCCGGGCAGTGACGGCCTACCAAAGGAGTTTTTTGAGACCAACTGGGACCTGCTGGGTGGGAGTTTCATGGCCCTGGTCAGAGACTTCACAGCTACAGGAGCTGTGCCGGGGAAGGTCAAGGAGGCTGTGACTATTCTCCTGCACAAGAAGGGAGACAAGGACCAGTTGAGCAACTATCGGCCAAACTCTCCTATTCTTCGCTTACAAGATTCTCGCAAAAGTGATCGCGGACAGGGTTAAGAAAGTTTTACATCGGGTGATTTCGCCCGAACAATACGGGTTCATATCGGGGAGGAGGCTCACCGATGGGGTCGCGCTGGTAGCTGACATCATCGACGCAGCAAAGAATGGCGAGGAGGACTGGTATTTGCTGTTGGTCGACTTTCAAAAAGCCTTTGACTCGGTGTCGAGAGACTTCGCCTTCCACGTGCTCCATCGCATGGGCTTCCCCCCTCGGATGGTTACTTGGATAAGAGGCCTGCATGCCGGCACAACCACGAAAATGTTAGTCAACGGCTGGCTAGGTGCTGGGATCGAGGTGGTATCAGAGGTAAGACAAGGCTGCCCGCTGGCTCCCTTTTTCTTTGCGCGGTGGAGCCGCTGGTGCAGATGGTGGAATCGAAGCAGTTGGGTCTGGATGTCGCAGGTCAGAGACTGTCGTACATAGGATACGCAGACGATACGACGCTGGCCTTGCAGGGAAAAGAGCAATTGGCGGAGGCTGAGACCATCTTGGATACATTCGAGAAGCAGTCCGGGTTGGCGACAAACAAAGCAAAATCCACGGTCTTACCATTGGGGGCGAACCTGGGGAGAGATGACGGGGGCGCTTTCAAGTGGGCGAAGCCGAAGGACGCGGAACGACTGTTGGGGGTCTGGGTCACACCTGACGGCAGTGGGCTGCCAACAGGGGAAAAGGCGCTGGAGGAGATTAAAAGGAGGTTAGCACTATGGAAGCAGAAATACCTTACGGAGAGAGCGCGGGGGGCGGTGGCGAATGGGTACATCCAGCCAGTCATGACCTTCCAGGCGCAAGTGTATCCGCCTCCTGCATCGGTATGGAAGGAGATAGAAAAGCTGCTGCACAATTTTGTCGCGGGAAACAAGGCAACGCCTGACAAAGTTTTCCTCCTCTGGAGCACAGAGCTACTCTACACTCCGAGACACGAAGGCGGACTGGGGGTTCACGATCCAAACATCACGCTGTCATGTTTGGCGGCCAGGAGAGTCGGTTTGATAATGACGGAGGTAAATCAGCTCAAGGAGCTGATGATGCGAGCAGCCGATCTCCCGTTGAAGCTGGACACTTTCACTGCACACGAACGATTACTGCGGCACTGGGAGGGTCGGAGTCAAAGGTGGAAGCAAACGTGCGAACTCTTCATG